>JAGWCC010000235.1:0-1200000 GCA_022651775.1 Drusus annulatus | reverse complement strand
GTTCCCTCAGAGCAATAATATACAGGAGGGAGCGCTTCTGTACTATCTGTAGTCAGTATTGATGATTTTTGCTGGCTAGACCTGGGCGTGGCTACGACTAGGGCTAGGGTATTTATACAAACCATTCATAGCACATCTCGACATAATGTTTTTGTTTATTTGTATAACCACTTTTTCACAGTATTGTTATAAACAAAAATATAGCACATAACCTAAAAAACCGTTGAGTTATGTCCAGTTCAGTCGCATATCAAAACGTGTGGGCGAAGTCCCTGGAGACGCGAGAGACGGAGAACATCCTTACAATACATAAAAGCGGTGTGATACTTTCTCATGGTGTACGACATAAAAACCCGGAGAAAGTGATTTATCCCAAATATGTATAGGTTTGGGTAAAAAGAATTAGCTCTCTCTTCATATATTGTTACTACAAGGTTGTTCCCTTTCTCCCCATGTAACCTCTACCCTTCCCTTCCACCTCCCTTATCTGATGCCCCCCTCTGATATGCTATCTCCCATTTTTATTTTGTGTCTGTTCTTAGGTCAGTCTATATTATTATACTGTTTTGTTCTAAAGAAGGTTGACTATCCAAAATTAGTTGACATAATATAACTAACTAACCATCACGCCGTTTCCCCGCAAGGGTGTCTTGGCACACACTTCTTGCTTCATTTATTCATACATCGTCTCATACATACTCTTCTGTTATTCTGACTCTTTACACGACCCGATTCAAGTATTTGATTTATTTATGTTTTCCGATGGCGATAATATATGTATATTAATAAAGTGGTTTTAAACTAAATATCTTCTTATTTAAATTTAAGGTATTTATTCCGAATATTCAGGACTTTCCTGATATCTAGACGTAAGTATTTGAAAACAAACATTTAATTTTTTTTTTTTTTTTTAATGTGGAGGTTAGGTTAGGTTTTTAAATAACTCCAGATAACAGTAGAGTCCATAAAAAATCTATCGGCTATAGATCGTCCACACAAATTCTTTTGACTTCACTTTTTTCAATGGAAGAAAATAAATCGAGAAAAACAAAATACAGACGAAAATTTTTATGTTCATATTGAATTATTTTCATTTACCTTGATAGATGAATTCTCTTCTCCGTGAACTGTCCTTTCCCATGCTCGTCATCCGTGCATTCAGCATTGGCAACCACTTCCACACCTTCGCCGTGGTCCGATTGTTCGTTGCTGTGACGCGCTATCATGTACAACTGACCAATTTGATACTGGAATAAAAAATGTATGGACTGTTAAAAATGTATAAGGATTATTTTTTATTACATCAGTAATAACATTACATCACGTGTTACTATCAAAACTATCACTTGATTCGAGTACCGAATAAACGTATCACTGTGCAACGAGACCTTAATCAGTAGGTTTATTTCATAAAATAATAAATAACTAATTTTACGTGTACTTTGAAAGGAGGTATGAAAATCGTATTATGTGTATTTGATACGAAATTTCAGGATAGTGCGGAATATGTTAATGTTTACGTACCTCCTCAACCGATATAGGCATGCTTATCCTGAATTCTTTTGTGAGAACCATGGCGAAATAATGTATGTTATCGCACCAAATTTAATTAACGCTTATATTTCTATCATCCCAGTGTCAGAAGTCAGAAGTCAGAAGTATCCAAATGACATTTGCCGATCTTGCTAGAGATGGCGATATCCCTGTCCCGGTAATATTTTTCCGGTGACTTGTCACTGGATCACTCGACATTATTTTTCTGAGGAACCGGCTTATTTTGATAACATTTTTTTTATTAAATTTATTGTACATAAGAACATTTTTTATTTAATACTTAGAGTAGGTAATAAAAAAAATTAATATGCAATATCATTTCAAAAGCAGATAAATAATCTAATAAATAATAGTCAAATAAATAATAATTGTAGTAATATTTTTTTTTATAATATTACAATAAAATATAAATTATTTTAGGTAAATAATGCACCGCCTAAATAATAATAAGATAACTTAAAATGGAGCGTGCTACAAGATGGCCTTTGCATCATTTACATCCATCGCTCATTCAGCCTCAACAATAACATTAATTGAGTTTTCTGCGTACCCCAGAAGGACTAGTTGGCGAAATATTTTGTGACTCCTTGTTGTATTTGAATACGACGATGGCAGACTTTTGAAGATGTAAAGCAAGTTATGACAGTTTGCATCTTCTTCGCATATTCGCACAAGTCATTTTATCGCATTAATCGAGGATATAAGCAGCACCGTAGTTTTTGTTGTAACTCTCTTTCTCACGAATACGCCAACCGTTCCTTGATTCATTTTTTTTGTCGTTTATGCATATATTAAACAGAGTAAGAAACATATTGCCCCCTTGCATGATTTCATTTTTGTGGAATATAGATCTGAAAGAAACCTGTGTCCATTGAATATAATTTTTAATGCGAAACTTACGAGTTATCTAGAGATTTAAAAAAATAATTTCCCCAGAAAACAGAATAGTTACATTATCAAAAGTTTTTCGGGAACCAATTCCATTTGACCATTCCACCCAACTTCAAATCTTGCCATAGACTATAAACTCTAAAGTCCATAATGCACCGCTTTACTATCTTTCATTTTACAATATTATGAAATTCTTTATTATTTTGGTTATTTTATATTGTGTTTTTATTAAAATAGTTATCGTTTTCAATTTTTGGCTCGGCTACAAACAGTCAATTTATCAAATTATTTTTAAAATTTCTACACCTGATTTATTAATGCTTAAACAATGTTAAAATAAATTATTGTTTCGATTAAAGCTTTTGTATTTGGCTCCCCGTTTTGTAAATACGAACTATTTACTTTATTATTTTAATATTAATCATTCCTCGTAAGCGAATAGCAAAAGTGAAGTTATATTTTTTAATGGTGCAATTTAAATATGGCATACAAAAATAATGTTTTGGAATATTTTCATTATTATTTTTTCTATATTTTCAAAATCGTTACTGTTTTTTTTAAAACAAACTGAAATTCTTGTGAAAACGGATATTTCCATTTATGCTCAGCTCTAGCAGCTCTGTGGCCAAAAATTTAAAAAACAAAAATCACAGGTGAAAAAATATTTCAAATTTTACTCGAAGGTATAAATACTAAGTTACTGTTTTGAATTTCAAAATACTATAATAATATTGTTTATATAACGTTATTATTCAAAATAACAAACAAAAATACAAAATAATGTTTGCAAAGGCTATTTTAATATATATGTATTTATTCAAAAACTATTGACACACTATAAAATATTATGATCGTTCTACTCTCCATAGTCTAAGGCCCTCTGCAAATGGAGATACTCAAAAGAAACTGATCACGGACGCTAATTACTAACCAGTCCGCAGTGAGTTTGAACCTTTGTAAATAAATGAGAAACCGCACACACCGCTACCGTTACTAAGCAGTCACCAATGCTTTAGTAACCAGTCGCTAGCAAACTCAACCTGTCGATTCGTTTTTGACTTGAATCTTGAGTCGCCGAGTTTTCGGTCCGATTGAATTCATCAACGTTACTTGTCACATAATTTTATTTTATAATATTGTTGTATATATTTGTTTTTGTATAAATTTTGTAATTCTTATTATATCATTTCACAGAACTATATAATATAATTATGTTCTTTCACTTTTCACACTTTCAGGCGTCTCATATATTTTCAGTACTCTATACATTAGGCAGTTCTGTGACTGTATTTTTATATGTGATAATTTTACTCTTTTTTATATGAATAATATTACTTTGTGGGAATTGATTAAGGAGAAAAAATTAAGCAAGTGGTTACTTTGGTGGCAAAGAATATATCAGTAAGGAACATTGACATTGTAAAATATGGTTTAGAATTGAAAATAAAAGCAATTTACAGTAATATACTTAAATTTATTAATCACATAGATAAAACAAGAATAATATAATAATTATGTTAATTGACTAATGCAAAATGCAGGAAATACTTAAGACAACCTACATTATGTTACAAAAACAGATGCTAAATCATCATATTCATAGGTCCTTTTCAAAAATAAATCAATCAAGGATATCCCGGAGAGATTTTGAAGTCCAGCAGCAATGGGGAAAGCACACAAGGCGGCCACTGTGGTAGCGCCCGGTTCCAGCGCACCAATCTTCCTTTCAGATATACCAGACCAAAGTAACCCCGAGTTATCTATGGACTTTAATTTTAAAACCAAGTCCATTTGTCTTTCACTGGTATTAATAATTTTAAACTTGAAATCGAATGGAATCTCAAGAGTGACTTTACTGGGTAACGCTTCAAAAGACATACGTAGATCTCCATAGTCTGGCGGCATCCGCTGCAACTGGCTAGTCTGCAGGCGCCCCCTTTCCCCAAGGTTAGACCTCCACACAATGTCTAGCTTCCCAATGTTGGTGGTAGCCGCCAGTCGCCTGGGGTCTGAAGCCAAGCTGGGCAGTGGTGTGAGGCAGTACAGGTACTGGCAACTCGCTTGCGGCTGCAGCAAGTTCATTTTCCCAAAGACAGACGTACCATCTTGCAGAGAATTGAGCGACGTTACTGTAAAAAGTTGCGAACACTCCAAAGCAACCTTTTCCAGACAAATTGGTCCTGAAGTAATGTTTTGAACTTGTGCTTCCAAATATATTTCATCCGACTCGGCATTGTAGAACTTGGTCTTGACATCCAGCGGCTTTACTACTTGGAATTTGAATACTTTCTTGAAGGAAGAAATGGTATTCAAGGAGGTCATATAACTCACTTCACAGAAGAGAATATGGTAGCCTAAGTCTTTCACTTCGTGGTGTATGACATCGTTGACAGTTTCATCGGGACCCAACGCAACACTTGCTGAGTTGTTTGTAGAAACAGGTATTCTCTGGCAGCTTGTTTCCAAATCTGCTTTCACTGAAACATCTTGGACCACTTGGTTGGTCTCATTGTGAACACACACATAACAAGAAAATGTTTCTCCTAGATAAATGTTTCCGAAACTCTGGGGCAACAGTAAGAACTGTCCAGCTGCTAAAGTTTCCATTCCTCTCACAGCTAAAATGTCATCTTTCAAATAATTGTTGAGAAGGTTTCCCGGGAGATCTTTGGCATCACATGTGACAATCTGAGGACTCATGAGGGTTGGCCTCGTTAGTCGCATCACTTTAAGCGCCACTGGTGGCTCATTCAAGTCCTTGCACTCCATTTCTCTGCCGGTATGCAAGTTAATGTATCTTGTAATGAACTACCACATTAATTCACGTCACCGTTGCCTGTTACTGTATCTAACAATTTGAGAAACTTCAAACACTATTTATTCTTCCAAGAGGATTTAACTGTCATAAAATTAATGTCAAAAATTGACAGAGTACAATATTTTGTGAAATTCCATAGACGATTTCTAGCTGTCAGAATTTGACATGATAGTAATGGCAACCCAAAAAGCATAAAGACGAGCTCGACTCAGAAAAAAATACTTTACAGTATTTTTTTAACAAAAGGACTAAATCAATACTAGGAGATTGAAAACTTATTGAGAATCATAACATTATTTTTGATGTATTAGTATAATTACCTAAGTACATTATTTAAGTACTGTCTTTATGGAAATCTGTTTGAACGTAAAAATAATTCCGGAATTCTACACGACGATACTATGTGGACCAATAAAAATTACCACCGTTTGCTTACAGTCTGACAGTTCGATTCTAAAGTGAACATGTATTTAATCACGCAATTATATCCTTAGTTTAGATATTCTGTGATGATCGTGAGATACTTTTAAAGGTTTATAAAATTTTCTAACAATGGCTTATCAGACTTTTCGGCAGGAATACCTGCTTATGCCAACTGTGACAAGGGCCTACACCACTGCCTGTGTTATCACAACTATTGCCGTTGTAAGTACAATAACCCTTGAAACGTTTTTATTTCTTTTTGAAAATATTAGTTGGACCTTGTTGACCTAATTACATGGAGTTAAACATTAAATAATATCTTGTAATTTTTTTGCCACGCTCAAAACGTGTACCTGACATAGGCTCAACAATATTAGGAATCATCTATTTTTACCGTATAAAACTCTTGTCAATCTAGCACTGAACAATGCTTTTTCCTCGAATCTTATTAGCATGTCATTATGGAATCCAACAAATAATGAAATTTAACCAAATAGTCTCTTACAAAACACTATAATAATATTAAATAAATACTTAACTGTACCAACACTTTGAAAAATTGGGCAATCAGTTTATTAACGTGGTTTTTTTCTTTCTCCAGCAATTAGATCTGGTATCACCATTCCAGCTCTACTTCAACCCTATACTAATTCTCAACGACTATCAAATATGGAGAATAATCACGGCATTCTTATTCTTTGGGCCCATGGGGTTCAATTTCTTCTTCAATATGGTGTTTACTTATCGCTACTGCCGGATGCTGGAGGAGGGTTCCTTCAGGGGCCGGACGGCTGATTTCGTCATGATGTTTATCTTTGGAGGCGCTCTTATGGTTGTATCCTTTACAAAATAGAAAAATAAAATATAATTACATTTCAGAGTAAGAAGAATCACAGACTGTGCAAGAAAATGTCTGCTGAATGTGAAAAAATCCAAGAATATATGCCACAATCTAGGTTTATAGTGTTGTTTCCTCTTTGCATAACTTTGTGAAGATATACTTAATCATCAGAAAACAGAATAAGAAGACAATGTTTGGACTGTGATATCAGATGTATTAATACTACGATGATCGATATTGAAATATGTACAAATCAACAGTAGTATAACAAGGTCACATTATTTCTCTAAACAGTCCCAAAGGTCAGGTGTTAAACATGTCAACAGGTATATCTTTTGTAGTATTCTTTGTATGTGGCCTGAATGTATACTATCAAGTTGAAGCTAACAGGTGTGATGAATAATAAATAACTATAGTGGAAGGTCAAAAAACAAAAAAATGTTCCATGTTTTTACTTCACATATTTTTTTGCAACAAACCCAAATCCTCTATAGGTCAAACTGAAAGCACTTTATTGTATAAAGATTCAGTAAGCAGTTCTTCAGTTTATTGCCCCTTGATAAAATTAGTAATTCAACATTACTTTAACTTTTTCTGTATATTTTCTTCAAATTACGCTTTCATTTCCAAATCATTTTTAACCTCCAATCCAATTAAAAGACCCCTCTCTAACTGTACTATCTTTTCTCCTAAGTTTTCCCTCCAAAAGTCTTTTCAGCAAAGAAACTCCTTCGCTTTGGTTTATTACACTTCAAAAATGGAACACTTTCATGTCAGGAAAAACAACCAATAAAGTATCTACCCCAATTTTGGTTAAAATATTTTTATTATTATGATGACGTTTATGCAAGTATCTGTTAAGTTCACTTGAATAGGTACTGTTATTTATCAAAGTGTTTTCCTTAACTCCATCTCAGTTCTTTGCATTTTTTGTCAATCTCCTTTTCCTTGGGCAAGCCTTCACAATTATGCTGGTTTACATTTGGTCTAGAAGAAATCCTTATATTAGGCTGACATTCTTTGGACTGAATTTCCAAGTAAGTTAATGTTTGTTTTACTGTGATATTATGTTTTAATTGTCCTGTTATTATTATTGTTCTAAATTTTCATTTCATGATTGTCAGATGCAATATTTAATGCACAGTTTTCTTAAATAACATTACTGAATAAGGTGATGGTATTTATTAAAATAACTTATATAATAATTAAACGCTGTTTGTTTATTCTTTTCCAGGCGCCGTATCTACCATGGGTTCTGTTTGGATTTTCCGTACTGCTGGGAAATGCCATATGGGTGGACTTGATGGGAATGGCAGTGGGCCACATTTATTATTTCATCGAAGATGTTTTCCCAAATCAAGCTGGCGGCCGACGTATCTTAAAGACACCCAACTTTTTGTAAGCACATTTTTTTACACTTTATAGTAAACAAGTTTTTAAAAACCATTGTTCATTGTCAAGTTAAGAATTTAATCATATCGGAAAATATGGCCCTGGGTTATTGTGAGAGGTTGATCAAACTTCTAGAGAAATCCTTCGCTTGGATGGGTTTACTATTTTAATATCAACAATAAAGGAAAAAAACTGTGTGCTGGAGCACTAAAAATCTCGTGTGGTGAGCTTTGGCATCATGAAATATGCACAGCTTATTCTGCTCTGATTTGTTAGATCAATGCAACAATTTTCAGCTTCTTAAGTAATTTCCATCATGAGCTGAGAACTATTCATTCCATATTTTTCAGTTGTTCAAAAAATGATTTTGAAGAAGTTTTGAAACTCTGTATTAGTAAGGTGGTAAAACATAATTTTAATTGTAGTGGATGATTGCAATTATTCACTTCTCATACTCATTCTCCAAAGCAAAAGAAAGCCTATAAAAAAAAGTTCCTATCCTTCATCTTCTTTATTTCATTCCTCTTCTCACTTACTTCAACTTCATAACATACCTTTAAATTGGGAATGCCATGGTCCTACTTTCTCTGGGCAGTAGACTTGTAGCCTGCCTTTTCACTATAAAATTGTCACAATGGGAATATATTTACTAAACAGTTAGATTATCATTATTGCGGAAGGGGGACCCCACCTACTATATATTTTGTTCAACAATAAAATTAAATTTGTTTCTTTGTCGGTTTCCAGGAAAACAATGTTTGACTCACCCCCAGAAGACCCTGACTACATTCCCTTACCAGAAGAGCGGCCCGGGGGCTTCCAGTGGGGTGAAGCCAGAGCCAACAACGAGGCCCCTCCGCCGCAAGACAGATAGACACCTCATCTCCTTCGTTTTGTACAAATTGTGATTCCAAAAATAGTTTTACTCTAAATTAAGATGTATTCTGTTTTCGTTGGTTACGATAGTCCTCAGGTGATAAGTATTTTCTGTTGGCGATGTTAGGTCGTTAGTGTTTTGATATTTAACAGAGTCGTAAATTATTATCGGGAATGTGGGGAGTAATATTCATTAGTTATTAATATATATTATGTATGTTTTTGTTGCTCTTTGTATGTATAGTGTACAGTTTATATCTTCTATACAAATAAATTGATTTTCTAAACAATGGCGGATGCCTTTTATTTTAGTTTGAAGGTCACCACATAATTTGTTGTTTATTTTTATATCAAAACTGGGTTTTTGATTTTAATATTATACTAACAATATTCATAACGTTCAAAGAAAATGAAATAGAAAAAATATTAAGTTGCGACCGATACTCATACTCGAACTTTCCTAGATAGGGACGTACTAACCAACTGTACCACCGTAACTCATTTACTTACTGCCATTTTTACCTTTTTCATATTTTTAAATTGTTACTAATGTTGTTTCAATTATATGGAAATCTTTTTTAATTCTGTCATTTTTACCAATCTCATATTTCTTGAAAAATTATTAATATTACTTTTTCAATTTTTTTTTTGTTTTTTAATATAATACATTATAATGTAAGGTGTTATATTAATATACAATTTTTTCTTAATGTAAATTTTCATTATAAAGATGTTTTTTTTATATAGGGTCCGTAAATAACTTTTTTTTTTCAATATGTATTTCGTGAATGGTAACACTTAGCTCATGTCTGGTTTGACAGATAATTAGTTTTATCCTTCCGCTGAGCAGATATGGTTGTGTATACGGCTTGAACAACGCTGGGAAATATTGCATTCATGGTAATGTTGCAGAATGTGTGCGAAAATTGCGTACGGTTTTGGAAGAAGAGAAGCACCGTCAGCTCCGTATGTTCGTTATCTTGTGAAAAAAGTGAAAAGAAACTGGCATCCTCATTTGAAAAGCCAAAAACAGTGCGTACACCCGAGAATATCGATGCTGTGGCAGTGTGCGTGAAGCGCCATCAACATCAATTCACCGTCGTTCTCAACAATTGAACATTTCGGAGACATCATTGAGACGAATTTTGCATAAAGACCTTGGTATGACGCCATACAAAGTCCAATTGGTTCAGGAGTTGAAGCCAACTGACCATCAATGCGTTTTTCGCTTCGCTGAGTGGGCCTGCGATCGACTTACAGAAGATGCCGATTTTGCCAAAAAATCATCTTTTCGGATGAAGCTCATTTTGATCTTGGCGGGTATGTAAACAAGCAAAATTGTCGTATTTGGGGCTGCAGAAAACCCGCACGCGTTGAAAAGCCGGTACACCCAAAACGAGTCACTGTTTGGTGCGGATTTTTGGTTAAACCATAATTGGGCCATTTTTCTTTGAAAATGAGCAAGGAGTGGCCGTTACAGTCAATGGTCGTTATCGGGCCATGTTGAACGAATTTTTGTTCACAAAAATTGAAGAGGAGAGATATTGGCAACATTTGGTTTCAACAGGACGGCGCTCACGTGCCACACAGCCACTGATGTTTTGCGCCCTGTTTTTCAAAAAAAAAAAAGTTATTTTATGTAATATTGGCCGTCTGTGTATACTCGTAAATACAAGATTAATATAATTCATAATTCTAAATACAAAATAAATATATAAGGTGACAGTAAAATAATGGTTTGTTTTCATATTTTTTTTATTTAATCAACAGCTAAGAAAAAAAACCTAAATATTAGGTACACTCGGAAAATAATCGTCAAATAATCTTGTTGTAAAAGAGAAGGATTATCACAAATAAAAACTCTTTCTTTGGATACAATAAGTGTTTACAACAATTTGCATTAAAACAGTTACTATTAAATGCATTTTTTCAATATTAATATTTTACTTTCTAGATGTTATTTTTTTCTAATGTGAATACAGACAGGATAACAAAGGTGCAGCTTGACACACTTAATTTTGTAGGAAGCCAAATGAAAAACGAACTATTTGAGTTCATAGATTCTCCATATCCACAAATTTACACTAGCAACGCCACCAACTGCAAAGTTAGGTGTGTCAATCTTTACGTGGTTATTTTAAATAGTCAATTTGATAAGGAATAAAAAGTCAGTCTCTGCAACATTGAAAATTACACCATATCAAATAGCCTGGTAAGAATATAAATGGTTATAAATACCTGAAGCCAGTGGGATCATGACCTTCCCCGATTTGGGAAAGAGGAAAGCTGGAAAGTACCTATTTATTCAGATCTAGTCATTAAACTTAGCCAAAGCTATGTTTCAATACTGCGTGGTGGTCTCTCACCAGTTTGTTAATAATTTACTGTTTATGTTGTAATTTAATATCGGCGGACATATTTAATTCAATGGTTTATTAGTAGAGACAGACCTCAATGAGATTAGTATATTCTTTATCAATGATTCTACCCAACGTCATTCTGACTGTATATCATTGTGTTAACAGCATCCTATGAGCTTGGCTTTACAATGCATCCTCTAAACATTCATTATTTTTGTGGCCTTAGTTTAAAAATATATCACCACTTCAAATGGCAAAAACAATACGTTAAATTTTTTAAACAAATTGAACATTACTTTTTCAGTTTTCAATCAAAGCTGGGAATTTGTTTTTTTCAATCGAGATTCAAAAAAAGCATTTAGTTTTCAAAAAAAATGATTAGTGTCTAATATTAGTTGAATAAATAATTATTATGTTTGCAGAATCAAGCTGTCAAAAAAAAAATCACCAAGCGATGAAACAGTTAATGGGAAACAATTTTATTTCTTTCAAAATATTTAGATGGTTTCACAATAAAAACCATGTTTAAAATTATTGGATATAATATTATTTTTCCATGTTTTAAGTACATTTTATTTGCAAGAAATTTACAATTTTTATTTTCATACAAATACAGAATCATTGAAACTAATAAATTTCCAAGTGTAACTTTTTTACTATGCGAGACAGTCAGTACAAACCCATTATGTTCAACATTTAAATTTAATGGACATTTTATGTCTTATGGTGTTCATTAGTTTTGGATATAACGTCTTTGTTCAAACTGCCTTGGAACTTAACAGATATAAACAAGTAGTGGTCAGTCTCTTAGGATGACAGAGAAGTTTAAAAAGTGACTGAGTTAATAAAAACATAAAACACATTTCCTTTAAGTATTAAAACAATAGAAATTCACTTGACAAAATGGTAACTATTTTTAAATTTCTCAGTTTGTTTTATGTTTAAACTCATTGTGCTTTTACACTGGGTTCAGCTGAAAATAAAACTCAAGTGGCAAGAATCACCAGTTACAATTTTTGCATGATTTATTACACCTTGCATAAATAGAGACACGTCTTTAGCTAACCACATACTCGTCTATTATAAAGGAAAATAATATAATGTATTAATAAAAAACTATATCATGAATAGAGAAAGTTAAAAAGAATATCACCTGTATAATATGTGCTGCGACAACTCGACATTTTTGTATAAATATCTAATGCCTACTCTACACTCTCGACGAGAATACTTAAGCGAAAGTGTTGTAGACTCACTCACCTCGCGTCCTCGCCTGTGCTTTGTTCAGTGTCGGTTTTTTTGTGCCCAAGTCAAAGAACGCTAACCCAAGAGCGAGCGCAGCAACTACACAACTAATAATAATCCAAGCAATAACTACGCGATACGAGAGTGAAAAGAGAAGCACTCGTCAGAGTGTAGGACAGGCATAAAGGTCAAAAGAATGCTATTCAAATAAATGCAACTAATAAAGCTCTTTAAAAACCAGGTTAGGCATCAAAGTGTGAGATGAATCCTACAAAGTCATTTGAACAATAATTGTGATTAACTTCGCTATGGTTTAAGATTCGGGATATTGCTATTAAAATAAGTGAAGCTTTTATGTAAGCCACAGCACCATAGTATGTAACACAGTATTTTTAAAAGTTGTTAAAACTAGTCCTATGTTTTTTAATGGTTAAACATTTCCTAGGCATCTTATGCGCTACATAATAGGCTTACTACAATCATAAATATCATTTGATTCACAACTTGTCAGTGCATTCTCCATACAGTCTTTCAAACAACCCCTCGAATGACAACCTTACTCAATTTTATAAGCTACATTCATCTTCTATGTGGTCTCACCACATTACTTAAATTTTATACCTAAGTAATTGAAGATACTAACTTTTATAGGTTTATTATAATTTCAGGTGCTGAACATTGAAATTTGAACACTTTCACTGTATTCCTAAGAATTTTGTCATTTACTGAAGCTTGGCTGACATTTCGCCTGAATATGATGAACAAAATTCATTGTTCGAAATTATAAACAAATTATCTTTGAAAATCAACAACTGTCTTAAAATACGTTGATATTCCACCTATTTCGAGGCAACACTAATAAATTATGGTAATTTAATACACAGAACCTTCAATTTCTAAGGCTAGTAATAATTCAAATGAAATACTAAAGGACTTAAATTAAATTATCAATGTCCTTTTCTGATTAGCTTTCTATTGTAGAAGATTATTCACACAAGGTGGTCTTTTCATATTTGTCAGCTTGATTTTGAATTAGATCGTGATTTAGGGCAAAATAGTGCTTTTTTTTTAGCAGAAGGGCCAATTTGCATTTTTTCAAACATTCACATGCCGAATAGAGTAAAAAGTGTTACAGATGGGTATAGTACAGCAGTTTCCCGGAACAATGTTAAATATCGATGGGAAATTTTGTTTAACAAATAAACGTATTGCCTGGAGAAAGATGGAATATGACCTACATTATAATTAAAATAAATTGTATCAGACTTTTGCTTGTTTTATAATTCACAAAGAATCATTTGTAAATTAATTATATGACATAACGCAGCTCGCGGCTCCAAGATTCTTAAAAATAAATACACATTTTTGATACCATTTACATTTAGGAGGGCAAATAAATGTTCACCACACAATATTGTACAGTGAAAATAAATAATAAGTGTGAAGGAACATGGCTGACAATAATTATTGTGAAAATGTCAACATGAGGAGTCAAGTATGTAAAGATATCACGGTCACGGAAAATCTGTGGCTCTCTCAGTTCTGGTTCCAATGTAGCCTGTATGTGCCACTGCACAGTGGAAAAAAAATTATGTGTTAAATTAATTGATTTTCACAAGAACTTGGGCGCAGCCACCGTATGAAATATTTACAAATGTCGACCCAATAGGGTGCAAGAAATGAGAAGTGATTGACGTAGGTAAGTACTCTGTGTGCGGACATTAAGGGAGTTTTACAATTAGCACCGCTATACATGATTATATCAAACTTGTAAATTATTATAAACTGTCATTAGAACACATTCTTCCATTTATGTGGTATCGTTTTACTAATTAAACATTTCAATTGACCAATGCTACAATTTTACAGTTGGTTCGAGAAAAGAAGAGAAATGCTGTTTATTTGTGTGCTCTTTCTAAAGGTGGACTAGTATATTGATTAAAGTATGGCTTCGCATTTAAAAAAAAAACCTATGTACAACTCTATACTAAGTGTCTAAAAAAAAACTCCTATGTCATATTCACAAGCAGAGTAACAATCGCAAACAAATATGTCTCCCCATCACCGAAGACAAATCAATTTAAATTATTTATCACTGAGGATAATACATATCAACCAACAATACAAAATTATTTCCAAAATACCAAAGTAAAAGATGACAAACATCGGTCAATCAAACATTTTACAAGCATTCAATTAGATTAATCGTGATTGCTTTAAGGAGAGACCTGCACAACTCAACCAAAATAATGATCACAATCTCCTAGCGATTAGTTTACATGTTCTCGGCAGTATTACACAATGGATCCAACATAAAATGTTGTACTCATTCTGTTGTAATGCTCTTGTAGCATTTACACATTTGTAAATTATAATTAGTTACTGAGGAGGTGTGGTGGTGACCTTTAGTGAATATTCCGCTATCCAATGTCGTCGGCCATGCAGGTCAAATTTAATAATAAATATTAATTGAAATTACATTATTACATTACATTGTCTCACAATACTACAGTTGCTAGTAGGACCGTGATATCATCTGGTTTACCACCTGAAAATAATACAAATAAAACACATTATTGAATTTGAAAGTAATTAATATTTTGTGACAGAAAACCTTGCTAAATAATGTCATATAAAAAGAGTTAAATATGAATGTCTTCCTTGCAAAGAATATCATAGAATTAGTATCCTATATGTTACTTCCTCTGCAGTCAAACCCACTTCATAATTATCTTCGAAATTAATTGCCAAACCTCAAACTAATATATTATGACTCCCTGTAATATGAATTCTATCAAAGATATAGGCACAATATATTAATTCTTAAATAAGTTTCCGATAACATCTGACCTATGACGAAAATAATTTATTAACCATGTCATTTTTATTATCTATCGACAATGTATATCAAAGTCTGATAAAAGCAATTATTGAAAAAATGGTGATAAAAAAAAAACCAACTGAAAAAGTAATACATAATTAAGTTTAATAATGAGTTAGTGGTCCACAATAAGAAAATGGAACCATAATTAATTATTTCTTTACTTAATGATGGTGGTTTTGTTCTGAATTAACTATAAATAATTTCATTTGGGAGAATGTACGTACATATGTACAAGTGCAAACTTTTCAAAATTGAATCTGACAGTTATCAAATGAAAAAAATTGTCTTTTGAAATCCCTACCTACTTCACACTAGGTTTATGGGCATTTTTAAATACCTATTTCTACGGGCACGCGTCAGATTGACGGATAAACACAAATACTGTTTAAATAAATGTTTTATTTAACTGAAATTAGACTCCACGTCTCCACACACTGACTACAACTCTATAACAGAAGATATATTTTGGTATAATAGAAGATAGATTTTGATAGAGCACTAATAGCGCAGTTGTAACTTATCGTAGACAATACATATATGTAACAGAAAGAGAGGATAGCTTAACGAATTTTTCGTATCAAAATGATATAAATTCAATGGGCGGCAACTCACCTATAGCGTCGATGCCATTCTGCCGGGCGTTCTTGGCAAAGGGCGACATGAACTCGCCATCGAAGGACAGATTCCTGGCCATCCAGGCGATGGAGTTGGCCACTGCCTGCAGTGCCACGGCATCGCTCTCTCCTTGCGCCCGCTGCAACTCTGCCACCAGCACGCTCTCGGGTACGTTGTCGAATACGCCGTCGGTTGCCACGAGGATGACGTCGCCTTCCTCGACGCCAAACTCTGCCGTGTCAGCGGATTCTGGTCTGGAAATGGATAAACAAGCATTGTTGACACAGTTAATGAACCACGACTTTTTGGGAGCACAAGTTTTTTTGGCAGTACTTTATTACATTATGAACCTACTTTCCAGCACTATGTCATTTTCCATCTTGCCAGTTGCGATGTGTAGTTTGGGAAAATCGTGCCTAACTTACATTGTACTGCAAAAAGTTTTGCAAAGCAAAACAGCCTTGCACTGAACAAATCTTGTTTTGCTTGAAAACATCGAGATTGTGTTAACACTCCTGTTCCGAAGGGGGGTTCTAATGTCCCCCCAGATGAGAGTTTTGTGCGAAATCTTAGAGAAAGATTACTGAAAAATTATGAATATACTTCTCTCTAAGTATTACCAAAACCTATTATCTAATTTCGGATTGTACATTTGATTTTTACTTTCATGTACGGAAAGGTTAATAAAACACTCAAATAAGAATACTTGGCATCTCTTCAAACACATCCCAAACGCTCGCACTAGGTTCTAATCAAATGGACATTTAGTTACCAACTCTGAATAATCTTTTTCTTCAGATGATCCTCTGCAATTACGCAACGACTTAATAAGAATTCATAACCCATGGTTGTTTGTTTTTTTTTCTCGGATAGTGCTTGTATGAAAAATTAATGACATATTACCTGTCGCTAAGGACGTTGGCGCCGTGTCCAGGTGGGGGCAGGCTGAGCTGGAAGGGCGTGTTGAAGTAGTGTTGCTGCTCGTGGGAGCGATGGATCACGCGTCCTCCGCGTACAACCATGTAGCCCGAGTCTCCGATGTTAGCCGTGCACATCATGCTGGTCTCGCGGTTCAGGATCATAACGCAAGACGTACTGCTGCCTAGAATAAACAAAAACAATCAAAAACTTGAACAGTTAACGAAGAACTCCAACTGCGTGGTATGTAACACTCACTTTGACAGTCATAATATTTTTTCTTTTTCGTGTAGCGCTAGAGTCACGGATTATTTGCACATGATATTATGTTATGGTAATCAACCACAAAAATTATTATATTTATATCTACACCTCGAGAAGTTAAAATGCAGAAATGAGTAAGAAATTAAGTTTTAAGCAGGTGTAATTTACAACCCATTGATTAGGATTTGAAACACTACCCACCAAAGAGATTATGCTGATATGCTAAAATTACAATAATGCATAATAACTTTACACATTCTCGGCTATCGTATTCCATTCCAATGTTCATACCACAGACAAATATAATTAGTATCATACTACAGTTGCTGGGAAAATTCAGGTACAAAGGTTAAATGAGTTAACTCATTAAGTTCAATGGCAGACAGCTAATTAGTCAAGCAAATGCTCTGAAAAACAGAGTGTCTAATCATGTATGAAATACATATTATGCAAGATTATTAACCATATCCTAGGTTCATTTTTTTTAACTCATATTGTAATTATTTTTTATTTTTTTTCATCAATCTTTATTTTTATTGCGTAATACAGTTTTAAGGTATTATATCTTAAAACATGGAATTCATTACCCACCACCACATTTGTGGTAAAACTACTTATGACCGAATTACGAATGAGGAGATCCTAAAATAATGTAAAAATAATGTACAAATTATGTACATAATTACTATGTATTTCATCAATATCACACAAAACATACATTTTCTGAAAGAAAATAAATAAATTTAATTATTTAATACATAAATTTATCCTGGCCACCATAAACTTCAGAAACTTTAAATGTGAGGGTACATTAGTGTAAAAGCCATTTTAATATGTCTCCAAGAACTCGCAGGAAAATACAGTACACATCAAAATTATTTTTCATTTCTCATATTAGTGTCAGTAAATAATATCATACAATCATAAAAAAAACTATGATGCCATAGAGTGACAAGCTGAAGAATTCCCAGAATAATTTGTACATGATAATTATTTATATATTTTTATCACCTCCTGTTGATTGACAAATAACCAAAATCATTAATGATGCAAACATTATGATACTTGTTTGACAAGAAATCAAAAGGACTTCAAAATTCCAAAACAGTAGTAATCACAAAGTAAAGAATTAAGTAGCAAATAAGGGTGAGTGGAATAATACGACATGAGAGGGGGTGGCACCAGGTGAATAATGTATACTTTGTATATGAAATAATCTAGAAAACAAGATATGCTTTTTTACTGTAAAAATATATTTCTATATTTTCTTGTGTTTATAATTTTCTAGGAACCTGTTGTGGCTATAGCATCGTTAGTGACATCACATGCATTGCTTCGTCTCCTCTAGTAATCATAACAAAATTGACCACAATCATAGATCACTCAGTGGGCGATTCCTCTTTCAATAAAAGCAAATTGACATTGATTCAACCTTCAATGTGGAGTGTAAACAATTGCCACCATATAATAATAACAAAATGAATTTTCTCAATAAAAAGTTACAAATAATAATTCTTAAGAGCAGGCATCCAAGCTAAGCGTTTGCTGCCGTTAGGTATTTTTGGTACTTATAGACAAACGCGGATCGCCGCTAGCCGGCGCCCGCTCGCTCGCTAACTTTGCTTGGGACGATGATGGATTTAAAAAAGGACGCAGCATTTTGATCAAATACGAAATAAAAATACACTTGCTTTATAACATTTTAATTTATTCGCTGTATGAAAATAAATGGATACAGCTTGACCGACTTAACTTTGCAGGCGGCTAAAGTAGGAACAAGCGAACGAAAAAACGTTTTTTAAATGCATAAATTTAAATATCCACAAAGTCAACACTGGTGATGCCGCCGACTGCAAAGTAAAGTATGTCGTTCTGTAGGTATAATGTAGGGCTCTAATGAGAAAAGGCAGGTATTTGAAGAGTAATGGATATAATACATTTTGATATTAATTGACTATACATAGTACATTTTACAACTGAAATATATTTATTTTAGTCAACCCTCCGCATTCCTGATGCAATTATAGTGTTATGCCTGATCCGGCAATACAATTTCTTAATTTTTTTTATAAGTGTGCATTCATATATTTTTTTTGCTTTTTTTTAGTTTTTAAACATATACTCTAATAAATGAATATAAAACATTTCCGAAATTATTACTTCTTTATTTAATATGAGCCCAAACATGAGCAAAAACAAACTCGGTTTTGGATAGATAAATATAATGAAAGGCAAATTCCGGGTAAATCAACGGCGGCTGTAATGGTTCTTAAATGTGTATTGCCCGATCCACATGACATTACAGCGGAAATCATTTCACTATTTACATCCATTCTATCCTTTTTCTCTTCAATCAAACTTTCTTTAAATTTCCGCTCGCACATTCTGCATTTAATGATCAGTTTTGAGTCCAGTCCTTTTTTCGAACTTCGGAAATAATTTCAAGACAGTTGAAATTACATCCGAATCGTGGGGAATGGTCCCTTATACTCTGTAATTGCTGCATAAAATACATCAACTCCACAAGTCATCGACCCTTGATTTTCATTTCGGCTGGAACTTGGTTTTCCGTTGAATTTTCCACCAAAAATACATGTTCTTCCTGTGCAAAAACAAACATTGACATCAAAAAAAGAATACCAGGTCACTATAGCAAGTATATGCATAAGGTTTATATATTTTAATATATACTTATGTGGGTTTTAAAAATTCCACAAATCAACTGCTAATTTAATCTGTCTATTTACTAGAAAAATAACGTACGTGTTTGCCGATAGCTTCTGTGACTAAATTACAATAGCATTCAAGAATCCTTAATCTCGATTTTGAAACAAATCGGTAGGGAACTCAATAAATTCAAGATGGCTTCCGAAATTGCGCATTTTGACATAATATTCAAGTTCAACGCACCTTCAAATTCCCTAATCCCGATTTTGAAGCGAATCGGTAGAAACCTCAAGAAATTCAAGATGGCCGCCGAAATTATGCATTTTGACATTAGATTCGAGTTCAGCGCACCTTCAAACTACCTAATCCCGATTGTGAACATAATCGGTAGAAAACTAAAAAAAATCAAGATGGCCGCCGAAATTATGCATTTTGACATTAGATTCGAGTTCAGCGCACCTTAAAACTCCCTGATCCCGATTGTGAACTTAATCGGTAGAAAAATCAAAAAATTAAAGATGGCCGCCGAAATTATGCATTTTGACATTAGATTCGAGTTCAGCGCACCTTCAAACTACCTAATCCCGATTGTGAAGCTAATCGGTATAAAACTAAAAAAATTCAAGATGGCCGCCGAAATTATGCATTTTGACATTAGATTCGAGTTCAGCGCACCTTCAAACTACCTAATCCCGATTGTGAACATGATCGGTAGAAAACTAAAAAAATCAAGATGGCCGCCGAAATTATGCATTTTGACATTAAATTCGAGTTCAGCGCACCTTTTAAACTACCTAATCCCGATTGTGAAGCTAATCGGTAGAAAAATAAAAAAATCAAGATGGCCGCCGAAATTATGCATTTTGACATTAGATTCGAGTTCAGCGCACCTTCAATCTCCCTAATACCGAATTTAAGCCTAATCGGTAGAAAAGTAAAAAAAAATCAAGATGGCCGCCGAAATGATGCATTTTGACATTAGATTCGAGTTCAGCGCACCTTCAATCTCCCTAATACCGAATTCAAGCCTAATCGGTAGAAAACTAAAAAAAATCAAGATGGCCGCCGAAATTATGCATTTTGACATTAGATTCGAGTTCAGCGCACCTTCAATCTCCCTTATACCGAATTTAAGCCTAATCGGTAGAAAAGTTAAAAAAATCAAGATGGCCGCCGAAATGATGCATTTTGACATTAGATTCGAGTTCAGCGCACCTTCAATCTCCCTAATACCGAATTCAAGCCTAATCGGTAGAAAACTAAAAAAAATCAAGATGGCCGCCGAAATTATGCATTTTGACATTAGATTCGAGTTCAGCGCACCTTCAATCTCCCTTATACCGAATTTAAGCCTAATCGGTAGAAAAGTAAAAAAATCAAGATGGCCGCCGAAATTATGCATTTTGACATTAGATTCGAGTTCAGCGCACCTTCAATCTCCCTAATACCGAATTTAAGCCTAATCGGTAGAAAAGTAAAAAAAAAAATCAAGATGGCCGCCGAAATTATGCATTTTGACATTAGATTCGAGTTCAGCGCACCTTCAATCTCCCTAATACCGAATTTAAGCCTAATCGGTAGAAAACTCAAAAAATTCAAGATGGCCGCCGAAATTATGCATTTTGACATTAGATTTGAGTTCAGCGCACCTTTAAACTACCTAATCCCGATTGTGAAGCCAATTGGTAGAAAAGTAAAAAAATCAAGATGGCCGCCGAAATTATGCATTTTGACATTAGATTCGAGTTCAGCGCACCTTCAATCTACCTAATACCGAATTTAAACCTAATCGGTTGAAAACTAAAAAAATCGCACCGCTCAATTATGTATTTTGATATTATCACCTTGTTCGTCTTTTTTGTCCAATGCGCAGGCTTCTTGTTTTGCGCATTGTAGAAAAAAATATTCCCTTTTTCTTTCCCATTTTTAATAACTGAAAAAAAAAAAAACAAAAATAAAAACAGCACACACAACAGGATTTAAATTTATTCAATATATAATAATAATAATTTAATTTTTACATACCCTCTGGTTGGTCGATTGAATAACCCCAGTTTTCTTGATTATTCGTCGTTCGAAAACGGATAAAATTGTCGAAAAACTAACTGACGTGCTTCCGCTTTGAAAGTTAGCTCGTGACTGAGGACTGTTACGAAATTACATTGTATTTATAAGAGATATTACGCGGCGTTAGAATTCCATACGAATTTAGTACGGCGGACGAGAATTTAAAAATGCAGAGAGTTTGAGCTAATTACAGTAAAAATCTAGTAACTCTGGAGTGTTTTAAATTTATTTACAGAGAACTTTACTTTATTTACTCTGAGATTATGGAAGGATTTTAAGTAAAAATGTTTGTAATAGGCGCAGGTAGAAAGCCAGAAAAGGCATTTTCGAACGTTCTTCGTAAAATTGTAGTTTGTATTTCATATAGAATTTAAAATATTATAATTTTTAAAAAATGTTCACAGGGAGCCTTAGATATTTTACTAACTACCCGTGTAGAATTTACAGATAAATCATTTGTGGTATTTCTTGTACTATAAAGCCAAAAAGGGACCATATTGACAGCTTCCTCTTAAAAGGTTGGGAGAACCTGGCTAGTGTAAATTAAAACAATGTTTTACTTCTTCACTATGGATGATATTTAAAATATCTTTCACTCTACTGTACTAATTAAATTAATTACTTCCCTCATGTTTGCGTATGTGGATTGCCGATTTTTGAGGGAGAGGTCGCTTGCTGACGGTTTCACCTCTTCCTGACATTCAATTAATGCTAGAGTCACGGAGGTATTGGTTCTGTCTTCAAATTTGTTTTTGTTGCGCATCAATGACCTTTTGTCATGTGCACCGATACATTGTTACGCGGATGACAGTACAGTCCATGATAGTTTTTTGTTTGTAGCAATCTTTCTAACAAGCTTTCCATTGACATGCTTAGTATAACTATAAGTGACCAGCTGAGGCACGGGGGTTCCATCGAAGCCAGAGTAAAGTTAGCTTTTCAGAAGCTGGGCGTACTGTACAGGGCCCGCAGATACTTTAATAGTACATAGCTGCTGACGTTGTACAAATCTCAAGTGCGCCCCACTGTTGAATTTGGCAGCCACCTCTGGCCTGGATCCCCAAAATACCTGAAAAAACCCTAGACTCTGTGCAGAAACAAGCAGTCCGTTTGATAAATTTTCGTATATTAATAAACGGATTGCAATCTTTGGAGCACAGACGTCAGGTTGGAATGCTGTCCTTGTTTTACCGTTATTTCAATGGAAGATGTTCCGAGGAACTTACGTCATCGATCCCTTTGGCACCAGTGCATAGCCGGGAAACTCGCCAAACGCGCACCCAACATTTGTACACGGTTGATATTTGATACATGAGAACAGGTTGCTTTTACGACTCGTACTTGTGCTTAACTGCTAGGCTGTGGAATGATTTACCGGCCTCTGTTTCTTCCCTTCTACAACATGAGACTCTTTAAGATCCAGATTCACTCCTTACTTTCCTCAAAAAGACCTTCCATACATCATCCCCGAAGATGAATCATTAGGGAAATTATTTCTCTCAAAGCCCCATGTGTAAGGGAAATAATACAGAATTTAGAAAAGGCTTAATGCAGAGCGGAATATATTTGAAGCTAAATCTATCCATCATTACATTACACTTAAATTAACGAAATTTATGTACAAATTGCGGCAATAAAATGGTTTACATTGCATATGGTTGAATATAGCAGAATGTTGTAATATTTATACAACTGGGGAATTATTCCTATGTGTGCCAACACAGTGCAAATTTCCATAGAACTCTGTTTGGAAACATGAATTAAATCAGGAAGTAAACAAACATGTTTTATCAACTAGGTACTTTCGTAGTCCGTGTCAATACACGACAGATAATATGTTTTATTAGAACAGATATCTTTATTAAAGTGGAAATATAAAGCTTGTTCTAGATTCTATAGCAAAAGCATATGTATATTAATTTACGGATCTTCTTATTTAATTATTGTTGTTTGAAAGCCGGCATTTATTAGTTGATTCAATAAAGTTCACAAAAAATATAACAGATCAATTTGATAAACAAAATATGTAAACATAATGATATTTATCGGCATTACAAAACTAATGCAATTCAATGCTCGATATTCTTATATCAATATTATGAACTGCAGGAAAAAAATACTAATAAAATACATATAATAGTTCTTAAGTCATAAAATCATACAAGTATGTATAGAATAATTGCAATAAATAAATAATTTACAATTTGTGTCAAGTACTACTTAACGCTAACTGTAATACATTCATTTAAAGCAATGAAAAACTTCGTCACAGCTGCAATAATTAACTTTTATGTGAAATAACTAAAAAAATTTAAATGCCTCTACAAAGTTTATATAAAAAAACCTGTTATAGATTAATAGACAACATTCTCAGGTTATGGATAATCTGGTAATATTTTAACTCCTCTTACTACCATAATTATAAGCTAATGATGGTGGACTAGCTAAGTAATCTAGCGGAAAGAGGATTGAATCTGCGACACCTGGGGACCCAAAGTTTTAGACCACTCGGTCACTAACCGGTCGGATATACCTATAATCAAGTTTTCAATCGTACAACGATAGTAGCCCAACCATTGTTTTATATTCAGGTTGATACATCTAATATTAAGTAACTTTAAAATATCTACCTAATCTTTCAAACTTGGAATCCAATTTATTCTTCATCAGATATAATGAATATATTTTTATGGATGGGCACTTTTGCCTGAAAGGAGGCGATATATTTATATTTGAGTTTATAGGGTAATAAAGCCACTGATAAATTTAATGGGAACAAAGGGAGAAATTTCTAAAAATAAGTTCACAAATGTTAGGGCAACCTGTTTTGGCAAAAAAACAACCGTCACAAGCTACATTCAATATTAGAATTGGGAGCTGGCCAAGTCATGTGTTTCAAGACGTGTGATTTCAGAATTATTATGTTAATAGAAGTATGTATTTTGGTTCCCGAGAGAGAACTTCCACACAATTTAATTAATGTTGCCAACATTTTAACAACAGAAGTGACTCAACAACATTTTTACGAGGCAAAATATAAAATACATTAAATTTAGAATGCAATTTTTGCTTTTTATAGCATTTTTCACTTCTGTACTGTGATTATTTTGAGATTATATAACTGGATGCAATATGACCAGGCAATTTAAGCACATAACAAAAATATTATGGACAATATTATCCTGGCTCTATAGATATTTAATTTCTAGGATGGTTGAAAGAAATTGGCAATAAGCCCACCTTTCCTCACAAAACCCATATAAACATTCACACGTGTGTAGTAGAGAATTTTAAAGAACTGATGGTTCATAGCTTTATTTCCCAAACTTATTTAACACCCACCACAAAAAAAATCAATATGATTATAGTACCAATGAAAAAAGCGCTGCTGAAGAAATATTTTCTTTGATTAAGGTCAAATATCTTTAATGTGAAAGTTACACGTTTGCAAGGGGAAGCTCAACATGCGTTTTATCCCATTTTCTTAATAATGATAAATAGAATGTCTTTAATTCAGTTAATTAAAAGATATTACTTCCAATTAACATTTCTGTATTTTTTGTGCCCCTTGTTAGTGCGGGGCTCTACTCCTCCACACATATAGATTACCAATAACTGTACCCCTGAACTACAAGGATTTTTTTTAGATAACTTTGGTTACAATAATTAACCATGCGTGTTAAATACAGAATGAAAAGTAAAAAGGGAGATAGCAACACAATTGACCGGTTAATAGCGTAGTGGTCCAAAGCGTTTAAGTCCTACCCGGGCATTGCAAGATGGAACAAGCAACATCTTTTGCTTAAAATGATGGAAGTAGAAGGAATTTCATTATTGTCAGGTTATTTGTAACCTGAGAATATTTGTCTTTCAAAAAAAAACTATTTTCATAGGTATTTTTACATTATTATTATTATTATTATCATTTATACATTATGACAGATAACAACAAACGAAATCTAAATATAGGTACACTAGGACTATGAATCTACCTCAACACTTTTCAGCACCCCTCTTCTCTACAATCACAGTTTTTTTTTTATCTGGATAAATATTTGTATATTTTACACATATTACACTATTATTCACCTTACAACAGGTCCTGGGTAACCTGGTTAGGTGAACACCGAAGAAAAAATAAAAGAAAAAAAAGTATGATCCATTTATAAATTAATGATTTTTGAGGAATATTTGTGAATATATTTTTATAGCCCTTGCCCTCCTGCATTTAAACCCTTCACCGCTCCTAATTTTCCTTGGAGACAATCACCATTCCCTTGGATCTCTCCGACGTCCCCCAGGAGGATGTTATTGCCCACATTCAAAATCACTGGTTTAAAGTGTGAACTTTCTAAAATAAACATTTCAGAGGTACAATTATTATTTCTGACAGTTAACCCTGTCTGACGAATGTGTTTGCCCACTGCAAACACCTACGAGTATGTATTAATTTACTGTGGGTTCTGCAATGTGTTAGCACAACTTATTATACACCTCTACTCGCGTTAGTTACGCTGCTATCTAGCAGTGGGAAACATAAACTTTTTGAAATTTACGTTATTTTTTATTTTATTATTCTTATTCAGACATTATTTAAAGGGCGATAATAAAATGTTATGCATTTCGTTAAGCCTAATTAGTAGCTCGATTGGAATTCGCTTCGTCACTATCTGTTTAGGGATTATATTTTCATAAAATAGCTTAATTTAACACAGTGCACAATAATTATTTCCGACAGAAAATTAATACAGTTTGTTAGGTCTAATAATCACTTTATCGCTGTCTTTTTATGGATTATTACAAGGCGTTCCACTTTTCGACCTCTACTTTATCGGATATTTTATTTATTCAGCCTTTGCTCAAGCCACAACAGCCGCATACAAATCACTTAAAAATATATACATACATACTTGTAAAAATAATGGGCCTGCAAGCACTATTTGCCTGCAAATTGAGTCTAAAAGAATGTATAAACATTGTAACTCGTAAAATAATAAAACTCTTTGGAATAACAACTAAAATTGCCTGCATATTGAACGAGGTGGTTCACCGAGCAAAAAATCAGAAACATGTGTACCATTGATGTATGTGTGGGTCTGGGTACCTTACATAGAGTACCTATTTATAGAGAAGATCAATTCTTCACTCCTTTTGCCGAGCAAAGACTTCAATCACCCTCGTATTGTCATTAGGGATGGCTTAAATTAGCTCCTTTCCCATATCTTTCCGGAATATTTCGGACGATTCCGACGCTATTTGTAATCAGAGCGCCGCACTGAATTTACCATATTTTTGGTACGATGTGTGATATCCACCGCTTGACGGCAAGAATGCTCAGCACTATGCAAAAAGACAATCCAACCGTACGTTTCTTGAAATTGTGCGGATTCGAACCTACATTGGTAGATTTATTCATACGGCCAGTATACACGGCGCACATCCGGCGCATCATACATAAAGCCGGGCCGCTTTTATCTCTCACCGAATTCTTTTATATTTTGTAAGGATTGTGTCTAATTTAATAAATAAAAAGTATTATATAGGAATACGATGAAGTGTGAAATGCTGATTAATTTGGCCGGTTCAGTGCATGAGTGAAAACTAGGACTACTTTTTAGTGGCAAAAGTGTACCAATTCAGAAATTTCTTATTTATAATTGATGAACCACGAAGTTGTCATATTCAATAGAAACTTCGAAGTATCATAGCTCAATACGGAAATGATATTGTGAGCATAATAGTTGCACTGACCTAGTAATTCGCAACAGAATGTTGTTCCGTGATATGTCATTTTGTAAGAGTTTTCAATTTGCAAGGGTTTTGGGACAGACAAATAATATGCAAACTGAAGAAGGTTTATTTTTCTTGTAGGTACTCAAAATACAGGAATCACAGAAAACCATAGATGATATGGGTAACAAGGATTTCAATTAAAAGCAACCATCAAACAACACGTTTAATGTCTTTCTAAGTAAATTCTGTTGCCTGAGAAGTAAGTCGCTATTCCCGTGGATATAGAAAACGATAAATAAATAATAGAAGGCCAATAAAAATGATAAATATTAATGAATTTATGTTTTGTCCAGTTCAGAATATTGAACTGTAAAAGATTCCATTTTACCATGAACTTTTAGAACAAAATGAAAAGTTTCGTAACTAATAATTAATAATAGTGTAATTAATTTTAGTTGTCCATTTATCTGGCAGAATAAATTGAGTAACATAACCCTCAAATGCATATATATATTTTTTTTTAATAACATTGTATTTTGTCAGAGGGACCTTTGAGACCATTTGGTAATAAAATAATCAATAAAATTTATAAACTGTTCATTGGAGGGTTACGGTGAGTTTGAAGATAACCACTGTAGCTCAGCATTTAGAGCGGTTGCCCTGTTAGCGTAAGTTTCCAGTCACCGCAATAATAATAATATTGTTTTGGTATTTAATTTTACCATTATGCTGTGCAATACAAAAGGACGTCACATTAAATAAAAATTGAAAATAAAACTTTAACTATTTAACTACAATAACAATTATTACTTAAAAGAAGAGAGAAGCAGTAAGTAATCTTGAAGACAAATTTATTGAGACAGCAGACTTTGTACCATAACAACACCGTTGAAAAATTATACAATAACACACTGGCACTTACACATACCATAAACCAAATTCATTGGAAGAGGCATGTCATTCAAACTGTTACATCATAGCCACTTGATATGGCACAAAACTCAATTAATTAGAATAAACTAGGTAGGTAGTTAAATTCTGCTACTAAAAAACTGACAAATTAAAATTTTAAGTCTAATTGCTACTGAGGCAAGGTTGGGGAAACTCTAAATTAACACAAACAATATCTCTAATGAATGTCAGCTTTAAAATTTTATTATCAAGATCCAAATCGATAAAAAAAATTGTGAAAATATTTATTTTTAAGTTAATTGGCTTCTACACAAAAAAAAATCTGAAACCATAATTAGCGGATCTTCCTACAGGATGACTACAAAAACAGATTTTAAAAAACTAGAAAGAATAAATTTTCAAACAAAATGTTCTATTATCATGAAATTTGCTCAGTTAAGGAAAACTATTCTCATCTCACAACATCGTATTGATGTCGATTGAGGTGTTTCAAACTTTCATCACATTTGACATAATCACAATTATTCAAAGATTAGCGCATTTTTTATTTTATTGTTTCCTGTTAAACGCCAATTCTAGGTCCGTTTTAGCTTTAAACAAATTTTGATCAGCTGAAAAGCATAACAACATAACCGTTAGGCTTTTCATTTGGTGTTTTTATTGAACAAATAAAACGAAATTATCACAAAATAAAACTCCTTTAATAAAATACATGCACGTAAAAATTCTACGTTTTCGTGATTTTCGTCACCAAGTCTTGATTTGCCTTTCCAAGAGCGTGCCTTCATGCGTCTGCACTAGCGCTCGCGTATTGTAAAAAGTTTTGTTACATTGAAGTTTAGATCAGTCTTTTGAGATTCAAATTAAAACAACTGACTCTTAACAGTTACAAAAATCTATTAAACACCATGGCAGGTTTATTTAAAATAAATCTAACTACATAGGGGGTCAAAAATTGATAGAACTCCTGACCACGGGAAGGTTAACTTTGTAGTATTTCAGTTCTGAACTCCAGTATCTTTCTTTTAAGACCATCTTGATTAAAACTACAATTATGAAAAAACACTACTCGAAGCAGTTATTAGGTAAAGTAGATGAGGATGACACTAGCATTTCCACAATACAATATTAAAAGTTATCAAAATACATCCACTCAAAATACATTTATATTTATTTAATTATATTCTTAGAATGGAATTTAACTTATAGCTTTTACAAAACGCGACCTTCAATCTTTTGAAGAGAACCAATTGAGTACTGTATTTGTGAAGGTCAAATCAAGAACTAAAATCAGCTGATAAAGACATGTGCACGGCAACATTTGCACAACATGCTTTCACAGTGTCATTAAAATGACGATGGTTATTCAAATAGAAATAAAAAAGATTAGTTTAGACCTACAGAAACAACAATTTTAACGAGCAGGTACCTTATCTAAAGTAAATCTTTAATTAATAGTGATCCAATATAATAATAAAAGTGGTTTTAAAATTTCAAGAAAATAAAATATAATCCAACTTGATTATTATGATTAACTGAGTAAATGTAAGCTGAACATTAACGCTAACTTGATCCCATGAAAAAATAAGTCAACATTCGGAACAACAAATCGACACATGTAGCTTTGCAGTTGAAGGTATTTTGATGTAAAAAAAATGGTTTTAAAAGAAAGTCTGTTCATTCTTTGGTTCCTCCTTTGGCCGCCTACAAAGTTAAGTGCTTCAAGTTGTAAATTAATCTTACTTTTTAGAATTGGCAATGCTAGAACTTTAAATCAATAGTCTATCAAGAAATTGTGCAGCTACAAAATTTTTCTAATAATAATTAAATTTTCATGACAATGTTTGAATTTTATATGGCTGTTTGATTTAACATGTTATATAAACAGACAGACTCGCACTACAAATAAAGTGTGAATAATAATGAAAATTATATATCACATGCAAGGTGACCGGAAATTCGTGGCAAAATTGTGATAACTAGACATCAGATTATATGCACTAAAAAATGCCAAAATATGCACTGGCAATTACCAAACAAATTATTAAAATATACAATATAAACAGGAAAAGGTCCAAAATATGCATGTTTAATTGAAAAAGCTCAAAATTGTTTCAATTTTTCGCATTTTTGATTTCCATTGGGGGGGGGGGAACTCAAGAGTTTTGGTATACCAACTGAAATCTGGGGCTTTTTTCAAAATTTCTGATATTTTTTTGATTTCATGAGAGGGGGGTACAGAATAACGGCAAAGTTTGAAAGATCACGTGTTTAGCTCAATTTTTAATAAATAACTGAAATATGCATTATGGTGGAAAAAAAGGCTCAAATATGCATATAATCCGATGTCCAGTGAAAACAAATGCATTTTTTTGTTTCACCCACTACCTGACCACATGACAGACCAGATATGTGTCAACATAATAAAAGGGAAACATGGGCGGCCATCATCAAATAAAAGCAACAAGGAAGTAAGCACTTGTTCACATTATATGCTCATTATAGAAATCATTCTCTTCCCTCATTATGTCACTTGAGAAGGAAAACACTAATTACATCACCATTGACCAGTTGCGCCACCGGTGATAAGATAAATTACTTGCACAAGGTAAATAAATGGGGTTTACATTACACCATAGATATAGAATCTATCGGGTGAGCTTTCTCATCTATTCCTACAACACATGAAAAGTACTATACTGACAGCCCCTACGTTAAGTAGTTTATTTGAAAAGATGTTATTTTACAGAAAAAACTTTTAAGTATATCTAATCAGAATGGTTTCTTGAAATTGTGTTTTCAAATATAAGAATGCGCAATACTAATTTTAATAATATACTTCACAGTGTTTTATATTAAGGCCACGAAAAAAAAATTGTAGACTATTTTGCATTAATACTAGAGTATTCAGAATAAAGTAATTTTTATAAATAAAAGTTCAGCTTGTGCAGTTTTTTTTAAATTTATTTTTAAGACATTGCAGCTATCTTTTGTAGTGACATTTCCAAGCTAGGGTTTCATTTTGTTTGAATAGAGATGATAAAAAATTCTCATCAAGATAAAAAGTTTTCAACAATCCACATTAAATAAATAAATGCGGATAAGAAAATAATATACATTATAAAACTTTAAAAAAAGGTAATATAAGGGCCTCCATGGTCGAGTGATAAGACGCTTGACTATGAATCCAAAGGTGGCGGGTTCAAACCCGGCGTGCACAAATTCTGAAAGTGAGTTTTTATAACTCATCGGGATTGCTATGCATGTTAGCAAGATATTAATAAAAAATAAATATTTAATTAATTTGTGTCATAACACATTTAATTCATTAAAAATAATGAATAGTATATTTGCGTCACGTTTTAGAGTGGTAGCTACTCTAAGTATCGCCTTGGTGAAAGACCACCAAGAAATGGCTTTAGCCGTGTTTGGTGACCAGATCTGAATAGCCTGGTACTTCCCAACCTTCATCTTTCTCATATCATTCCCCTCCCCCTTACCTTTAGCCTCACACCATACCCCAATTTCACTGGCTCTAGACAGTAGTGAGCAGTTGGGATTCTTGTGCAGTATTCACTATTAAAAAAAAATTATAAAAAATTGCATTACACTAAAAGACTCCATTGTGAATGGAGTGTTTAAGGTAGCTAGTATATTCCAGATCAATTTTTTGAAGTGTCACTCATTTCTGTTTTTACAGTCTTTTCAATTATGATATAACACGATTAATAAACCAAAATTTCTTTGTTCTTAAAATTCCCCTATCACCAACAGGTTCATCAACTTTTTCGTTCCTGAAACACGAAGATATGTGAAGAATAAAGGTCTTGCCTTCAAAAGTATTTAACTTTTAAATATAATGCAGCTGGAATATTCCATATTGGAACACCCATTTTCCTATACATAATGTACTTTTTTTTTACGCGTTGACCTCTGACAGTGCGCCTAGCGCGTTTATACAAAACGAATGTGCAATGTGTTTCTGTCTCCTTCATTTCTGTAATTAATAAAGCTGCATTCACACAGGACTAAAATGAAACAAGACAGTATTTTATTTGGTTTCTTTACTATCTATTTCTATTTATTTTATATTGTTAATAATTTATTGCTTTTTAATTATTATTTTAAATTAACATTAACTCCTACTTCCACTTTTATTTTTAAAACTTTTCCTGGAGCCAGTGGGACAATGGCATCCCTAATTGAGGTATGTTGTTAAGTTGAACGGAGTAGGAAGGGAAGGAGTTAAGACTCTGGTGTGCTATTAACTTTTTTTTTTAAATATTAAATCCCTTTTCAGAATCGAAACATTGCTTGAAATGACTTCAGCCATGCTTCGTGATTAGATTTGAATAGCCAGGTACTTCCCAAACTCTCTCGTCTCATCTCCTTCCACTCCCCACTCCCTCCAGCCTTACAACATACCCCATTAGTGCTGCCATAGTTTCACTGACTTGGGGCAGTTGGGATTTTGTGCGGTATTCACATTTAAAAAAATCTGTTTTATAACTTGCAAAAATAAAATTTAATTGGCATTAGCCATTATCATAGCTGCTCGGTCACGGATTTCTATTGATACCAAAAAAAAACAATTTCCATGAAATTTGCATCTGTGTCAATCAAATTTTCACGCGTCTTTAGTATGTTTGATCTTGAAATGGTACACCCGTAAGTAGGTCAGTTATAAGGGCCACCTCAATCAATAACAAAAAGAAATCAATAAAAAAAACTTTATGAAATTTGTGCCCATGTAAACACACCTTTAGTATAGCCGACCTTGAAAACATATGCCTGGGAGGAACTTGCATCCATTAATCTTCTTTTTTTACAGATTTATTCACTTTTAAGAAGTAAAAAATTGTCAGCACTGGACGAGTTAAGTCTTTTTAATTACTGATAGTGTAAGACTCATCTAATTATTTGTATGTCAAAGAGTGATGCCAATATTATCAATTGAAAAATGACTACAATTTGAAAAACAAGCACATAACACACTTATTATTTGTAACAAAAGAATTGGAGTTCACATTCTGAAAACATGACAATAATGAATATGAGACAGCTTTTTTAATAATAATATTATTTACTCCGAAATAAGTGCAATCCCACACATTCCATAAACAAATAAAAGTGAAAAATATAAAACTCTGAAAATATGGCCCGGACTCACTACAACCCACAATCCAAAAGATAATCACTTCAGTGGCACCATTCATCTTCCCCAGCCACCAAAAAGTTCAAGACGACCTATTCAGCCGGAAAAGTTATGTGTGGTCTATGTGGGGTCTTTTTGGTGGATTTTATGCCTAAAGGTGCTACCATTAATGCATAGGCTTACTGCAATACCCTAAAAAAACTCAGTAGTGTCATCCGAAACCGCAGAAAGGGAATGCTGACTCGGGGAGTCAGCCTCCTGCATGACAACGCCAGGCTCCACACCGCACGAGTTTCACAAGAGATGCTGACATCGTTTGAATGGAATATTGTCCCCCACCCTCCCTTTTTCACCCAACTTGGCGCTTTCGGACTATCATCTTTTCACTAAACTAAAAGAGTTTGTAGGAAACCTTTTTCCAACAATCACAAGGTCGAGGAAGTGGCTGAAAGAGCTGGCGGCGTAGGTCTATGACACTAGCATGCAAAAACTGGTGCCCCGGCTACAGAAATGTCTCAATCTCAACGGCAATTATGTTGAAAAATAGTTTAATATATTTGTAAAGTATCCTGTGAATTTCAATTAAATAGAAGCATTTTTCGACCCTACATAAATGTTGTAAACTTACTTTCTAGATGACCCTCGTATAAACATAATTGATAAACCTTACAATTTTTTTGTTTATATTAAAAATAGCTTTTTACGGGCAAAATTTGAAAAGTATGTATAGCACTCTATGATGTTAGTAACAATTTTAACAGTAATCGAATCATAATGTGTAAGAAAAACACAGCAAATTAAAGATGGTTATTGCTGCAACCGGGTTTCGAACTCTGAACCTTCTGCTATCTGGGTGTGCGCTCTACTAACTGACCTATCGCAATGACCTTCAGACCCGCTGTATTTCTAATAAACTTTAAAAAAAAATCTTATGGGTAAATATTTTTATATTTAACCACATTTTTTTATTAATTAATTTTACATAATTACCTACTGTTGTTAACTATTCTAATTAAATAACCACTCTTGTATATGAGGCCTGTTCAAAAGAAAAGTGCACAGCCCGCAAAAATTCTAAATTCACCTTTTCTTTTGAACAGGCCATGTATATGTTTTGGGCATTATGCCTGTTATATGTACTAAAATAAAATAAATAAATCAGGAAAGGATAAAGACGTTACGAGCATCACCCTAGTGGAAAATAATAATTACAATTTTTAAATGTCAAGAACTCAATAGCTAATAATATTCATGTTTTTAGAAGCTCACTTACCTAAAATAGGTTTCTTGTGCTCCAACAGCTCGTAGTAAGACCTGGCGAGGAGACCAGCCGGTTCCGAGGGTTTAAAGTGTCCCATGTCAACGAGACGGTCGCAGGTGCGCATGAGGAAAGAGGAAAACTCTCCGGGATCGATGCCGTATGCTCTCCAGCCTCCGACACCATCAGCTACACCTGGAATTAAACAAAATTATTAATTATATTTTTTTTAAAAGTAAAGAAGCACCTGTCAGTCCTTCCTGCAGTGACAGTGTGGATTTTTAGGTAGAAACAGTTTACTTGCCACAATTTTTAAAGTGCAGTAAGGCACCTTAACCAAACCTAAGGTTCCACAGCTACGGGGCACATGGAACATCACCAGTATACTGGCTATAGCAGGAAAAATACTGGCGGCAACTCAAGGAAGACATCCAATTAGAACTCACTCTGTTCTCGAATCCAATGTTCAATGAAAGAAGAAACAATATTTGAGTAAAAGAAATTATTGTAAAAAAAAATATTTGTGCAAGAACTGAATTTTATTTGGGAAGAATTCTTAGTCACTATTTGTTAAAAAAAAATTTTTTCTCAAATTGATGGCTATGCTTACATACAAAACTATGTAAAAAGTAACAATTGATAAAAAGTAAAAGTGATAAAAAACCTTGTAAAAGACAAAAAAAATGTCAGAAACATTACGAAAATGTAATTGGCATCTACTATCTTAATGGAATGTAAAAATAATGTCAGTTCAATTAGTGTAATAATGTTTGAATTCTCAATTTGGTGGGAATGAGGAGTGGCTAAATCCCTATAGAGTTTGGGCTAAGCCCAATTTACTATATTAAACAACAGTATCATGAATCAAAATGTTTGTGTTTAGTCGTGACACCAGACAATGGTTGTATCGGCGTCAGGATAAAATTACAGGGACGGAAATTTTACGTACCAAAGTTGCACATGATGAAACAACACTTTTTTTTCATGGGTTAAAATTTTTAGGGTGCTTTAATTGTGTGAAAATAAGATTTGTATAGGAAAAGAAAACATATCTCGTCAACTATCATGACTAATGCCATTTCAAGCAATATTTCGATTCTAAATGGTGGTCTTTTGCCGGGGCAATACTAATAGTATCTACCACTCAGGAAGTTTTTAGCATACAATATATTTATACCACTGAAAAAAAAAACAAAAAATTACTTTTGCAAGTGAAAAGTTTTAAAATCACCACATAATAAAGTATGTGACATTTGAAACTGACTTAAAAAACGTATAACACTTCTCTAGCAGAATATGTTAAAATATGTGCCAAAATACTACATTAAGCAGATCTTTGAGTAATAACAATCAAACCTAACTTGTGTTTTTTTTCCAATACAAAACTTATTTCACTTATTTTTTTACTTATAAACAAAAATAATTTTGATGGTGAACCAAATTTTCAACATTTTTCACTTGCCGCATGCGGATAGGGTATTGCTGCCATAATTTTCACCTGGAAAAATTACAGGTTAAGAATTCTGCCATGTGCAAGTATCGTCTTGAAGAAGAGGACTTCAATCACTTTTTATTTCAATTGCACTATAAATAATTCTTGCAAAAATGTCACCCCTGATCCGATCAATGGAGATATATTGACCCCCTGATCATTGCATCCCTGTTATTATCTTTTGACAAACGTGTACACAAAATGATAATTCATTTTATTAAAATTTACGGCACCAACTTCTAATTGCAATCATGAGATTTCCAAAATAAAAGGATATTAAGTTTGACCTCTTAACTAATAAACTAACAGCTTTTATTTTGTGTGTTTAGTGTATTTTATACAGTGTAACAACTAATTACTAAACTTTAATCTGCACTTACAAACATTCCACTTTTATCCTCTACTAGACACTTGCTAGAACACTCCTGTGAGCTGAAAATCCATCAAAAAAAGAATAATGTGTGTAAATTCATGGGGCTTAATTTTTTCCACATGAAATTTTTTCTTCCATGTTTAATTTTTATATGTGAAATTACATCATGTAACCGAACTGTATCGCCCCAAATATGAGTACTCTTGTTCAGGTGTAACTGGTACGCTGGGGGACACTATATTTTAGTAACTAAAACAACACTTTACTCCCCCATAAACATGTTTCTCGGGAATAATAAATTAACACAATAGTATGTGAAAAAGAAATCAAAAATACCAACAACTTATATTAAAAAGACCCTTAACTGCACCATTAAAAAGAATCCAAGATCACACAAAATGTCATCACATTACAACTAACCACATGGGGCTTTGGTTAGACCTTGCTATGGAATATAAACCACATCAAAATTTAGGAAAGGTATAGTTGATAGATGGTTTATATTATTTTATGAATATATATTTGGCATAATCTCTAACATGAGTTCTAGGATGCGCCAACTATAACTTAGAGTTATATTGTATAACAATAAAAAAAGATTCTTCAAATTCATTTGGCAAAGTCAGTTTGTAAGTTTTCCCCACATTTTCATTTTAAAATTATTATTTGTGAAACACGTCTCCACTAAGGATATGGTGACTCAATCCCTATTAGTTTTTGTGAGCCTGGAAAAATTAGTTAGTACTTAAATCGCATCAACTTCTTTATTTAGGCACCTACAAACTTACAATTAGAAATTGGTTATTTATGAAAATTGTGAAAGTTATTCCCAAAATATGACATTTCGTTGAATAGATGCTTTCAATCATGGTTGACATTACGGGTCAACTTTTATAGGTTAACAAAAATTGGCATAGTGTTGTTTTTTTTATAGTAGAGCGATTGACAAGGGTCAATTTTTTTCTATTTAGATAGCATGTACCTTTTAAATATACTTATCTATTTAAGAACAAATAATAATACGTTTTGTTTAAAAAAATATTCGAGGATTGTAAATATTTATAAGCTGTGTTAGTAGTTTATCAAAATACATGCGCATCTAAATAAAGTGACAGGGACATTTTCTAAGCGAAGTGTATAGACGAGGTTGCATAATTTCATCATAGTTCGATTGTTAGGGATTTGATTACCGGTAATTATTTAAGGAATATAAAAAAAATCACCGATAAGTTAAAGGATTTTGATTTCTCACCAATGACATCAGCACAGTTGAACTTGGTTGAAAACCAAGCGTCATCACCAAACTGTCCCTTCTGCTTTCTTCCATGAGCAAAGTCTTTGGGAAATCCGCACACCACAGACACTAGATGAGGTTCACGTTTGCTTCTCACACCAAGATCAATAACACTGGAGTAACTGATGATTCCATTTCGTAAAGCACGAGAGAGAATTCTCCCAGTCCAACAAATGGACTGCATCATTTGTTTTATATCCTTTAGAAATTCACTGAACCCATTTTGAGAAAATAGCAAAATTAGAACCCGTTACAATTAATATTTTAACACACGAATTGAAGTTATAAGGAATGCTAAAAAATCAAGCTTTATTGACCCCAACAAGAAACATCCAAGAACACCAAAAAATACCCACGGACTGCAGAGGTCCATAGAACAAATTCGCCAAGTGTAGTCTCGTGATTGTCAGCTGCGCGTAAGTTAATAGTGGTTGCTGCCAACTGTAGAAAAACATAATAAAATCAGGTAGCTACCCTGCAATCTGCATCTTCCCGGAGTAGATTTTTTGGGCTTTTCAAAAAAATGAAGTAGGCCGAGAAGTAGGAGCGATTTGAAAATATTTATTTGGAGTCGCCATTTGCTAGTCCACTTAGTCATCGTTAATCGTAAAAAGATTTAGATACTTTTCAGTAAACTAAACGATCTTCGTCTTATTGCTATAATGGCTGCCGACTTATTTCAATGCAAGTGTCATTTCATCACCCTTTTTAAATTTAACCCTCAAGTAGTTATTAGCTTTACAATAGTAGTGTAACTAATGCAGAGGTCAAGCGAAAAAAATTTTTTATATTTTCTTTATGGTAGGAGATTGAAGTTACCTAGGGAGTTTTAAATCTTATCACTTTTATTCATCTAATAAGAAAAATAAAAAAATGGCAAATAGTTTTGTAAAATAAGAATGTGTGTATAGAGTCAACAAAATTAATGGTATTTTCTTTGCTATACCGGCTTAAAAAATAAACGAGTAACCAAAACATATTAAAATAATTTGAAATATGTTGGGTAATGAATTGTTGATACTAAACAGTAATAAAAAAATAAAGATTCATATTCTAAGGCTTCATTGTATTACAGCAATCTGGTGTTCAATTATTTTATTTCTTAAAGATAGTAATTTTGATAAAATCTGTATGGACACATTATAAATCAATATTTATTTTTTATTCAGTTTTAATTTATTTATTTTTTACGTGAATACCGCACAAGAGTCTCAATTGCTCCCAACCGTCTAGAGCCAGTGAGACTATGGCATCCCCAATAGGGGTATGTTGTGAGGCTGAAAGGTAGTGGGGAGGGGAAGGAGATGAAGAAGGGAAGGTTGGGAAGTAGTGAATAGTCTTAGTAGGTAGGTAGGTACATTTAAAAACAATTTTAAGTAGGTACCTAAGTATTTTCTTACTTGAAATTAAATTATTTTATTCTTATTTTTGAAAAAAGAATTTTATTTTTTACCACTCAATATTTCATTGGAGTTCTTTTGTTCTTAATTAATGTTCTTAGTGAAAATTGTAAGGTTCTGTCAACATAATACTTATAACATTGAAAACAATGAAGAATTTTCAGGTGAATTACTTTATTGATCATTGCATACTGCTAAATATGAATAGAGGCAAGATAGTAAAAACATGTACCTATTTAATGCACACATGTATGATATTGTATAGCTATTTTAGAGAAACAATAAGATTTTTGACCAAAAGTAATCTTATGAGCAGAGTTATTATATTGTGTTGTATACTGTTGGTTTTTATGTATCAGCAGCGTTATGAAAAGGGGTCCCATCAAGGTTTGGACGAAGAAAAAAGAACTAATGATAGAGACTGAAGAGCAGATGCAGTCGTCTGTTAGGAAGAGGCACCTTCCCATGGACAATACGCACTCCCTCGAAACCAAGTTTGCCAGAGAAGCAGAGAAAATCATAAAATTGAGGGTAATATTTTCAAAAATATGAAATAAAGAACAGACTTAATAGATAACCTACGCAGCGGTAGAAAGAGGCAATTATACACGATTGAACAATATAAAATGGCTGCTTTGGTGTAGCATTTGTGGCGGGTTGACTTCCTGTTTAAATGTAAAAAAATATTGATGCCATAATTTTGAGATGTGGAACATAGAAAATAACTTTAATTTCAGCACTATTTTGGTGCTAAGTTTTAGTCACTTATATTTTTTGACGAATTTAACAGTCATGCATTATTAATAAAATATTAATTTAAATGCATTACTTTTAAAATTAAAATGTTTCAGGTAACTGCTGATGCTGTCAACTGGGAGCTGAAGGAACGCCTCAAGAGTCTGGAAGTTACAAAAACCGCCAGCAGCAGAATTTAGTCAAGCAGCAGATGGAGAACGAAGCTCTTGACATGCGGCTCCAGAATGAATTGAGAAATAGGGAAAATTTGATCAATAAGTTAGAAAATTACCCAAATAATTTTATGTATAACTTTTCGAACACAAGTTTGGAGATCTAATAAGGGCCTTCGTAGCTTAATGGTCCACAAATTTGCTTATGAGTCAGTTGGCTGCGAGTTTCATTTCTATCACAATCCAAAAAAATATTGTTATTATTATTAAGGATTAACTTTTTAAATTTATGTAGGTATGGGTTCTGCCAGTTTGCAAACCTGCCAAATAATTAGATATAGATGATAGCTTCACATCTCTGTCTTGACACACACTCCTTGCTACATTCACATTCATACATTGTCTTATACATACTCTTCTTGTGTATCAACTCTTGAGATGACCCAACTCAAGTATTTAATTCAATTGATTGTGCCATGTCTTCCTGGGGCGTTCCCTAATACTACTTTCTCCCTCATCTACTTTACACTTTCAAACCATCTAAGCATCCCTTCCTAAAACTTGTTAATTACATATAAAAACCACCTGTGGTCTGAGAACATGTCATGGTAGATACGGATATACATAATACTTTTGCATACTGAAATGTATTTTTAAGGATAAAAGTTCCCTGTATTAATTGATAATAATTTCTAACCTATATAACACATATTTAAAAATTTCATCTACGTAATTTTTTTCCCTTTTGCTAGTCAGGTCGGGAACCTATTACTTAGACAAGACATTTCCAGGCGTCCCTGTCCTGTGTTAATTTTGTGGCTTCTGTCCATAGCAGGCCCAGCCTCTCCTTACTCCACCGCTATAGCTGCTTTCACCAGCTTAGTCTGGGACGGTCAACTTGATGGTCTTCCCTCTGGAGCTGCCAGTATATTGTTTTAAAGTCGCTCTACTAGCATTCTGAGCACATGTCCAAGTCACATTTTTATAATATTATAATAATTTGTCAGAATTACGAACACTCGTCAGATCTGTACCGCCGTGGAGAGCCACACCTCCTCAGCTATAGGGACGCTGGCCCGCTTTGAGCTGAGGGACCTGGAAATCCTGACTAAGGGGTATGAAACCGCCGCCAAGGCCATCAATGCCGTGAAGGAGCAGTACCAAGACTTCCAACAGAGGCACGAACTGCAGCTGCGGGCCTTAGAAGATAAATGTAACTATATCATCATTTCATACAAACAGGCTTAAAACTTAATTATGGCTAATGGAGCCAACTGTTGGCATGAAAAAATTATTGTGACCATTCCGGGATATCTGCCAGTCTCCTGCTGTTACAGTTCCTTATGCCTAAAGATGCAGTGTGCCTCTACACTTGTAAGCACTTTAAGGCCATCCAACACTGCTTTATTAATTGTCTTCCATCTTTGCTGCATATCTTACCCAGTGGAGCTATCCCAGTTTTATATATTTTTTGTATTTTGGTCAACTTTTTTTTGCTATTATCGCACAAGAGTTCCAACTGCCGGAAAGTCAGTGGGACTATGGCATTCCCAATTTGGGGTATGTTTTGAGGTTGAGAAAAAAGTGGGATGGGGAAGGAGATGGGGAAAAGGAAGGTTGTGAAGTAACTGGCTATTCAGATCTTGTCAATAAACACTGTTATTGCCATTTCAAGCAACGTTTCGATTCTGAATGGTGATCTTTATTGATTATCCTACCACTGTATAATATATGGCCGAATTCAGGCAATAAAATTCCTAACAAGAATAGTATAGATTTTCCCTGTATGTCACAGGATACTTTTATTATTTCAAATGACCCACTCAGTATATTGAGTGGCATTAAATGTGTACGTTGGTATTTAGAAAATAATGTATACTTCAAGATGCTGGTGAAGTAAGAATCAAATAAAATGAGTGAGGAAAAATGGACGAAACAGGTTAAACAAAATGATGAAATGATTGAACAATTGCACAAACAGAATGACATTCAAGAAAATTTGAATAATGTACAAATTCAGAAAATAGAAGAAGTCACAAAAGAGAGTGAAAAAAAATCAAGCTCTTTTTGATGCAGGTATGATTAGAATACACAATATTTTTATTGTATTTCATTGTAAATATCTAAGGTTTTATATAATTTTTTAGTAAATTATTTCAGAAAACTGAAGAACTCGTTTCTTTAAATGCTCAACACGCATTGTTTAAAGAAAACTCTGCTCAGCAGATAAACGACTTTAACATGAAAATAAAGGAAAATGAAATTTGGTAAGAATGATTTGTCATGTTATCTATATTTTTACAAAACAGTTGTAAAATCATTTATATAAGTTCTATCAAACATAACAATCATCACAACACCCAAACTGGCAGCACCCATACATATATAAAATGAACATATCCAACTTAATATAATTGGCACTAAAGTAGGTATTGAATCAGCAACAACCTGATTCAAACACAAATGCGGAGACCATTTCTCACCTTATGAGGGTTGTTTTAATTTCAAAAGCCTAATTTTTTATGTTTTTCTCATTTTTTTGCATTTTAGGATGCTAGCTAAGGATAAAGAACTGGAGAGGATCAATTTACTTTTGACTAAAGTAATGGATAGTAATGACAAAATAAAAGAAACAGGAAATTTGATGAAGATGAAGTACGAAGAAGCTGTAATCCAATTGGGCCTTGTGGAAGCATCATACAAGATACAATCTGATGAAAAATTGGTAAAAAAAAACAACTTATATTGTAGTCATAATAATATTTTTATGTCGTCATCTGGTATGGGATTAGAACCAGGTAATGAAAACATTTGTAACTCTTCTAGCAACAAGGGGTGTGGGGTGCCTGGTGTGTGATTAGTCTGTAGGGATGAGTGTGACTGATAACATTTTGTACATCCTCTTCATGAGCCATCTGGTGTCAACATTTAGGCTTTTGACAATTCTTGAGCCACCAGCTCTTTTCAAGTGGTCGGTCCATCTCATCTGTGGGCGACCTCTGCTTCTCTTCTTTAACAAAGGACGCCATCTTCTGCAAGTCTTGTCACATTTTCAGCATAGTTCTAGTTAGATTGTGATAGTGTCAGTAATCTTCCACTTGCTCCTAATCATCCACTCATTCCTCATGTAAGGAGATATCCAGCAAGGTTTTTTCCCTACTATGATTAAAGAATCCAGCAACCACGCATTGAGCCCACGATTACACAAATACAAACTTTTATGTAAGTATATACATACTTATCATATGTATGTGTAGTTAAGTTGCAAAGCGCTATCGAGGTGATTTTTTCACAAAAACAGCGCTATAGAAGTTATTGTTATTATTAAATCAATAAATAAATACATGCTGGGCTGCACATTTGGTAATTTTAGCATGGTTGAGAGTGAACATACTCGCCAATTAACAACAAAGATGTAAAAAAAAACAGTTATTCACCAAATAATTGAAGAGATGAATGATAGTGGTACATAAAGGAAGAATAAATTAAATTGCATAGTGTAATAAAAGAAACCAAAAGCATTTATTTACACCTGACATTTGATAAGATAAGCTATGCTATATCCAAAGGAGTTATATGAATATTGTTAGAATTAGTGTAACATATTATATCAACTGTGTTTAAGTGAAAGGTGTTATTCCACATTTTTTTGCAAGGAAATTTAAGACATAGATGAATGGTGTTTTATGTTTTGTATTTCTTCTTACATTTATAAGGTTTTTAAATACTGATATATTTTAAGGCTTTTGAGATGACAGCCAACTCGGAAATGGAATCAAAGAATCAAGAATTCAACATCCTTAGCGAGGTAATTATTTTAAAGCAATTATACATTTTTTAATTTCAATGAGTTTTGGGAATATCTTTTGTAATATATACAATGCAAATTATCCCAAAAAATTATGGCATTTAGTATGTAAATTACATACATTACTATTAAAGTATTCAACCATTTTTTCACAGTTTAATCGGTATGTATTTATAATAGTAAATTCTTTATTCATGGTAGTAATATGTTCTAAAAATGTACTATTTTTATTATTCACAGAAATTCAATGAGTCTCAGAGAGCATTGGAGTCCCTGCTAGAACGCTATGATGGGGCAAATATGAAGTTAAAAAATCTGAAGAAACAAGTTGAGAAAATACAAAAAAAATATGAAGAGGACATGTCTGCTCTTAAGGCTAACTTGGAATCAGTGACCAAAGAACTGTAAGATATTTAATGTGGCTGGATGAAATAGGAAACTAGAGTTTATTTGATATAGTGAATGTGGTTTCTGATTTCACCACCGGCAATCTCTTAGTGATAATGATGGCACTATATCCTTGTGCTTCCTAATTTATTTTATTAAAATATTTTCCTATACTACGACTATTCAAGTCCCAAGAAGGAGATTTTACTAGAATAGTGTGGAAGATATCACACTAATATAGTCAACTTGTCTATTATATAATATACTATAAACAAACTAGTAGGACTATGGCAATAAGAGAGGGAAAGAGGAAAGTTGATAATAAACTGGCTAAAAGTCATTTCAAGCATTGTTTCAATTCTGAAATATGTCCTTTTTAGGGCGATACTAAGAGCCTCACTTTGGGACAAAATGAAAACACAACTAGTAATTTTTTTAAATTTGCATACTTAAATTAAATCATGAAAATATTTTCTCCTCTGTGTTTTCAATATTCTCTATTAATTTTCTCCATGCGGAAACATGAATCTATAAATTATATTTCAGCAATGAGAATGTTAAAGTAATTGCCATCGTCAACGAAGAAATCAGGAAGAAAGATGAGAGCATCAGCTCAACGAGTGACACCATCAACTCGCTGATGTCTCAGCTGATGGCCAGCACAGACGCAAGAGCCAAGGTAGAGACGGCTAACCAGCAGCTAAAGCAGGAGCAAGAGATTCTCCAGGAGTTGCATAAAGAAACAGAGATGATTAACGAGAAACGATACAATCTGTTCACAGAGGACTTTGAGAAGGTGAAAAAAATGTGCGACGCCAAAATTCTGGAATGTGTGAGTTGTTTATTTATTATTTATATTTGTAATGTTCATCAAACTTACTAATTTTAAACAACCCCACAATACTCTGATCGAAAACCCCCCTTGACAAATCCAGAGGTCGGGGATTAAAGTCCCAGATAAATTTAATTGATATTATAGTAGAGATGGTCGATCTCAGAATTGGGTGTACCTGCGGTTCTAGTTAACGGTGACCGGCGTGGAACCGGTTATTTATCCAGCTCTTTTTGGAACCGGTTCCTGATAGAGATTTGAAAAAGAAAAGAACTGGAACTGGTTGGAACTCTCCCAAAAAAAACAGGAAGAGAACGAACAAGGATATCAATATTTTTATTTGCGAAAATTTGGAACCAGTTCCTCGAAGAAATAATATCGACGGTTCCAGTGACCGGCTAAGAACCGGTTCCTTTTAACCGGGACAGGAATATCGACCATCTCTAATTTATAGTGTATTTGCGGCACGCTCCAGAGTGTTAGATATTCTCAGTATCCATTCAGAATCAAAACCTTGCTTGAAATGTCTTTATCCGTGTTTAGTGACCGAATCTCGAATGGACAGGTACTCCGAACTTCCTTTCTCCATATTCCTTCCCCTCGCCACTACCTTCAGCCTCACAACATACATAAAGTTTGGGATGCTGTACCACTGGCTCTGGGCAATTGGGACTCTTGTGCAGTATTCCCATTTAAGTTTTTTTTTTTTAATATACACAGTGTCCTTATTTATTATTATAAATACTTTCTAAAAATAATTTTTATTTTTGCTGGAAATATTGTTGTTGAAAGAAACATGTGGTGAAAATGATTGAATCAAGAAGATATTTTGAATACATTCTAAACCTTTTTAAGATATACATAATTGAATATAGTTTGAATGCAAAGAGTTTCATTTCTAATGCATCTATCCAATAATATCCTCCTCTGCTACTCATGTTCTCATTTGAAATTTGATTGTTCTGTCATAGGGGATCTGATTCATGCTGTATATTTAAATTTGTTTGTAACACACGAAATTATCTCCAAAAATTATTTGTGAGACAAATATGATATAACTTCTAAACTAATTCACAAATTGACAGATTCATCACAAGGGTTCTACTGCCTTAATGGCAGTGGTGCAGTTAATTTGTATTTCTTTGGGTTCACCATTATTTAAAAAAATATATTTTTTGCAGGAGAACCTCATTAAAATGAACACGTCTTTGAAAAAAGATCTTGCTTCACAAAAAACATTCAAAGTTGAGACTAAAAAAGGTCTAGATACTAAAACGAAGAGAAAAATTCATCTCAAGGGCACTGGATACCGCCGAGGCTGAAAGTAGCACCATGGAGACTGTAGTCAAATCTAATCCTAGTTATGTCAAAAAGAAGGTAAAATAATTTAAAATACAAATTAACGTATGTACAGCTTGAAATGAAAAACTTTGCAGAGGGGCAAAAGAAGAAACTAACGAATGGTCAAACGTTTTTTTGTAAATCCATTGATATTTTTTGTATCCACAAAATCTACTCTAGCAACGCCAAGGATTGCAGTTATCCATGTCAAGCTGTGTTCATATCGATATATTCGTTCAGTTCAAATAGAGCTATAAAACATGTGCAGTAAGTAACTTTTCATTTACACTACAGTCATGATAAAACAACACAACCCAAGATAATTTCCTAGTGAGACAAGTTTAGGCAGAGTGCTGTCATCCAGCGGGTTTCCAATGATTTCTGGAAACACTTTTAAACAAACATTTAAATTTCCTAAATTCCGTTGGTAAATGTCTTTATAATTAAACTTTTGCTTTCAAACGATGCGTATAATGCATATTTGATAAACAAAATAGCGTGTTTTGAACGAAACCATCCCGTTTTTCGGCATCTTGTTCCATTGTCCTTAAGGACAGCTTCGGGATACCAAAATATCCCGTTTTCAGAAAGCGGGCACACCAAACTACCCGAGCAAAAGATTATCTCAAGTATTAGTTATCTTGGAGCCAATGTCTAGAGATGGTTAATATTCCTTTATCCATTGTTTAGATATGAACCATCTCTACCAATATCCCGTTTTTGGCCAAAAAATTCTGGTCACGTTAGCCATACGCCACTACATGTATAATTATTTCACAAATAACCATTACTTGTATATTTACGGAAGCATAAATAAATAAATAATGTTGATATATTTAAGAACAAAAGTGTGACAGTCAAAGTCATGGAGAACACAGTAAAAAGGATCTATGAAAATGTTGCTTCATATGAAACTACAGGTTCTGTATTTTTTAGGAGGACCCAATGTTGGTTCCCATCCCTGTAAAGATCAGCAGGGGTCAGGGCCAGGGATACAAGAAAACACCGGACATGGATTCCTTCCTGAGCGACAGCAGTTTTGACGGATATGTGTATGATGTAAGAGTATGCATACTTGTAATAAACCACCTTCTGTATGTCTTTTGCACCACGTCCTTGTCATTGTTCTTGCATGGGTATCAAAACTCTAGTATTTACCCAATATATAACTAACCATCGGATTATTGTAGTAAAATGTCCAAAATATGCATGTTTTATCACACTTTAGATGAACCTGGTGAAGCAACAATACAGCAATATGACAGTCACTTTTGAGCAGCCTAACTCTACAACAAAGCCTCATTCTGATCATCTACGTCAGGTATTACATTTATAATCTGTTCTGTTTATTTTCTTCACGCATGGGTATAAGTATCATAACCAAAGTTGATATGAACACACAGATGCATTGCACGCAAACATGTTTCAAACTTGTTATTCGACTTCATAAAAGAAAATTTCAGTGAAATTAAATGAATATTAATATAATAAAAATAACAGACTGTAAAATTTTTCCTATATATTTTTTTTCGAATGTATACATTTGAGTAGAACTCACTAAAAACTACAAGCAGGCGTAAGCAAGACAAAAGGCTGTTTCTCAGTGACGTTTGACTAGGACATCACTGTCGAAAGTGTGTATGCACCAATACACTACTGCTACGAATACTTTGGATTCTATATTTATTTTCTCTACCGGCGGATGTATTGTGTACTTGTACTTTATTGAGTTACCTACTTGTAAAAATTACTTATTTTTATTTATTTTCCAGGAGAGAGAAAGTAAAATACCAAAGAAGAAAAATAAAATGTTCTCCTTTGTTAAGGAACAGTAAAATATGTGACTTTTATGAATAGTATAGTTTATTAAAGAATTGATAATGTCAACCCTTTGAACCCTATAGGCCGGTAAACCGGCCTGATTTAACGAGGCAAATACCCTAATGGCCGGCCTTGACATCCATCTTTATTTCCCTGCGGCCCGGAATACTGGTCTGCGAAAAAAAAAACCGATACAATAGTTTTGACTCATTAGCGGCGTCATGGCTAAGAATTTTCACATGTTTATTGATAAATTATGCCATAATATGATTGGAGGATATCAACTAAAGCAAGTAATAATAAGTAGAATAACGAACCTAGGTGAGCTAAGGCTCCTAAATGTATCCGATAATCTGAACGACCAGTAGAAGCTACATCAAATAATAGATGTTTTGTATGTGCGGAAAAATACAAGTGGGCAAAAAGTGCAAATCCCAATGCAAAAGAGAAGGCCAAAACGCAAAAACCGTATACTGGTGCAAATCATGCGAGGTCTTCCTTTGCATTGGATCTGGATCTGAAAACTGTGTTGCTGTGTATCATTCCAAAGTTGAATTCTGGAGATAAACATTACACTCACATTACATTGTTACATTATATTCAGGTATTACATATTGTTACATTTATATATTATTTTTATAAGCAAATACATTTTAAACTTTTCTCACTTTTTTTTCCTACAGGAATTTTGCAATTATTATGAGCTAAAAAATAGTTTTCATATTGACAATTGATTTTTGATCAAAATTGCATTTTAGTAAAATATTATTTTTTGGTCAAAAATTGCTCAGGAGCTCAGGGATATGGCGCTAATACAATGAACACCTTAGGGTTCAAAGTGTTAAGCTCACAAGTCATTTCTAAGAGAATCAAAATAAAAATGATTTTTTTATTTGATAATACACAAATAAATATAGAAAATTTCTTTCTCAAAAGATGAAATATCCAAAAATATGTATTAGTACCTATTTATGTAGATAGTACGTACCATAAATATAATAAATTCAAAAAAAAGTATTTGTGCAATGTTGTTTCATTTAATGAGTTTTATTTATAACTATTTTGCATGAGTGGTGCAATGCAATGTGGTTTATATTTAGAAAAATGTCCCTGGAAGCCCCGTTCAACTGCTAGTAATATAATATGAGTGTGTATAACCGCAGGAAAAAAAACACCATTGGAAAACAGATGAGAATGAAATATTTATCTAAGACAAAAAGGAGATGGGATAGATATTTACAATGCATTTAAAAAGCAATAAAATTTTTAAGCATTACTCATTTTGTGAGAAAATTCCTACATTTTCCACAAGTATCAACTTAATAGCTTTACCTTTTCCGCTTTCATTTCATTCTCTCGTATGGTTGAAGGTCTGTGAGGTAAAAATACATACGTCATCAACGCTACAACCCTTTTAAGGTATTGACCGCATTTAGAAAACACCTCCCAATACTTCTTGGTCCTATAGGCTTACTCTAGAGAAATCTCTTTGGTGGTCAGCTATCATTGCTACATGTTATGCTTACAAAACAGTCACAGAAAATAAGTCATTGCATGCCACTGCTTTTCAGGTTTTTTTTGTATGAATCAAAGTGGGGGTTCTTTTTGTATGAACAATTATATCTGAAAAAACATAATAATTTGATAATAATTGCAGTTAGTATAACTCCCAGTTTTCTATATTAGAGTAATCAACAGATGAGCCTCATAGGGCCATACAAAATCACTCATCCGTGGTCCAGAAAATAATAAAGAATTTATTTAATATAAGGCCAGCTTGTAAGAGCTGGATGAAAAGTTGTGTGAAGAATTCTATTCTACCCAATCATCTCCTAGGTTGCAAGGGGATGTTTCCAGAAGGTCATTTGACTCACTGAGAAAAAAGAAAAATATTTTATTCTTTACGTAAATATACCAACAAACAGATTCTACTTTTACTTTATTTGACAGCAATTCATAATAAATAAGTATGTAGCATTATTGATTTAGAGATTGTACATACTTTAGGAAAAAAAAACCTACCTGTCGAGGGAGGGGTCGTTGCTAAACATCTCCGTAGGCACAGTAGGGGGAGCCTTCTCCGGAACCAGCTCCAAGAAGCTCTGCCTGGACTGCAGGTGGCGCTCCACTTCCTCAGGGGTCATGTGCCCATCTGATGTTAGACTCAATGCTTTTGCGCTTGTAACTTGATGCTGGAAAAATACATCACTTAATAAGTGGTAAACTCAAGACTAAAGAATGACACATTTTTTGCAAGTAAATAATATTTACCAATGGGGCACTATTCTGTATGACTTTTTTTTGGAGGGGGGGTGGCTTTCTTTTTATGACGTTTTGACTCTTGACGTTTGCGGATGAGTTTGGTGTCCCTCCGTGACCTGGGACTGCGGCCGGCTCCACACGTCTTCTGTTGATAAAATGATAAGGTAGTTAGCAAAGGGATTGAAAACACTGAATTTTCTACCCTTTTTCCAGACAGTCGGGAAATTATATCGCCCTAGGTAGTTTAAAGGGCCACTTAAGGCAATATAAATGTGGCGCTAAATGGGTTGTTAGTTTGCGTGTATATTACTGTCCCCAATAATGTTGGGACAATAATATAGCCAGTCTTAACTTATAACATGTTAACAAAAACTGGTTTGAATACAATGTAACTATCATTATGGAGAGTGAAACATGAAAATTTGTAGATATCTAACTAATCACCATTTCGTTTTTCTCAGGCAGCTTCATTCAAATTCATATGTATTTGTGTATTTTATTGTCTCTTAAGAATATAAATGCATTTAGTATCTATGGAGATAAGTATAATCAGGTCTTATAACACCACAAAGGCGCGTGGAACACAATGCTTTTCAATAAATAAAATTAGATGCAAATAATATGAATTCGAAAATTTTGCCATACTTTTTAGTTTGTTCCATTCGGCTCGATTCGGCATCATCTGAAGAATCCGTCTCGTCACTCTCTGAAGAACTGTTCTCTGGCTTTTCGTACTGCAATAGTCTATCCAGTAGAAAAGTTCTATCCCGGCAGGATTTCAACAAACGCTTTTGTGACGAGCGAAGCGATTCTTGAAAGCATTCATTTTCCTGCAAACAAAACATACTAATGGAAACAAAATTTAATATGTAGGTATTTTCCTGTAATATTTTCCTTCTTATTTGAATGTACAGTCTGTCAAATAACAATTAAAGAAAATGTTTTAAACACCAAGATGGTTCAAAGTTAAAACGGTGAGACTTTAAAAAACACAAGTGTTTATTTTTTACATTATGTAGACACGGTGTTCAGAAATTAGTGGTACTTTCAGAGAGGAGATGATTCTACATCATATTCTAAGCGGTCTCTCACTTAAGCCTTGTTGAATTCATGATTCCGATATGGCTGGTAACACTCCCTGCAATGCTTTGAAGGTCATTAAGCACATCTTGAGGTCTATTCTTTCAAGGCATCAAAGTCAATGAAGGCAGTCCCTAATAATAATTGGCCAATTTATATAGTCCCATTTTTGTGAAATATCACCTCAAGAAGTATCATTTTAAGAAGTGGAGTTATGCGGCAATACTTAGTCTCACTAAATATCATTCTCGCCATTGCATTGAAGACAGACTGGATTGTATTGAATTGTTTCTGAGGGAGGCTAGTGTATGCAATATTTTAATAGTGCATACATTAGACAACAAAGGAATTCATGAGTGACTAATGCATCAGAGGGAGGGCATCTTCTTATTGATTTTATCTGTTATATTGTGATTATTTACTTGAGGCCCTTTCTCTTCACAATCAATGTTGAGGACGAATATTATGAGAGAGTAAGTACTGTAAAGTGAGTTTGTATTGGATTATTTGACGGTTATCGGTAAATTTTGCATAATAAGTGCAGACAGGCAAAGCAAGATACATTAGATTCTTTTGGGTAACACAGTACCAAATAAATAATATTTTTTGTGCTTTGTCAATAAAGAAAGACATACATCAATAGAATAACCTGACAATATTTGAATTCCTGCTACTACCATCAATTAGGGGAAAATTTTACTTCTTGTGGAATGATGGAGGACTTAGCTAGCAGAGGATTGAACCCGCAACGAGCCAGTTTTAACCCAACGCTTTTGGACTACTCGACCACTAACCTCAACACATTTATATTACTTATTATAGTTATTTATTATTTAAATTATGATATCTATTTCATAATTATTATTGCTTATTTAATTACTAAACTGTTGTTTTATACATGTACAGATAATTATTTATAGCATGGCTGGTAAAAAATACACGAAAAATGTACAACATTTAATAAAAATCATTTGTTTAAAATGTTTTTTTTTTATGAATCCTCAATTGATTGTAAAATGTTTGCTAATCATAATGTGTTCGTAACGTAGCCCCCCCAATCAACGGAGGCTACCTGCAGTAATTAAAAAATTTTAGAAATCTGACAAAAACTCATTTTCAAATGGAGTTACATACGAGCTACAGAAATTGAAAGCTTTCCCTGGGATAAATTTTTCAGAAGAGAGTAAATCCTGATTTGGCGCTCCCTCCTCCTTCTCAAAAATGCTGCTGTACAAAATTTATGGCTGTGCCGTAAAATAAAACATGTAATTATTTAATTGAAAGGTTCATATTCCTGGGTAAGTACTAACATAAATCAGATATTTCAGTTTCTTCTTCAGCGTATTATATTGTGCCCTGTAGTTGATTGGTTCTGGTTCACTCTGACTGCTGTCACTGGAATAGTCCTCGTCCACATGTGCTCCTCCCCTTGGCCCTCCTCCTCCGCGGGTAGCTGCCTCACCCTCCGCCTGCATGTTGGCCATACTGCGGCAATACCAACCGTCTAACATTTTGCCGCTGAAAAAGAACCCCATAGATGAAAGATGAAAAACATATATTTTCTTTTAATAAACCTTTTAACAATTATATTTTTCAACAATGCATTCTCTGACAAAAATTGAGTTTGTCAATTTTATAAAATTATATCATTATGGGTAATAATCTTATTAATTTTATGTCTAAAACTAGATCTGGCAAGTTATAGCATGATGCAAATGGACCTAATAATTATTAAACTTTTCGGACAATTGTTATTACGATTAAAACCTAAGTTAGTGGAGTTTATGTTAGTTTAAAAAGATAACATTTTATTGGATGCCTGCTTTGTTACAATGAAACTTCAGTCAACAATCAGTGTGTGCATATTTACCGAACTTCGAAACCAACCAAAAAAATAAACAACAGAAAAGTATTGAATTTAATGCGTGAAACTATGTGCCGAAATAAGTAAGCGGTGGAATTTGTGCCAATTCGTTTATTGCCCAATTCTTTGCTATATCAAATGTGACTTTCATAGATTTGCACTAGTATAAAAACTGTTTGTGTTCGAAGGTTTTGGGTAAGTCTTATAAATTCAGTTATAGATGCCGGAGTGATTTCAACACGATAAATAATTAAAAATAATATTTTCAAGGACTTTCAATATGATATTCTGATAATATAAAAGTGTCATAATTATTATTGTCTCAATTAACCAAAAAATAAGGTGTTGTTTATAAGATCATTTCGCGTTACAATAAGTATGAAAAAAAAAAAGAGTTTTGCTTATTTAAATACGTGCAGTATGATAAAAATAGTCGAATAAATATTTTAAATTTGAAATACATACGAATTTTCAATAATAATGCCTTGAATCACAACACATGAAAATTCTTAGGTTGCTGTCAAACTCTTATTTTGAACAGTTTGGTTGGTTACACTGATCGCAGAAGCAGATTGCGATTTTACCGGTTAGTCTTCCATAGAAATTACTATGAAAAACAGTACCTAGCGCTTCAGAAAAAAATCTCAATCAAAGGAGCGATTCTAGCGGCACTAATGAAAACTATAATTTTAATTCTAAGTAACATATTTTTAGATGTCCGTATTTTACTAGATTCACTTTATAGTTATGTTTTACTCCGCTAGGTTAGAACTTATATAAATGTATATCCCGTACAGTATGTAAATTTATAGAGTTTCTTACATTAATCATCTAAATATATTATTTTGTAGGTATTTCTGTACGTTCACAAAATTTGTAATTTTCAGTAATTGGGTGCTCAAAGAACTGCTAAAACACGACTTGTTTTTTTGTCTAAAGCGATTGATAATTTAAAAATCTACAAAGCTTAATTTAACAAAGATTCGAAAATCATTGATAGATAGCGCCACTATTCACATTTTTTTCTACAGTTTACAGTCTACCAATAGGAGTTATTCAAATCTGGACCTTGATAGGAACGCATGTGCTTGTACAGCTGAGCGAGTGTGCCGTGCGCGATCGCGGATCTAATTTTGTGCCTCGTGTTATTATGGCTCTAGGAAGTGAAGTGAATGACAATAAGCCGCAAAATGGGACTAATGAGATAAAAAGTAACAAATCTGCTAATAAAAGTCCAGAGAGCAGTGCCGGTGACCACCTGAAGAAGGGTAAGGGATTTTCTTATTTACCAAGTAGATTTTCATTCCGAAACTCGTCCTGTATCATCTGTTATGTAACATTTCTGATAGAGATTTTTACGAAAATCCAAGGAATAATTTTGAGATATACCAAATACTTTTTCTCTTAAGTTATTGATCGTACCTCCCGCTACAGTAAAAAGCATGTGACCATTGAGAAACATGTGACTTCATACTGATATAGCTCGGTTGCTTCTTTCGATCCGATTGCGTCATATGAAAATGAATATCTTTCGGGAGTTTTCCGAAAATCCTCAATCCCGACTAACTACTTAAACCTTCCCCATACAATATCGCCCAAGATTAAGTTTATTTTTTGATTTTTCATATCGCATACATTTTCCTATCTCGTGCAGAAGATATCTCATTCACTTTTGCCCTTACATTAAAATTAGCTCAAACGTATTAAATTTAATGATTGACTTTAATTGTTATCAAGTAATAATAAGTAGGCAAATAATGAATGAATTAAATGCACGGACCCTTTTATCACTTCTTGACAAGAAATGTTAAAGTTATTGAACTATGCTCGTTTAATTTCATTGCGAACTGGCCTATTATTTAGCGATATTGCACAAATACCGTGAGTGTATCACAAAAGTGTTTTAATTCACATGCGTACAAAATATCGTTAAATATTTAATTAATTTTCAATTATCATTATATAAAGAAAAATATATAGGCGTTTAAAATTTGTACTGCCTTTCAGGTGAAATAATAATATACCTTGGTATTTGAGGGGTGTGTTCTGTTTTCAAAATATTTGGGGGATGGGGAAAAGCTTAAGAAAGTTAACGCAAATAAACCGATTGCTTTCCTAGACCTATTTCGGTCAACTTTTTTCGCACTTATGTATTATATTTACATTGAGTTTAAACAAAATGTTTTTAACGATAAACTCTGCTCATGAAGTTAGTAAGATATTCAAATAATTACGTAATGCTATAATAATGTGAAATCAAATTTCGATTTGTTTGATAATCGGATCAACGAAGTCACGTCGCCAAAATTCACACAACGATAATATTAATTTCTTACGGTCGCGACCCCTCGGTAATAAATTAATAAAACATATTGATTGTCGAAGAGTTTAATGAAATTCCTTAACTAAAAATCAGCTTGTCTGGAAATTTTCTCATTAATTTAAACACAAACGTTTTTCTGCCTCTTTTCGGTTTTTTTTATTGTGGTCATCATAGTATTATCCCTCATTTTAAAGCTATTTACTTTCTCGGTTTTATTTATAAACCTATCCTTTTCGTAGAATGCTTTTTGTAATTCAAATTCACGTCGTGACATAATAAGTAGGTATTTATAATTTCAACTTATTAGTATTATTTTAATTAAGATTGTCTGCACTGTTGACAACCCTGTAATTTAAACTAAAGGGACACTGAAATAATGTTAATAATATTTATGTTCCCGAGAGCTGAATAGAATGCATAACTTGAACAACGACTTGACTTAACCCCCCTACAGAGTTTTGCAGTATATTTATTTTTTCGCTACATTCCGTGTCATGAACGTGCATATTTATTAGGACTCATTCTGTGGCGTTAGAAATTGCCGTGTTTATTTTTTTCATGATGAATATGACTTTGAATTAAAATTGTTAACCGATTAAATTATACAGCTGACTCTGTAATTAGTTTCATTGGGAAATTTTTATTGGAATTAAAATACAGAACGCATTTAAAAAGTTGAATCACGTTTTTTTCAGTTCATTAAGTTGAAACTTGCAGCTGTTAATGGCTGTGGTAGTGGCAAAATGTATTACTTGTGAATATTTTAATTATCAATGTAAAATTAAGCATAAAATCTGTGCCACCACAACAAGTATTTGTCTGGTTATATAGTTTCTGCTTGCTATTACGGAGAACCGTTTCGACAGTAATTTATTAAAGGTTTTAGCGGTTTTTGAAATCACGTCTTTGGTCATTAAATTTATTATATTCTTAGATCCTAAGAATCCTAATTAATGTCTTGAATTGTGTTTACATCTTCTATGTATTACCACACATATGCCTCAGCGATCGCTCTTCCTCATATCGTACATACATATAATTATAAATAATAATAATACATAAATAAACAAAAAATCTTACAATAGTGCAAATAACAAGAATAAATAATTAATATTACGCTATGATATTTATAATATTTTCAGCAGCCGGAAGATCGTTACTCATGTACAAAATGATATTTTCAGTCTAATATTGAATGGATTTTGTGTACACGGTGTTTTTAGTTGGGAATGTAGCCTTTTGTATACCGAAGGACTAAGGAAAGTGTGGAATTTCTGTGTGAAGGCAGTGTGATTGTAGGGTACTTGCAGAAGACCATTGATGTCAGCTGTTACTACTGAGTTTTATATGTGGATATTTCTGTGAGAGTATGGTTCAGTGATTGTAAGAATATAACCATATCAGTCTCGAATATTAGTCCGGTTAGTTAGCGTTTGAAACTCGTTTGAAAAGTTAGTTTCCGATACATCAGTTAATAATTGGTCGCAAACAAAAACAATCACTCGGTCGTGCTGACTACTACTATGTATACTTGCATTATACGTGTTATAATTCGGAAGTGTCTTAGCTACATAGTTGTCGTAATTATGCAGAAAGCATCCAACCCCAAAAAGATGAAACCGAGAAAAAGGTGTTTGAAAATGTGACCAAAGCATTAATATGCGTAATCGGCATTTTTAAAGTGAATATCAGTGTTGTTTTCTTTATGAGAACTATTATAAATAGGTAATTTATAATATATCAATGTATGTATTTAAAAAAAAATGTGTTTCCTAATTTTTAATACATTTTAATGTTTTTAAATTTCAATTTAAGTAAAAAAATGAATTACTAAAAATCTATTACATTTGTAGCTTGGATGTTTTCAGCAGTTATAAATCTCGTATTTATCTATAGGAAAACATGTAAAACTCGATTTTGGCAAATTGTGGGTTGGACGCTTTCTGCATAACTACGTCCAGTTTTCGTTTAGCCAACATTCCGTCAAAGTGATCACCTCAAGTTGATCGTGCAGGCTGTGTAATAATACAAGGAATGAGTCGAAGTTATTGTTAAAGCTACGAGTGTTAATATTTAGAATTGTAAATGAGTGGTTATTTACACTTAAAAAGCTTTTGCACATACTAGGCTGTTCTATGACGTGAGATAGAGGCGTTCATGTATTACCAAAATCTGATTATAATTCGTCTCTATTTGTTGGATCGCCAAGTAATTCTTTATTTTATAACAGTTGTGCTTGAAGTCGTGCAAAAACTCTAAGATGTATAACAAACCCAACAGAATTTCGGTCCAAACCGAAAACTTACATTTTCAGACTCTCATATCCATAAATTCGTTAAAAGAATCTCAACATAATCTGTCTCTCGACGAATCACCTTTAGATATACAAATTTTAACCAAATCCTGTACTGTACGACAAATTCAGAAAGTCCATTTTTAGTTTCGCTCCCATGCCCTAAATTGGAAAAAAATCATAATTTAAAGTTAATAAGTGTGTCTATCTGATATGACCTACTAGGTAAGTATGTTCCTGTATATTTTCTTATTTAAACTAGGAATTAATATGTAATAATAAAAAATAAGATCTGTACAGCGCCCTTGAGGTGATTTTTCATAAAAACGGCGCTATACAAATCATCCAAATATTGTTATTATTAACTCCAGGTAGATAAATATTGCAAGTATTGCTTTTATAATGTAACACATGGAGTAACAGTATGACAGTGAAGAAAGTTTTTAAATGTGGAATGAAAGTGAGTGAGGTAAATTAATTTGAAATAAAATAAGACATTTAAATTTAGATGTATTTTTCAGTTTCTCCGACCTACGTCGGTTTAGTCCTTAGTCTCTGTTACGTTGTCACTGGTGCTTCCTACGTTTTAATGACCCCGTGCGCTCTCGGGTCAGCAGTACGAAACGGGGCAATCTAAATAATCCGACTCGAGCGTTCGATTCACTTGATCGTATCCACTATACTTACAAAATACGAATATGTATGATCGATATCAAAAGGGTATCGACATTTATATCGGTTTGATATGCAATCGACCGGTGCTAACATAGTGGATACATAATATTTCAATGCTTTTTTTATCGATCAACTTTCGACATTTTCAGTTGACCGAAAGTGAATTATTACGCCATGCATCCGATGTAGGAATATTCAAAATATACGAATATCTCGTAATTAATGACTGCCAAACATGGCTGCAGTATAAATAACTGACCTCGTCAAAGTGCACGATATAATATATTAATTTACTATATTATAATGTATATTATGGTTAGTAAAATTGAACCCCATAACCGATCCCTGGGGGACACCCAAGTTTTTTTATCTATCTGTTTCGATACTAAGTTATCAATTTTTGCAACTTGTTTTCTTCCTTAGAGTATATGGAGTGGTATTAATCCAAGGCAGTGTAGTCAGTTTTTGATGATTTTTACCTGACTCGGCGGACCTGGGCGTGGCTAAGACCAAGGCTAGGGTATTTATACATCCATTCATATCACATATCGACAGAATGTTTTTGTTTTATCGTAAAACCACTTTTTCACAGTATTGATATCAACAAAAATATAGCATTTAACTTAAAAAACCGTTTAGTGGTGTCAAGTTTAGTGGCATAATAAAAAATGTGGGCGGAGTCCCACGGTGACCCAAGAGCCCAATATCTTTGTGACTACGTAGAAGCGGAGTATTATATTTGTTGTCTCTTTCTCTCTCATGGTGTACGACGAAAAACCTGGAGAAAGTGATTTGTCGCAAGTTTGTATCGGTTGGGTAAAAAGCTATTAGCTCTCTCAATACATTGTTCCTCCAAGTTTTCTTCCCTGAAATAGGCACTCTTTTAATAGTTTGTGGGCACATTCGAAAGTTCAATCAATTTTAACTTCTTAAATGGGCCTCTTCAAGACCCTGGTTCACTCCTTTCTGGAAAAAGACCCTCCACGCAGCATCCCCAAAGATGACATAGATTGTGGAATAAATGTATTTTTTTACATATACATATGTCGATAGATAAAATACGTGTATATCGGGTAGAAGAAATTCAAAGATTCCTGAACGTAGCAATTCGATATTTAAAGAAGTGAAAAATAATTATGGTGATTAAGATGTTATTCCAGGACACATTTTTTTTTAAATATCTCACAGTTTTTTTCGCTAGTGAATGTTGCCTGTTTAGTAGCACCCTCATTAATCTTTCTGTCTCAGAAAGGTTCCTCACTATATTTTATTTGCAATCTTTTTGAATTAGCATCTGGACTCTGGAATATTCTGAACACGTGCTGAACGGTTGTTTCACATACCGTCACTCGTCCATTTATTCTGAAAGCCCTATCTAATTTTACGAATAAATTCGTGATGATTTATTTTTCGAACAACATGTCTCATTATTTCGAGAGGGCGCAAAAGATGGAAGGAAATTTTACTTTGGGAAGCTTTTTAAAAGTACTTAATTTTTATAGGATAATCCCTGATGTCTCTATCCTTGATTTTCTGAAATGCCAACCCCATGAATCTTGACTTTCTCTCATCTCAAATAATAATTGGTGTTCCTTTTAAGAAACATCGATTCGATGTTATATTTTCGTGTCTCGTTTTATTTTGCTGCCACTCTGAAGGGGGCTTGAAATAAATCGATGTCGTAATTTTGTGTTGCCTCTCGGAATTTTGTCTGTTAGGTTTATTTTTAAATTTGTAGTACTAATTTGAAGTACTATTTAACGAAATTTATGTTTTGTTAGATAAATGTTAGAATTTTTAGTTCACATAACTTTTCGTTTTGTTTTCAATAACTTCTAGCAAATATAACAACTATATCTACTGATAAGTTGTACCCGGTAACTTGTCGCAAGACCAAGACCCCTCTTTTAGAGAATAAACAAAAAATCACACTAAATACTTTTTCAAATTTAGTACATGGTGTTTGAGAAAGACTTTAACCTCTTTGAGTTTTTTTATAATTCTAAAAATAAGCTAATGAAATAACGCAATGATTTAAAGTATGGACACACAAGTTATCAACTAAGCCCTTACATAAAAAAAATCGATGCTCTTATAGGTTTAGTCTTAAGCTCGAACATTACATACTAATCTAAAATAAGTTTTCTAGGTGTATTATTTTTTTATATAAAAAAACTCTCTTTTTTAGTAAGTATCCGGGTCCCACTGATATGGTAGTGTCGGTAATTTGCATTTATTTGTGAGTTTTGCAATAAACCACAAAAAAACGTTTTCTTAGTCTTCAAAACCATTTTTATTTTATTTCTTTGCTCAAAATTAAGTTTGATGCTGGGATTCATGCCATTAATTAGCTTATCAAATCCCCGGTAAACACGTCTGATGATTGACTTAAATAATCAATTTGAGTTATTGCCATTTCTCCTTTGAATAATATCGGTGGGGTAAATATTATAAAATCGATCTGTAACAGAATGGGGATACTGCCGAGATAAATTCGGTGCATCAATTTGTTGATGATGATGAGTATAAGGACTCATCTCATAGCTCTGAAGTTTTCATTCATACCAAAAATCACGGGTCTTCTGTTTAAACGTATGGTTTACATAGGTACATATCAACCTTCTTAAAACTTGCAAAAAATAAAATAGTTAAAAGTCTTCCATCAACATTGGTAAGTTGTTTCTGCACGTGGGAGTATCAAAACATTACAAACTTATAGACACGTTGTGGACCTATCGAAGTGACAAGCAAAATATACGGTAATTGCCGTACTTTAGATTTAGCGGATTTAGTATTAAACTGTAATTCGTCTTTAGAGGTCGTATACTATAATAGAACTGCATAAATACGTGCCAAAAGCCCTCGTGTGTGATGAGAAAGTGTTTCCATTACACTGCAAGCCAAGGAATAACATTTAATTCGTAATTACACGGAAATTACTTATTATTTTGAATAAAATTATTATATCTACTGTTTCCCGAAGATTTCAAGCGCCATTAGAGAGTGAGATGGTGAACATAGCAACACATAAGTATATGGACAACCTACTGGCAGTAGGTCGTCTTATAGGGCGTTTCATATTCGTTGATGTAGCGCCGCCCTATCTATATATTTTTTGTGCATACACACATATTCTTTGAATGTTTATTTTTGTCATACATGGCCAATGTTTGCATTTACTAGAAACGTACGTGTGTTTGTTACTTGCCACATTTTGTGTAAATATTCTAAGACAATAACGTGTCCATATGTTTGTAATGTCATTGGTGTTAGCGGCCTCGCGTGAAATTATCTGTAACGTGGAATCCTTATATTAGTGGGTGATGGTCTATCAATAGTCTTCGCCGAGTTGCACTCGGTCGTCCCTGGCATTATCACTAGCTGTATGCGCGCTAGAACACCGATGCCAACGCGAAGGGCCCCGTCTGCAATTTGATCTACTGCAGTGACTGGCGACACAGTGAATCTGGCCGTGTGCAATAATAATGTATATGTCTTGTTCGCATTGTCATACGACGTATTTTGTGAACACATTCATTTGAAATATTTACACGCATCTTTTTATTTTGAATATGTTTCTGTAAATATTTTGTTTGTGTTCCTAATAAAAATAAAATTCTGCTCTCATGTATGTGTTATTATTATCAAACTCCCTTTGTCAACATAAAATTGTTAAAATAGTTGCTGTCAAGTCAAAACTCGGACTGACGATCAGAATAACGTGCCCTACGTAAAGTATCTACTTGTCTAAAAATATATTTTATTGACTACTAAGAAATTTTTGAAATTTTATTTTCATAGTTGATCATCACAATCATAAACATGTAGTGCATCTTCGGATTCGACAGTGTCGCAAGAGCATCATTATTTTCTACCCAATCTTCTTTTGTCTCAGTTTCCATTATGATTTCGTTATCAATATTCTATTTGTCGATTTCACTACATGTAAAAAAACTCGGAATCTAATATTACTGGTGTTTTATACAAAAATCTTATTAATAAACTTTCGTATTCTGAATGAATTTAAGAAAATGCTAAACTAGTTCTGAATAAAAAATATATCTGAATAAAAATATTTATGTATTTTTTATGATAAAATCATGATAAAACCTACTTCGCCCCTAAAAAGTTCCAGATTTGCGGGTTACGAAAGTTACAGCACGTAGGGAAAGCCGAAATACTTTTCTGTAGGTAACGAAATAACACTTCGGTTGTCGGTATGAAATGGCTGAAAATATTGGACCTATTAAATTTTAAGTGGGTACAGGGTAGTCCAAAATAACTCGAAACGCTTCAAAGTTAAATAACTTCGAAGTTAGACTTTGAAGCATATTTGGAAGGCTTCTAGATATTCTTGGCTTTCCAGTATCGGTCTTTGGATTATGATCTTTATGAAAGCCGCTTTTGACGATTTAACTTACGGTTATCACATATTTTTAGATTAGCGATCAGATTGATAAACCCGTGCGCGGACCTACAGTTGTTGTCATGATTCCATTTTTATACGCAGTTCCATTCTGTTATCGCGTTCCTAAAAACCGTCAGTCGTCACTCACACTTTGGACTCCCGCCATCCTTAGCGTAGAAATATAACATTTAGCCTGTTGAGAGTGTCAGGCCCTGAAGCCTGGAATAAACTGCCATGTGATCTGAGAATTATAAAATACTTAACAGAATTCAGAACGAAACTTAAAACTCATCTCTTCAGAAAGTCATATCCATAAATATATAACAGAATTTCCCTTATTTACATACATAGCTAGGCTAGCCAGTTAGTACCTAAATTCGCTTAGATAATATTATTTCATAAACTTTTTTTTTGCGCAAATTCTCGATCTACTGCCATACAAAAAGTCCAAAACTTTTCGCAGCCTACGTTATTACATACATGTACATTATTAACATATTGTAAATATCAATAATTTTGTATTTAAATCTGAGTGGAGTTTTTAAGGTAATTGCAACAGTTTTTAGTTCTTTCAATTATCTTGTATTTAAATCTATGTAGAGCGTATGGTTTTACTAATTTAATTCAAGTCTTAGTTCTTTTCTGGCCTTGTTAAGCGCCCTTGATGTGATATTTCACATAAATATCGCTTGCATACAATTCGTTTAGACTTTTGTGACTGGGTAGCATTGATAATGCAGGGTATACATATAATCTCAAAGCTACTAATTTTGTATGAAGTACCTTTTTATATTTATCGAGACCAATTATTATGACTAACCTCTCAATAGTGGTATTACTGATCTTTACATCAGGCCGTTTTATCTAAAGTAACAGCTCTGCATTAAACGTGTGTGTGTGTGTCGTATAACTTTTAATTAAAAAAGTGTCAATACAATAAATGGGCCACCAATAGGCTTCACTTTCGTAATTTATTTCTAACGGCAAAATCATCTAGTGTGAAGGTTCCCAAACTGTGGTCCGTGAAAAAGTTTCTTATTTAGGCAGATATAAAAACTTTTGCTCATTTCTTTTATTTTTTGCCGTTGAGTTATACTAACGACCGGTTAGTAGTTGAGTAGACAAACGCGTCGGATTCTCACCCGGGCGTCGTGGGTTCAATTCCTCTGCTAACTAAGTCCCCCATCATTGCACAAGTAACATCTTCCGCTTATTATCACACTATCTGCGGGATGGGTATTTTTACCCGTCTGGTCGACTGGTGGCGTTCGGCGGGAAGGGTGAAATTACCTTTTATGCGGACTCGTCGTAAAGTGCGGGAAAGGTATTTTTACAGATTACTTTAGCAAAATCTTTTGATTGTATGACTATTTAAAAAAAACCTTTTTTTTTCGAAACACCCTCATTTTCATTTACACTTAGTAATTAGCGGGCGATTCAAAATTTCTTAAAATGGCAGTAAGAGTTTTTTAAATATTGTCAGGTTATTCGTAGCCCGGGAACGTTTGTCTTTCTTTAAAAAAAAAGGTAATTTAGATTATTTCTTCCTCGAAGAGAGGACATTTGATTGAGTTGCGAATTATCTCCCTGCCATATGTCGACTAAATTACGTACGGTAAGAACAATGTTTAACAAATAATTATGACTTATCGATCTGTCCGAACATATTGCCTTAAACACGCATAGGGGTCCATAGACAAGAAGGGTGAAGGGAATAGGGAGAATAGATTGTCAGGAGTTGAGCCTTTTTTTTTTAAAATAAAATTTAGGTTTATTTTTTTATATAATTTAGTTGAATTTAATTTAATATTATTATTATTTAGTTCTGCTGTTTTTTTGTTTTTAGGGACAGCTGTTTCGGCGTTTAAGGCCATTGTCAAACAGTTTGACAATGGTCTTAAACGCCGAAACAGCTGTCACTAAAAACGAACATAGCAGAACTAAATAATAATGATATTAAATTTAATTCAACTGAATTATATAAAAAATGGAGTTCTACAAATTGAACACAAACTATAAATATACAAAAAATTACTTAACTACTTGAATTTTTAAAATGCCCTCCTCTCTTTATCATATTATTTAATAAATCTAAACAGTGAAATGATTGTTGTTTTTAAAATTGTCTACAGTGCTACAAAATTTGGGACTAGTCTAACTCAATATCAACGCGGCCGTAACCGCTGGCCATGACTACCTACATGACCAATCAGCCGCCTAAACCCGCACGCCAATGTCGTGGCTAATTTACATGAGGACCAAAACTCATACTTATGGCATCCCGCTGATTGATCCGCTGTAACCTATCCCTCATAAGCGGAGCTCTCAGCGGCAGAACCATACATTCGACGCTGGAAAGGCAAAAGGGCTTAAGCGATACTTTGGTCAAAATTTTGATACGCAGTTTTTTGATCGGCTATTTTTTCTGCATCGAATGCTCTGACGAAGACTTGTGGCCCTTCAGCCATCTAAAATATATGTACCATTCGGGGAAAGCTCGACACAAGTTTGGAACCTTTTCGGGTAAATCAATTTGATTTAACTTTTTTTTTAAATCCAACCAGGTACTGAAGACTTGTGAATTATATATTTTTTTAAATAAGTGCTCTGGTGAAAACTTCCCAAAATGGCGCTTAAGCCCTTTTGGATTTTAGGCGTCGATACGATGTGTGTAAAATGACGACACGACATACGCAGTAGTTTCAATGAACATTTGAAGTTTGTCAAGTTCTCCCAAGGTATTCAGGTAGAGTGGATGTATTACTACACTAGTACATATTACTATGTATTCGTCAGCTGTACCAAGTACCAACGCAGCGTACCGTTTTCATTACGTCATGACCTTCGCGCTTTTAACTTAGTACCGAACAACAGATGATACTGTTTGGGCAGTCGCTCTGTAGTAAAAATATCATAGCTTCATTACTATTCACTATCTACCAAGTTACGCAGTGTCTCCATCCAATTTTATTGTTTTCACGGCCAATGTTCGTGTGGGTGCAATGCGTAATTCGGAAATGGACTTTTCGACCACTCGCTTCTCGACTGTTATACTCGTAAATAATGTTCGAAATGCATGGAGAGTATTCGATTTCTGTAAACAGCGCTAAACAGTGTAATAAATATAATGGCACAATTTGTGTGACGTTGTTATTGTGAATTATTACCTCTACGAAGCTTTACAAACATTGCTCAAATAAAACCAATCATATTTAAAAAAATCTTCGCTTAGTTTAATAGTATTTTTATTTGTTTATTTTATATCAAGTGAGCTTAAAAAAGCTAAATTTCACCAAAATTCCCTTCAATATGCTTAATACAATTAAATATTAAAACATCGAGTAATGGGGGGGGGAATAAACGGAGAATAATCACGCTCAATTGGATGATAGAAGATGTCCGTCACATCACAGGAAGACATGGCACGATCAAGTGAATCAAACACTTGAGTCGGGTCATGTCAAGAGTCAAAATAACAGAAGAATATGTATGAAGCAAGGAAATGCCAGGACAGAGTTGTGTTCCATTATATCCTCTCTGCGTATACATACGCGGATTTATAATACAATAATTAGTTAGTTGTTATCATTGCGAAATGAACGAAATTGCATTTCCAGGTGTACAAATGTTACGAATGATCATTCTATGAAATAATCTAATTCGTCTAAAGATACCTCATTTTATACGATAGAATAAACAGATACCATTATATTGCAAAGGTGGAAAGTTTGCCTGGAGGTAGGTAGATTTATGTAACTAATTAATATATTAAACATTAATGTAGATTCTGATAACAATGGGTGACACGGTTGGAAATAAACATTATTACTTATACTTATAATGAATTTGATTGCATACCTACCACTATAATTATATGAGTGTGCCATATATACGAGTACAAAGATATAAGCCATTAGACAAGAGTTAAATAAGTGTTACATTGTTAATTATTCATTAATTTGTTGTGACAGACAAACATAAGAAGGGAAAGTTGATAGATGAAATCCATTTAAATATTTGACTCGAAAATAGGTTAAGAGTCAGTGAAACGTAACATAACTATAGCCGTATATAAATAATACTAATTGTTTGCAATGTCAGCCTAGTGTGATTAGCGAAATTTGTTAGACGCCATCAATTTCTTGGTGGCTTATTACAACATTGATTTATACCGGGCGGTAAGAAAAAAACGGTTAATCACTGATGGACTTAAATAATATATGTTTTTAATATGATTCTTATCTAATTTGGGATTAAATTTAAGTGAAGTTTCTTCACTTTAACGGAATATAACATTCACTATCAGTTTATATGCAACATTTTCTCCTCAGGTAAATTATGACATAACAAACGAAGAACATACATGATATGAAACTCTATATTGAGTAGGTACCTACGGTTGAAATCCGGGTAGGTACATGTGATTAATTTTGTCTGATCTTTTTTTCCCAATTTGATTAGTTCAGCAAAATTTATAAGTGCCGCTTAACTATTTTGCGTATCCAACTATAAAAGTTTATCAGTGTTTTTTCTCCTTGTTTTGATATGTCGCTGCGAGATTCTATGAAACGAGAGTTTTTTTAAATTGTTTGTTTCCGAAAACTCATTGGTATGCAATTGTATTTGTACCTGCTTCGCTAGATGCTAGTCACATGACGGAATGTATAATTGATCAATGTATCCACGCCACTCTTCTAAAAAACATTTTAGCCTTCATGTTTTTTTTAAAAATTTTATTATTGTATTATATATCTTGGGCCAACTCTACACAACATTATTATGCGAAATCGTTGGAGTTAGTTTGAAATAAATAGGCATGCATGAACACTGTGGCCAGATTTTGACAACTTTTGACAGCTGTCTCAATCATGAATATGTACGATACCAGCCTTAGATGAATTAAATAATGTAGATACGTTACTGAGACAACGCGCCTGGTTGCACTAAACCAACTCAACGAGACATACCTTCGAAACACGCTTCATATAGCGATCTCTTCCGCACACACATATTCTTTGAATGGCTATCCTTTTCATACGCGGGTGAAACATTTTAGTGGTGCAACATTAGTGGTGCTACATTTTTCGTAAGATTTGTATGAATATGACGTGTCTTGTATTTTGTGTCTATGATTCCCAGCATCGATTTTTTTTACATTTGGCTCCATACCGAAATAAATTATTATATCTAATATAAAGCCTTTTTTTGTTGCGAGATGGTTTTCGCCTTATCACCTTTTTAGTGGAATCTGACAGGATTCATCGTTATATATTTCACCTCTAGTGCGTTTCATACTAAATTAATAAATTATGCTAATAAGACTAACTAACAAGGAGAAAATAATATATAATATGTACACAAATTAAAACTATCTAAAATCATGATTGTTATCGTAAATCATGAGAGAAAAAGGTTCAGATATGGGTATAACAGTACATTAACAGATTAAAAAAATACAATTTACCAGAAGCTAAGGGTATAAAATTTCAGATGAAACGTATGAATTCATATTAACATATTTGTTAAATCAAAGAAAAGGAAATAAGATTGAGGACAGTTAATATGTTGGTACTTAAAACATTAATATTCAAGTATTATAACATTATAAGTACACGATTATAATAATGCAAACAGTGTAAATATAATAAGTAACAAAAGAACAATAAATATTTTATGACAATGAGGATATGTTTTTCAGTAGATAGTGAGGACATTGAGTTGTAATGATAGAAGTAAGGAGAAAACCGAAACAAAGCAAGTTAGGGACGTTTTTAAAGTTTTTTTTTAATAAGTTACGTTTTGTATGTAGGATTTTTAAACGATTTGATTTTTAAGACCCGCTTTAACTCTGCTAGGTTCTGTATGTTGGCAAGTTTTGGGGGAAGCTTATTCCAGATGACTGGACCAGATACACCAAAAGCGCGATCACAGTAGACAGGTTTATTTGATCGAGATGCTTCAATTAATCTATCAGCAGTATCAACATCTGCTGACCTCAATGTAAGCTGTCTACTATTTAAGGCTTGTCGGACACACAGTTCCGATATATAGGCTGGTGTCATTCCCTGCAGTGCTTTAAAGATCGTAAGGCAAATCTTAAACTCTATTCTTTCAGGGCATCGAAGCCAATGAAGGCGATTCAGAAGTGGAGTTATGTGACAATATTTGGACTCACTATATATCATTCTCGCCGCTGCATTGAAGACGGACTGTATCCTGTTGAGTTGTTTCTGAGGGAGGCCAGCATACCTATACACTATTACAATAGTCCATACTCTATAAGGGAGTAACACTCCCAATTAAGCCATCAAGACCTCATTAGAATGCGGCATTTTTAAACGATCTCATACTCATATTGGAAATTATTAATATTTTATTTTCTTCCGATTTTAGGCTGCCATCTTTTGGTGATATTCAAAGTTCTTTGTCATAAAAAAGTTTGAGTAAAGTAGAAACTCTTATCTGAAAGCTAAATACTTTTCAAAATTCTTTTTTTTTTTTTCATCGTAGTTTTGTCATAAATTATCCTGAAATATTGAAATGTATTAAATGCTTAATAACTAGTTGTTACCCGCGAAAAATCACGGGATGTAACTTGGCTTGCAATGTAATCTTACACAGCGATCAAAAACTAAAGATATTATAGTTAAATGTCACGCAATTGTTTTTGTATCTACTTAATCAAGGTGGGGCATGTCTATAGAATCATTTGACATTAAAAATAGTTATTAGCTATCGTAGAGGCGCTTGTGTTTGTGGTTAGGCTACGAGAATAAGTAAATGCCGTGCTTGGGAATACAGCTGTTTTTTTTTATTACACAGTTTCCACACTTATTTTGCTAAACCCTCGATGAAAACTCATTTTTTTATAAATAATTACATTGACAATATTATTAGTGAATCGAAATTTCAAAACCGTTAATACATAGCAAAATAAACTGAACATAAGTCGTCGAAAGTGCATTTGTCCAAAGACCTGTCATCTTGAAAATCCATCGATTGTGTGGAACGTATAATATGAGCGTTTCATAGGTATGATCTAATGGTACAAACGATTTACGACGGCATGGTTTATATCGGTATTAACATAATAAAATAAGGCATTATGAATATATTTATAGTTTTTGTGTTCAATTTGTAGAACTCCATTTAATTTATAGTATTTAATTCACTTGAATTAAATAAAATATTATTTAGTTTAGTTTGATAATGGCATTAAACGTCGAAACAGCTGTCACTAAAAATAAAAAAAAACTAAAACTAGCAGAACTAATTAATATATTATTAAAATTAAATCAACTGAGTTTTATAAAAAAAAAAAATCTTAACCAGTCGTGTGATTGTAATTGAATGTATGTACAATTTTGTGAGTGAATGTTCATACTTTTTTAAAGAACTTTGGTAGTTTTAATTCAGCACTGAAAAAAAAACTACTATTATATCCTGAGAATTAGGCAACAGGTATATTGTATATCTGTATATATAGTATTTTAGTCGACCACATTTTTTTGCGATTTATTATTCTGTCATTCAATGCCCCCCTTGTTGCCGCCCAAGCCCGCACCAATCACCTTTATATCTCCAGCTTTGAGAACCACTGTTCTATTCCACTGTGACCAGTGTGGACCCTGGGTGTGGACTGTGGATATGCCTGTTGACCGTTTGATTTGATTGACGTCACAGCGTCAGTCACACCTCCACTCGCCGACTGTGACGTCACCGTATAAACCAATGTACACACACATAGTACCTACGTATATCGTGCTTAATTAGCTGTCTCCAACGTGCTTATTTTGTACACAAAATGTTTGCTGAAACTGCATTAGATATCGCGTTCCTATTTCTTACGGTTCTTATCATCGTTATTACGCTAATGTGATGGACGTATCGTAATGTTACGTGAAAACTAGGACCCGGATTCTTGTCGCAAAACCAGGGCTCAACCTTTAGAGAAAAATAATTTCATTTTCAAATATTAAAAATATTATGCATGTAAAACACTGCCTATTTCAATTTTTTTAACATATTTTTCGCTGCTTCTGCATACAGCGTATATATGAACAATTCGACATGATAATTTTTGTTCATATGCAAACAAACAAAAAAAAAAAAACATATTCGTAAAAAGCATTTACCTACTTTGTGGCTTGCCATATTTATTATTATATATATTTAAAAGTGATTTTAAACAAAGTTTATCTGTTTTATTTATAAACAAAAAATTGTTTTCTGCTACAAATTGTTTGTTATTAATTTACCTATTAACTATTGTTATTTTAAAAAAACACTCATGTATGTGTGTGTGTGTGTGTGGGCATCATGCCTGTTATATGTACTCAAATAAAAGAGCGTAGTAGTTTTTAATTTTAGCACTCTAACATCCTAAAAAGTCACGAGACGTTTTTGGTAGAATATAATTTGAATCGAGTAAGATGTATACTGTAAGGAAAACTTCGTAAACAGATTTTTTTAAAGGCTTTGTTTAGATTATTCTCGCTTCAACAAAATATTTTAATGATCTCCGATACATCATCATTACTATTTTTTTTTTCAATTATGTTATTTATTATTATTTTCGACATTATAATATAAAGGTGGTAGTGCTGTGCCTGTCTCGCTGTGAAATTCTATGTTGAGGGCAGAAGTGAGGTTTGATATAATCTCGGTTAGAAGCCATCGATCGAATTTCAGTTCCGTTTTGCAAAAGGGTTTCGTGGCAAACTTGAGTCTGCCTTCAATTATTTTGAATCTGCGAAAACAGAATTTTATGGTTTGACTTAGATATCGAAAATTTTCGCCTCCGGCTGAAGATTTTTTAAACTATATATATATATACTTTCATCTATGTTTGATATATTTTCGTTTTACAAAATTCTGAACGATTTCGTGATAAAATGTTGTTTAGAATCAGACTTGACGAATGATAAATCAACAGAATTCATTGGATTGACCTTGAAGTGAGTTATTTTAAAGTTAATAGCCATCGTAATTACTCCTGTATTCTATGATCAAAATATGTGTCCGATCTGTTTTACAAAATTTTAAAAAGTACGTCAACAAACTTTCTTCAAGTCTGTCTTTAATGTTTTGAATCGCCGCCTAAAATTGCAAGCTTTTCTTAAATATATCAGAATGATAAACAAAATTGACAGAATTTATTGGTTTTCAAATTTTTCACTTGCAGCGATTTCATTGTTCGTGCGGTTTATTAAATTGGTTTATTAAATGCCAACCGCTATACCGATTACAAAAGTAAACTTTTTGTACAAATATTTTTTTTCCTAAAAACCGATGTATTTAAAAAAAACATGATTCGGCATCTACATTTTTATCATGTAATGTGATATTTTGGGTAGGTACCTAGTCACATTTTTGATTTAACATATTCACTATATTACTATACGCAACACCTTTACTCTTTGCGGCCCGCGAATGATTGGATTTAAAAAAATATATACTATAAAGATTTTGTCTTTCTCAAACACTATGTACTAATCTAAAGAAAGTATGAAAAAAAAATTCTACAGGTAAGACCCTAAATTTGCGATAAGAACCCCGGGTCCTAGTGATAACGATAAGTAGGAAGTTACATTTTGGTTACGCGGCTAATGTCAGCCGGGGTCAGTTGTGTGACAATTTTAATTTCATGCAAATAACGCTGATAAGTTTTTTTTAAATTGTCATTCAGTGTTATTATGTCATTGGTTGAGTACCGAGGTTTGTTAATGCTGGTTGCAATTTTTCATATCTACATCTACGCCCGGAAATATAGTAGCTACGCAGTAAAAACTAAAAAGACAAAATGTACGATTTAAAGGCTGTTCTTTAAATATCTTATATAATTGTTAAAATGTATAACATAGTTTGAAAATAATTTCACGATATTGCTTATTTTCTTGTAATAAAAAAATACTCTCCACGTATTCAATGCTTGTATTTGGGTACATTTAGAGTTCAAAACAGTTGTAGACAAATATTAAACACTTAATACCTACCTTCAGTCAACTTATATCAGCAGATGAGCAAGTCACATTCAGCAGACTTGCTGGTAATTTGGAATAATGTTAGCAGTTATTCAATCTTGATCGTATGACTGCGATATTTATAAATAATATGAAAAAAAAACGATAAAAGCATATTTTTAAATAACGTATCATTTATGCTAACGCCGAAGTTCGTACGTTGTGACTATGTTTGAAGTATACCATAAATATATTACCGCCCCTTATCAAGAAAACAATGAAAGAAAGAAGAAAAAAAAAATCTTGGTGAAAACGGGGAACTTACGATTCATTTTAATTTTAATAAACATAAAGGGCCAACAACAATGAAACTATTCATATTTTTGCTATCAATTTTCATATTATTTTGATTCGAAAATCAAATAACATATATTAAGGTTCAGCACCCAAAAATAGACACTTTTTGGCTTTCTAGTACAAGCAATACTACAAATGATTTATCTGTTGATTTTATATGGATAGTTAAAAAATGAGTAAGGTTTTTAGTGAATGCAATCATTAAACAGGTATCTTTTAAATTCTTTATGAAAACCAAACTAGAATCTTAGTTAAAACGTTCAAAAATGCCCTTTCTGGTTTCAAATCTGCACCTTTTACTGACATTTTAGTATGTTTTTCATAGAATTTAAAGGATTTCAGTTGTTAAATTGTATTCACTGGAATCCTCGGAAATTTTTCTAACTACCCATAGAAAATTTTCAGATACATCTTTTTTATTTATTTATTCACCCTGATGGGCTTTTACATAGTAATTTAACATAAGTAAGTGCATAAGTACAGTTTAAATAGAATATACATGAAATAATACAGTAAAACGTTATGAGAAATGAATAGCAAAAAAAAATACAAAATAATAATAATTAATAATAGTTCCCATACAATAATGACAAATGAATATTTCATTTAAGTCTTTTAAATTTTGGCAAATTCATATAAAATATGTCAATATTTGAGGTGTATTCATTCCCAAGTGTATGTAGGAGAGAAATGGGTGCATGTATGTGGTAGTTGGTAGTGAAATTATTGTTGCAGAAAAGTATATTTTGCCGAGTTGCTCGCCAAGGTACTCTGAAGTTGATAAGGTGCAGAATTGCTTGTATGAGAACGCTAGAAAGTAACGTTTAGTATCATTTTTGAGTGCTGACCCTGTAAATTCTCTTGCTCTCCTTTATCGTCGATATCCAATCATTTGATTAAAAACGTATTTCCTTGGAAAGGGACGTTCCACTTTTTGTGATTTCCCCAGCGTTGATATTTAGTATGGTGGTGAATGGTGATTTTATTTAATAATATCACTACATTGCTGTTACATCGCCCCTATGCCCTTCAGTCCCGACTTCCCCAGAAGATCGCATTCCCTACCGCTGCTTGAAGTTCCCAGTCCCCCTCGGTTTGAGTGGCTCGTCTAAGGTCAAAGGTCATTCAGAAGGCCACCTAAATATTCGTTTCGTGCTGCCGGTTACAATGTTTTTAATCAAGAAGTTTAGTGACACACTTCGTGATTGTGAAAATTCGTGAGAGACGAAATGAGGCGATAACTAAATTACAAACAGTGATACAGAATAAGCCAGATTAACTTTGCAGTATGAAAAATAGCATTATCGGTGACATAATGCTTATAAATTAATTACGAATATTAGGTACCTATACCGATTAATTCATCGCGTTCTTCGTTGAGTTTACTTCAGATTAGGGGTAGAAAAATACCCGAAACAGTTTTATAAAAACATTACGCCATTGACGACAATTTTTTAGCGTTTTTTTTTGGCTAGAAAATACTCGGTACTATTCTAATCTCGTCTGAATGCGACTTTACAGCACGAGTAAATGGCTGATTCACACCAACGTCCGGTTCCGCTCAGTGCCGATATTGTTCCGCAAGAAAACTTATTGACATGGTATGAATATCAATCAAGGAGTATGTGCCAAGACAAATTTGTGTGGCAGTATATCCTTCTGCCCACCCTTGTGATATTTAACTACTTATTTAGTTAAATAATTATTTTTGAAGTGTAAAAATACTTACAACGCAGATTTTTTTTTTTAAACCATTTTTTTTATCACTAAATAATATTTTTTTATTAATTATTAATTATTAAAAATATTTATTTAGTGATAAAAAAATCACAAGGGTGGGCAGAAGATACTGCCACACAAATTTGTCTTGGCACATACTCCTTGATTGATATTCATACCATGTCAATAAGTTTTCTTGCGGAACAATATCGGCACTGAGCGGAACCGGACGTTGGTGTGAATCAGCCTTAAGTGTGTGACGAAATACTAATATCACGTTATTTTTTCCCAATTCCACATTCTGCCATTTAAATAATACGTTGTGGAATCATTTTGCCACCGCCTTATGTACAGTTATAAAACAGTTGTTCAAAATTATTTACCAAATCAATGAATCAAAAGAAACGACTTATTTGGTTTTAAGTATCGGGCGGATAAAAACAATCATGTATTTAAATATTTACCGTAAATTATACATACAATTATAATACACAAACATCTACCTTTTTCCATTCAACACTTTAATCTATACATTGCTATCACACTGATATAAAGTAAGCAAATGCTATGCAGTTAAATAATGTCATAATTCACTATAAAACAATCGAAAAAATACTGTTAAAATTTCCACTGTTACGAAAAGATCAGCTGACCTAAAAATTGGGTTCATGTAATTTATATCAATGAATCCACCTCCATCACTGTTAAAAGTACGAATATACTGTTTATTATGCATTATTATTTATGAACGTAATAAAAATAATACAGGTCATATATTATAATCACTTTAAAGTCCATACATACAACTTTAAAATATAACAACGGTAATGATTTCATTGTGGTTTTTGATAAATGGGGATTTTGTCACAACAATATAGTGTTCCAACATTATTATCCTGGTAAAATTTAGTGTTTTTTTTTTGAGAAATTCCGTGAAATTTTACACTTTAACCATAAATAATGATGTGTTACGAAGCTAATAATCATTTTCACATAATTACCAATTTGCAATGAATTGCGGCAAGTACCAACCTGCCTGCCTAGCTACTGAATATCGTGTGCAACTGTTTTTGCATAAATTCCGCCGAATTTCTGAAAGTTTGTACGAATAATTCGCACCTGAAACCCAATGTCATATAAATTAACGCAAGCATGCGAACGTGCCCCTTTTCAAACAAAATTGTTGGAAAGCAGTTGAAGACTTGTTGCATCATCAGAGGTTGTTAATCGGGAATACAATTAGTATGAAATGGCATTGTTTTTTTTTTAAACATTTTGTCAATATTACGATGTATCAATATAGTATCATAGCTGAAGTTTCAGAGCCCATCATTTTGTCAAATTCTATTACCTAATATTAGTTTATGAGTCATCTATTAGGTATACAACCTATTCAAAGAAACTTTGATTAATTAATTGGTTAGAACATTTTTTTTGTATCTATAGGTTTTAGTCGTAGAACCTTATTAGTTCATTTTATTATAACTTCTTAGTTACGGTTATTTTTTAGGTTTCTTTGGAACATCTGATAAAGTTAAATAGAGTGACCGTCGGATAATTTTCAACTTATTATTTACCTTTGTCCAGGGGCGGTTATTCAACAAGGACACTCGATCTAATAAAAACGATTATTCGAGTGGTTTTGAGCAAAGGTACTTAGTTAATCTTTCGTGTCTATTGTGTTTTGTTGTTGTAGATAAAACACAGGACTTGCCAAAAACTAAAAATGGCTTAAAGGATTTAAAACTTGTCTGTGACATTTAAAAAAATTTAATTCTTAGGCGTATTTTTTTCTATTGATCTAGTTAATGTCGATCAAGCCATAAAACCACACTTTATAATGATGCAAGTAGATTACGGCTACCGGCAGTGGTAGTCGATAAACATACTTTCAGCAGCATACCTACCTATCAAGTAAGTCAAACTGCATTACAAATAGTTTTTTATACACTTCATAGTTGTGTTGTATATATTTTAATAAATTTGATTAGTATGTTGGTACTATGTGCTCCACACTAAAATGAACCAATGAGCCGCCCCTGCCTTCTATTTAAATCAAAAGCTCTAACTACCACATTTGAAGATTCTCGTGATCATGATATGGTAACATAATCACGACATAACTTTAACGTGATACTAAAGTTGTAGTTATGAGGTTGACGATTACCCCATCATCATCATCTTTACTTGGATAAATTACGTGATTAGTTATTATACTATAATATCGCCCGTGCGTTCGTAATATCCCCCCCCCCCTCACGCGGCTTAAAGACGTAATTAAGTAAGTTAAATTTAATTGGCTTACTCACTAACACAGCATTACGATTTTATTATTATTTCGTCACTTTACCATAAAGATTAACACCTCGTAAGTCTGGTGTAGAAAAATGTAGGTGGGATGATAAAAATTTACAAAACCCGTTTTGAAAGATAACCTATGGTACAAATAACAACTGAAATGGCACTGGAATTCGTAAATTATAATAATATAAGAATTAAACTAAACACTAATTTTAACTGCTCGATTAGCAGCATAATCAAAATGGTAGAAGGATCTATTATTTTTAAAAAAATTATCATTTTTTCTTCTTATATTATATTATTAAATGCAGGTATGTATTTTTCTTAAATTCTCTCTCATAACATGACTGAACTAATAACATTATGAATACAAACTTTTTCCTTTATTTTCTTAAAGCTTTTTTTATTTGGTTCAATTATTTTTCTATTAATTTCCTCTCTCTGTTTTACTCGTTTTCAAATTAACTATTTTTACTGCAGTTATTTATTCCTTTTTCCTTTAGTAAATAATATTTTTACCGTTATTACATCCTATTACTAACATTGTATAGAAATTAATCCAACCTTCACTTGTGTTATATTGATATTGTTCATATTATTACACTCACTTTAAATGTAAAAAGCAAAGTCCCCATGGGTGTAAATACGAAAATAAATAAAAAAATTACAAAATATAAGTAGGTTTACCATTCAAATGAGAATGGTAGAAATTTATTATGTTTCAAAATTACTTTTTAAATGCGTTTTTCCCCTAGTCGTTTTTCCTAGCACCACGAAAAGCGGGAAACTCGATAACCGCCGCAGTTCATTGTAGATTTTTCTTTCCTCATTCTTAGGAAATATTTTTTGTAAATTTGTTTATGGGACAAGGTAATGTAATGCATAGTGAACCAAAATAATATTAATTATTGAATCGGGGACCTGGTGTTATAATCCCAGTCTAAGCGCTTTCAATAATATGTAATGAAAATTAAATAATAAATTTGTAAAAGACCAAAGATTTTATTTTAATTTTTATGACCGATTGATCACCAGGGTACAAAATTAAACTGATTAATATAACTAGTAAATATAACTGAAATTAGCTTAGGCTAAGCGAAACCGGTCGGTCATAAAAATTAAAATAAAATCTGTTGTCTTATACAAAGTTATTATTTTATTTTTATCAAATATGTCAAACCACAAAGTGATTGCTTTCTTCGTTTTTTTTCTATAATATGTATTCGCTAAGTTTTAATAAAAATATTTAATTTTACGTTTTTTGTCTTTTGGGGACCGAACTAGGCATATTCCCCTAATTATGTAATGTTTTATAATGATGAATCAACTATTAATAATATCTTTGAATACCTTTTTCGAAAGGAGTGCCCAAGTTGTATTCTGAACGCTAACTTAGTGTAAAGTGCCCAAGTAATAGAGGATGCACGAGGCATCTTATTTACCGACTCTTCCTCAATTATCACCCGTCCTTTCTAATATTTTTACGAGCACTTGGTAACATTAGTGAGAGAACACACGCGGCGCATTATGGTTTTCGTGCTCTACAACAACTGGCAATGATAATCATATACTTACAGTAAAATTTTCCCGCTTCTGTCATTGAATCTGGAATAATTCTCAAATTTGTAGAATTTCGCGACTTATTCAAGGTAAACAACTCTGCACATCTTTTCGTTTCCTGAGTCTGCTTGTAGTGGGGTGTGTTGCTATGTTTAATCAACCTTAAAAATCTGCCTTCAAAAGTTTCCCACCACTGCCATTCAGTTTACATTAATTTACCTCTTGAGAAAGGGTCTTTTCTCTACGGCTCGACTCGGCCTGCCAGCTTTTGTTTTTCCTCCCTCCTGCAACATGAATCTTTTCAGTTTCACTAATTTCTCCCATTAAAAAGTTTCCGCACAACTTTTCCAGACATAGAAATAGGCCTCGCGTGTGGAGAAAATGTTAAAAATCACTCTGCCACGGCTAAATCTGCCATACTCTAGCTTATCGCACAAATCGTGCCGATTAACTTTAGCTATCAGCTATCTTACTGATCGTCGACCACCATGGTTCAATAACCCGCCGAAATTCATAAAATAAAAAAAATGCGTTACGTTATCCGCCAAGTTAGCATCATTAAATAAGTTTGGTAGGTAGTTAAGCACCGCGAAGCATGAAACCTGCTCTAAACAACCGTCTTGGCCAAAAGCAGACCTGGTTTTTAACCTCTAGGAATTAATTTTTAAGCCAATCCGAGCCGTGATAAGTACCTACCAGTGTAATGAGAATTCAGCACAGTATTATTGTAATGCATTGAGCGTCAATCTATTGCACGACAACCGGTCAAGTAAGTTTGATAAATAAGGTTCAGTTCCTTGGTCGGGTTATCAAGTTTTAATATAATCTGCTCCATTTATAATAAAACCGACACACGTTTTACAATACTCGTTTTTAATGTGTACATCAGATCTTAAACTGAAAATATTTCCAAATATATATAATTTGTTTTTTAAGACGCATTAACTGCTGGATTCCATAAAAAAACATGATAACAATAATTACATTAGACTAAAATACTCCTCTGGATGAGGCTTTAAAACTCAGAATAAGGAAATAAAATAGGCCGAGTTATTTGCACTTTCTGTGATAGTATGGGTGCATTTATCGGAATTTACTTTTGCTAAGGCGATGCCATTGTGTTTACTTGCTGTTCTGCTTTACTCTTCTCTTTGGATCGAGAAAACTAAACAAGGATAAAAAACTATTCATATTATTTTTTTTATTTTCTACTTAACCTTTTTTCACTTACAGTCAATGCTTTCAGCGCCTTTGCATACGAGATTAAGAAAAAAAAACTGTGTTTATCGCCAACATGTTATTGTGTTTTTTTCATCATTATTATTGCGTCTTTCATCGGGGTTCACCCTACGGTTCTTACTTAGCCTGTTAACTGATTATTGGTATACAATACATGGAAAACGTGAGCTAAACACCGAAAAAGTGAGACTTTTCAAACGGTTATAAGAAGTTAGAGTTCAAAAAGGAAGTATGCAATTGAGCGCTCTGCTTAAAATAATGTTGAATGCGATGGATACATAATTGCATATTATTATTCTACCGGCATGTTTTAATGCAACCCAAGCGGAAATAGATGCCATCCACTTCCTTATAAATGTTAATTTAGCGAACAGAAAACAAAACATTAACAGTGTGAATTGTGACACATACAAAAATAAACATCGTAGCCTTATTAATGTTATCATAATTATTTCTCCATACTAAACCTAAAAGTACTCCCAACTTCTCGTTAATTAATTATTTGGGTTAGGCTGTGAATCAATTTATGTTGCCTATCAAATTAATTAATTATAATTATTCAAATTTGTCTAAGTGGATGGTAAATTTGATGAAAATATAATATAATATTTCATATAAGTAAGAAATTACGGCAAGTTTTAAGAATCTGTAAATGTTATCGTAATAGCCGATTGTCTGACGATTCTCAAAAATTAATTGAAAATCTAAAAATATTTTTCATACAAAGGTACATCTGTTCTCTTCGGAAATACTATTTTCAACAACGGATTTAATACATTATTCAGTATGACACAAATAAACCTTTAGTGAAAAATGATTTAATATATTTTTCCACAATTTCTTTCGTTTCCTATTCTCTTGTATAGTAATTAAATTTAATAAAATGATGTTATCTGTCGGTATTTTCTGTCAATCTTAAATTTGACAGCTCGTTTGTGAATCCGTAAAAGTGGCACAACGATATAATAACAAACGCTCAATTACAAATAATGCGGCTATATGATTGCTTACAAATCAACGACTTTTAACTTCAATTAAAGTGTATTTATTATTCAGCATTAATAATAATAATAATAATGTTTTATGGTATTCCAGAAGGTATGCAGGAGTAGTGCAATGCAATACCTTCCATAATTGATAGTAATACATAGTAATAACAATATTAACAAATAAAAATGAGCAGAAATTCATAAGATTTATTTTTATTTTTTAAATAATACAAGTAAAAAATATTAATGGAGGATACTAGGCCTCATTTCTGCAAAACGCCATCAAGAGGGAGTCCATCCTGGCAGCGTTAAGATTGATGGGCCAATAATTTACTCCAATGCATAGAAATCTGTGTTTTCAGTTTGTTTCAGTCAGTGTGGATGAATGACTTGATTTTTGTGGAATTATGGAATCGGTGATATTATAGGTAGGTAGGTACTATTTTCGATGAGATAAGATTGCACGGTTATTTTTTAATCAGATCGCGTGTGAAAAATGACCTACTTATGTAACTTAAAACTTGATGTAATCCTGATGTATCAGATATAATTCGTTAGTTCAGAAACTTCAGCACGTATTCAGGTACAGAATATATTCTTAATCTTATTATCAAATACAAAAGATACAATATTATTATTGCTTGAATCCATATTTGGCTAGAAAATTATTCACCAGAAAATTCATCCAATGAAATTTTCAAAATAATTAATTCTAAATGTGAAATATATTATTCTGTAAAACAATTTTCTGTTTAAGGGTTTTCACATAATTTGTGTTTGAGATGATAAATGTGAATAGGAACGAATATGAGCCCTATGAAAGCATTTCTGTTTCCTCCCTTTCAGACCCAAGTTATCTCAATTTCCTGAGTGTGTGTTCCTCTACATCAGAGTGCTAAAAGCTTTGTTCTTGCTGAGTAATAGCTCCTTCAAATCTCAAAGAGTTACAAATAATAATAATGTATTTTTTTCCACAATCACATTTTAAATGAATTGAACGTAAAATATCTATGCTTCGTACCCGACTTAAAGACACTATCAACATCATCACCCCTGTGAGAGACCATCACTCAGAATCTAAATATCGGTTTAGATGGATTTAACTATGTTTAGTAACTAGACATGGAAGGACCTTCTAATCTTCCTCTTCCCCTCCCCAAATATCTTCCGCCCGAAACATTACCTAATATTTGTGGGTGCGGTAGTCCCACTGGCTCGTGGCGGTGCTATGCTGTCACATAATAGCATATCAATGACTATACATTTTCAGAGTAATTGCACTCAACTTGTAAGCAATTACGAATAACATAAATTTATATGTAGGTAGTTTTTTTAATGGAAAATTCAATAATAAATCTATCTGATGGCTTGTATTAAATTATTATTATGTATGTTATGTTAGTTTTACCAGCGCAAGCAATTTATATTTTCCATTATTTTGGCATGCAGCCCAAACCGTTTGTCTCGATCTCCTCTCTACGTCTTGTACTTTCCTTAGAAACAGATTTTCTTGTTGGTTGCTTTCCCTTTATCTTAAGTTAACTGTTGAAATATTTCGCCATGTTGAACTCCTTCGTTTAACACCATATTTCTTGCTTTTCTTAAGTTATAAGTTAGTTTGTCCATTTGCTACCCTGAAAAGTTTCACTGAATTAACAATCGATCGCGCCCAAAGTTTGGAATGTTCGGTTAGTTTAGTTTCGCGTAGGACAGGAGTAATCTTATCTTACAACTAGTTAACATGTCGTCTTACATTCAAAATACCCATCTTTACTGCCGAAAAAGCAACGTGAATCAATTAAACATGAATGTAACATATGTTGCCAGAAATTTATCAAAATTCAAACTTAACATGGGAGTTTGAGTATCGGCAATTTTTATTTATTGGACATACATAAATAATAAAACATAGTTATGTTAAAATTATATAGTGCAACCCTTGACTTGAAACTCATTTCTTTAACCTTTTATGCTCGTCTAGACCTGCCGCAGACGGGTATTAAAATGAATTGGTGATGAATATCAATATGACATCTGGGCCAGTCGGAAGATGTCTGCCCGTAGCAGGTCGAAACCAGCCCGGTAAAAATGAACAGTTAGAATACAGTTTGGTAGTGTTTTATATCATACGGTGAAAATGGAATTACATCGCGGATTTAATGGTTTTATAAGTTGATACATTCGGATGTGTGATTTCCAAATGTGTTACTTTGTTTGACTTTTGGGTACCATTGAGTTGTATAGTTGTAAACCGCCTTTATTGTGATTTTTCACAAAACAGCGCTGTATAAATTATCAGCAACTATCCAGATTGGTAGATACTCTAAGTATCGCCCTGGTGAAAGACCACCATTCAAAATCAAATCGTTTCTTGAAATGCCTTTTGACGGGTTTGGTGACCAGATCTGAAAAGTCATGTACTTGCCAACCTTCCTCTTCCCCATCTCATTCCCCTCCCTACTACCTTAAGCCTAACAACATGCCCCGATTGGGGATCCCACTGACTCCAGACGGTTGGGAGCATAGATGTGACTCTTGTGCGGTATTAACTATAAAAAAATCAGCTTACTGCGAACCTTCGCGCTTCCTCTTCTCGATCTGACGTTTCGGATAACTTTGCAGTCCATCATCAAGACGGGTGATATGACGCATAATCTGTCCAAAGCGGAGTGGGAAGCGCAACACGACTCATAGTGTTACCAAAAGTTACATTCAGGTAATGTGAGCTATATTTATACACAATTTTATTCATGGTCTCAATCTTTCAGTTCCTGATTATATATCATATTTGCTGTAGTTGCTCAATGTTTATTTAAGTTTTACCCCACACTCATACAAACGTGTAAGTAGTTTTCTGTATCGCCAAATAATCCCGTCCTGGATAGGCTTCCGTCCTGTCTCCAACACTGTCCTCCTGCCGCCACGCCTCCGGAATGTGCTTTATATTTAGATTGTTGAGAGACGCATGTCTTGCTTGCACTCACGTCGACTCTACCATATTCCCGTCAGAGTATGGTGGCAGCGAGGTAAGCAGCAGTCAGTGCTGGATTGAAAATATTATTAAAATGAATGAATATGAAGCAAAAAATCAAAACTTCTAAATGTGGCTTGTATGACGAGACATGTTGTGAGGCAGAAATGAATTAGTTAGGGAAATACATGGTGAAGAGGAAGGTTGTTAAGTATCTGGATATTCAGATCTGATCACCAAACACGGCTAAAGCCATTCCAACGAACGTTTCGATTTTAAATGGTGGTCTTTCACCAGGGTGATAGTGAGAGTATCTGCCGCTCTGTAAATTATCCATTAATTAAATCGGGAATGTGACGGTCACGAGTGTTTGGGAAGACGTAGAGCGAAGTGATGCAGTGATTTCGGTGCTTCGTACACTATAAGTCACTTTATTTACTCAAAATCTCTTCCAAAAGTCCATTGCCCCATTGCATGTTATCTTTATAATATTACGGTCTAATTATTATTATCCAATACGGCTTATGGGATGACAGGTGTTTCTTAGGCTAAATCCCCCTTAATTAGACCTCAACGTCCTTGAAGATATTTTTCATAAAAATGGTATTGTAAATACATGTAACTGATTGATGACTGTTAAGTGAAGACTTATTGATTGATGGTTGATTTGAATTAAAATATGTATGCAAAGTTCTACCGCCATAGTACGGCCATGTGCAATATAGTCTGGTGGTAAAACCTAAATTAATTATTTTTTTTAAATGGCAAAGAAGTATGTTGAACGCGTGCAATAAACAATATAAAATTCAATACGAAAATATAGATAGTCTTGATCACAGTATCACTGATTGTCTGAAAGGTTATCGATAACCCAAAAATAAGTTTATTCTTGATAGTTTATCCTTGAAGTAACGTATATTGTTAATCTAACCGTCTTACTTATTAGATTTTTACGCGCTGACTTAGCGTTGGTTTAGTTACACCGGACGTAAGCCATCAAATAAGACAGATAAGCCGTGGTTGTAAAGCAAGTTTATCGCTATTCCGACTTTATAACACGCATAACATTTACACCTTGTTTATAAGTAAGGGGGTAAGAGTTTATCCCAAAAATCTGAACCCTTTCACACACCGCGACATTTGTAAATATTATAGTTTTTGTCGGTTTAACCCTATCTCAACCAGTCATTTTAAAATTACATTGCCATAGATTATTTTTTGTACCTTCTCTGGCATTCCTACTTTATTTTCGTTGTGTGGGTGTACTGCGACACACTGCATTGTAAAAAATCTGCAGTGTTGCCGTTATTTGAAATTCTGTCATCCGAGGGAAATGTTTCCACAAATAAAATAAATAACTTAAAATGTAATAATTTTTAGTTTATGTATTTTGTTGATTTTTAGAAATAAATATATATATACAGTGAAACCTTCATATATCGTTCCTCGAATGATCGTTTTCCCGGATGTATCGTTTATTTATTCTAGTCCGAATTCATTTCATACAAAAAATAGATCGCATTGATCGTTTCTATGACCACCATTTTTCCGCATTCACCGTTCGAATTACGTCGCGTATTTGATATATTTTGTTTGTGTTTTAACTTTTGAGAGAGAAAGAGAAATAATGACAGTTTGTCGCCGCCATCAGTCGCTAGTTGTCGTCAGTTGTCGCTAGATACCCGAACTTAGTGGAGTGTGTGCAGTTATCCTTTTTTAGCTTTTAAACTATCTTCGAATTGAGCCGTTCGTTGAAAAAAGTACGTACTCTTCAAGAAATATTGAAAATTATCGAAGAGGTGGAAAAAACCCCGCTGAAAAACGCGTCGATATAGCCAAGCGTTTAGGAATCGCGACATCCACGTTAAAACTAGAACACGTTGAGGTTTCTGAAGATGATTGGTTTAGATTAGATGCTCAGACAAATTTCAACAATTTTGTTACTTTCGACGACAATATTCCAACGTGTGGGATAGAAACTATCGAAAGCTTGTGTGACGCAAGATTGACGGAGACAACAAAAGAGGTCGATATTGATGAAGAGGAGCCGCTGCCTCTACCTTCATTTTCAGAAGCATGCACACTCTTTGAAAGATTGAAAACTTTCTACTACGCACACTCAATAACTGATGCCGAAAAGAATATCATTTGCAAAGCCGAAAATATACTGTTGACTTGCGGAAATAAAACAGTAAAAAACAAATGTCGATGAAAGATTATGTATTTACAATGCAATAAACTTTGAAAAAAAATTGGTTCTGTTTAGCTTTGTATTTTTTTAAATAAATACAATATTTACATCTAAAACTTATTTTCTTCTTATAATTTTAATCTACCAATGGTTATGCAGATTGGGAAGATGGTATCTTTACTGGATCGTATCTCCTTGTGTTCTTCTTAATCCCGCATTCATCGTTTATTTCAATAGGCCCTTTAAATACGATAGATAGAGGTTTCACTGTATATATATATACTTTAATATTATAAACAAAATAAGGTTTATATATATACGTTCCTGAAGAAGGTAAAGTTTAACCGAAACCGGTCGAATTGTTATATGTGTATAAATAAAGTGGCTTAAAACTAAAATATTTTTTATTTAAAATATTATTTACGTTTTGCAACCGTTTGCAAGATTTAAAAAAAATATATTTCCAGCACACAACCTAACGTTACATTTTATTTAAATTTCTAGAACTTGATTCGGATGAGAAAGGGTTAATATATTTGATCTATACCTAGTTTTACACTCTATTTGTACCCCGCCGTCGGGGTAATATATGTGTTTTTTTTTTAATTTTTCAATTATTATATTTATAAAGGCCTCCATAATTGCTAATTCTTTCTCATTCCGTTTTTATTTTTGGGCCGATCCGGTCCTGTTGTACCTCTGAGATCTCCTCATCACCATAAAATCCGCCTTGTGTTTAGTTAGCGTCCCATTCTGTATCATTATGTGTAAACATTCATTTACCGTTTTATTATGGAACCTTTGGATAAACACACTCGTTAAGGAGACACTTACTTTGCATTATTGCCCACCGAGCTTTAAGAAAAAGGTTAACTTTAATTGTGTCGAACATGGGCCGTGCGGGCTTAAGGAGCTGAATTATTATACTCGTATGTCGTGTGTGTCCCAATACTACACTAAAAATTACGAACATTATGTGCTGAAAAATGCATTATTGAGACATTAACAAATGTATGGAATCCTTACCCTCGATACTTTTAAGGTATTGGCTGTGTATTGTGTAATTATGGGTGCCAAAAGTAAAATAAATTAAAATCGGCAACAAATAAATTATCCGATAAAAGGTACCGATTATATTTAAACTATTATTGTTTTTTTCTTCCCAATTTTGCTGAACATAATTTTGTTATTGACTAAATTATAGTCAAAGTGGCCAACCTGGTGTGGTGTCTGTTGGAAGATACCAACCAATCAGAATTCTTTATTTTCGACTGTATGTATGTTTGTTAATCATGTACTTAGCTGTCCCCTGTCCCGCATTATTTCATGTATGGTAGGTACCTAGTATGTGTGTTGGTGTGGCTTCTAATATTTTGATTGATAGTTAATAATGGTAAAACTACGATTACATAGAGCATCATTTAATTTTTCACCACTAGAACCCTATTTTCATGTAAATGATCGTATTATTTTATATATTTCTCTGAGTGGGGTCGATTTTGTGATATCAAAGTGTAACATAACTTTTTAAATTTGAACATTCGTTTTTGAATAAATCGAGTCCTAAGTCGGGTTGTTTTTTGGATGAAATTTAAAATATTAGGTCCCTACAGAAGGTTACTTTCTGTTTATTGTCTTTTTAAATGCGCCAAAGCGTAGACCCGGCTCCAACAATTCTTTTAACCCTTAATTTTCCAATAAAAATGGAAAAAAATGTTATTTTTCCTTCAAAAAAGGTAATCGAAAAAACTTATGATTATTTGGGTTCTTCATATGCTACAGATGACCACATGTTTCTGCTGTATCATGAGTTTTCGAACACTGAATAAACAACCCGACTTACAGAGCTATGCGCATTAATATTAATCAAACCATGCAGTGCATCATTAAATACAACATACCCTTTTTAAATGCGTATTGTAAACATTAAATATGCATGTAAACATTTAATGTAAAATAATAATAATACAAGATGCAAATATACGTAGGTATATGTATAGGTACATAGAAAAGGATTTAAGTAGTGAACTATTACAATATAATAAATAACTACGGTAAATGGTAGTACTTGTCGGTTCTTTCAACAATGTTTCAAAACGCAACCTGAACAATTTTAGATTTGATATTTTTTTGAATCTAATAATAACATCTAATCAATGTAATGAATTCAATATCAATACGTTAATCTTTATTTGAAGAGGTTAGTGTCTTCACACCGATATCAGTACAACATACGTCTTGTTATCTCTGCAAGCACACAGAGTTAATAAAAGTATTATTTATGAGTTCTTATAGTTCGAACCCTTGAGTTTTATAAGGTATTCATTCCGTGAAAAGTTATGTTAGTTTTAAATCAATATTGGCCATGATACCTGTCATCGGCCCTTGCCTGTGGTAGGTGAAGGCAGCTCAGCAAATATTGTTCCTGTTGCGTCTGCGTGGGACTGGAAACATTTCAAACTGACTTATTATTTCATATTCGAGTCTTTTTATTGCATTATTTATTAAGATTCCATAATTATGATAATACTACTTGCTTAGTCCGTAATTTTGGTTGAAAATATGAAACAAACAATATTGCGTCTTCTCTTATTTTTTGACAATTAAACTAATATTTTAATGTTAATTGTGGAAATGACGTTACGAGTTGAAAATAGTTGGACCCGGAAAATGCTGACAGAAAAAAGTGGAGCCTGTTTTACGACGGTAGACCAACTGTACTAATAGATTTTACTCATTTATAAACTTCTTAACTTATCTTACATAAGGTACATTTACTTTAAAGGGAAACTACCCCCACTATGTGACGCTGTGAAAAATATTACCTATTACTCTTTTATGGGGGACTCTGGGCGTACCTAGGGTGTTAAACCTTTTTGTCCTGTGAATACCTGCAGGCACCACTTATGCACATGCAGGTAATTTTATATTTGGTGTTTTTTCTTTGCATTTAGAACGTTATATATAATTTTGTAACTGAAAATTCGCGGTTAAATTCCATTTTAATATGAATAAAAACATTTTTGAAGTGCTTTATTTTGCAAAATATTACAGTCTGCAGGGTGAAGATTGTCAATGTTTGCGGTGGATTTAATTAAAAAAGCTTTTGGCGGTTCTTGGACCATCGGTTAAGAACCCGTGCTGGTCGCAATGGCCACTTGAACTCTGGGCGCACTGATCTATTTTTGACACCAGCAAATGAATAGTAATTTCTGTAGATTTCTTAGTTGACTTCGAAAACGAATTATGTCATGAATTCCCCACCTAAAACTTTACATTGTAGGTATTACCTAGATTTTCATTTCCTAGGCTATCGATAAGGTATTTTACGTTATCAACAATGCTATTATTTTGATCCACCGATAAGGGAACTGTTTAGATTTAAGGTGAATATTATAAGGACGTTTAAAACTGTATGTTTTTTTTCACAAACCTTTGTAATGTTAACCTTTATGTTGTATTATCTTTATAATTATACAAAAATGGTTAGATCTATTAGTGTTTTATTTCTATATTTTCTTTTAACTTTTTGCGAACCTAAGTAAATTAATTAATTCGCAATTCTTTAAAAATAAATTACTCTCGGTCGCGTGCTACGGCGTCCGTAAGTTGTCTGCTATGAATTAGGAACGACGCGTTAGGGCTTTATTAGATAACTTCATCTTTTAAATGGCAGCTGTGTGAAACGTACACAGAACCGCATGAATAGCTATTATATTATATTGAATGCAGGTAAAAATATATACGATAAGGTCGGCTCCACAAACGTGGACCAAACTCGACTAAGATTGCAGCTGTGTCCAAGATTTGTGTATTGGGCCCAACAGAAAATATACCCATTTGTTGTGTTTTTGCGCATATCAAAGGATGGTCAACCCATCGCGCTAACTCGCCTCTACACATATTGTTCCTCTCTCCAAGGTTCACTCCCAGTCAAATGTCGTGGGCATCCATGTGACGGACCTGGTGGGTTTTTTTCCTTTGTGGGAGGGATAATTAAAAATATGCCGCTATTACAATACTGATCTGAACCCATTCTTAGTCCGCTCATGTAAATAGGTAACATTTTAAATTTCATAACGACTCGCTTTTGGGGCGACAGAGGACTGTTTATTTTTTGCGTCTACGGCCTACATACTATTTATTAGACAAAAGCTCATTCCACCATCTACATTCGCCAAAAGAAAAAAAGCTCTGAAATACAATGTTTAATTTTTTGTGTTATCAAAGCCGTATTTATTATATGTAGTTTATCATTCTGTTGCTTACAGCCGTAGTGCTCATTAGTTGGTTTTGTAACTTATTCACTATATCTTAAAGCGTTGGCTAAATAAGCAAGAAAATGAATATGACACGTCTATTCAATGCACCCAGTAAACGAATGAACACTCTATAAAACAGTTAGTGCAAGTACTAAAGATATAGAAATAACCTCACACATGTTTTGTTGATAGATAAAACAATGAAGCTATCTTCTGTGGAGAATCTCGCATGTTATTATTAGGTCACTCCTCACACATGGGCCAACGTTGGGCTTTGTTTTGCCCATTCTTGGATCAAATCTTGGATAATTGGAATTTACGCTTTTCACACAAATTATGTTTATCAATTATTATTATTATTAACGAAAGTAATAATAATAATAATTGGACTATTTATAAGGGTTGATGACAGTTCCCTCGTCAAGAAATGCAAGCTGCATCTTTTTATTTCTGTCGAATGAAAGGCTAACAAACCGGTCAGAAATAATATGTAGATTTAGGTTGGGGTGTTTCAAAATTTCGTCACTTTTGACATCGTCATAATCCAACGATTAGCGCCATTTTTTTATTTTTTTTAACATTTGAATGATCTCCGTTAAACGTCGATTCGAGGCCTATTTCGATGACATCATAACCGTTACGCTTGTCAGCTGATCACAATTAGTTTAAAAGCTGAAACTGACTGACAATAAGCGTTTAACGGAAACCGTCCAAATGTCAAAAATAAAATGGTGCTATTTTTTTTTTTTTACGTGAATACCGCACAAGAGTCTCAACTGCTCCCAACCGTCTAGAGCCAGTGAGACTATGGCATTCCCAAATAGGATATGTTGTGAGGCTGAAGGTAGTGGGGAGGGAAAGGAGATTAAAAAGGGGAAGGTTGGGAAGTGCCTGGCTATTCAGATCTGGTCACCAAACACGGCTAAAGCCATTTCAAGCAACGTTTCGATTCTGAATGGTGGTCTTTCACCAGGGCGATACTTAGAGTATCTACCACTCTGGAACGTGCCGCAAATATACTAATCGATGAATTGTAACGATGTCAAATTTTATGTGACAAAAGCTTGAAACAACGCAACCTTAGTATAGTAGTGACCGACTCGCACCAACGTTTCTACATATACCTACATGTATCTTCAATCTATTTCTATTATTCTCTGACCGCTAATAGACGATACTTACGCTCGGTACACAAGAAGTGAAGTGTGCCGCCGCCATGATGCAACTCTATTTAGGCGTCTTGAAACCTCTGTGTTCTAATCAAGATTGTTATTAAACATTCAGTAAATGCGTTTTACTTGTTAATAGTAACATCAGGTCGGTTTCGTTAGGCAGTCAAAAACATTTCACGATTGGTGACCGAGTTAAGATCTTAAGTCAAATAATTGACTAGTCCTCAAAAGGTTCTGTATTGCCGGAACAAGTTGCACAAATCTATACTTGAACTATCCGCCCATGGGGAGGGACTACCCGCTAATAGTCTAGTCTGAATATGGTGGATGAGAATATGTATCTTTTTAAACCTCAAATTCGAAGCTTTCATCCGAATTCCTCCAATACACTTCTGCAACGAATGCACACATTGCATACTGGAATGCAGTTCAATGCAAACACACTTATGAACATTTGGAAATAACGTACAAAAATGTAGCTTTATTCTTTTTGTGATGGTCGGTAAGATAAAAATAAATTATTTACATGTTGTTAACCTATAAAGTTGTGCAAGTTGTGCAAAATAAATATCTTAACCCTGAAATCGGAAATCGTGTGGTTCAAAGAATCCCATGAATTATTTATTTTTCTTCTTGGCACGCCATTCACAAACGTATAGTCGAGTAAATCCAGGAAAAAACAATATTCTATCGATTCCATCAATCCTTCTCTAGATATATTCATCTTTAACGAGAATGTGAAGACTGGATAGGCTTTTTATGGCCATCGATAACGCCGGACGACCGTATACTTCCAGTGTAGTTCGTGGTACATGGTTTATGAATGTCGCGCTGCAGGGAAGAGAAAGCTTTTCAGAAATACACAAATTCAAAAAACCGACATTTTCGTCTTTATTACACATTTTCATAAATTCTTTATTGACAGAGATTTGAACCCTATAAAATATCTGCTTTATATTAACTCCAAGCTTCGAGTACAAAAAAAGTGATAATAAGGTAATTGTGTATATGGTATATTTGATAGCTGCACAATATGATTTATTCGTGAAAACGATTGCAGACGGAAAGTCGTTTTTCTTTTCTTATCTGATGTCAGTTGATACTTATTTTTAAGATGAAAATAGCTGCTTGACATCCACGAATCAAATAAATCTGGAGCCGTAGAGCATCCAACATTTTCTGTGCTCCAGTTACGGGGATTTCATTGCCCCACTGCACCGTGGTCCAGCTCTAAGGGATTGTTTTTAATTCCACGAATCACTTTTGCCCGAAAAAATATTCTAATAAAGCCGTTTTATTTGTTCAATAATAAAATGGTGTCCGTATATAATATTTCCTATATGGTGTGGCTATCATAGGACAGTAACTGTTTGCCCTTGCATCGACTTTACGGTAGTATTTCCCTCCCTTGCGTGATTTTAGATCGTGCAGGTCATAAAAAGCCCTTTTTTCTTGTTTATGGTTTTTATATGATCGGCCCTTTCCCCCTTTGTCGTTACCATAAATATTATTAATGTTACTTAATTATTCACCGTTGGACGTTCTTTTAGAAGAATATATTCGTAAAGGAATGCTTCGAAAAACTTAGAATTCTTTTCATAAAATACTTGCATAAAAATAGGTTTGTATGGGGAATTGTTGAATGATTTGAACTATTATATCGTCGCTGGATAGGCAAAAGGGCACTTTGGGCAAATGAGTTAAATAAGCAGTTTTGATCAGTTTTTTGTTCTGCGTCGAATGCTCTGACTCTTGTTTGATTCTGAAAACTTTTGAGGCCCTTCAGCCATCGAAAATATATTTACCATTTGGAAGAAGACTCAAGCGGCACAAGTTTGGGACTTTTTCAGATTTTTGTAGCTTCGGGTAACTCAGTGAGAGCATTGAGTTACCTGAGTTAACTTTTTTTTTTTAAATCCAATCAGGTACTAAAGACTTACGAATTTTATTGTAAAATAAAAATAAAAACTTTGAAGTGTTCTGGTGTAAACTTCCCAAAATGGCCCTTCAGCCCTTTTGCCTTCCCAGCGCCGATATTATATCGCTGTCGTTTTTTTAGCGTGAGGATCGTAAATAAGAAACGTTAGTGTTATCAAAATATTTCACGTAGAAAATCTCTGAAAGCCGTTTCCCTTCTCTCGGAATAGATTTACGCGAACACGTGCAGATTATCATTGCAGGGACACCACGAAATTAAGTAATGTTTCACTTTCCTAGCCCTTCTCAGCGCGATCGTCCAAAGAACTCGCTGGCGGCCAGCCAATTGAAAACAGTTGCCGAGCCGCGCGCGTTCGTTCTATTAGATAAGCTTTTTCTTTCTTGCCGCGTGACTTTTGGCAATTGAGTGGCTTGTTCTTGAAATATTTCTGTAACGCAGCCCACAAATCATAGCTTTACATCTGTGCTAAGAAAGGAAACCTGAATACCGAAACGTAACTCGGCGCCGAAGAGGCGATTCGGGAATTAAATTCACACCGGCCAATACTAAAACCGGCAATCGGCTTATAGATTCCCCTGATTCCAATCTTTAGAGCATATGATTTTATGTGCTTGTTTAACCGGCATTTCAATGGAAAGTGCTCCGAAAAACTACTAGCGTCAATAATCCCTTCGCCCCCGGTGGGTATTTAAGGCGACACGTCAACAGCCCAGCTGTGGATTTTCAAGTCAGCTTTTGTTTCCTCCCGTCCACAATTGTGGATTTTCAAGTCAGCTTTTGTTTCCTCCCGTCCACAATTTGATACTAGCTCCTTCCTTACTTCTGACTCTACGTACAGCATTTCCAAAGGTAGCATATTAACCGAGGGAATCCTTAGGACCTCTCGTGTGGAGTTAATACAACAAAATAAATGAAAAGTTACCACGGTTTTAGTGCCTAGCATATTGGCAAATAAACAACGACTGACCAAAGTCTAATCCAGACTTGATCTTAGAAGGTACGCACACACTCCAAACTCTTCTACTCCAGCTACTTGTGCTCTAAATTTCTACCCCAACTTTAGGGTTGTGATAGAACTGTCAAGAAGGACATTGTCTGGCTTACCTAACTTATTTTCATCATTTCTTTTGGTATTTTCAAGTAGCAACGAAATATTATCAGTTCCTAGTTTCGCTAAACAATACTTTATTCATTACATTTCTTACTATGCCTATAATAACTCTCAAACTGGGGGATCCTATGACAAAGCGCAGTTTTTGACAACTATATCACAACTGAGCTAAAAATAAAAAAACCCGCTGTGATAGTACACGAAGCATAAACATTGTCGTTACACTAGCTTGAGTACCTGATGATAAAATAGACTAGCGGAATCATTTAGTGTTTAGTACACGAAGCATAAACATTGTCATTACAGTAACTTGAGTACCTGATGATAAAATAGACTAGCGGAATCATTTAGTGATTTAGTACACGAAGTATAAACATTTTCATTACAGTAGCTTGAGTACCTGATGATGAAATAGACTAGCGGAATCATTTAGTGATTTAGTACACGAAGCATAAACATTGTCACTACAGTAGCTTGAGTACCTGATGATAAAATAGACTAGCGGAATCGTTTAGTGATTTGTTTGTGTAAAGACAAATTATCGACACCGAAGTTTAAAACGCCCAAAATGTTAAGATTCTCGGACTATTTCAAGTTTTGCACAGAGTATTGCTAAATGCCCGATAAAGAGAGATCTAAGCGCACAACTCCATTCCACTTCTAACATCCTCGTTAAGAGTGAACTCTCTGTTATTTGTAATGTACTACGACAAAAAATAATAAGTGTCTCAAGTCTAGGTTTTTATTTAAAACATAGTGATAGTAACTATTATTGTCTCCCCTTTGACGCAATACATTGGTGGGTAGAATGTGCTATGACCTCTGTAGACCAGGCGCCAGTTTTCACTCAGTAACCAACCACACGGTTTGCTGAAGGCGCCCCCGACTAGACTTGATCGATCTATCACTTGATTCGCCAGCCTTTGGTTTGTAGCTCGACCGAGTGGGCGCATAAACCCCTCAAGGGGGCTTTCGACGAAAGCCGACTTTAGATTACATTCGTAAATTACTTGTAAAGGCTTTATATTTACATATATTATGCCTTATTCGTAATAAAAAATGGGTGTACTTTCTCGATTAAACTTATTTTTACAGCAGAAAATCAATATAAATCGGGGGTTTGTTTTTTTTAGTTTTACTAGCCGGCTTCGCTCTAGTTTTAACTCTTTTTCGAATGTTGAATAATAGGTAAATATGCAACCAACAATGTGGTATCCTTTCTTTACAGTTAACTGAATGTGTCGAGAGTTCATAGCTCTTGATGTAAAATTACGTTTTAATGGACCTTGAAATTCCATACATAAAAAAACGCGTGTTTTTTTATACAGTTTTTCTGTTTTAAAGTCAAGATTCCGGTGCCTGTTTCGCTTGTATATAATTTTATCTTTGACTGAGGGTTCAAACATTCTACTATCAACGGTCCAGGGCTGCCACATCTGGAAAACCAGAGAAATCGAAATATCGCTGTAATAAAAATCTCTATGGTAATCTTTGAATTCTTTACGATATCAGGAAAATATTTTACAGTGGAATTACTTTCATGCTGATTTGTACGGTTTCAACTTGGCAGTTAGAACATAGATAATATGTAATGGTTGTGATTTCTAATGACTTATTTCTAAAAAATATTAACAGCGTTAATTTGACATTGTTTTTTTTCTAAACACCCTGTTAACGTAGAATGCTTTGATGCGACCCCGAAGGTCTGAAGACACGTCAAATCTGTGTCCAGCTTGCACCTCTTTTGTTTTTATTCTGGGCCTATGTTCACTCCGTAAAAAACACCCCACGCACATCCCCAGTCGGAGATGACATAGGACTAAGCGGCCTTTACGGCGCTATACTAATTATCCAAATATATTATTATCAAGAAACATAAACTTTTGCAGTCTTTCACCTTTGCCCGTACCGTTAATTTCCAGCTAAGTCTGTGCCAGCTTACGATAGATTTGCATGGCAAACGCATCGCAACAAACCTAACATGTCGTCTATTATTCTTCAGACTAAGTGAATGTCCGTATTTTGCAGTGCGCTATTGTTCCCGATGCTTCGCGCCCATCAACTTATGTTAAACCAGTAATGCTGTGGTTTATTTCGGTGTTTCCCAAAGTGGCGAAAAAATTGGCGGCTTAAAATATTTATCAATTTAGTACAGATCAATATGTTGCATATCAGTAATGCATTGTCGCAAGAATTGCCTATGTTTTTCAAGTAAACGTACAAAATCCATATTATCACCGTTTGAATTTCAACAGGTTTTAAAAAACAAACATTTTTAAAGTTATTCTTAGTAAACTAGGGATATTTTGAAGAAAAATGTCTTTGAAAAGCCTATGTTTTGGTGACTCTGGGGTATTTTGAACTTCCTGAGCATTGTTCATTTGACTGACGACACTAGTAATATAAGTAGCATGGGGTCGATGCACCGGCCGAAGATTTCAACTCAATTATCTTATTTTCCTTGTCTAATTTTACATCTCTCGCGTGCTTCGTTCCAGCTATAGTTAGTGCTCACTGCATTCTTATTGACGAGCGACAGTGGCCATTGTTGCTCGTGTGATTGTTTTATGTATTTTCTAACATTGTAGTTATAGAATGTTTATCGTACTCGAGGTCAAATATCATAAAAATGAGCTATATAAATTATTTTTATGTGTCGGTTACTATGCTCACTGGTTTAGTGTCAAACGATCAATATTTTACCAATATTCGAGAGGTGGACAGAATCGCGAAAATGTATGGAAATGTATAAATTGAGAATTAATCAATCGTGTGATATTATTTATTTATAAACTAACGGTCTAAAGTCCAATTGCAAAAAAATACAAAACCCGAAATGGGAGAAAAAGAGAATGAGTTTTTTTTTAACTCCTTGGGAATAATATACCATATCTGTCAGTTGGAAGCTGCCTCGAATGTTAGCCGCGCGGAGTCTGGACGAAGTTATTAGATGTATCGAACTAAAATAAACTTCAGTTGTGAGTCGCGTCGGACGTTGCACATCGCGCTGACTAGGCGCACTGCCTCTTATGCGCATCTCTCTCTCATTGTTCGAGTGAGATAATTATTGTCTGAGGAGCATTTACTTCTTCCGCTATTATTTGTACACCCAGAAACGGAAATATGATTACAGTAATACTGCTTAGAATACGAGTTGCGCTTATTTTGCTACACTTGAAACAAATTAGCACAGAAATGTCCTTCTGTACTTCAGGTGTAGGGAAATTTGAAAGGAAATTGACGCATTACTCCGTGTTGAAGTTCCAATTTCCTTTGAATTATGCTTCTTTCACAGCGGGAGTATTTCAGAGCGTCGCAATTTGTGTTTCCAACTTTATTTTGTACGGAATCTGACAAGGTGTTCATTCACTGCACGTGTTTGTCTGAGGATGTCATTGGCCAGAACAAGAGGCCGGGAGCTTTTTGATTACCAATATGAACAGGGCACTACTAACAGTGTATGTTCGGTTCTGGATGAACATTTTAAAAATACATAACAAGTTAATCGTGAACTTCCCATCTAATTTGCATACAGCGAAAGCCTCAGACATAATGTTCGGTTCGCTTGTTTTCATTAAAATCATTGTTTTTTTGTGAACCGTAACAAACAGGTTACACATTAATTTAACTCACATTAAAAAGGAAAACACTTCACTCGAAGTCCATGTCAAATAAATAACAATGTAACGTTTGGCGTGTTCGTGTAAATATTTTTACAATTTCAAAAAAGCGTTAGAATGTTGGGAAGAAAATCTGGGCTTTTCTTTATATTGAGTTCCTCCTTACGGCGACCCCGCCTCTCGTACCTTGTATAAACGGCCTCTTAGCCTCCTTAGGCGAGGATTTCTCCCTTCGCGAGGCATTACAGAGGGAGGAAAATGCTTTTCTCGCAACATATTATTTCATAGTGCAGCAGTCACGGTGAGCTAACTGCCCTGCCCACGGCTCACAGCGCGGCTCGACTCGACTCGACTCGTCGAGTTTCTTGGGTCGATATTCGATTCCGTATCGGTGTTACAAGTTGCAGGGCGCTTGTGACCAAGGGGCGGCTAGTACCGCTTCTACCATCCTGCTTAGGAAAATGTGCGAACTTCCAAAAGAGTGGTAAAGTTTTTATGGTATTTGCTAACATTGCTTCTACCAAGCACCGCGAACCACGTGTTTCGGCAAAAATGCTAAGTTGTACAACAGCTGATCGGGGTTTAGAAGTTAATAAGCAAGCATTAAGAAGCCAAACCATACATACGAGTATTTAAAAACTGACTCATATCATTTGTGTAATTTTCTGTTGGTCGTATTTATTAATAACGGTCTATGTTGTATTAGGTATGATTATCCAGTCACAACTAGAAAACAGCGTAAGGTTGAAGCAGTAGTCCGTGACGTTTGTTTGTCAGAGTTTGTGCGATATGCGTTAAATTAATTAAATATTTGTAACCTTGGTTTATAGGCAGTTATAGCTTTTCCGCCTGAAAATATTTCCTTTCACAGTTAACGATTTAAGAAATTAGTAAATTATTCTTTCAGTATTGTCCTGGTGAAAGACTACCACCACTGAGAACTGAAGTTTGTTTAGTATTCACACCTGTCCTGATGGTAAACACTGCAAGGCTATCCAAAATGTTGTCTCAAATAGTGGGAGGTAGCACGGTAACACCTCAAAATTCAATCAACATTGAAAAAATGATGTGGTTTCATTCAAGCACTCAGTGTGAAATCAAACATGCTCAGTAGAAGATTTCGGCTCTGTAGTCCACCAGTGAAAAGGACACTCTTCCTGGCGTTCTGTACTACCCTATACACGTGCGAGCTCTGGACCAATTTTAAGAAGAGTAGCATGGAAAGGCTTCGGGTCCAGTACAACAACGCCTACCGCATGATGTTCAATCTTCCCAGGCACTGCAGTGCTTCCGATATGTTCACCGAGGGGCGAGTTCCAGGATTTGCAGCCCTTATGAGAACCAGGGTAGCAGGAATGCGGGAAAGGATTAACAACTCCAGAAATAACCTCATCATGGAATCCCGTCAGATCCCGAACTCAAGCATAGAAGCGCATTGGAGTAAATTATTGGCCCCATCAATCTTAACGCTGCCAGGATGGACTCCCTCTTGATGGCGTTTTGCAGAAATGAGGCCTAATATACTCCATTAATATTTTCTTACTTATATTCTTTAATTTATTTACTTTTATCTACATTATTATTATTTTTACATATATTTTTATTTTATTATTTATTAATTATGAATTTCTGTTCATTTTTTTATTTTGTTTCTATTATTATTACAATGTATTGATATCGATTATGGAAGGTATTGCATTACACTACTCCTGCATACCTTCCGGAATAAAACTTTATTATTATTATTTATGTTAAACTAAATTCTTTACTTTTTGGCAGTTTATCGAAACTTTGTCCTGCACTGGATTTCATATCTTCTTACCGCCCCCCGTTAGATTTTTTTCTTTCTATTTATATTTACTATTGATATCTTCCCCTGGCTATTTATGCTTGCGTCGAAAGAGAATGTCGCTCTCCCAAGTCTTTTTTTTTAATTACGCGCCAAAGTAAAAAAAAAAGTCATTTCTGCTCGCTTCCATAACTGTGAACACCTACTAGATAGTTTAATTATTTATTTCGGCTGCAGTACGTCGCAAAGGTGTGTACTTACCATGTCTTAACAGTGTGTGGCTTGTACACGCAACAATAATTAATGAGTGTGCTTTTATTCACTTATAGTTAAGATTATTTTTTTATTATTAATTTTGACGCCCCCTTCTCCCTACAATATCTGTAAATCTACCAACTTTGATGTTTGAAATTTCATAGTTTTTTTTTCGAAAATAATTAATTGCAGAAAACCAAATATGATTTTCTAACGCTTTTTCCGAAAAATTAAAAATAGGACATTCATAAAGCAGTTTCAGAATTATTATAAAGAAATAATATTGCATTGGTAGCTACTTTGTCTGTATATACATAGTATTGTATATTTATAGGTGTGATATGATGTTGTTCGTGAGTTTGCACACACATTTGTTAGACATTATATTCATTGAATGTCTTCACTGTATGCTTTAAACCAGTGTTCATCAACGGTCGATCTGCAGAAATTTCATTCTGGGCCGCGTATTTTAGCTTTCTGTTCGGTTTCCGGTTGCTTTTTATGTAAACACCACAACTCTAATCCTAGTGCTTAGGACTCTAGCCAAACTACCAGTTGGGGGGGGGGGTGTCGCGCGGGGTACCCGGCACGCGCTTCGCGTGTTTTGTTTTGCAGAATTGTAATTAAATAACAAACACATGTTTAACTCGTTTTTTTTTCTTTAATATCAGAAAGCCCACTATCAATTTTGCTCTCCTGTCCTAAAATCGAACATTAAAAACATAAATAATTAGTATAGTCGGTGGCGCACTCAGTACTTACTGCACAGGGCGCTAGATGTCGTGGAACCGGCCCTGGTTGGTGGATGCAATCTGTAGATCACAAATAATACACCATATATAGTTAGTAATAAGACAAGAGTCTACATTTATTCAGTGACCTTGGGGTGATTTTTAACAAAAACTAATAAATTATCAAAATTTTAATAGATATTATTTATACTATAATAAGGTGCCAAAATAAAACCGAAAACGAGCCCTGTTTGAGAAACTATATTTTACAATTGAATGGCTCGACATGCAAGCGTAAAATATGTGTAAAGGTGGTATTCTCGAAAGGGACGCACTACACTGTGTTGAAAAGTCCCTTGAAGTCGTTACATTAACTGTCCCCGTTGAATTTCTAATACCAATTACGAATTCGCTTCCACAAAAAAATCCGTTTCACACATCTAATAATGACTACATAAATAGTGTTTTTTTCTCTCTGAATTAGCGGTCCACGAAATATTTTCACCCGTCGCGAGTGTAAAAGGGTCACGATCACTGCTTTACGGTTATGATTTAGAGCTGATAGCGAATAATAACTGATACGACAACGCACAAGTGCGACACTAGACACCGGCACACTTATACGCACCGAACTTATTATTCTAGGAAATCTATCTGAAGCCTGAAGCTTATCAGATCACTCGGCAGGTCAGACGTCAGACAACTGAGACACTAAAAGGTACGGCGTGGAAGTGTTCCTTACATCGCCATAAAATACCCAAGGTCGGCCCTCGATCGTCGCAATCCGAATCCAAAAGCAATATGTTATTTTAATTATTTAAATAATATTGTGACATCGTTCCCACAATTTGAATGGTGGGTTCTTCTTGACACCGGAAATGGCTGTTTTGTCGAGTTTGTCAATCCTTATTGCATCATACCTAATATGAAGACATACTACCTAGAACTTTATTTACCTTTTAAGGGACAACTAATCTTTGTTTATTTTTAATTCGTCCGTAATAATAAGTACCTACCTACCTATATACTTCTTCTGGTGCCCTCTCCCATCGTAGGTTGGCTCTCAGGGCAATATTTACCCTGTAGGTTGTAGGGAATATAATGTGGTGGTTTCCTGTTACCTTCTAGATTATAAAACCTATATACCAATAAATTGATAATTTACAGCGCCGTTGCGAAAAATTCATAACCGTGTGTGCGTTTTGTGGCCTAACTATTTTCAAACGTCGAAATGATTTTTATTTTTTTGGAGCCACTAAAGTCAACCGAAAATCAATTCTTCGAGAATACAATAAAAAATGTCACCATGATTTTAGATTTCTTGGATCCACAAAATTCATTATTTTATACGCCAAGTCTTTATCAATGCTTTATATCCTAGAATGTGTAAGTGCCTTCAAACTGAACCACGTGTTTTAAATTTACAAGTACGTTTCTTTCGTCAGTCAGTTTTTAGCCTGACACCTCTGTTTACTCAGATAATATCTTATCTCGGGCACATAATATTTTAAACTAGATAGAATATGGACTGCCTCGGTGTGCCTCGCGATAAGACACGGCGGTAGCGGGAGTTGGGAACTGGGAACAAGTTACTGTATCTTGGCGAAGTTGTGTATAAAATACGACCGGCTTATGGAAAAAGAACACTAAATAGTAAACAAATAAACAACAAATCTAGATTCATTCTATTATAATTACCAAGGTCTTCAAAAGCGAGAACTCCAAAAGACTAAGTAAATAAAACACAGTTTTAACTAGATTCGTTTTCCGCGTCGTGCCCAATTGGTTTGTCATTTATAATATATTATAACTTGTAGTTACTACCGACTTTCAATACTATTTTTGGTGTAACTGAAAATTCAAAATACGAAACGAACAAAAGTTAAACGGATATTTCAAAGCTTCATATCTTATGGCGGAACTAATGTTTCAGGATGAAAATAATTGGTTTGACATAAACTCCGGACAGAAAAATCTAATTTCATGACGCCAGAACAAAATATTATGATTTTTTTTAAAGAAAGAAACATTCCTGGGTTACGAATAAACTGACAGTATTTGAAAAACTCCTACTGCCATCATCATAAGCGGAAGATGTTGCTTGTGCAATGATGGAGGACTTAGCTAGCAGAGGATTTGAACCCACGACGCCCAGGTGGGAATCCGACGCGTTTGTCCACTCAGCTACTAACCGGTTACATTGTGTATTGTTATGATTATATATCTTCTGCTCTGATTTATTCGTTTATGTGACTTTTTCTTCTGCGTTTATTCAATTTCTGTTTTTCCGCCCTTTTCCTGTGAAAAATAACAACAGGCGACAAGACAACACAACAATTTTACCTCTGTGAGAAGTTTCTCTTATATTATGATTTTCGTGTACCTATAATATTTTTTTATAAATGTATCCTTGTCACATTATAGGTTGTGGCCTTAGAGTAACGTAGAGACCTAACATTGCGAAATTTTGTCCGCACTTTTTGACCAAGGATTGACCAAGGGAGGTATGACGTATATGCTTCCAGCCAATCGGATGCGAAGAAAACCGTAAAGATAAACATTATTCCGTCTTTATCTGTTCGCGAACAATTTTGCGTTAGTATCATGAGAAAGAAAGAGACCGGGATACTTTTTAGAAGCCGTACAAAGGGGAATTCCCCGTTCTTGAAAATTTTTTGACATTCTCGTAAATATTTTTAAGTTAAACATATTACGAATCCATTAAAACTCATTTCAAACGGAAGTTTATTAAATTGGAACGAATAGTCCAAAGATTAATTACATATTGGTGTAAGTTACTAGTTGTTTTGTAGGTTAGGATGTTAAATATTTGAGATCAAACTAAAAAAGACGATTTTTATGGTACATACGTGTGAAAACTGTTTGTTTTTGGTCCTTTTGTACTTCGATTAAAGCAAACAAGCATAGAACATGTGGCCATGATGTTTTGCTAGATATTACACAAAAAATAACTCAAGTTTTTAACTATTTACGTACTTTTGACAGTCCGTTCGCCTGACAGTGCAAACGTGTCTGAAGTTTGTGCGGATTAAATAATGAAGACATTTCATTTAGCCCGCCCCAAATCGTGTATAGGTTTCAACAATTGTTTGTCTCTTTTTCTCATATGCTTATAGAACCGAGCATAAAGAGAGAGCTATATTTTGCGAGTTTGTCAACGATTTGTCACAAATTAGTATGGTCTCTTTATATTGTTACTCTGAGGTTGTGGCTATTATCTCTGTGACACATTTGGTCGACATGTAACATATTCTAATCTGCTATTGATCGGTTGTTCTCGTTCCCCGAGACAATCTTGCAAAAAAAACCCTGCACAAACCTTTACCGTGCTCGGGTTGCCTCTCATGTTACTCTTTTAAATATACGCTAATTTCAAAACGCACAATTCATAGTGCAGTGGCATATATGCCATATCCAACCAACATAATCTGTAAGAATCGTGAGGACTCGCACTTCATGGATTTGGAAGCAAAATACAAAAATAGTCGCGCCCGCCCTGCGTTCCCAAACGCATATTGTCACTACGCTGATGACGGAAGAAGCTGGCAGATAGGGATATCATGGTCCTAATTAATTTTGATTATTCTTTTCAGTTTATCCACATCGATTCATCTTCGAAGTCATGTCTATTGGAAGTGGTGTCATTCAATTTCTGAAATAACGAGTTTCCTACAAAAAAACTTGTAATGTCATAAACCGGTTCTCATCGGGTCCAATTTATCGTAAATGTGTCTATGGTCATTACGGCTGTATAGAAGTGGCTTCGTACAAGTTGTTTCGGTGACAGTAAACGAACATTCAATATCTAGATCCCAATGCGACCCAATAGCACGCAACTATTCAACTTGCATTTATCTTTTCTCAAAAATGTTCCGTACCCGTTACTTCAAATGCATATTGCTGGAAAGTTGAAGTTATTATTTAACAGGTTTTAGGATTTTTAACAGAGGGCTTGCTGAAAAACTCGCTGGCTTAAAGCACCGCTTATTGATTTTGTTCATTCTAGGTGTAACCTTCTCTGAGAACCATTCACGTTAGCTTCCATCCACCGTAGTTTAAATTAGACTCGAAGTCAGTATTTTGTCTTTTTCAATTGACGTCTTTAAAATACAGTTTAAAATCACCATCTCCATCAATCCAGCATCCGAACCATTCATCTTAATGCCACATTCCTCCACAACTCGGCTCAGAGATGTTGGATTCCACATACACTCCGATTAAAAATAGAGCCATGAAACATAAATACAAGTCTTCGATATTAGTGTCAATCGTCCCCTTGACCGTGTTATCTCATCCAAGCGGAGGCAGGAGCGATCATCTAGATCTAGAGTACTCTGGACCGCCAGGCGCCGGCCACCTGCCGGCATCAATCGTTATTCAATTCGTTCGTTAATGATTCGCGGGATTCATTAACGAGAACGGATTCATTGAATTAGCCGGTTTCGAATCTCCCTGTGACGCGTTGACATTATTGACATTATTGACCTATTGTATTGCAAGTAATATAAACTCTGTGCGTGCCAGATATCGGATTGGTAGATCGGTGATAATAATTACATATTACACACTTACCTATGTGTGTGTGATAACACCACTCATTTACGGGTGACGGTTTTCGACTTTATTGATGTAATTCGCATTTCACATCAACATGTTTTCTGTTAAGTAAAATAAATTCCGTGCTGCGTGTACCAGATATAAATTACGAATTTGACATTTTGCACACTCACATTAGGTATGTGTGCTCGCGATAATGAAACGTATTTACGGCTCAAGTTTTCACCTTTATTACATTCATATTTTTTGCATCTTACATAAAAATGTTTTCACGTGTTTTTCCGGCGATCTTATTTCGAACCGCCTCTTATAAACAAATGATTTTGTTATAATGTTTGGAATTAAAGACCATGTTTTTAAAAACTGTTTTTCTGATTGCTCTTTGTGATCACCCGTTTTTATAATGCGTGATTGTTATTTTGAAAATTTAGCTACCTACAACAATTAAATAGTTACAACAAGTAATTATTCATTTAATCCATGTGTACTTTTTAATAATTAAATTTGTAAGCTTTATTTTAAAACTAACGTTTATTGAAATTTTCATGAAATGACGTTTTTAAAAAAAGTATGTTTTTTTCGTTTTTATTGTTAGTATTATTTTTTTAAATAAATTTTATTTAGTCTCTTCGCAACTTGTAATAAAGTTGTATTGAAAAATTCTGTGTTTTCGGTTGTTTAAAAAAAAACTTTTTCGTAAGTCACACAAATTTTATTATTAATTATTACTAATGAACAGATAATATTGATCATATTTACCACTTATTTAAACGTTGTGCAGATTATGATTGTTATTATAGTTGCAATGTGATTTTCAGCTTTTGACAGACAGTAATATAATTTGGGTTATGATAACTGATTAGAATATGTTTTACGATATATCATATCAATTTTTTACAATGCCACTGATAGGTTATGTCAATAAGTCTTGGCCTGACAATTAAATGGATATTTCAAAGCTCCATACCTCATTCTGTAAATTTCTTTGTGAGCTACCATAGATATTACCGCTTCAGAAAAATACATTTTTGAATTTAACTAACAACCTCCCCCACGAAAAAAAATATCCCAGATCTTGGTAAAAGACAGTCTATATTTATCATTTTCCAGCGATATAGTGGCTATCAGTCTCTGGGATGGAACTGGGGTTCCGCTATCACCCGATCGGTCATTTAGGGTTTTGTGGCCCAACAAGTTTGGGAACCGCTGTACTATACCACTGTCTACAACACTTATGTATGCGGCCCTCGAACGTTTGATAAATGGTTAAATTCTAAAATATATCTGTTATGAATCTGACAAGCAATAATTTGGCTAAGTAGGTAAACCTGATGTTGAATATTTAACTAAATCATTTCCCTGTCAATAATGATTCTATCACGTGTCTTTCCTATTATTGGAATACTAACACACCTACTGTCCAGTCATAGATTTTATCTGGACTTGTCCATTCGCTCATGCTCACTGACTGACTGACCTGAATGCGGTCATAATCCTATAAATAAAATAAAAATAGTTTCCAATTTAAAGACAGAAGCCCGAATGTATTTTCTTTTTTAGTTTATGCAGATAGTTTTAATATTATGATGAATCATTTAATGCACATTATGCAACCTGTCAAAATACTGAAAATTAAAAGAAGATATTAGTTTTGATAAATAGTCTGTAGCATGTGTAGTTTCCCTTAACCCAAGTCCAATGACATGAATATTACGCAATCTCGTTGAACATTGAACTAAAATACAGATAGTTGTTAGGTCATTCACAACATTTTTGCATACAGCCATCATCTTGAAGGACGGACAGTTGGAAGAATTTGATGTTTGTTATAGTTTTTTTTTAATGTTGTGGAGTCATGTCTTTTTGGTTGTAATCAATAACGGTACTAAAAGTAAAGTGTCCTGACCCACACAACACAACTATAAGATATGAGGGGCAGTTACAAATGTTTTGTGAATATTGGTTTATTTCTACTGTTATTTGTCTTCCAGAGACATTATTTTTCAATGCATTTTCTTATGTTTTATTTTTCTTTGTTATAGCCAAAAAACAACAGAAAACAGTCACGCAGAAATCACCAGCAGCAGCAGGAGGGGGAGGTGGGGGCAAGCTCAAGATGAAGGGGGATGCGATTATCAATGGCCACCCCAAAGAGAAGGAAGGAGAAGGCCACAAGAACGGTGGCAGCAATGGCGAAGCGCCGGCGACTAAACAGAACGGCCACCACCCGGACACTAACAGCACACACAGCAAGGAGGGCCCCGTTGCCAGCATTGGTGGTAAGCAGACTAGTACGACCCCCATTGATGGTCAGCCAACTAATTGCGCGACTGCGTCCTACGCTGCCGCGGCTGCCAAGTCAGGTATCCATCATACCTAACACTATCTGCTTCTAGGAGTAGACAATCAATCAATCTTGTATTCAATTCACTTGACAAATATGATTCCTCATTTGTAAAGAGGGGGCTTTATTAGTTTATCCGTCGGAATAAGTTCCAAATACAACATTAATCACTAGGAAAATGGTTTGCTTTGAGCTTGTCTTGTTGAACTTTGATTTTGTTTGCAATGCAGTTAATTTTTTAAATGTTTATTTTATATTTCCTATGATTTAGAATTATATATTGAAGTTCTCAACAGAGTTTTTTGGCACATTTCCGCTATTTATTTGTAATGGAATGTCATAAAGAAACCTTATTCCATAATATTTATGAATGTTCCTATTTCACAGTGGACACATCACGCATTAATTCCCTTGAATCATCTTTAACAGTCAGCAGTTCCGAGGTAACAGCAGAAGCCGCCACACCCAATACTTCCACATCTGCTTGTAAACTGAATTCCAAAACATCACCCATCGCCAATGATAGAACTGAATCAAATGTCCAATGCCCAAAGCCAACAATAAACAAATCTTCAGAAGCCTGCCAGAAAACTAATTCCAAAAAGAGTCCGGATAAAAATTCACCAAAACCAGAAATTAAAACTGAATCAATGGAGGAATGTCAAAAGAAAGTAGAGGTTTGTAAGAAACCAGTCACTGAAAGCGTCACACCCACTGCCTGTGAGAAAACTGACAAGAAAAGTGAAAATGATACAATCGCTAAGACAATTACCAAATCAAATGGCTCTAGTATTAAAGTAGTTAATAGGAACCCTCCAGCTGATACAAGCAATACACCAGTTACCAACATCGCAGCAGAAGATAAACTTAACAAAACAGTTACCAAATCTCTATCTGCAGACAAGATTAATAAGACCACATTTACCAAGATAGTAAAAAATGACTACAAGCCAATAGTTACCAAAAGTACTTCAGTAGATAAAGACAGTAAGTCTGTCAACCAAACTACTTCTAATGAAGTTTGCACTAAACCAGTTGTTAGGAATTCTAAAGATGACTCTAGTGATAAAGCAGTAAGCAAAACTGCAGCTAAGAAGGCAGCAAATGAAGCCAGCAAGGTCACAGAAGTAGCTAGCAAGCCTGTGAATGAAGACCAGACCACAGAAGTGTGTAGCAAGCCGTTAAGCGAAGTTAACAGGAACTTAGAGGAGGATATCGACAGTGGGATAGCATCTTCTTGTGCCGAGACTATGAGTGACCCAGCATCAGACACCTCGGGAGCAGCCGGCGAGGTGACGGGTGATGAAGAGGGAGACGATAAGAAGGGAGACCAGGAAGTTCTTTTCATCCAGGATGTGGGCTTTACTGTCAAGATTGTCAGTCCTGGTGCTCAGCCATTTGATATTCAGGTTATTATTATTTTACATTATTCTAAGCAAGCCCTAAATAACCTTCATCTTTGGACAATTTGTTTCACTTTTGAATTATATTTTCAGGTGTCAAGCATGGAGCTAGTTCAAGAGATTCACCAGCTGCTGATGGATCGCGAGGATACCTGCCACAGGACATGCTTCTCACTACAGTTAGACGGCAATAATCTGGATAATTTTGCAGAAGTCAAAAATATTGAAGGGCTGAAAGAGGGATCAGTTATCAAAGTAAGTTTAAATTCCAACTATCGCAGGGTGAAAGTCTTTCCTCAAGGGTCTTCCAGCTTATCGCATTTAATATACCACTGTGTGGAGCATATGATTGATTCAATAGAAACTTACTAAGCTCCAGTATACACCCCGTGACACCAATGGTTAGCGATAATCAACCAAAATACGCAATTTACTCTGCAAATTCCAAAGCTAAATATCATTGAAATTATGTATTCAGGGGGCAAACCGCTACATATTCAGAATTGATAAGGTGCAATAGTAAGTTAATCAGCTCCAACCTATGACAGAACAATGGTTTATGGGGCTGCTAATTCACCTAGTGGCAAATCAAAATAAACTATTGGTTATTTGAATTATTTTAAAATGAAAGGCAGGCAGTTGATTTTTTTGTGAATTTCAGGTGGTTGAAGAGCCGTACACGGTGCGTGAAGCGCGTATTCACGTCAGACACGTGCGGGATTTGCTCAAGTCCTTAGATTCATCAGATGCGTACACGGGAACTGAATGCAATTCCCTGGCCTTCCTCAATGTCGTCACCCAAGGAGATATATTAGGTATTCTTTTATTTAAATTTAAGTACAATGTTGGAGAAATCCACCTTCTGCCAATCTTTCAAAATGAATTAACAGTTAAAAAACAAGCTAAAGAAGCCAGTCATTGATACCTGAATGTGACAAAAATACTGTGACGTTTTCCAAACTCAAAAGAGAGATTGTGTATGCATGCAATGGGTTTACATAATGGTAATAAATTACGGCATTTACTTCTTAGAAAGTAATGGTAACAGCTTATTTAGAACCGTTCCTCAATTTCCAGAGAAAAAGAAGACTCGTCCAGAAAGTGTAGACTGCACTCCTCCGGACTACATAATGCCGGGTAGCAAGGAACGACCCCTGCTACCTTTGCACCCCATCACCAAAGAGAGCAAAGGACCTCAGTGCATTAAAGTAAGTATCTAATATAATTTAAGTCAACCAACATTCAGGATACAAAAACAGTGAAAATAAATTCTTGGCAGTGGAAATAAATTTCATACATTTTTTGGTATATTATTCCCAAAGAGTTAAAAAAAAAAACTCACTCTGTCTCTCATCAATTTCGTGAAATTAATTATTACTAAAATATTAATAACCTTCAAACAATGAAATATTAAAATACCCAAATAAAAAAAAAGATTTAGGTGCCACCTGGACTTTAGTCTGGATCTACTGTTTGCCAGCGGCCATGTTCACAATGTTTGAAAGTTATTATTATCATAATTGAGCATAAATCTTTTAAAAAGAAAAAAATATTTTAAATAAATTTTGTTTAGAACAAATTTGTTGTTTTATATCTAATTAAGGCAAGCCACAATGTAACTGCTTTTAATGAACATATTCTGTTCCTTTTTAGGTACTTACAACATCCGGCTGGAACCCCCCACCCGGTCCCCGCAAGATGAACGGTGACCTGCTGTACCTGCACGTGGTCACCATGGAGGACCGGCACTTCCACGTCACGGCCTGCTCCCGGGGATTCTACCTCAACCAGTAAGCTAGCCACTTCACTCAAAGTTGTCATTGATCTTCAAATAGATGTTGCAAACTGTCCCAGTGAGACGACAGACATTGCAAAAACCATTGTAATATTTGTTATGAAGGAAAATAAAGAAAAAGAAAAAAATAACTTTTTCATGAATTTATATATTTTTATTGAAACCCAATTGCTTACAAATAGTGAACTAATCAATGTTAATATTTTTTATATATTTTTGTTTAAAATGGTATTTTTGGAAAACTGAAAACAATATTGTGGGCCCACCATTAAAAAAACTAGAATATTTAATACAGTTTTTTGTTCAGGGGACGGTAAACAGTTTTATTTTTATTGAAGAGACCATAAGCAGATCATTTTTTGTTTAGGGAATCGTATTTAAAGTAAATAATTATTATTTGGGGAAATTTTGGCATTACATGTAAAGCTATACAAGTTTAGATAAGCTGCCAGTTTATATGATAGTTGGTGTGTAGATGTAGGATTGAAAAGTCAGCGGCGGAGGTATCTAATTCCCTATGAAATAGAATCATGTAGATCAGCGTTTCCCATACAAAAAAAAATGCCAGGTCGCCTGATAAAACAAAAATCTAGCTGTATTTTTTACACTAAAATACAAGTAAATAATGTAAAATCAATAAATTGAGATAAATTATTTTAAGGTTTTTGCTAACAAGAAAGCACATCGCACTTTTCATTAGTAAATGATGTAGTTTTTGTTTGTTTGATTTATTTATTATACATGTGAAAACTGCATTTATACTGAAATCAGTTTTATTTTATCCATCGATCAATATAGGCAATAAAAAATTGTGGATCACTAAGAAAAAGTAAAAAAATAACTAGGCTAGTTTAAGAAATGTTGATGTAGATTGTACTCAAACTTTTAATTATTTTTGGATTAACTTGTTTACCAAGATAGACCACGAAGATATATCTTATGTTTTGAATCATTCTATTTTCCAGATCTACCGAAGAAGTGTTCACCCCCAAGGCGGCCAGCCCCTGGCACCTGAGTCACTCGCTTATGGACCTGCTGTCCAGCATATCGCCGGCCTTCAAACGCTCCTTCGGTGCCGTGCAAAGGCGCCGCACCCAGAAACACCCCTTCGAGAGGGTGGCCACCCCCTACCAAGTCTACTCCTGGGCCGCACCCAACATCGAGCACACGGTGGATGCTATCAGGGCTGAGGACAGTGAGTCATCTTGGTTTTATTTAACACCATACGAGAGTACCATAGACACAAGGGATTTTCATTGCAGCCTGTTTTAAAAAAAAAAAAATTGACTTTACACAAAAGGTTCTGATTGATTTTCTTCATGCGCTCCTCTGTGGAGAAACTTTCCTTTCCACTTATCCCCTTTCTTATCCCTTTCATTGGTTAACATCACTTTTAAAAGCGCATTTACTAATAATAATAATCTGGATGTCTTAAGTGTCAGGTGTCTTCAGTAGATTAACGCGTTATTAACTATAGTTGATTTACTCGTCAATAGAGTTACAAGAGGAAGGAGTGAACCGGAGAAACCCATGTTGTTGGAGGGAGGAAACACAAAAGCCAAGACACAATCGTGGTATGTCTCCCAACTGTGCACCTTTGCCGGAGGAATCAATAATGCTAATTCTATGGAGCACTTTCCATCGAAATATTAATAGAACAACAACTACAACATTCCTACCCGACATCTATGATGTAAAGATTTCACTCTGTCAGTTTCTAAATAAACGTTATTGTTATAATGTATAATGTTGATTTTGTAATGTAAATCTTGTTTTGCAGATTTCTCCTCAAAGCTGGGCTACGAAGAGCACATCCCCGGCCAGACGAGGGACTGGAACGAGGAGCTGCAGACTACCAGGGAGCTGCCCCGCAAGAATCTTCCGGAACGTCTGCTGAGAGAGCGGGCCATTTTCAAGGTCCTTTAAATCTCTATTTCAATGTTAAACTACTATGGGAAGGAACACATTGGGTGTGAGGAACTGGAGTCTCATTTACTCAATTATTATTTCTAGTAAAAATCATTTTATTTAATAATAACTCTCTAAAGTCTACTCTTAAAGAAAAAGCATGATAGGGTTTTATTTGTCATTTTCTGCTCATACAAATAATGAGAATCATTTCTTGTTTAAGTGAGAAGAAAGGTTAGAGTATCAAAGTGGCTTACACATTTATTATTTAATGCCAAACAACCAACATTAACCACAAACCCAACTCTTGCATAATATTATAATGATATATTTCTTTACAACTTTCACATAACACATACATACACCTGCACACAGCAATAATAAATTTTTTTTTTCACTTGTGATATATCTTTCCATGCATTTGGCGACCTCAATAACAGAGCGGTAAGCTCCTTGGCTCCGGACACACATGTCGCGGGTTCGAAACCTTAAAAATTTATATTGTATAAAATAATGTGAATCATACTTGCACCTCATTGTAGAGTGGTAGGTACCATTCAGAACCGAAATGTTGCATGAAATGGCTACAGCAATGTTAAGTAACCACGTCTGAGTAGTTGGGTATTCCTTTCTCTTTCTCATCCGTGATTTTGCCTTGATGTCCCGTATATTAATCAATCAGCATAGATCACGCTTCTATAGATTTTGTGTTCAATGATATATATATATATATATATATATGTGTGGTACTTATACATTTGTAGGTGCACAGTGATTTCGTAGCAGCCGCCACTCGAGGCGCCATGGCCGTTGTGGATGGTAATGTGATGGCCATTAACCCGGGGGAGGAGGCCAAAATGCAGATGTTCATCTGGAACAACATCTTCTTCTCGCTGGGCTTCGATGTGCGCGACCACTACAAGGAACTGGGTGGGGACGCCGCAGCTTTTGTCGCACCTGTGAGTTTATTATTCTTATTAAATAAAATATGAATGATGGATCACAAGGTGTTTTGTCCTAATATTTCATGTATTTGGTTTTGAGTCCGAAGGTTGTGAATTGGATTCCCGCTGCTCTTGTTTTCAAAAGTCTAACTGTAATTATGTATTAATAACACATATTAATGAATGTTGCAGAGGAACGACCTGCAGGGCGTGCGCGTGTACAGCGCTGTGGACCTGGAGGGACTCTACACGCTGGGCACTGTGGTCATCGACTATCGTGGCTTCCGCGTCACAGCGCAGTCCATCATCCCCGGCATTCTGGAGAAGGAGCAGGAGCAGAGCGTCATCTACGGCAGCATCGACTTCGGCAAGACCGTCCTAACGCACCCCAAGTACATGGAGTTGGTGAGTTCACATATATATACGGTCAATTCCTTTTCTACCACCGACTGTTTCAGTGACCTTTTTATTCCTGAAATACGAAAATATGTGAAGGATAAAGGTTTTCGTTCAATTTTTTTTTACTTGTAGATAAAGCACCCGACATCCCAAATTGGAACACCTATTTTCAGATACATAATGTACTGTATTTTTTTTACACCCTTTAATTTTACTCGGTATTCAGAATTCAGTGGATCTATATGTATATTATATACACCATACCTAAGAAACGTCGTTGGAATTCCTTAATGTTTTGAAATAACTGTTATACCTGTTTTATGGCAAATTGAGTAGTCTGAAAAAAAAGTTGAGGGTGCTGCAATGGTTCCTTTAAATGGCAACAATTGGAATGCAATGGCTCAAAGGTGAATGGGTGTAACCTTAAAAAAGCACTACGATCCAGGTACATATTTATCACATTATGTATATACCATGTTCAGAAATTATTAGTGGTACTTTCCAAAAAGAAATGAGTTTATGCCTTATTCTAAGGTAATTGAGTAATCAAACTTATTGTTTTCTAACGCTTTGTAAACAAGGTAAATGCATGGGAAAGAAGCCATTTTATTAGATGATGCTGAATCAACATCAAGAAAATATGTGGAAGAGATGCTCCACTATAAGAAGAAAAAAATTACCTTAAAAAAATGCTTTTTTTCCTGTCAAATTTGGGAGTCAAAGGTAACCCCACATCTGAATGTACTATAAATTGTTCCAAAAAACACTTTACTCAGTGTTGCCATAATAATGAAATTTGTTTTGTTTAATTTCTAAATTTTATTGTCAAACTGTACCTTTTCCCATTCTTCAATTAATAAAATTGTTAATATCGCTGTCAGTATCTAGACATGACGTGTTTTAGTCTTTCTTGTTATTTTTCGCCAAACAAGTAGGATATTTCACAAATTACTTCTTTAAAATTACACTAAAATTACCGTTGTTGTGTATAGGTTAAGTGAGTAAACTCTAAATAATTTTAAAGTGACTAGTTTCGACGTAATTTCGATTTTTAAGAAAATATTTTAATCTTTAAATATCAGTGTTTTAAATGCAGTGCCATAGCCCAGAATGGTCACTTGCTTTGACCCTTGTCCAGATGTGTCCCTTCGACCGCCGGCCCGGGAACCGGCAGGAGGGGCGGGGGAGTGCCGATCTTGACCAACCAGGCATCCAACAAATCACCCAAGTGACACCCTTACGACAGCCAGATGACATTTGCCCACGTTGGTCTAAATCTGTTGGGGCGGCCGTATTCCATCTTACATAAACATTACAATTTAACAAGATCTGTACAGCGCCCTTGAGGTGATTTTTCACAAAAACGGCGCTATAAAAATCATCCAAATATTATTATTATTATTAAGGGCTTTGAATATAATAAGCAGCAAGCTACCAATGTTGTGGTTGTATATATGTGTGTTGTTACAGCTCAGCAAGGCGGGCAAGCAGCTGAAGATTCTGCCGCACTCGGTGCTAAGTGCTAAGGGGGAGTCAGTGGAGCTTTGCTCCAGTGTGGAGTGCAAGGGCATTGTGGGCAATGACGGCCGCCACTACATCCTCGACCTACTCAGGACCTTCCCGCCAGACGTCAACTTCTTAAAGCGTAATACTTTTCATACATTTCCTTAATTTCACTCTCCATGTCCTTTTCTTCTTTTTTGTTACCCAATATTACCTTTTTTTAATGTGACACCTGAAGACTCACAAGAGCACCCCTGTCTGTACGGTGTACATATTGAGTTAATGTTTTTATTATTTTTTCAGTGGATGGCGTGGAATTGAGCCCGCAAGTCAAAGCAATTGGCTTTCCAATTGAGCACAAGCACAAACTTTGTTGTTTAAGACAAGAATTAGTTGATAGCTTTGTTGAGTAAGTATCTTCAATAATCTTTTTCAGTTCTATGGACATTTTGTTGATTTATTGTATGGTATTTATAATTGTTTTTTTTTTGTCTATTTTCAGAGCTCGTTATTTAATGTTTATTCGTTATACTGCCTTCCATTTCCAACAACTGGGAATTAAAAAACAAAAGGATAAAGAGTCATCTAGTGCCGATAATAAAAAAGCAATTGAATACTCAAGTGATAATAGTAATGTAGAAAAACCAATTATTGTTAAGTTAGAAGAAGTAGTTAAGGAAACCCAAGAAACCAAGGAGAAAGTAGAAATTAAGGAAAAGCCTTCTAAAAGTGATAAGAAAAATAAGAAAGAACAGTTGAAGAAGGAAGCTGAAGAAGCCAAGGCTGAGGCGGAGAAGAGCCAGATTAAGGAAGTTAACTCAGAGGAAGAAATTATAGTTGGTGAAGAAAAGGAAGATGAAGGGCAAGTAAAATTGGAAGACCATAGTGAAATTGATTTAATCATACCACCAGGCAATGAAAATGAAGTTGATTCTGATGAAGGGAAGAAAATCGTCGAGAGTATTATTGATTCCATTTCAAATGGAGACAAGCAAGAAAGTAAGTGATATTGGAATAAATTCATATTATGTGTTTTATTATTACTCATATTTATCCATTTCAATAAAAATATTTTTTAAATTGAAATTATCGCAGCAGGAAATATTACTGTTCTAGTTTTTTTTTTTAGCAATGTATTGGAATAATCTTTTTTAATTATAATATGTTGTACTTTTTTAGTGGCTGAAAGCACGCGGGACATTGTCAAGGCTGCCGCAAAATCAGTTGGCTCCCTCAAGGAGGCAGAGTTCGATATCCGCTTCAACCCCGACGTGTTCTCTGATGGCATTCAGCATGCCTGCTCCACTGAGGAGCTGGATAAGCAGAAGAAGCTGGTCACGGAGGCGGCTGCCTTCCTGGTCACCTCGCAAATCCCCACCTTTGTGAGTCCATTTATACATATATTGAAAGCGCACTCTTAAATTCTTCCCACTAATAAGAAGCAATCAATTAAAAAGACTTCACTGACACCTGACCATTTTCACCCTCAAATACTTAAAGAAATTAGTCATACCTTTATGGGAGGGTCAAAATAATTAAGAATCAGAATCAACTCCATCAATAATTGAGATGATCGGACCTAAAGTGAAATACCATTTGTCAATTCATTTGCCATTTTTCATTCTTTCAACATTTGGATCGCTGCCCCTTAGAATCTACCACTGCGCATGTGACATCCAAAGTTTTACGAAATTTGCCTGAAAACTTATACATATAAAATAATTGTGATTTTTAAGTGAACCGAGATTTTATTGAATTTATTTTTCCTCATTGAACCCTGATTGATCTTCCATTTAGAAGGTCCACGAACCGCCACTAGTCGAGAGTCAGTATAACAAAAGAACATCTACGAATGTGAATAAAGCAAGGAGTGTGTGCTATTCCTTTTAAATAGCTATGAAATATGCAAATAATAATGGTGATTATTTTCCAGATTCGAGAGTGCATGGACCATTCCTCCGCCCCCATGGACGGCAGCACGCTAGCTGATGCGCTACATACGCGCGGTATTAACATGCGCTACCTCGGCCGTGTGTGCGACCTACTTGCGATGGTCAAGTCCCTCTCCTACCTGCACACCATCGCCGTCTCGGAGATCATACTGCGCGCCACCAAGCACATCTTTACCGCATATGTCCAGGTGAATATCGTTCCGTAGTGTTAATATCAACTTCTCTTTATTTTCGTCTTCGTATAATTGGATCTGATGATGCCTGTCCAAAGAAACCTGAGGAACCGGTCTAGTCAAAAATAAAAACAAGTAATATAGTGCTTTTAATCATACTGTAAATGTAAAATGATCTTCGACTCACCCAAACACAGCAATCAACATAGGGCAGATGGAGGGCAGTACCTTCTACCCTCTACTCAGGCAGTCCCACTTTTATCTCCGAGAAACTTGGAACATGCCATCTTATAGATTAGACTCCACTGTTTATTTGTTGACTATGGACAGCGAATTTAAATTACCTATATGTGTAAATTAATTGTAATATCCTCGTTGGAATTTAATTTCCGTCAATATTATTTTTTATTACAATAATTTTGTTATTCTTACTTAGGCCTGCGAGCTGATGTCTCTGTCCCAGGCCGTGTCCCACCTCCTGAACTGCTTGCTGGGCAGCGTGCCTTCTCCGCTGTGTGCCCTGCCCGAGGAGGCCCGCTCTGCGCCCCGGCGTAAGACGCGACGCCGCACTACCCGCTACACCACTCTTACCCCCAAGTCTCTGTGGGCACAGATCAAGCAGGAGCTCAAGGTGTGTTGTTGAAATGTGCACAAATTTTAAACTAGTGATAGCCGATCAATTAATTGTCTATTTAGGAATACCACTGCATGTGAGGGGTGGAAGGTTTTTGTGGTCTGCCGACACAGTTTGCGGATACGCAGCGTTTTGGTTCCTCAATTCTGCCGGTGTCATCTAACATTTCAACCATATGTATAAGAAATGCGATTTTATTCTTTACTGATAATATTTATTTTTTACTTTTACAGTCCTATTGGGGATGGACTCTGCCAACAGAAAGTATAGATGTCACAGTTGAAAAATATGGTTTCCAAAAAATTTCTCTTTTAAGGTAAGGAAACTTCAGATTTTCTTTTCATATACCGAAGGAGAACCCTAATACTCGTCAACTAAAATAGTTTTAATTTAAATTAAAATGCCGGTTTCCTATAAGTTCTTGATGGCTGAATTGGCAGAAGCGTTACTCCCTTATAGAGCAGAGGTTCCGAGTTCGAGTCTCGGTCGCGACAGTTATATTTTTTCTGTTTCATATTTACATTGGGGATTATTGATATAATTTCAATTATTAATAGTATTCCAATTATTAATAGTATTCTTTATAAAATAGTTTTCTTTCATTAGCTAATAATGTGGTTTTGTTTTCAGATCATTTTGTATCAAAGTTGGTCTACAATTACTATTAAGAGAGTATGATTTTGATGGCAAGCACAAAGTAACGTTCAACAGCTCGGACATTATGAACATATTCCCAGTTGTGAAACATATAAACCCAAGGGTAAGTCAACATTACATACATAAATCTGTACATAGATAGAGCTTTTTTTTATCTTTCAGTTTTTTCGCACTTCTTCATAGAGCTCCAATATACTTTTAATTCCTCTTTTAAATAAAAAATATTTTTCAATGTGGAGGTCTAACTCGAGAAGTCTGACTGTCAGAAAATCCGTCCTGGACTTTTACCGACTTAATGACAATATTTGTTTTTGTTTCTTATTTTCATTCTGGACTGTGATAAGTGAAGCTGCAGATATTGATGGATAACTGTACTTTTCTGCAATGTCAACATTTTTGTGCTTAAATTTCCATATAATTTGTAGGCATCCGATGCATACAATTTCTACACCACCGGCCAGAGCAAGATCCAGGCGGGCCAGGTGCTGGACGGCCACGAACTCATCACGGAGGCGCTCAACCTGCTGAACAATGTGTACGGCGCTATGCACCCTGAGATCGCCCAGTGCCTGCGCATGGTGGCGCGTCTGTGCTACGTGACGGGCGAGCACCGGGAGGCTATGGCGTATCAGCAGAAAGTCGTACTCATGTCGGAGAGGGTCAACGGCATTGACCACCCCTACACCATCACTGAATATGTGAGCAATGCTTCCTTCGTACCTTATTTTTAAATATATGTACTTCATAAACTTACTAAAAATGTACTACTAAAGTCCAACCCGCCTAAAAAGATGCCTATGTTTTCATCCATGAAAAATTCCCATACAAACTATGCATTTTTTCCCCATTTAATATGTTTCCTGTGAACGATTTCCCGCATAAGAAGTATCCCCAATAAAATTATTACCCTTTCAAAAAGTTTTACCGCACAAAATCTAATTGCATCCTTTGACGGTTGTTTATAGGCATTCGTTGTATTTTGGTAGAAAACAGTAAAATTGGCTAGATATACATACAACCTTTATTATGCCATTCCCAGACTTGATCTTTTTTATTACCAAAGAATGAACTATTGTTTTTCACTCCACTAACTTTAAAAAATAATTAATGATGACAATTAACTACAAAAAATAATACTTTGATACAAAATAAAATCCACATTTACCAACTTCTTTACCGATTTCTAGCATTAATAAAGGTTTTAGACAAAAGAATTCATTTAAAATACATAGATAATATACAATTCTTCGATCTCTCGGCTTTTTATTTTAGTTATTATATCTGTTTTTAATATCAGTTGAATAAATACTTCTGTTAGGTACTAAATTTTTACACACAATCGTCATTTCTGACTCTCTTTGCACTCTGGTAAAATCACACGGCGACAACAAGTCGACTCCACGCTGTCTGAATTTTCGCTTGAAATAATGTCGCCAAAAAACCTAGGTTATGAATCTAAACGGAGGGTACCGACTCATTTCAAACTTTGTAATCATCTAAGAAAGCTATAGAAACAGATAAAATAACAGATGATAATAAAACAAGCAAAAACTAAATAGAAAGTATAGCCATAATAAATCAGCATTACAAATTATGTTTGGATGCCCTTTTTTTCAATGTAACCAACCTATATCCTCAACGGCAACCAACTTGACAATATTTTGTTTGAATACATGGTGTTTGGAAATCAGAAATCAAACCAAATCACTTACACGGTCTGCAAAAATCCTTGGTACAGCAGAAAATGTGATGCAGTGAGTGCAGCACACGGAAAATCCAAGACATAATATTTTTTCAACTAGACCGCTTTTTGCTTTAAAAAATGCTTTTTTTCTGCAACTTAAGTCAAGGTTATGAAACTATTAGAGTCAGGTCTACGCTTCGACGCATTTAAAAAAAAAAGTAGCCACTGCATATTTTGAATTTATAAAAAATCCAACTTCGCACGCAATTTAATTGAAAACGACAGCTCAAATCAAGAAAGTTGTATCGATAAATCAACTCCAAATGTGATGTAGATTTACCAGTTTCCCGCTTGTACCACAAGTTTCCGGACACTGTATAACACAACAAACTATTCACGCGACCATGTAAATCGCAAGCGAATATATTATTCAAAACTAATGTGATTTTCAAATGGCAAGTAAATGTTAAACATTTGTGAAAAAAGCCAAACTAAATACTCAACCAAATACCAAAATAAAAGATTCTGTAAACAAGCCACACCTTTTTATTAGTTTGAAATTTTACTGAATATGCCCGAATCGGCCATTGACGAATTACAACAAGTTTTACGCTATTTTAATGTTAAATGAATTGTTGAAATTTTTTGATGGGTAAGCGATGGTAGCACTATTTAGTGACAGAAAAGTGATCATTTTTTGACAGTTGAGAAATTTTGTCGACCGTGTCATGTGCTCTTAATCTTTTCTGGTGCCCATCTTGCCCTTTTTTTTTTGTTGTCATTCCGACTCTAAATAGGTTCAATAAAACTTTTTTTTGCCTTTTGACAAAATGACACTATCAATAAGCAAGCTTAACGTACATCGATATTAACCAAATACATGAGATAATGAGCTTTAACTTTAACTTATAACTTTGCTGTGTTAGATGGAACCGTTGTGATTCTAAGGGGTTCAAAATGCTACCACACTCAACTTCATTTCCAGGCCGTGTTATCAAATTTGGCAACATTGCATTTCGTTACTTGGCAACTATTTCAATGTTATTTGACAGAAAAAATAATATAATTGTATTTTATGCATTTATAGTATGATTTAAAACAAAAAAAAATTTTTATTTTTCAGGTTAGAAAATAATATTAACAAAAAAAGTTTCTAAACAAAATATTTTGTTGAAATATTGTTTACTTGTTACAAAAATGTATTTTCAGTGAATGAAACCTGAAACCAAGTATTATTATTTTTTAAATGCTACTAGATCAGTTTTGACTTCTCATAACATAATGTTCTGTAAAATACAAATAAAAGTGCCTTTTTTGCAGCAAGCCGACGATATGTATAGATTTTATTTAACTTACCTATCACATACCTCATATTACAATGTTAAAGAAACCTTGATTGGATGTCAAATGACAATTAAATTTAACACAAAATTTTGTGAAAATTGAAAACCAAGAGGTTTCAATTTTCTAAAAGAAATTTTATTTCGTTGGTCCCTTGAAAAACTTCTCAACAGAGTTTGACTGTAATAAAAATTTATACCACTCGATTATCAGTTTTTCGCTCGTTCAGAGCATGATTTCTTTGATTTGCTAACTTTCATCATCCTTCCACAACCTAATGTAAAACAAATCATCATTTGTAGACTAATTTGGCCTTATCTCGCTTCGCCAACCTTCATCATCCTTCTGCGAACTTATGGGAATGAAATAATCTTTTCCAGACACACTTGGCATTGTATTGCTTCGCCAACGGGCAGGTGAGCAGCGCCCTGAAGCTGCTCTACCGGGCCAGGTACCTCGCGCTGCTGGTCTGCGGAGAAAACCACCCCGAGATCGCCTTATTAGATGTGAGTACAGATGATGTTATAATATAAGAGTTCAACTACATTAGAATGCCCATTATCTCAACTAATTATTTCCAGGGTGTTTAGTTATCATTAGTGTATTTTATTCATAGAATTTAACATATGTGATATATATTACAACATGTCCATTTTGGTGACTGCTCTAAAAGCAACCGAGTAGTAACGGCTGTGTAGGCCCATATTACAGTTTTTTTTATTTATTTTAAAGTGGTACAAGTTCTTGTGCATATTTTTAATATTTATTTATCAGAAACTTTTCAACCTTTCTGTTGCTAACAGGGGTATCTTCGGTCTATGAAATTACTATTCTCTATGTATCGACTTGTATTGAATTCATATTTTCTGTATTCCTACACAAACTATAAACACATGATATACCATTTAAAAAAAATCCCAATTATTCAATTGTATTACCCAATATCACAACATTGTGTTATCTTAAATCTTAATTAAAATTTGGTTGGTTTATTTGTTTGCAGAGCAATATTTCACTGATCCTCCATGCGGTTGGGGAGTACGAGCTCTCCCTGCGCTTCCTGGAGCGCGCCTCAGCGCTGACGGCCGCTTGCCACGGTGCTCGCTCGCTGAAGGCCGCTGCCGCGCGTCACTTACTGGCGCGCACGCTCAGCTGCCTAGGTGACTTCCGCACCGCCCTGCAGCACGAGAGGGAGACCTACTCTATCTACAAACAGCAGGTACTGATCCGTAACCCATTTGCTACTCAAATGTATAGACTAAAGCTTCCCAAGTCCAAAGTGAATTTGTCAAATCCTGTGGTCTTGGTAATCAATCTGTTGTAATGTGCATTTTATATGTTTCTTTGGAAAATAAAGCATTTTACTTGAATGGTTCTTGCGAGGAAGCATGATGTATATCTGCATCACCAAACCATCTAAATCATCACAAAATATCTATAATATAACATGTGCCTTGTGTTTGGCTATTTGTTTGCTAGCTGGGTGAGAATCACGAGAAGACGCGCGAGTCGTCAGACTGCCTGCGCCACCTAACCCACCAGGCTGTGGTGCTGCAGAAGAAGATGAACGACATCTGCTCCGGGCGCGCTGCGGGGGGCCCCCCCATCCACATCCAGCCGCCCTCCATGGGCTCCGTGCTGGACATGCTCAATGTCATCAACGGCATTCTCTTTGTGCAGATCAGGTAGGCCAACATGCTAGCTGTTTCCTCACTCCCCAAAGTCCCTAAGAGACCTAGAGAAGTAATGCGCTTGTTGTGTTTGTTGCAGCCAACAAGACATTGAACACTTCAAAGCGGAGATAGAGAAGCGCCAGTTGAAGGAGACCAGCTCGGAGCCCCCGCCAGAGGAAGGTGGCTCCCTAGTGGGACAGCAGACTTCGAGCAGCAGCTGAATGAGCTTGTATGGCGGGTGAAAAGATAAACCTTATATCCGTAAGGGAACCAAACCTTTTTTTTTCGATAAAGCTTTGATAGTTTAATCGGCATGTGATTAAAATTGATAAAGGATTCATAGTCTCGTTTCACTGACTCCAGTTCTATTGAGAGTCTGGGGGGTAAAAGCAAATTAAACAAAAGGATAAGTTCAATATCGCCAATAAGACTGTTTTTTGTATAGGCCGCCATCATCGTTGCGAGTTACTGTTCATCTTGTTACTGATTGTTTTTTTGGAGTTTTTTTTGTTGTTAGATGTGAATATTTTATACTTGTTTTAATGCTAATTATGATTGTTTCATTTTATACTGTATAATATTGTTGCAACAATAATACAATTTGGAATTATTTCTAATTTTAGCATTCTGTAATTTTGATCCAGGTGTTTGTTAGTAATGTACACACCACTTACATGTTGATCGTGCTTGTTTGTTGAAGAGATGATGCATACGCATGCTCTGGCTTACTCTTGTGCGTGTCGCCATTGAAAGTGAAGATGCAAGCAAAACTCAACCAGTGCATCAGTATACTTCATTATTTCTACACTTCTATCTGCTGCGGTGATAAACTTATTGATTATATTTAGTGGGCAGCTTGTATGGGGTATTCGATAAATAACCCACTGCATTGTCACTGGGGCCTGGCCACCACCAGTTTGCATCTTTACTGAACTCATGTACAAAAAGAGTCATGTTTTTAAATAAAATTTTAAACATGGAATTTTCTTCCGGAAACTGAAGTGAAATACATATTAGTTGTTGAGGTATTTTTCCTAGAATATTGTTTTCTTTTTATGTTATAATATTCACTCGAAGGTTGACGGTAGTGTTTTGAAAGGGAATTTAAATTGAGGTGCTTTATTGACTTTTGCGTTTTAGAACTAAATAGTGGAGTAATTAGTTCTAGGCTACTGTTAAAGAATAACGGACGAAACTTGTTAAGTCGCGAAAGACACAGTAAGAATTATTACAAAAAAAACATTGCAGCTAAGGTAGGATTATTTTTAAACAAGTCTTCACAATTTTTGTAGATCAAGAGATGGTTAGTATAATTTTTAACCAGACCGGAGTAACTTATTAAGTTTGATTATGAAAAAGCACAGTTAGTTGTAGTTGGAACATAGGATTGTTACCTTTCAGTCATCTTGAATTGTCATAACGCCGTGATTGGTAAACTGCTTGCGGATCGAATTGGTCATTAGTCTAGTCATTAGCCATGTGGCGTGGAACCTGACCACTGAGCTGGACTAAACTGGTCAACTGGTACCCTCGTGCTGTGCATTTCTTTAAATAATGTTATTCAATTCGTCTCCAACGAATATATATATATATATATATATATATATATAAGTAAAGAAATAAAAAATGACAATATCTTTTCAGAAAGATGTCCGATTCTTTCTTGTCGGTTCTTTTGCTGTTATAGCTGGCAAAGGCAGTGGATATATTTGTATCTCGAAATCTAACTAGTTTTATTAAAAAAACGTATAAACACTGGAAGTTGTCGAGTGTATTTTGGCGGGACAGAAGCATGTGCACTTTGTCAGAAAGCAATGAGAATAATTGTGGAAATTGGTAAGTTTAGTTAAGTTTGATTGTATTTTTCATTATCATTGTTGAATTTATCTACTTTTCTAATATAACTGTTATTTGCACAGTTTTTATGAACTCATGTGGAAACTGATTTTCTAATGTATATTTTCTAATATTCTCTTTAGCAGACTCGATAGCACACACATTGACAGATGTTGTGCTCAGGAATACTGTTTCTTTATATTATGTATATATTTGTTATTTAAAACAATGATAATCCATTCAATTAATTGTGAAAATCATCAAAGAACATGCTACGTTATAATATTTTGTATTCATCTAAGCAGTAGTTATAACACTCAAACATCGCCGACATTGTGCAAAACGGTTAAAGTGCAATTTCTGGTAAATAAAATATGATTAATGCGATTATTTTCATGTTTATCAAGACAAGTCTTCATTTTAAATGTATATAACCATAATCATACACAAACATCTATATGAAAATATTAATGTTGTTTTTGTACTCAAGCATCTCAATGATTTAAATCATAATAATAATTATTGTTATCTGATTGTTATTCTGAAATTAGTTGCAATTTTTACAATTAATTATTTTACTTTCATGTAAAGGCAATGTCGGATAAGGGGGCAGGCCGCTTCTTTTGGCAGATTTTGGGGGCGGCAAAATTAACCTTGCAATTTACCAAACATCTACTTAAAATAAAGTTAAATATTCGAGAGGGACGGCCAAAACCAACTGTCCCTTCCCCCAAAAAATCCTAGATCCATCTGCTGTGAAGGGATTGCATACTCCTACGGGTCATTATTTTGTCATGGCACATTATCAATGTTATTGTCTCTGACACACACAATTGTATGTGTGAGAGCATCCTAAGTGGTTACTATGTAAGAAACTGTTGGTCGCTTAGAAATGCTTGGAAAGTACAATAAGAGCAGTTGTTTTCTGTCATGCTTTAAAAATTCAAAAAAAAACTTTAAAGAAATATCCATAAGAAGTTAATATTTTTGTGTTATCTAGCAAAAGTATCGCTTGCGACTGTACAGTGCCACGGCCAAAATATTGACCTGTAGGGGGTTATAATAATGTTGAACGGTTGACTTCTATAGATTTGCTTTGTGTTTGTGACAATCGCATTTTTAGTCTTAAAACCTAAAGTATTTTCCAATCAAAATGGGATGATTAGCCAATGTTTGAAAGCCATATTAGATATAAAAGAGATACACAAGTCCCAAAAAATCTCGATTGTACCACTGCATCCTGATAGATTTTCATGTCTAAATTATCGTCAATAAATCATTTTATGTTAGAATCTAAAAGCATTTTCAGATTTATATTCTCGGATGGTATTCATTATTTTGGGCATTGTCATTAAGAAGAATACCATACACATGGTGTAACAGGACGAGCCTGACAGTGATAGCCCCCAGGTTATCAGGACATGTCAGTGACAGGAATCACTAGTTGAGTCTGTCAGGTTAGTTCCTGTTACACCTGTACATCACTGTTACCATTTTATATGATTTTCTAATATTTTAATAGCTTTCTGGCAAAACCACTATAGAAAATTCACTTTTCATTGAATTGATTTCATTCAAATAAAATATTGTTTAATCATTTGAAGCATCTTAACATTTTTCAGTATTTATGGATTTCATGTCTACCAACTACCAAGCCTGAATCACAAGTTAAAGTGCAATATTGCCCTGGTCAACAGCCAACATAATAATACATATATTTTAAAATAACATAAAACTACCTTACAAGAACAGTTACCCGTGAAGTTGATGTCAGATCTTAATACAGTGGTAGACATGAACTCGATAAGAACCCAACTTTTTGGTATATTTTCCAAGGTGCAATAGAATGATGCCAACAGTTATTAGTAAAGTTTTATTTGTTTTGTTACTTTAGGTCTGTACCTGTACAGGATAGCAATGTTACAAGAGTGTATTACAGTCCGATCCGGTTAACACCTGCCAAAAGTCCATTGTGTTCCTACTAGCTGTAGTTTAGTTTGTAGTCTGTGGTTTAATCCTGTTGCACCATTAAGATTAAGTTTTGTGATTTATAAATAGCTACAAATATTTCCAAAGAAAAGTGTCATAGAATGGTGTTTCAGAGCAGATTTGATGCTGTTCTTCTTTAAAAATATTATTTGATTTAACCTGCAAATACCTGTTCATAATAACTAAACAAAAACAGTATTCTTAACTCAAATCTTGTATTTGGTCAGAAAGTGTGGTAAGAGAACGTCAAAATACTTTGTAATAAAAATAAATAGACCGTTGATGTTGTTTTTATTTTGTACTATCAGCATGATACCTAAAAAACCCCACACTCCATGCTTCCCCTGATGACTCACCTGTGTGACTTGCCATCAATGAGTGATTGAAGTGGTGTTTCCAAACCTTCTTTCACTTGGCAGTCGATTTTGCTTAGTTGCTGTTCTATTGAATTTGTTACTCTGAATAAAAAAAAAAATAAAAATCAATGCTTAATCTTGAGGGATCCTGTCCAGGACAGATTCTGCAGTCAAATGAGACACCTGTTATATACGATTCTGCAATATACACTCAAGGAGTTATGAAGATTGCGCAAGTGAGATACACCAGGCATATAAGTCTGTGTGCGGAAGGAAGAACAGAGTAAAAAAAAACAAGTTTTGAGTTAAGTATTCAGAATTGTTCCTTACATACATATCTAGCAAGGAAAAATTAGATGAGTCAGAAAATAAAATAACGTGCTATTATTTTTTGAAAAAGGACATGTGATATGACATGATTAGATAGACAAAAGAAATTCATAATTTTTGTTTTGGCTTTCCTGAACATCTGCGTTTATTGACTCATTCATTCAATAACATGTGCTCCTGGTTAATTTGTACTATTTTACAATCTACCAAGGGAAAGGTGTCATTATTTTGACTTAAATAAAATATATTTTGTTTTAAACCACTTTACTAGAATTTATAATTTTTACCTATAAATTTACTTCGCTATCGCCAGCCCACAGACCGCTACCGGTTCACAAACCAGCATCTGAGTAGCACTGCATTCATTTTATACACTTAAATTAAATTGTGTAAATTTTAAATATTGTTTTTCCTCTTTATGCTCTTGTGCTCCTGGTAGATTTTTCGTAAATATTCACTGGTGTAAAGTTTAAATATTGTTTTACCTCTTTTTGCTTTTGTGCTCCTGGTAGATTTTTCACAAATATTCATTGAGTGTTAGTATTGGTATAAATTTTTAATATTGTTTTACCTCTTTATGCTCTTGTGCTCCTGGTAGATTGTTCATAAATATTCATCGAGTGATTAGAATTTTAATAATATTCTTACATCTCCAGCATTATGTGCTCCTGGTATATTTTGTCTTATTTTAAATCTACCAAGCAAAAGGTGTCATTAATATATATATTTTAATTTATCACTTCAACATTGTGTGCTCCCGATGCTCAAATTAGATTTTTTTAAATCAACATTTATGAAGTGAAACATGTGTGTGGGTTGGGAATAGCTGCATTAGAGGATCACCTTTAGTTAGGCAGTTAGTTGCGAGTAAGGCAATCCTTGAGAGGGAATAGTGGTAAAGAAAACTCAATAAAATATTTACAGCAGTTTTATTTTATTTTATAATGTGACATGGCGAGATGAAATTACATTTTGAGAAACAATAATTTTTATTTACATGTCAAATATATTGTCCACGTAAATCGTATTTGGCCAATTTCTGTGACAATTTAAGAGTATGTGTTGTGGACCCAGATTTGTTTTGTTTGCCAGAATTTTTTTATATTTATGACACTAAAGGCAGTGATGTCGTATGTCTGATCTAACACAACATAACATGTGTTCAGAATCGCTATATGATACCAACGTATCATTGACAGAAATCGATCGAAGCATAAATCACACTTAGGTATAGGTATTTTACAACATTACAGGGGCGACAAACATACCACCACTTCTAACATTCAAGATATTGAGGTAAACTTCAACAGCATTTTGTCTGCTTAGTCAATCGGGGCAAATGAACAAATACATGATGTTGTTATCAAGCTTAATCAGTTCTCACCATCATCAGCTGTATTTGTCATCCTTCAGATCATCAAAGGCAGGATGATTTTAGAAAGGGAAGGAAAAAGGTTTGATCTATGATTACGAGGAAATAATGAACAGGCCTCTCTAAAGGCAATTTATTTATGGTTTTAAAGTTTATTTTGTAGAACTCCATTTTAATTTTTTAGGTTTTTACTTTTATTTAAACAATAATTATTATTTTAATTTTTTAAAAAACAGTTTTAGTTAAAAGCTCTGCGATGTAATTATTTTTACGCGTGACAGCTGTTTCGCCTTCTGAGGGCATTATCAAACTGTGGAGAAGCAACCTAATGGGGACATTGGTAGTTAAAAATTAAAAATAATAATAACATTAAACATGATATAAATAGTCCGTCTGTATGTGGCTTCTCCACAGTTCGATAATGCCCTCAGAAGGCGAAACACCTGTCACGCGTAAAAATAATTACATCGCAGAGCTTTTAACTAAAAACTGTTTTTAAAAAATTAAAATAATAATAATTATTGTTTAAATAAAAAGTAAAAACCTAAAAATTAAAAGGCAATTCTTTAAAGGTAGTTTAAAATAACCAGAAACATACAACTAGATTTACACATTAGCGAAGATGATTCAGAAGATTAACCCGTATTGCAAGATTCAGAAGGTGAATATAAAGATTTACATCATGACTTCAATTGAAATCCAGGTGGAGAGATTGTCTGGGTTCTATTGTTAAAGTCTGATATATTTACAACGGGGTCAAAACCATAGGGGTCCGAGCACAGGCGTACCCAGTTTGTGGTTTAGGAAGGGGGTTTTAAAAAAATAAAACGGCAAAAAAGTGCATTAAAAAAATATTCAATTGCTTGCATTTGAGATTTTTTTAAAAATATATCCACTGGGGACCCTGCGACGTCAACAGTTGGAATTTATTCAAGGAATATCTCCTTAACTTTATGATGCTTAACATTTTATGAATCAACATATCGTAAGCACAGCGAAACTTGCTCCACACTCGCGATATCAGTCATTTCGTAAGCAAAAATAGCAAATATTCGGACAATTACAACTTTACTACTTAAATATATTTTTTATTTAAGACCTTATGACGGGCATCTGAAAATGCCCATCATAAGGTGAAACCGGTCAGGTCTTAAATAAAAAATAGTGGAATAAAGTTAAATTTTTTAATTTTTTTTTTTAAATTCAGAAAAATGGAAAGCAACACATTTCAGGACAAGAATATAAATCTGCCAAAGGCAAGAATGTTCCAAGAAACTTTCTAGAAAACTATCCACATACTTACAGGTGAAGAACTTAGCATCTTACAATACTGTAAGATGCTAAGTTCTTTAACAAGTGGAATATTTCTGAAAATGAAATTAATTGGGGTGAGGAGCATGTCACCATATCCAATAAAACATATTTTTTTAAATGCATCAAAGGTACTTGCAATGACACCTGTAAACTGAAATGTAAAACCAACCTATTGCATCAGTATCAGTGCCAAGTTGTAACTAACACCAAGTTAAAGTTCAGAAGGGTAAAGGAAGGTGGAACCAATCGACAGACAAATTTGGCATACCACCTAATTTGGGAAAGTAAAGCAATAAAGATGTACAAAGTTTTCTTTATGAAAACATTGGACATACTTTTATGAGAATCACCCGTGTAAAGATTATTGGTCAAAATTGTTAGATGCCGAAAAGCGAGTTCTTTGTCAAAACCTCGCGAAATTACACCCAGACCTTAAATCTTCCATTAGAGATCATATCAATTTGTTTCCAAAAATTGATTCTCACTATTATAGAGAAAATACATCTAAGCTATTTTTAGACGGCAGTTTAACATTATCAGAGATGTACAGATTGTATGCCGATAAACGAAGGGCAGAAGGTCTTGTTGCTAAACGATGCATGTATGAAAAAAATAAATTATTATGACTTCAATCTATTTTTTTTCTCATCGAAAGCATCGTTGCACGTTATGGGAAGCGTTTAAGAATGCCGATGTACTTAAAAAGATGGAATTGGAAAGGCGAGTACCAAACTCATTTAAATAATAAACAAATGAGTCGGGAAGAAAAGTCCCGGGGACATCATCGCTGCCAGGTCTGCAACATCAACTGTGGCTTGATATAACCTACAAACAGTACTGCAGGTACCTGTGACGATGTGACGGTATTCTATTATAAAAGAAAATTGAATTATTTTAACCTCACGATTCATAGATTACTGATAAAAAGGTCATTCCTACTTTTGGAATGAAGCGCTGGCTAATGGGAACTAACAAAATAAGCTCTTGCGTTGGGAAATATTTACAAGAAAATAGCATCGGGAAAGACATAATTTTTTATTCCGATAATTGTACTGGTCATACCAAAAAAAAGGCAGTTTCCAGTATGTATTTGCATGCCGTAAATAACTTAAATATTCCAACAATTACCCACAAATACTATATTGTGGGTAATACTCACGGGGAGATTCGATGCATGCCACAGTTGAATGTCAGAAGAGACAGTTAAAAAATCTGGACCTATTTATATTCCAGCCCAGTGGACTCCTGTAATACAAATGGCCAAGAAAGATGGCAATCCATATTCAGTGACAGAACTGTTTTAGTTTTATGAAGTATGTGAGGAAAAAAACATCGCTAATATTTTTTACAAAACCGATTATTTGGCAGAAAATTTCAAGGAAATTAATATTACTAGGAGATGCCAAAGAGGTCAACGGTCAACAGTGCAGTAGGAATTACTTGCTTTAAAGTCACAGGCAGCGAAGATGAAATATTTATACAAATCCAGCATGATTTCTAGTATTCATCATCACTTCTACAATAGTCTTGCAGCAGGCCCATCACTCAATGACAGTGAATGATATTTTTTTCCTAAAAACATTTCAAAAATGTTTTTCATTGTTACTAACACTCAACAAGATTAAAGTGCTAGTCATAATATTTGTTGATGGTCACAAATCTCATCTATCATAAGGAATAAGTATACCGGGCAGCCAATTTCAGATAGAAATTATTTATTTATTTTATTGCATACGCCCGAGAGGGCTTTTACATTAAAAGGTTTGCAATTGACAGTGAAAAAATGAGAATTATATGCACAAACAAAATAAGGAATGGTTGTAAAGTGGTAGAAAATAGTGTTTGAATGCATAAAAACAAATATGGAAATGTGGAATTTCTTTAAAGTAAAGATATTATAAAAACTGGTCTATACCAGATGTTTCCATTACGCTTCATGCCCAACAGCATGGATTAAATCTTAGTACAGTGCAAATTTCTAGTGTTCCTAGTGATATAAAGGAATTCAAAGAATACCTCTTCCACCCCAAAGAACCTGCAAGAAAGGGAAAGAAGGATGTTTAAAAGAGTTTCGTTAAGGAAGTTCCAAGAATGTTTGGAAAATAAAGCAAGACAAAAAAATCCTTTAAAGATGGCCAAAAAAATAGCAAGAATTAAGCAAAGAACACTTCCATGACACTGGTATACCCAAAAATAACCATGTACTTCAGCTAACATGTTTTTATGTCACATGTGTTACTTGGTAGCTGATCAGTCGGATACAATGCCAGAAGGAAATGGCTCCGACATGATGAGTACAGAAGATATTCTAAAATTACTGAGATAACTAAATCTAGCAGCATTTACCTTGTATTAATTCATAGTCAGTGTACATAAGTTTGCATCATTATTAAACTTTTTGATTAGAACAAATAATAAATGTTTAATTATATTATGTACATAAAAACACTGGTACACTAAAGAAGGTTATTAAAAAAGATCAATTATTTAGGAACATAAGAGATCAAATTTCTTTTAAAATTTTGGGTGGCCAATAAATATAGAATTTCGTGGCCAATAACTGTGAAAAAGGGGCCAATAACTGAATTTTATTCCTTTATTCAATTCAAAATACTTTATATTGTAAGGGGAAAATTTTATCATCAAAAGAAAAGAAAATTTAAGAAATAAATCACTGACCTATATAGGTGTAGATAATATTTAAAAAAAAGTTATTAATTAAGTGGAAAAAAAGTATAAGAGCAAAAAGTAAATATCTTAAACAGCCAATAGTTGTATCACTCACCCTACCTAACCAATTGCCATTTTAGCAAAGAGTTGAAAAGCGATCACCCGAGAGCAGTATTGAATGTTCAGAGAAAGCCAATAATCTCTCAGAAATTAATCAAAATGCCGAAACACCAGTAGTGGGACATTCTTCGACCAATACCTTTACCAACCGCCGATACAGATTCCTTGTTAATCCTTAGCGGAATCGCAGCATCCCCATGAGCACACCTATAAAATAATTATTTGCTAGAAGAGCAGTGTGCTTTTTGAAAAAAACACATATTGAGAGAAGTAACTAGTACTGCCACCTATTGGCCACTGCCAAACATTCATTGAATACCAAACCAATTTATACGCAGCAGAAAAATATGGCGTCAACTATACTCCTACTACCGTTGAAGAATTGAAGTTGTTCCTCGGCCATCAACATACTAATGGGTATAAAACGATCACCCAGTTACAAAGACTATTGGTCATCGAACGATACTATGAGGGATACATTTATGGCAAACACCATATCACTAAAGCGGTTTAGCTGGCTTTTAGGAAATATTCATCTCAATGATAATACTCGAATGCCACGAAAAAAGAAAGCGATAATTTTGATAAATTATACAAAGTTCGTCCGTTTATAGAAATCATATCACGAACATATGAAGAATGCATGCTGCCCACTCAAAATCAATCTATAGATGAGAGTATGATTAAATTTAAAGGAAAAATATCTTTCAAACAATATATGCCTAAAAAACCCATCAAACGCGGTTATAAAATATGGGTGAGGGCAGACCAAACAGGATATGTTTTTAAATTTGAGATATAAACAGGAAAAATTGAAAACAAACCGGAAAAAGATTTAGGAGGTCGGAAAGTTAAAGGACCTGACAAAAAAGTTGATTGATAAAAATTACAATTTGTTCTTCGATAACTATTTCTCTTCCGTTCCCCTTATGACACAGCTAAGCAAAACTAATATTAATGCTTGTGGAACTATAAGAGCAGATCGCTTGCATTTGCCCATAAAAAAGAAAAAAAAAATCAAAATGAGAAATAGGGCAGTTTATATTTGAAAGAAGATAAAAATATGAAGCAGGGCGATTGAGATTATGCAATGAGCGATAACATTTCTGTCACAAAATGGATGGACAAGATGAATTCAAGAAGTTCTTGAATTGTGTGAGCAACTAAATATTTAATTTGTGTGCGTGCAACCAAAAGCTACGCATATAATGCAACCATCGGCTTTAATTTAATCAAAAATGTCGCATATGTTTACATCACAGTTCGCTCAGCGGCCGATTAATCGGGACCGGCCAGGACTAATGCACCGAGAGATATCATGTTTATCCCCATCGCACCTTTAACGGGTTCAATATTTCAATTATTTATTATGCCCACCCTCCCTGTCCGTTCCGTGCCTATTTAATTCAATTTAAAACATCTTAAATTTCTAATATTTTTTGTAAGTTAGCTGAAAGATACTTCTTTTTAATGCTGATCCACAATGTTACATTGTTTTTAGATGAAGTGCAAATACTCGTGCAAAACTTTATCATACGAACATAAAACTACTTTGTTTACTGGGTTATATTCTCTACAAAATTAAATCTGCTAGGGGACTTTAATGGGCCTTATGCACATCGCCGAAGGAATAGAAAATACAATGACTTAACGAAAGTCAAAGACAGTGTACCGTTTATTATACAATTCCTGATGGAAAAGGAAACATTGCCAGCTTTTGCTGTGCTGCTTTTGAAGAAATATTTGCAGTGACTCTGAAAAAGCTGCAAGTATTGACTGAAAATAATGAAAACGGCTAAAGTAAACTTACCTCTGATAACCGAGGAAATAAGCATGTATTCGGAAAATATAAGTTACAGGATCGCCAATTAGTCATTAACCAGGTGAATTCTTTTCCCAGGGATTTAACTCATTACGGCCGGTCAAGATCACAGAAAGACTATCTCAGCCCTGACTTCAACATCAACAGACTTTGCATAGCGTTTTAAAAACGTACATCCATACATGTGCTACGTGTGATATTTATTTTGCCCAAATGAAGACAAACGGGAACCAAAGAAACAATAAAACGACTCTTAAGCTACATCAAGAATAAACCCAGAGAGCTCTTTCGGATATGAGCTTAGATATTTCACGGTCTCAAATACCAACCAGTGACAATTGCTATAGATCTTCAACAAGTATTATTCACTCCGACACTAACACATTCACAAATGAATTATTACAGATTCAATCTTGACATTCACATTAGGGACACAAATAATGCCCACATGTGCCTATGGCAAAAAGAAATATCGGGAAGAGGAGGTAACGAAATAGCATCATGCCTTTTCAAAGTGCTCACATCAAATATAACTATGTAGTAAAATGGTTCTCATACTTATTGTGGGCAGAACAAAAATCGTATGATGGTGATTTTGTGTATGCTTCTTATAATAAGTGAGTATGTATTTTAAAAAATAAATCATAAATTCCTAATAACTGGTCACTCATATCTTAGTTGTGATAGGGATTTTGCCCTTATCTAGAAAGGGAAAAGAGTGACACACGCCATGATTCCAAAGGATTTAGAAACTATGATTAAAGAATCACCAATGAAATAGGTGGATTTTTTTTATTTAAAACATGCGGCCAATACATTTATCAATATCACCACATTGGGTATTGCTAAAGTTCAATGGCTGCAATATGACAATGAAAATCCTTCAGTGGTAAATGATTTAGAGGCATGGAAGACAATAAGACTAATTATAACTTTAATAAGTCATTTTTTGCCCAAAAAATGATCTCTGCGAATTTTGCCTCAAGTATGACAATAGCAGTGAAGAAGGAAAGTATGCAAAGCAATTTAAAAAGCTGGGTCATCATGTCCACAAATATGCATTGAGGGAAAAGGAAGAAGAAAAATTGAAAGTATGTAAAATGCCAGTCTTGCGGTTTACAATTTGTCTGTATACGATTTAGCTAATAAAAAATGATACTGCTCCATGTGGCATGAACCTATTGCCACGAGGGGCGCAATACTAAAAGTTTTTTTTGGCATTATCATAGCAAAGATAAATGTCAACAATGACTTGACAAATGAGCTTCCCCTGCTAACTAAAACAGTACAATTGTTGAGCTCCAAAGTGGACAATTTCGTGAGCGATTTATTTGAAATAAAAACATTATTACCAATAGTACCATTAGTACCCGAAATCTCCACGGATGGGCGCTACGTGTACGATGCGGTTACACCACACACGGCTACTAATACTGCTGCAGCCATATCCACTGCAGTCATTACCACCACCACATCGTTAATCCGGGCTGGCTTGCCTCAGCCCCCGTCGCCCTGCCCGCTTTTGGATCGGGAGCCGCAACGGTTAAACGCTCGGTTGGAGTTACACGCTCGCAGGCCGCTGAAGGCTCGAAGACCAAGCCGGAGCTGGAGGTGCAGGATACGTCTACTCTATCTACATCAACTATAACCGTTGTTCCTGCTACTGAGGAAAAAAAAACAGCAGCCATCCAAACCGTTTTTTTCAGCAGTACCTGCCCACTTCTGCTACTGAGAAGACCCCGATCTCACACAACAAGGATGATGCCAGCAACGATCTACCTATACAGTAGAGAACTCATTAATTGGCTGTAAGTGAAATGTTTTAAATTTCAAAAAGATTCCCCAGGAATGATTTGCTTCAGATACGACTGCCACATTTCGTACAGAACATTACAACTTGAAAGAGCTTACACAAACTTACTTCCGATAAGCCTCATAAAAAAAAAAGGATTTATGCAAGCTGGGTAAGTATAATGTGATAAATTATCAGAATAAGCAAACACTTTGTGGATTGACATGATTAATTAAATAAAAACACACGTTGTTTTAATCCACTTTATTTTTGTATATACTAGTATATTTTTAAGTCCCGATAAAGATTCAGCAGAATCGAAACTAGTTGACTTATACAAAAATAAAGTGGATGAAAACAATGTGTTTTTATTTAATTTATAATGTGATACCTGAAAAGTTTCATGGGTGGTATTCGCAGTTGCCATACCATAAGAGTGTTATTAATAGAGTTTCTGAACCAAATGTACAAGAAGAAAATCACGATAATGAATAATAGTTTATGTAAATAAATTACAAAATATTAATACTTTCATTATAAGACTAACCTAACCAGTGAACGTTTACCGTTTTTTTGGTATAAGGACAAACTCATCAAATACAAAAACATATTAAAAAAAAAAAAAAAAAAATCCAAAAAATATTTAAAAAAAACAAAAAAAAAGTTGAAAAACGTATGGTATAAAAAAAGGTTTAACAATACAATGAGGTAAATGAATACCGTGATTCTTTTTCTCGTGAACTCTCCCACGATTAGTGTTCAGATGGTTATTGTTGGTTATTCTTTATAGTTCTTGATCGTGTTGTCAAAAATTGTTAGTCTAAAACATCGACTAAATACCAAAAGCTTAAATAAAATTCTCTAGATGTATCCAACAAGCTATTTTCATATTGTCATTCCACCTTGCATAAATTTGGAAGGACAACAGCTGGCAGATTTTTACCTATCCAAATCCTGACTTTCTACGTTTGTATGTTTTCTGTGTAAAAGTTTATCAATACGAAGAATGTGTAATAAGAATATTAATATTTTTAGTCAAGTTCTTAAGAACAGAGAAAGGGAGCTGCAGGTTGTGGAACCCCACTCCAGAGGTTTATTAAATCTAGTACTAATAATTACGGGCATGTCATTAGCCAGTAACAAGTGTCACCTCCAGCTGAAGCAATTTTAAGAGATTCAAGAGACATCTGCAAGTGATACAGGTGCATGTATAAATAAATAAATCACTTCCTCTTGGCGCGGGGGCGGTTCCTATTGCGATTACGGTGGGGCGCAGGGTGCGGGGCTCCCAGTAGCGGGGCCAGCAGCTCCGCCAGGCGCCCCCGCTCTGCCAGCATGGACAGGAAGGTGCAGATGAACTCATCATAGTTGTGCGTCCGCCGAGCGTCATCCACCTGCAATGAGGAGTTGTTTGTGTAAGCTATTCCTCAGAAGCTCTTCTTGGCAAGTCTCTGCGCAATAATGGTACAGGCAGAGACCCCAGACCGTAGTCTGGATCGTAATCAACTACAATGTGCAGTTGCAGGAAACTTTCCCTACCTCATGTTAGAGTGCAATGTTTGGCTAGGATTAGGACATTTTAAAAATATATTGTTCTTTGTTAGTATAAAACACCACGATTTAGATAACTTTATTTCATGTTTTGTTTTAGCTAATTTGCACTATTTTTATATATATTGCCTATTTTTTTGGGTGAACATACGAGTATAGTAAAAACCGCATATTAGGTTACCTACACAAAAAGCATTGTTTTTAAGTACCCTGAAAATCTTTGTTTGTATGAGAGTTTCACTGTAACATGGCCAATGTTGGTCTGATTGATTTTCACATTGATGGAATGTAATATGTACCTTGTACATGTTCCTCTTGTCGTTCTCGTCAGCAAGTGCCTGTTGGCACTGCTGCACTTCAGAATCCAGCTCCGCAATGAAGGCCAGCAGCTCCTGGCGCGTCAGCGAGGCACGCGGCGGCGCGTCGCCAACCACGCCCACCACGCCGCCGCCCGCACAAATGCGCACCCGCCCGTCGTCTGGGTCCGCCTAAACAAACCAGGAGGTGAGGTTATTCATTGGAAGAGTGGACATTCTTTGATACGCCATGCATGATATGTGCTGTTGTTTCTCCATAATCCCATAATTCAGAATAGATTCTATCAAATGAACACTTTTATTTCCAGCCTTAACCACTCCTAACTAGTTTATCCCGTACAGTATAAGGGTAGGGCGTTTAAACTCAAGGAAACCAGGTACTGTTGATTTTCCGAGTGTGTGTGAGTGAGTGTCGGATTAGGCATTTTATGTTGTGAGACTATCAAACACAAAAATATTAAAGTGAAGAAAACAATAATAACATGCTTATCAAAATTAAAAATATTATTTAAAGTGGTTAAATATTCAAAAAGAAAAAAACAAAAAAATACTGTTTTCAAATATAGCACATACGAGTAATATATATGCAGTGTAAAATTAATAATTCACACTGTTTAATGCTTACCTTTAGTTCTCTACTTGAAATTTGCACACCATCATCCATACTATCTGCTGGTCGAATAATGAAGAACTTTTTTCCATCTTCCGTTGGTGACATTCCCAGATTGTTGCTACAACCTGAAAAAATTATTTAAATCAAACAACGTGCACAAAAATGTTGAATGTAAAAATGCTGTAGTAAATTATAATTCACAAGTGTTACCTTCCTCTAATGACACATCATTAGCACACAATTGTACACTCATGGTTGTGATGAAGTCAACAGGTGTCAGGGTCACGTATTCCATGGGGTGCGGATCTATGTTATTTGATTCCATGCTCGGCTCTTCAATGACAGGCATTTGGTAGACCGCCACCGGTTGGACTTCACTTTCACTACTGCTTTGGATATCTGGAAAAAGAGTAATGAACATTTCAAATAGGCACACAATTTAATGGCAGAAAATGTCATTTTGCACTCTGTATGGGAGAAGCAATGAATAAATAAAAGCATGTTCGGGAAATAGCCCTAGACATTGGCCACAACGGTATAAATACCTAGATGAATGACGGTGTTGTTGGCCATGTCAGCCTCCCGCTTGGCCTTCAGCTTGTCCATCTTCTGCTTGATCTTGCACAGCTGTCGCAGGGCGCTCTGCAACACGCCCTTGTTGGACTCCAGGCCCTTGAGTTTGTGTGTGATGGCCAGCCGGCGGTCAGGAACCACAGCCATCAGGTTAAACCTATAACAAAGCTAGAAAATAACTCAAACCCATAGTTAAAACTACTGTTCTACTTGTGATCACAGCACGAGACCAACTGCCCATAGCCAGTAGGACTATGACAGTATGTTGTAAGGCTGAAAGGGATGGGAAAGAGGAAGATTGTGAAGTACCTAGCTATTCAGATCTGGTCACTAAACACAGGCGATGCAATGTGGTCTTTCACCAGGGCGATACTATAAGTATCTACCATACTGCAAATAAGCACCACACTGCAAATAAGCACCACACTGCAAATAAGCACCACACTGCAAATAAGCACCTCATCCAAATGGGCTTTCTGACTGGTTGGTAGCCGAGTTGACAAATACACCGGATTTCCACCCAAGGGTCGTGAGTTCAATTCCTCTGGTAGCTAAGTCCTCCATTATTGCACAAGAAACATTTTTCACTTATTATCATAGGAGTTTTAAATATAGTCAGTTAATTCGTAACCTGATAATGTTTGTCTTTCTTTAAAAAAAAATTACGAATATAAATGATAATTGGTACATATTTACATACATACAATGTCTAAAACATATGTCAACTCTGTCCAAAATTTATGCACACACATTTCTCATACAAATACAACAAAAAAAACTCACAGTACATACTACGTCGGCTCAAAGACAATTCATCTAGTTAGCTCCTAAAATCTTCAACCTTCTGCCAAATAACTTAAAATTTGAAACTCAACTACTTTCAATCAATCACCTTATATCGTGATACTGCTCCCCGGTATCGATGCCTAGCCTCTCAGACATGACACGGCGGAACTTGTCAGTCCAGTCCTCCCCGGCGCTCCAGGGCCCGTGGTCCTGTGGATAGGGCTTCAGGCCGTCCAGCTCAAACAGCCGCCCATGGATGGGCACGAAGCTGACAAAGTGGAAGGCCTCGCCTGCGGGAGAAGTGAATCTTACAATTATACTACTGGTGGGAATTACATTATCACTTTTTGTACATTTACATGTTTCACAAAAATGGTGCAATAAAAATTTATCGAAAATTAACAGATTTTTTCAGATGGTAACTTAAAGGAAATCTCACTACAGGAACTAAATTCAAAAGCCAAATTGCAGACATTTTAAAATAATCATTGTCTTGTTAGAACTTTGAAAACTGGAATGACTTGAATGTCAATAACTAGAGGTGGTCAAATATAATTGTTAAGTTATATTTAAGCTATAGGACTGGAAAGCCACATTTTTGTAAACCTGCAAAATATATTCAATAGGCGTTTAATAAAATGAGATGATATAAATGGTTATAAAGCTCATCAAAAATGTGTGGTTGAAATTCTTAACTATGGATTATCTGAGAGAACATGAATATTTTCAAAATCACATCTAATGAATTATGATCATGTTAATTACGGGCATATTAAGCCTCAGCACTCGAAAATGGCACTAAACGTCACTGTGTAGCATTCTAATACAAGCAATACATACAATTAATTTTTAAACTTTCTATGGGTAGTTAAGAAAATATCTAAGGTTTCCAGTACATAAATAATTTAAACTGTTATCTTTTAAATTTTATGAAAAACATACTAAAATGTCAGTAAAGTGTAGGAGTGTAGTTTGAAAACCAGTGGAGGCAATTTAGAATGTTTTACCTAAAATTCCAGTTTTCATTTCATAAAGAATTTAAAATATTACTGTTAAAGAATTGTATTCGCTGGAAACCTTAGAAATTTTCTTAACTACTCGTATAGAATTAACGGATAAATCTTTATTTAAAAAAAAAGAAGACATTCCCTGTTTATGAATAACCTGACAATAATTGAAAAACTCATACTGCCATCACAATAACGGAAAATGTTACTTGTGCAATGATGGAGGACTTGGATAGCAGAGGAATTAAACCCACGACGCTCGAGTGGGAATTACATGCGTTTTTCCGCTCAGCTACTAACCGGTATTTGTAGTATTGCTTGTATTAGAAAATGTGTATTTTTGGGTGCTGACCCTTAAAGATGGATGACAAACATTGGCATACTTAAAATAATGCTTATCAGTTAGTGAGTGTAGTAAAATTAGCAAAAAAATCAGCACTAGTTTGCATTTTATTGGCCCCAAGCAGCTGTGTAAGTAGTGAAAAGCAAACTTAACTAATAGACAACCTGTGAACCTTCCAGAAGACATTGCCGCCTTGTCCGTCTTTCTGCGAGCCTGTGGGATGGCGTGGGAGTTATGCGCACAGGCCAGCTCCGGAGTGTTGCTTATGGCCCAGCCTTTGTTCTCAGGACTCATGGCTGTTGTGTGAACCTAACAACAATGTCAATCACCTCATTATCCCAACCACATTATCTTTCAAGTTAAATAGTAATAAAGTCTCCTGGTGTACCTTTAATCTGCTAAGAGTGTGGCCGAGATGAATATTAGGACAGTTTAACAGAACAGAGAGTAGAGCGTGTGTGGCGCAACTGTTTGGCACCATTTGCTGAGCAAAGAAAATATTATTGACAGCTTCTTCATCCTTCACAAAACTCTCTACTTGATCTACCACCTTGCGGCGCGATCGGCGTTCTTCGATCCATCGAAATAGAAAAATAAAACCGTAAACTGGTAGTTCTAAAGGTTTGTGCAAGTCGTAGATTTCCTCAACCTGGACCGCTTTAACTCCGAAATCTTCCAACAACAGGGTGAATAAACCAGGATCGCTCTCCAACTCCAGCCATCCCTCTGTCAAACTATTGAGTTCTACCGGCATTTTCAACCCGTCAAAACTACAACCGTTAAGATCTACTGATCATTAGTGTTTGATTTAAAACCACCGGGTATGAACACGACCATTACCAAAACGATATTATTTAAGATTCGAATGGAAAAGATAATCAAATAAATTAACTGCGCACATTGCTCCGCGAGATTAAAGAGCCTGACAGTCTAGAATACGCGGAAGAATCAGATTATTTAGATATACCACATTTAAATACTAGGAACATTGATAATAAAAAATAAAATTGTGAACCGGCACCAAACCCACAACGAATAACTTTGAAAACATTACGGATAGGTACGAAAAACATAACACGGACACAATGGGGATCGCTTTGCTTGTGGTTAGCGTTGTGACAGTTTTGAAAGAACTGTTTCAAAGAAGTACTTCTTTTGACAGCAGTCCCAACTTCATTCATTTTTCATTGAACAAATACTTCAATTGAAGTTGGTTAAGTTGGTACTTCCGATTGAACAATCTATGGCATCTACTTCGAACTTCAATTTTTCATTCGTTCGAAAGACTGAAATATTGCATCATCCACAGTTCAATTGTTCATTCCCTTCTTCCTTCGATTTTAGTTCGAAGAATGAATGAAGCAATGAAGGATCTTTTTAGTTATCCGTTCCCTCGCACGTACTCGTGACATTTGCTTATGATTTATTTGCATGTTTTGTCTATACGACACTAGTTTTTCCGAGTGTTTTTTGGTGATTTTGAATTGTGAACGAATTATTTTGTTGAACTTTTATAATATCTCAGCTTACAAACATACCTTTCAATCTCTACCTAAAATTATGACTGGCCGTTCAACGAGAGAGAAAAGTGAAATATGGGTTTATTTTAAGGAAGATGAGGTTTACCAGGCTAAATGCAACTTTTGTTCTGAAGTTATATCCATAAAGGGGGGAAATGCCTTTAATATGAATCGTCATTTGCGCAATATTCAGCCTATTGCTAACCAAACTGTCAAACTGAGTACTGTACAGTAAGAATATTCAAATCGTATCTCAAGCCCTGAAAGAAGTTTATATCGCTCTTACAGAAACTGGAAATTTTGCTAGTACTTCATTTGCTTTTTGCAAGTTCCTTGTGCATACTCATTGTACATCATCCCTTTTAAGTCATGCTACACTTAACAATTCAAACTAGCGTTGTGACAGTTTTGAAAGAACTGTTTCAAAGAAGTACTTCTTTTGACAGCAGTCCCAACTTCATTCATTTTTCATTGAACAAATACTTCAATTGAAGTTGGTTAAGTTGGTACTTCCGATTGAACAATCTATGGCATCTACTTCGAACTTCAATTTTTCATTCGTTCGAAAGACTGAAATATTGCATCATCCACAGTTCAATTGTTCATTCCCTTCTTCCTTCGATTTTAGTTCGAAGAATGAATGAAGCAATGAAGCAATGAAGTATCTTTTTAGTTATCCGTTCCCTCGCATGTACCCGTGACAGTTTCTTATGATTTCTGTGCTTGTTTTGTCTATAGGACTATATAATCTCTACCTAAAATTATGGATGGCCGTTCAACGAGAAAGTGAAATATGGGCTTATTTTAAGGAAGTTTGGGTTTACCAGGCCAAATGCAACTTTTGTTCTAAAGTTATATCCATAAAGGGAGGCAATGCCTGTAATATGAATCGTCATTTGCGCAATATTCACCCTATTGCTAAGCAAACTGTCAAACTGTGTACAGTAAGAAATATTCAAATTGTACTTCAAGCCCTGAAAAACGTTCACATCGCTCTTACAGAAACTGGAAATTTCGCAATTACTACATTTGCTTTTTGCAAATTCTCTGTAAGGCTATGCATACTTATTGTACATCATTCCTTTTAAGGCATGATACCGCCAACCAACAACAACTCAAACATATGGGCAGCTGTCATCGAGAAACAATAGACAAGAAACTAGTAATAGACAATTCATTAATACACACATAGAAGAAAGAAAGAAGTAGTTTTTCTACACGGTATAATTTTTGTTATACAATAATGGAGGAGTGGGTTATGTGGTTGGGAGAGCTGTCCCGAATAAAACTATTGAGAAAAAACGTGACTATTATTTGGTACATTTATCGCTAGCAACCCCCCGACGGGGAATTCTGTGATTAATATGTTACTTCAATTGAAGGGTTCATCGTGAAGGGTTCATTTTGAAGAAGTATCAATTCGTGAAGCATTCACAAATCTGTGAAGCTTTTCCCATCGCTAATTCAAACCTTGAATACTCTCAGCTGTCATCCCGTAAACCATAGAAGAGAAACCAGTAATAGACAAGCTATAATTTTTGCCATAGAATAATGCACATACATACATCAATTTATGTGGTTGGGAGAGCTGCCCTGAAAATATTATTATTTAACCCCCCTCCCCCGACGAGGAATGCTGTGATTAATATGTTACTTCAATTGAAGGGTTCATCGTGAAGGGTTCATTTTGAAGAAGCATGAATTCGTGAAGCATTCACAAATCTGTGAAGCTTTTCCCATCGCTACTTGTGGTACTCCTGGGTAGGCCAAAGAACAGGTTTTCTAGTAGATGAATGGAAAAAAGTGAAAAACCACAGACAAGATCAAACACATAAATATTTTTACTTGCAATATTGTATGCCTGGTTCTTTGCAGAAGAAGAAGACAATAAGTTTATCAAAATCAAAACAATGTGCCGGACGTCAAAACACACGTTTGCGAAATGTCAAAATTGCAAGTAGCGAGTTTACTCAAAACACCGGATAAGAAATTAAATATCAGCTCATCACTGTCACCAATTGGTACAAATACTTTAACCGTATAATTTTACTCCTATATTTTAGTTAAAATAAGTCGTTTAATGGATTCTCTTTATGAAAACAGGAACACCTAATCGTGAACTCACTGGACCTCCAAAAACTGCCTATACCCATTCCTGTACATTTAACTCGTATGTCGAAACCTGGAATAGTCTACAGAAGAAAGGTCTGTTGCTGTGCAGAACAATTCAGGCCTTGAAACTACACGAACTTATTGGTGGAGGTTATCCTTCCCAGTTGGTGTCATTATGTGATTCTTTGTTAGAAGCTACTAGTGGAATGGAGCATGTTGTTGAAGGTAACTCTTTCTTTCAAATACTGTGACTATCATGATTGGTCTTTCTTTAAATTACTATGTATTTATTACAACACTTTAGCAGAATCTCACTAATCCGGCATTATATAAAACATGATGGTTTCAGAAAACTGAAAAGTATAAAAGTGTTAATATTTTGTGCTTTTATTTGAGAAATTATTATTTATTTTCTAAATGTAAATTTAAATTTAATGACATTATTATGTAAGTTTTGCTAGTTTTTAATTATTTTTTTTAGTGTGACAGCTGTTTCGGCATTCAATACATTCGACATTATCAAACTGTTAGGTCACATGGAAACAACTTTTTTTTTTTATTTTAAGTTTACTGTTTAATTACTAATTTCGGTAAAAACTGCTTTACATTGAAATTCTTATTCAGTAAGGTACTTACATAAAATTTGTTTTAAGTTAAAGTAAAGTACCTCAGAGGGTTCTCGGAGGTACTTAACTGTTCTCCATTTTATTTTACACCCTTTCCCGATACGAACTGGGAGTTACTGAATGATTTTTCAAAATAGATTTATTCATTGTACAAATAAATCATGTTCAATCAGAAAAAAATTGTACATATTAAAAATCGAAATTTGTTGTTTTATATGATTTTTTTTCAGTCATTATATTTTTCACTGGAATTCCTCACTGTTATATTTTGCTATTATATTAGCTTGTTTTTACCATTATTAGGAATGCAGACATTATCCAAACAATTAAATGCTCTAGCGAAGTTATGCTCAACCCCTGAAGCTATTGTCAACACGTGGTCCGCCTCTAAGCTGGCTGTAGAGGTGGAAGCATGCACCCGCAAGTATGCTGCAGAACATCAATTGAAGAAAGTTGTCACTGGTATAAAATATCTTATTGTTGCCGTTTATATATTTGTGTTATTAAGAATATTAACTTGTAAAGCACTGAAATCTGACCAAGGCTTGGGTTTGTTGTTTTGGTTTTAGAGTTAAAAACTGACTTTATTAAGATTTAAAACTTTTCAGTGTGGGTATTGTAAATTTTTGTTTGTAACAAGTAGTGGTTTGTTACCACACAGTTTCACCCTTAGATGGTTTGGGCTTGTAGAGTCGATGAACGGAGAAAGGAGTGTCAGGAGAATATAATATGTTAATTATCAATATTATTTTCCATACGTTGGAATGTATTGCATTACACTACCCCTGCATACAGGCCCGGCCCTGAGTCAAACGGGGATTGGCGCAGGTAAAATTACTGTCGCCCCTTATTGAAATTTGCAGAGTATAAAACGAGAGGCGCAAATTTCCACTCCATTCCGTCGGATCAGGGAGTTACGGGTTTGATTGCCATCCATAAATAGTATGGTTTTATTTTATTTAATATAATATACAGGCGCTGGGTTCGTAAAAAAGCACAGTAACTAGGTAGTCTCAGCGCCTTTGCAATTTGCCGCCTGGAGCGGACTGATCCAATTGCACCTGCACAGGACCGGCCCTGTCCGCTACCTTCTGGAATAAATAATAATTATTATATATGACATGAAAGTGAATGGAGGAAAAAGTCGGGACACACAAGAGGAACTGATACAATCAAGTAAATCAAATATTTTAATTAGGTCATATCAAGAGTTGGTACGACAGAAGAGTATACATGAATGTGAATGAAGCAAGGAATGTGTGTGTGTCATGACAGATTTGTGTGGCGAACCATCCTCTCTGCCCACCCCTGTGGAGAAACGGTGTGATTGTTAGTTAGATATTCAAAATGACCACATATATACCGACATAAGCATTTCTAGCATCAGTTGCTTTTAAATTTGGCTATATGTATTATGTTTGGTATGTTCAATTGCATATTTTTTTTGGTATTATTGTTTGCTATTGATTAATATTATTTAAGCAACGGTATAATTTTTTCAGAGAAAATTGCACATTGCCGAGAAGAGTGTCTTACAGAAGCCTATGTTAGTTCCTGGGAATGCAATATCTACATTGACAATGCCGCTGTTGATTTTATCCTGGCAGAGATGGGGCTTACAGCACAGATACAGTAATTTAATGACTGCAGTCTGTACTTAATTTGCATGATCAAGAAATCTAGATTTAGTAATAACTTAGCTTATAGAAAAATACGTGTATTTTTTTTATGTACATATTAAGTTTTTCTGTGTTCAAATTGTGTTTCATTTAGCTTTCACCCCTGAATTAACTTTTAAACAAAAGCTTTCTACTGCCTGTATTTGGAATTAAAGGATTGGTGGGGGGTAAATGGAAGGTTCAGAAGTACCTAGCACTTCAGATCTGGACACTTAACATGGCTAAAGCCATTTCTGAATGTTCATCTTCCATTAGGGTGAAATTGAGGGTATCTGCTACTCTGGAATGTGCCACATTATAGTCAAACTTGGTTATAACGAGCGTGAAGGGACCAACCAAATTTGCTCCTTATAGCCATTACTTGTAATAAACGTAGATAGGTAAAAAAAAATACCTACCTACTAATATTGATATTTACATCAGGATATGAAAGCTTGAATATTATTAATTTTTTTACTACGAAAATTGTGCTTAACTAACTACGAAATGATTGAATTTATGATTACACTAATAATAATAGTAAACTGTACGCACAGTACTGGATAGAAATGTTTCTTAGAGCGACAACTATCAGATCTATTCTTTGTCTTGTTTATGACATTATTTGAGTGTTTCGAGAATTGGGTTTTTTCTCATATCCGGGCGCATTGAGTTGACAATATTATTTGGACGTTATATCAGTGAAGCAACCTCGTTATAACCCCAACCATTGTATAAAAATATGCCTGAACCAACATATCATTAAGTAATTGCTCATTATAGCCGTGATCGTTATAACCAAGTTCGACTATAATAATAATATACTATATACTCGTATTTTTATGTACGTATTATTTTTATTGTGTATTCCCAATAGTTAAAGGTGGTATTCCACACAAGAGTCCAAAAGTTGGAAAACTGGCATCCCCATTGGGTTATATTGTGAGGTTGAATGGAGTAGGGAGGGGAAGGACAAGCGCCTTGAAACAATATTTCACAAAAATGGTTCATAAATTACACAAATACTATTGGGAAGAGGAAGGTTGGTAAAACATGGCCATTCAGATCTGGTTACCAAACACGGCTATTGCCACTTCAACGTTTCTTTTGGTAGTTTTTCACCAGGAAGATACTTATATAAATTATTTTAAGTGAAATAAAATGTGTGAACTACATTTTATTAATTTGTGATCACTGGGTTTCGAACCCACATCCTCTGAATTTGGAGCTGATCTAAACCACTGTCACGAAAGTCATCATCAATAATCATATGCTGGTGCTCATTTACTATTTTTGTTATCCAAATATCGTTTTGGTGATCGATCGCATAAATTATAATTTGGTGGATAAATTACATATTTCGATGCAAATTTTATAATTCCCGAAAATAACTTGACTATAAAAAAATATTATATTCTAATATTGAGCTTGGATGAATTCCGAAACGCAATCTGCATAGCAGTAATGCTATGTGTTTTGCATATCGTAGGTGCAATTTTTCAGCAATTCTGCAAACATTACAACGCTTGATAACGAAAAGTCTTATTTGCATGCTTCCAAATCAACTATACGTATTTGTATTGCTTCTTCCGGTAAAACCATTTTTTTTTACTTTTAGTAAAATCAATGGATCCACACCTGGTCGGTATTCTATTCTCCCAATATTAAAATGTAATTGCTTGTTCTAAGTTAAAGATTGAAAAATATTTGGCTAACCTTTAGGTAATTTGTAAGAATTATTTTGTTAACCTCAAATCACTTATTCCTTCTACTTATGTAAAATATTGATTTATTTGACGGCCTGCATGGTCGAGTGGTAAGACGCTCGACTACGAATCCAGAGGTCGCGGGTTCGAACCCGGCGTGCGCAAATAAATTTTATTTAATTAATATGTTTCATACAAATTTTATTGATATAAAATAAAATACAGTATATTTGCGGCACGTTCCAGAGTGGTAGATACTCTAAGTATCGCCCTGGTGAAAGATCACCATTCAGGATTGAAACGTTGCTTGAAATGGCTTTAGCCGTGTTTGGTGACCAGATCTGAATAGCCAGGCACTTCCCAACCTTCCCTTTCTTCATCTCCTTCCTCTCTCCACTACCTTCAGCCTCACAACATACCCCTATGGGAGATGCCATAGTCTCACTGGCTCTAGATGGTTGGGAGCAGTTGAGACTCTTGTGCGGTATTCACGTAAAAAATAAATTTAAAAAATTGAAGGCTGTATCTTTTACTTTATGTATCTGTTTATATTTATTATAAAATAATAGTTGTGCATATAAAATTACGAGATTATCTTATATCGTTAACCTAGTCGTACATGATTATTGGTATTAAAACATTATAAAAAGTTTTTGCATATTAACTTGTATAAATAATTCACATGACTAAATTGTAAAAGAACTTACACCAACTGTACATCACGTACCAGATCAATACACCAATTTATAAGTTCCACGAGTTGATATTGGGAACGCTGATGTTGCCATGGTTTCTTGAAAGCAAAACATTTGCATTGAGCTTTATTTGAACAAACTTGGTTTTCGATTTAACCCGGACATCGCAATGACCCAAAAATATACCTATGCAATACAAGGTACTATAAGCTTTCATTCAATATGTACAACAATGGACAGTTTTAGGGCATTAACAAACGTGTAAAAAAATATTTTTTTCAAATATTTTATTTATGTGATACCATAACTTTGTCTGCCCAGTGCAAGTAAACTGTGGCACCGACAATGTTTTGAGACCGAAAGAAATGGTGGAAAAAATATTGGAAAGTAAATACCATTTCGATAAGAATGGTGGTTTCTCAGAAGAGTCATATTATCTTTTTGAATATAATATACTGTACATATTATGTTAATATTATGATTGTGAAATTAGGTGAAAAAACCTTCTTATTTGCACCTCATCGGGTTTTGAACCCACCAACCCACGACCTCTGGGAGAAAAGAGATAAAATTTGTACCACTTTGTTACGAAGTAACAGAAGAACATAATATTCTTACGAAAAACTCGGTATGTAATTTGAAACATTTTTATTTAGTGTTTCCGTAGATCGTAATAAGTAGTAATGTAGGTACGTTTACTATAAAAATTTTCTTGAATAGTTTTTTTTATTAATATTTTACGTTATACTTACTGTGTCCTAATTTCAACTACCATAATACGAGCTTGTGTTTAGTTTGGTTGTCGTAAGTAATAATATCTTTAGATACTTTATACCTACCTGGACTAATATATTTATTTGTACCTACAAGGAATATAATAATCAGTTGTTGTAAAAATGTATTCCTTTTCGTAAAGAAAAACAAAGTGACTTTAAATTGAACCGAAATATTAAATTACCTGCCCCAAGGGTCGAAACACCTCTTCCCGTCTCCGATATTTATTATTATTTACTATGAGTGCTGTCATCCAGTGATATAATTTCCAAGGGTTTCCGAAATTCTGATTATGAATACGGTACGAGGGATTCATAATATCGTAAAATATTATTTTTCAAACCTTTGTTCAGTATTGATATGTCTGATCCTGTGATTAACCTACTATCCGCCTTTAATCTCGTGCAAAATGGAATCAGAAAGGTTCGCTGTTATATTTGTATATTTTCTAATCTTCAATTTACCATCTAAACCTGGATACAAAATCAAAAATTAACACGGAAGATAGAAATTTTTGAAATGTGCATATATAGGCGCATTCTCAAAATATTTGGACTGAAAGAGTGTCTAATGTAGTCACTGTAATGATTTTTCATAAAATGTGAGAAATCAGATATTGAAAATAAGAAAACTTCAATATCTTGGCCACATCACGAAGGCAGCAAATACAAGATTATCAAACTGATAATCTATAGTAGGAATACGCCGCATCGCATGAATTCAAAACCTACGTGACTGGTTCGAGTACAGTTCCGCAGAGTTGCCCGTTACAGTCTGGAGCCATTTTTTCCACAGACTGAAAAGGGCGAGATGGCACAAGAAGAAGAAAAATATAAGTCGTTTGAAAACGTTTCTACGAAAACTACTCAACTCCCTGCTAGTATAAGCTCATTTCTCTGCTCAGCGCGTGTAGTCTTAAACAGGTAGCGATGGTTGTTGACGAAGAACGAAGGTAGGTAGACTGATAAGAGCACTCTGCGGAAACTGTGTGCTCAGCTACTTAGCAATAATACAAGTGTAGAACGGGAGACGCGCAATAGTCTGGAGAATGATTTCATTTAAAATGGCGCCACGCGGCGTATCTCGCGAGATGTAATCTTTTAAACAAACACCAACAAAATCTTTTTTCCTACATCAAACAATGGCAGAGAATATCTCTTTATTCGCTGCGAATTGTGTTATCGAGTCAACGTCGAATTTGCCAAACCATATTCCTCTCACGGGCAAAATGTAGCAAACTCAACTGTCTTATCGGAAAATATAATTTCTGTTATAATCGTTTTATTGCTTTAATTGATATCTTGTTTTCGTGGGGTATTAAGTTCAATTTTAGTCCAATGGGATAAAGTATTATTTTCGTCCTTTATTAACTTAGCTTAAATCTTAGATGGTGGTGGTGAATGTAGCGTTACTGAATTTAAACGAAACGTAGATTGTAATAATTATTATTTTCGATCGATGGGTTGAGATAAGTGTGCATTTTTTGTTTAATATCGCGGACGTGAGAACACCTTGAATGCAGACCTGTAATCACCTCTGACTTTTGGCCAAACCAATGGATTCAGTTGGTAAGTGCATTATTTTCTTGATATTCCACTTTGATTCAGGTAGGTACTGACTGGTTAAATATTGGAATAAATGTGCAAAATAACTAAGGCCGGCGCGGCGCTTGATCCGGAGGAAAATTTTGACTGTGAAGTCTAGGGTAATTTCAACGGCAGTGTGGGAAGGAAGTTTCTTCTCGTTAATTATTTAACTATAATAACTTTAACTATATAGACAGGTACCTTGAAACTTCTTATATAAATACCATACCAACTTTGAAATAGCTTGTAGAAGGCTTCAATAATAGAAAACTAGGCGAGTCTTAGGTTAGCGGAAGATCCCGGCCTTCAAATCCCGGGCGCGGTAATAACCCTTTTTGTCGTGTATTTTTCTAATGTATATGATTTGATAATTGACATTTCGAAGCGGATATGTCGATTATGTCCGACGTATATCGCTACTTGCAACTAATATGATAGCCATATTCACGTTAACCGCAGACAAAATTCAAATGATTATTGCTGACCAAAACCGCATAATATTAGCTCCCATCATTATCAATAATTCCCATTAATGTTTTTCGGGAAAGCCGCTGGAAAATTATTCATGTCCGGTTACCTAATTTATTTATTTGTGATGATTAAGCTTTATACAATAAATATTTATAGTACGTACATAAATAGTAGTTAACAGTTTGAGTAAGTATACAAAAATAATAATGACGGTACTTTGTTTTGGAGGAAGATCTGACGATATTATATTTTAAGATACGAGTTGTTATTGAAAATGGTAGCGTTGGGAAAAATTTCAATGTTTTGTGAATGCTTCACGAATTGTTAGTTCTTTAAAATGAACCCTTCAACCCTAAAAAGCACGTACTAGTCGGTAGAGTTTGGAAAGTAAAAATTACTGGAACCGGTTCCTTGCCAAATTACATAGTACTAGTCGGTAGAGTTTTGAAAACCAAAAGAACTGGAACTGGTTCCTCGCCAAAGAAAAGCACGTACTAGTCGGTAGAGTTTAAAAACTGAAAAGAACTGGAACCGGTTCCTTGCCAATTTGAAAAGTACTAGTCGGTACGGATTAAGTACTGGATTAAGTACGGATTAAGTACGGATTAAGTACGGATTAAGTACGGATTAAGTACTTCTTTCAATGGAATAAAGTCAATCAAATGAATGAAAGCTAAAATGAACTACCAACTTCAATTAAAGTGTTGCTTCAGTAAAATGAAGTTATTGACATGAAGTTAATGAAATGAATGAAGGCTAAAATGAACTACCACCTTCCATTGAAATATTTGTTCAATGAAATGAAATTATTAAAATGAATGAACGCTATAATGAACTACCGACTTCAATTGAAGTATTTGTTCAATGAACAATGAATGAAGTACGAACTGTTGCCAAAAGAAGTAGTTCTTTGAAGCAGTTCTTTCAAAGCGGTCACAACGCTAGAAAATGGCAATGTTTGAGGTATATTCTTCTTCTGGCGTACGTACGTGGAGAATAGGCGTATGCACGCGATAGTTGGTCCCCGGGTTATTGCTTCAAAACAATATATTTGTGGGGCATAGCGTTGAAATACTTATTGATCTGACGAGACGCGGGAGTTCACAACAATTCAATTCGGAATGAATAATTAAAAGTAAAATGTGTTGAATAAAAGTCGAGTTATTTTCCTTCTATTTTCTAATGTATGCATTATAAAAATAATCTTACAAAATAAATGTACTGATATCTGATGTATTGAAGAGGTATGTGTAGTTTAAAATGTACCTACGTTTTTATTTTATGGTACGTTACTACATGATATATTGTAGGGAAAACAAATAGGGACTACAACTACCTAATTAGTCATGAGACATAACCAGGTACAACCTTTAAAGCGTGTCGAGTTCGCCCGTATGATTTAGTGCTCATTGTTTACATTTTATTTCTGATAACAAAATACATACAGGGTATAGGCGCAAATAGATGAGGCATCTCGACAATAATTATCTGCGACATATTAGTACGATGATGCATTCTGTTTTTCACTTCATGTGGATCATTTTTATAAGCTGTCTCTCAATTTGCTATCAAGACACTTGTTATGCAAATAAAGAACACCTTACTTCAACATACCATACAAGGGAATTACCGTTTTCCTCGGATATGGTGTTCTGTTGACTGAGGCATTATGCGAAACGTACCGTTTTCCTCATAAGGTGCCTTTGCTATTTTAATTTTCTATTCTTATGCATTAACTCCAAGGGAATAACCAGTTCACTCGTGTTTCCCTATTGATTGTAATTTAGAAAAAGATGGGGGTTCTCACGTAGCGCATTTGTTGGTAATACGTTTTGCTGTACGCTGTAATCCCTCTGTAATTCCAGTATGGGTATTGTACAACCCCTAAATGTAGCTCAGAACGAAACTATTAGTATTATTAATATTTAATAAGGCAAAGCCAGATAAAGGGCATGGTTACTGATAAACTGGAATAGGCGCGATATCTATAGGGCATGAAAATCGGGCGACAACCAATAATTGAAATAAATCACTTAGGTATATATTTTCGGATCGGAAAATCCAAGAAAAAAGTATTTTTTTCAATCGTAGCCCTGTGGGTAGGTATACATTTCAATATTTTGTTATAAACCGAATTACCTACCCAACCCGCCAAAATTTAGAAATCATAATTTGAATAATAATAATAAAATATTGGATTATTTCTATAGCACCGTTTTCGTGAGAAGAAAAATACCTCAAGGGCTCACCCCTGACCGTAACCCTGGCCGAAAGGCATCGTATCGCGAATGTTTTATTCTGAACTAAACATTACAACAAAGTTTGACGTAATTATTAAAATGGATTCGGTATGGACTAATATTTATGGATGATTGCCATAATATATGGTCAATTTAAATTGTATTAAAATACAAATTGGCCATGTACACTGCGCACTGCTCCATGCAATAATCTTCCGATACTCACTCACCTTCTGCCTTTACAATGTCATTTCCTCCGCCAGACGAGGAGGTCAAAAATACCACTTTATCTCCACAGGTATGGGTGTCCGCTGACTGTCTATTGACTGTCCACTAACTGTCCAGGTCACAGAGTTCACGAAGATTGTATCCGCGCCCTTCGTGTGCTGGCTTCACCCGATATACGGGGAGGTGAACAGCTTACAGCTACTTGGCATTGCAGTATATATTTACAGTGTTTATGTTTATTAGCAGTATGAAGACGAAGCAAGGTGTCGGGAGAATAAAATAAAATAATCTGGAGGAGACTACCTGTTTCGCCCGAGTTGCAACACTTTTTTCTTAAGAATAAAGATAGATGGATATTTCATTAAATGTCAAGTTCATTGTATTGTTGCATTTAAAAATATGCACGAATCTACCCGTCTGGTACTGTTATTGAGAACTTCCCGCTCGCGTGTCCTGCCTCCTACATCTGACTTCCTGTATCCAATGTCCTGTGTCGCGCCAGACTGTAGTACAGACGATGTAACCTGTAAGTAGATTCAACCATGCGTCATGTCCGCCGAACAAAGCGTCAGATGGCCAGCGGTCTTTTGTTCCAAACACCAAATATGATACCTTTGTTTCCGTGAAGCCATTTTTATATGGTGAGAGTTTTACTGATCCGTCGGTTTTAATATCAGTGAGGTTAAAATAATATTAGGCTAGTGTTCAAATTGTATGATACCTTGATGCATGGCTTTATATGGCCGGAACTTTTATTGTGCTATCGCATAGATTTGAAGAAAAAAACTTATAGCCGACAATACTCGTATAATACAAAACTTTTGTTGTTTTGTTTTGTTTGGACAATATAAATACAAGTATTTTAACGTACGTAAACTATACTATTCAATCCTTTTATATTTTTTTAAAGCTACTGGTATATAGTTGCCATATGGAAATAATTCGTTTTTATTACTTTTTATTTGCATTTGTGGGATGTAATTTGATTCGTTTCTTGATTAAGTCTTTTTAAATTTTTTGAATATTTATCACTGTTAATGTTCCACCTTATTATATTATTTGTGTACCCTGCGTCTGTCTCGAAACAGGAATTTCCTAGTGAGACATACACGGAGCATTCCCTTAAATTTTGTATTTACCAAGATAATTTTTATTTTTTTTTAAATATGTTATTTGGCATTTTATCAACAATGCCAGCCCATCGCAATCTTTGGGATCAACAGATTCTTACGATGGTTTAATGTTCAGTCTCATGAGGTCAAACAAATTGACATTTATGATGTTACGTTTAACGTTTCTTGAGCTGAATACTTATATTATACAACTGTCCAAATCTAGCAAACTCCAAATAGCCATTGCTCTATCATTTCTCTAATTCACCAGGAAAAAGCTTCCATTCTCATGGGCCAAAACAAAACTGCTTCCTTCGCCCGGTGGGACGATTGTGTGAAGTAGGCAAACATGTTTAGCGTTACAAAATATTGATAGCCGTTAGTGTCGCCAACGCTAAGTCAAGTACCTACGTACTAACTAATATAATTTCTGTAAATAATTTATTGTCAATCTAGACAAAACGTAGCCTCGTTATCATCATAATGTAGTCGCCTCAAGTTCTCGTTAAGAACGACCTTCCTCCGCGTACTGTGTAATAAATAATATAATAATATTGTATTGCAATGCAATGCACCATCATAATATTACCCACAGTTGTGGATGGCACAGTAATATGTCAACCATTACCGTAAAAAAATGTAGTTAATTTATAGGTGTAAGCAGTAGAAACTCTGCAAAATACTATTTCATTTAAAATGTACTCACACAGTCACATACTTTTTTTGATTTTATATTTATTTTCATATGAATACCGCACAAAAGTCTCAACTGCTCCCAACCGTCTAGAGCCAGTGAGACTATGGCATCCCCAAATAGGGTATGTTGTGAGGCTGAAGGTAGTGGGGAGGGGAAGGAGATGGGGAAGACGAAGGTTGAGAAGTACCTAGCTATTCAGATCTGGTCACCAAACACGGTTAGCCATTTCAAGCAACGTTTCGATTCTGAATGGTGGTCTTTCACTAGGGTGATCTTAGAGTATCTACCACTTTGGAACGTGCAGCAAATATACTTTTTTATTATTTATATAAGAATTAAATGTGTTATGACACATATTAATTAAATAAAAGTTATTGGCGCACGCCGGGTTTGAACCCGCGACTTTTGGATTCGTAGTCGAGCGTCTTACCACTCGACCATGGAGGCCGTCAAGAATCTTAAGAAACTTACTGGACTGTAATGAAGCTTTTTAAAAAATATTTCAACTAACAATATGCAATAATTAAGAAACGACTCTTTCTCTCTGTTCCTTTGTTATAATTTGAAAGTTATTATATTGTTTACTCACTGTTCTCATATTTTATTTTATATTGTGTTCTCCCTCTGTGTGTATTTATAACCGCACACTTTGTATATTTTGTAAATCTGTGGTCTTTATGAACTATTTTTTTTTAAATTTCATTAAATATGTCAAACCACAAAGTAATTGCCTTTTACGAAAATATATGCAAAATCGTTCGTTCCACTACATAATAAGAAAAAAAAAAGTATTGATGTCTCGAGCGAAGCCGGGTAGTAAAAGTAGTACGTTATATTCATGATTCACAACGCTTAGAGAGGAAGAAAAAGAGATTATTAAAATTTTAGTGGCTACGTGCCTATTACCGTACATGAATTCTGCACCTTCAGCGTTTTGCTACCTGACCGGTTCAAAGTAGTTGAGTTACGAGAACTGGCCGGTTAACCTGGTATCGGTGCGTTACAAGGTAAACATCATAGAATCGTCCATCCATTATTGACCATTTAATACAAGAATATAATAAACATCACGAACCGCTACGCTGGGTTTCTTTTATGGATAATGCCTATTACTAAGGAGTAGGCTAATACATACGCTCAAACTGCCCCTTTCCCGAGAATCGCTTTTCTGGTTACTTAGTTTTAAGAGATGGCAATAAAGACTTTTAGATATCTGTATTAAGGGTCAGCACTCAAGAATTACGCTAAATGTTACTTTGTAGCATTCTAATAGAAGCAATGTAAATATATTTTTTCTGCAAATTTTCTATGGGTAGTTAGAAAAATGTTTCCAATGAATACATTATTTTATCTGTAATCCTTTAAATTCTATGAAAAACATACCAAAATGACAGTAAAAGGTGCAGTTTGAAGACCATCAAATGCATTTTTGAACGTTTTACATAAAATTTTAGCATGCATTTCATAAAGAATTTAAAAGATTACTGTTTAAGCCTCAGCACTCAAAATTGGCGCTAAACGTCACTTTGTAGCTTTCTAATACAAGCAATACTACAAATGATTCATTTGTAAATTCTACACGAACAGTTAGGAAAATATCTAAGGTTTCCAGTGAATGAAAATTTTCAACCAAAATATATTTAATTCTATGAAAAACGTACCAAAATATCAGAAAAATGTGCAGTTTGAGAATCAGGGAAGGCATTTTTTAACGTTTTACCTAAATTTCTAGTGTGCATTTCAAATAGAATTTAAAGGATTACTGTTTAAAAATTGTATTCACTGTAAACCTTAGATATTTATCTTACTACCTGTATATGTTTAACAGTTAAATTATTTGTAGTATTGCTTGTATTAGAAAACCAAAAAGTGTTTATTTTTGGGTGCTGACCCTTAAGAATTGTATTCTCTAGAAACGTTGGACATTTTTCTCACTACTCATATAGAATTAACAGATTAATAATTTGTAGTTTTGCTTGTACTAGAAAGCCAAAAAGTGTGTATTATTAGGTGCTGACCCTTAAGACAGGCCAAAAATTTATAGCCAAATAAATGAGAATGTTATTTGAGGCATCTTCATACATTTTTTAAAAATAACTTTAAAACCTTCAACACCCACAATCGCTTTCATAAAATTACCCCCAGTGTTGCTACTCTTCAATTAGACCGAGTGTGAACAGCAAAAAATTTAAGTATTTTTTTGCAAATAGTTCGATATTGATTTTGAATAACAGGTTAATTTGGAACATCGTAACGACCTTTCAATTGTTTGTTAGTGGAGTGTTCGAGATGACCTTTCGTGAGGTTGCCAGGAAAAAATATTAAAACAGATGTTTTTTAAGGTCGGTAAGGCGAAGGTCTTCTATAAACGACGTTCATACCTGTACACATATGCAGTGAGTTATGTTGGCACCTGTGTTCGTTTAGTAAATTTACAAAATGTTTCAGGGTGGACCCCATCATTTCGGGGAAAAAATGTTCGAATTATGTTGTACGTAGGATTTTCAGTTTTTCGGCGGGTGGGAAGTATTTACTATATTTCTTACCATATTTCTTAATGATGGTGGTCATTGGCATAAAAAATATCGCTGCTCTGTGTATAAGAATTTTCGCATCTTAGAAAAAAACGCGTGCTGAGATTAACGCGGTCATTTTTTTAACAATATCAAATACACAATGTTATGGTATAAGGTTATACGTATTTTTTTCTTACTTTTTAATTACTTTATTTTATTTTTTGTGACTATTCCTCGCGACAGCTACGGATACATGTTTGTAAGGTTCATAAATTAAAGTGAATTAATATCAGAACACCAAAATCTGGCAGAAGCCATATAATAAATGAAAAACTGGAACGGAATCTAACCCGCAACCTTCCGACACAGTCATATGCGTAGGCCACTAAACTATGAAGGCCGCAGGCAGCTGCCCGCTGACAGAAAATACGGTAAATATTTGAGTTCTTATTATTCTTGTACCGTGCTAAAACAACACAAACATGTAAAAAAAATATTTTTAAACTGTTTGATTTATCAAACCGTGTTATATCAACATCCTAATCGTAAAAAAATGGAACGGAAAGACACCCTCGAAATGTAGTGCTGGAGAAAAATGCTCAAAATTCCATAGCCAGCCAGGAGCACTAACCTGCCCATTCTGGAAGAGCAGGCGGCATCCACAATAAGCTATCAACTGTCTGTCCTACAAATTTTGGATCCGTTGCTTGCCAAACTGAGAACTCGAACCTGAAGAGACTAGTAGTCACCGGGAAAGTGAAAGGCAGAATAAGCAGAGGAAGATCACCGATGCGTTGGACTGATCAAATATCACAGAATGCCGTGAGGACCGGAGGAGCCTGCTTCCCCACGATCCTCAACAATGAGGCGGCAACTAAAGAAGGAGAATCGTAAAGAAACTACTATAACTTGTAGACAAATTAAAACAAAACAATGGCAAACCACTGAAGACGATTATCGCACCGAAACATTCGGCAAAAATACTGAACTATTTTAGTATTGAAGAGTTTCAGAATGACAAAAAGGCCAAGGCCACAAGATAACCGATCCATCATAACAATATGATGAAAAACGATGCAGTGAAAGTCCAAGAATACCTCATATTATCTGAAATATTTTCGTGCTATAAAGATTACGCATATCACCGCCGGTTATCAGGATGTTAAATATAACCAACAAGTCTAATGGAAAAGTAACGCAGAAACAGAGATCGCTTTAAATTTGACTCACTGCGTTCTGTGATTTTCGCCGAGAACATTACCTACGCTATATCTGTCCGAAAAGAATCACGTGTTTTGTTATTGAAGAAACGGTTCATCCCTAAAGTATAAATATTATGTAATGCGTAACTTGTCTCTCAACTAATGTGATCTAGATTTGTTTTGGAATTAGATGCTTGTTAGTTTGGATGTGAGAAGTGCCATGGAAGTGATGTATGCTTCAACTAGATTCCAGAGCAACCCGGAAAGTAAGTCAAACAATAATTTAACTTTATACCAATTTGAAAGCTAGATGTACTTATTATTACATGTGAGAGTTGTTTCCTCCTGAAGGCACTGTCGAACTGTGGTACAGCCTCACTAACAGACAAACTACTTATAGGAAAAATAGAGAGCGTCCAAACATACCGACACGCGAAATATTTTTAACATTTGTTGTACATTTATTTTATGTTATTAGAAAACATCAATCTTCAACATAACATAAACATAAACAATAATGATCAGTAAACTAATCTCTGTTTCGCGAGTTAAGAGGGGAAGACATGAAACGAGGAAGTAAACCAAATACTAGAAATGGGGCATCTCGGAATAATGGAAGAAAATGTATGAGGCATTGAATGAATGTGAGTTGAGCAAGGAGTGTGTTAGGACAGATGGATGAGATGGTTCGTAAGTTAGATAGGTGTAGGAATATGGGGGTTTCATTTGAATGAAAGCATTTTGTCGTCGGAAAGGCAAAAAGGCTGAAGTGCCATTTTGAGAAGTTTACACCAGAGCACTTTAAAGTTTTTTTTGTTTTTTTTTTGAAAAAAAAATGAATTTTGAAAAAAAAAGTCATCTCAGGTGATTCAATGCTCTCACTGAGTTACCTGAAGCGACAAAAAGCTAAAAAAGTCCCAAACTTGTGTCGCTTGAGTCAAGCCTTCCCTCAAATGGTAAATATATTTTAGATGGTTGAAGGGCAACAAAAACTTCAGAATCAAACGAGAGTCAAAACAATCGATGCAGAAATAAAACTGCACATTTAACTCATTTTTGACCAAAGTGTCGCTTAACCCCTTTTGCCTTTCCAGCGACGATATATAGCCGTTTATTTATTTTTCTTTTTACAAAATAAATCGACAAATGTCGCTCCACATAATGTGAGCAAGATAATGAGGTTTTCTTATTTTTATATAAAGTATCAATTGTTTCTCGTGAAAAGATCACGAGATGTAACGTCACTTGGCAAGATGAAAACTGAGATATTTTGTTCCTACAGAATCACATTTTAAATATAGAGGTATGTACTTTATCGCTTATCATTATTTAATATTTTTTCAAACATCGTACAGCAGTTCTATATATTTTTTTAAAATTATATTCGTGCGTACGTTCCTAGGTACGTCCTGGGAATTGTAATCTTCAATGTCACCTTGTTTATTAAAGGTGTTTTGAAGATGTGCCTAAATATAAAAAATTCGAAAGCTTCTATTTTCCGTGTCAATATTTGGTTGAGTGTTTAGGTTTCCATGTCAAATAGAATTTATGAGAATACAATACAACAACGAACCATTCTGATTTTATTTGGCACGAGGTTAATGGCGGATGGTAGGTTAATCGCAGGATCAGACATATCAATATTGACCCAAGGGTTTTAATAAATGTTGTTTACAATATCAATAATCCCTCGTGCTGTATTTGTAATCTGTAGCCTACTAAAGCTTGAATATAAGTCCATGCGCTTAGCTTACGAATAAGTAGATCTTAATTATACAGCCACTGAAGAAATAAACCGATAGAAGTGTATTGTGGACGAGTTCGGGGACCCGGAGAAAGTTTTTTTTCTTACCTTTGTTGAAATTGAAAATAATATTTTCAATCACTGAAATTCTTTCTAGAATCAATTTCATTAAAATGTTTGAGGTCAGGGAGTCGAAAGGTCGTGTTTAAATTGTCGACATCGGTTTTATTTTAAATTAGTATTGATCACACTTCTAGAAATCATCTGTTCAGTGTATACAGCAGAAAATCTGTTTAAGTGAAGCAGCGAAAACTCTCAAACGGTGACCTTTGGGGTAATGCAAATGGAATAGCTTTTTCTGTTTGGAATCTATTGATCAAGGCAACTATTTTCACCTTGCGACGTTTTCCACCACAAGCTATGGAAATTTAAAATGTTCAATTTATTGCCAACAAACGAGACAAGTTTCCATGTTAGCTTTGTAGCTTTCAATTCAAATGAGTGAAGGCAAATCCAGTCAGCGTCGGATCCACCGTATGTTCAAACATAGACGCCACCTCCGAAGGGGCGCCGTGAAAATAAAGATCTTATTTAAATTTATATTCCTTAAACCGTTTAAAAATTGCCCACATCATGGGATAATTGAGGGGCTTAGAAGCAAAGGCAGCAATCTCCAAAAACGGTTCTGTAGCATTGTCAACTTCTGAATGATTATAGAAATGGAGAATGAAGTGTACAAAAATGTTAGTGCACATTAAACTAGGAACAATTTGAAACAATTATCTCTAAATTTATCAATATATTCACAAAAGAAAAGTGCATTAAACGTTAAATCAACTTTCCAAGAAATAATTTAAAATGGAGAAGATTGCTGCCTTTGCTTCTAAGCCCCTCAATTATGTTTTCTATTGCGCTGGAAACATCACTGTGCATTCAACGGCTATCGAAAAAGTGTGGAAAAAGTTTTTTGTCACGGATTTATTTTTATTTATTAAAAAATGGGGGGGGGGCGCAGTCGGTAGGTCCTGCACAGGGCGCGAGATGTCGCGGAACCGGCCCTGAACCCAGTTAGAAATGTTAGTATGCAAGTGTTTTATTTCTTGAAAAAAAAACAGTATGTAAAGTGTACATATTGATGTGACCTCATTGTAATTAGGAATTATTGTTTCTTATTTAGGTAACATAGTTTTGATGTTTCAAGGAGTCAACAAAGCAAGCTGGTGTACTTGTTTTCTCAAACTGCTATTATGCATTCAAAAATAAATATTGAGATTTTACTCACTTTCATCTGAGTATAAAAGTGAAAGGGCAATTCAGTACGTATACATTTAGTTTTTATTAATTTTGTAGAAATAAATTAGCAATCTTATCTACTAATTAGATGAAAAGTTTATGTAAACGTTTCAACGGTGAATAAAATTTACGTGATAATAAAAACATGCAATATAATAATTACGGTCTTCCTACCTTACCCCGTCACAAGTCTCTTCTCGTGTCTACATTTTAATTTTTTAATTTATGATTCCAACTGATTTCTGATACTGATTCCAAAAACTCTTGGTCAGCTTTGGCTTCATGGTACAGCTTTTCCTGTCCGGATTTTCTAGTTCAACGCAAAAATGTTCGTCGTCATTTCCATCATGGTCTATGGAGCTGAAATATCCAATAAGGCTTCACTTTGAAAAAAAAAAATTTTCTTTTAAAATGGCGAGACAACGATTTTCTTGTTTTGCCAGCATATATTTTCTAGTTTTTACGTTAAATTTTAAACTAATCGTGGTAAACTTGTTTATCATGTTTTTTCATAAATATTGCTTGAAATATCCATGTAAGTAAAAATTTACTTTTCATTTTTCATATCCTGGGATTTTCCTGAATATCTCAGCCCCCTTCTTAGAAGTGTGAAAAAAAATATTCTTTTAAAATAAAACATAAGTAAAATAACGATGACTTTACTTCAGCTTTTTTCTATTTTGCCAGCATACATTTTTCGATTTTTTAAATTCAAATTTTAAACTAATCAAGTAGTAACAAACTTGTTTAAGTGTAAATGTGTTTTTTCATAAATATTGTTGCTATTACTATTCATTTTTAAATAAAAATACATATTTTTATTAATATTCATTTTTCATATCCTGGGATTTTCCTGAATATCTCAGCCCCCTTCTTCGAAGTGTGAAATAGCGCCGAGACGCGTCTCACCGGTCAGAAAATTATAAGTAAAATAATTAATTATTATTTGTCAATCTTCATTGACTTTCCCGCTTGAGGGCTTCCCCTGACAAAATGATCACATATCGTGCAAGCTTCTACCAAGCAACATGTTTATCCTAGTAAATATTCGAGGGAATACTTTTAATCCTCTTACGTAAGTTTAGTGAAGAGGTCTGTATTATAGGGTTTCGTTTTTAGTTTCTTCTGCTTGGTGCTTTTCGTGGGGGTTTTTTTGTTCATTTTAATAAACCACAATAAACCGATGATATCTCGGCTCGCGTGTATAGAAAACACGTCAATTGTCAGTGTTATTGACACATGTCACATTACGCCGCTTCAATGTTTGGCCACTGTATTTATACACCGATACACTTAAATAAATATTAAAGCAACGTGTCCCGTCGATATCGCGAATGAGAACCAATCTAAAAGGAGTTGGACTTGTTGCCGCCGTTTGTATTGGCGCCAGTGTCGCGGCCGCCGATGGCCGCCGAAGCTGCGTTTTCCGTTTTCAGATTTTCAGTTTGGTTTGAGCGCAGCGCGGTAAGCCACGTCTGGGGGGTCATATTTACTAGATCGCCGATATCTTTTCGCGACTGTTTCGTATTCTTGGCGCGAATCGTTGTTCTCGAAATAGGTGCCTTATCGTTGTAGCCCACGAATAAAGTGCCGTGCCTAAAACCGAGTGCATTACCTGCCAAAACCCCTTCAATGTATAGGTAGCCGCTCTTTTGTTTGTGAAAAAAAAACGCTGGAAATAACAATATTCTTCGATGAGAACTTTTTATGTGTGACGAAACTGTGCAATGAATTTGTAGTTCGATAGTCAATGTCATGATCACTAAAAGATTGTTTAAACATCTGCTGGAGATCACAATAAGTTGCTGTAACACAATGTAAACAAACACTTTCGCATCATCCTATAATAACTTCGTGAAGTGGTTTTTAATTTCTAAGAAGAATAAAACTAGTCGAAACATTTTCATATGATAAATAAATAAGATACTTAGTGAATTACAAGTTTTTATATTGATTTTATTTTAATAATTTATAAAAAGTTCTTATTTCTAACTGACATGTGCTGTTGCAATAAATTTTCAGGATTTTTCAAAAGAATTTGTGGAGGTAAGAAACCCTTTAAATATGTTTATTTTATTCACCTACTCAAAACAAATTTTTAACGGAACAATATTTTATAATTGTGTTATTGTTATTTTATCACTAGCCAGAAAATAATTTCTAGAACCTATAACATTCAAATTTAACTATTTGTGATTGTTTTTTAGATAATTTAATTTTTTTCACATGAATTTACCACAATAACAAAACTTAAATTAAAATAATTTGGATCTAATGCATTATCGGTTCTAATTGGTCAACGTTTATTTTCCATAATCTCAAACCTGTGCTCAGAAAACAAGCTGTCTACGAAACTTTGGATATCTGTTAAAAGCTCTACGTCAAGTAAAGTGATCCCCAAACAATAAAAATATGCGGTACGTTTTAACAAAATCTCAACCTGAACTACAAAGCAGGTATCTGAGTGCCCTAAACAGCTAAAACTCTCGACCGCTGGATTCTGGCGTTATCAAATTTGCACATTTTTTTCTCACTGAAATTTCAAGTCAACGCAACTATTTTCATCTCGAAATGTAATTATACGATTCAGACAAATGAGTTACGTCGCAACAATTCCAATAAAAACGAAAGTACTTATTTGAAAAAAAATGTTTGTTACAGTATAAATTTATACACTTATAAATACATAATTGTTTCTAATAATCGGTATATTATTGCCATTTAATACAATTCAGATTGTATCGTTGCGAATTCTCTCACGCGCGCCGTACTGCTTATTTTTTTTAAATAACATTAGGTTCAGTTAAATTGTTCCGTGAATAAATAAATAATTTAAAAAAATGTTCTGGAAAATTTATTTAGAAACATGTGATAATAATGAAGAAAAATAGATAACACCTGAAGTTACCTTAACAAAACTACAAAAAATCTTTCTCAGTCAAGTTCACTGTCAATATTATTTGGGTAGATTGGATTAAAGATTCAAACAAATAGAAAAAGGTGATGTTTGTTACTGACGCAACCATGGTTTTACGGATTGTTTGTTCTGTTGATATAATTCGTCGGGGACTCCTTGAGAAGACATGGCAAGATCGGGTGAAGGCAAAATTAAGCTGGGTCATGTCAAGAGTCAACAAAAGATAACAGAAGTAACAGAAAATAATAGATAGATAATAGAAAGAATAGATTGTATTCAGAGACAGTTGTTTGGGGTTTAGAGTTCTCTACCCATCCAGTCCACCACTGCAGAGAAATGGTGCGCTGGTTACTAGTTAGTTAGGTACTACTATTTGACTGGTTTAGATATAATTTACTAGGGCAAATTAACAGCAACTCTCTTCATCCCCAAACCTGAAAACTTTCTATCTAATAATTATTTTCACATCTTCAGTCTTGTCAATCGTCTTGTCATCTATCAAGAAATTGGTTTCAATCACTTTTCTCGTCCCTTCCATGCCGTATAACAAATCGTTCATTGTTTATATTTTATGATTCCTGTCAATAATTTATGTTGCCGAATGACGTAAACAGATAGTATTCCATCGCCAATAGATTCATCTGAATTGAACAAATTGCATCGCAATCAGCTTCAATTGCACCACGTGCTTGACCGAGACCACCCAGATAAGAGAGATAAAGACTTCCCGTCGTCGCCCGTGGCTAAGGTGATTTTAGCTATATCCTCGATACTCATATAGTATCCATATATACTCGACAGTTGATTTGCCTTCAAAACATAACTGAAATAATCGCCTTCCGGAGGCATCGTGAAACTTGTAAGACAATTTATAAAATCATCTAGAGTGCTCAATCAAAACCAAATATAAGACATGTGTCGCCCTCTAGAGGCATCATCTTAGTATGATTATTGTAGATGTGATTTCTTAATTTAACATGTATAACAAAATATGATTAATATGTAATTTTATTACATGCACCTTGTATCATGCCATACTAAATGCTGTAATTTAAAATGTGGGTGTCATGTTTACCAAATACATGGACGTAAAGACAGCAAACGTTTTTATTTATTATGTAAATATTATTTTTATAACTCCTTTGTGATACTGATGTGTTAATTTAATTGCGTTTAAAACAATGAGTGCTGTATTTATTAAAGGGATTGGTAGAACTAAAAAAGATTTATGTGTGTTGCTTTAATTTGTTTTTCATTGCTAATAATTGCCCCGGAGCGTATGCAGTATTAAGCTGTTTTGGAAATTACTTGATTGTAATCTGTTGTGAGATGCTGTGCAAAAACAATGTATCGACCAAAATATGCATATACCGTTGGAAATATGTAAACTCGTAATTTCAAATTAAAATAATAATGAATGCTGTCTAAAAAGGGTACTCCACAGATACCATTTTTAGTACTTCAGCTATTGGATAGGAAATCAATAAATATAATTTATTTGAAGCACAAATTTAAAAAAAAAAACGAATTTCGTCGGAATGCAACAAAATATGAAATATTTAAATAGGTAGGTATTCCTTACTCTCATATCGCCAAATCAAACATTGTACCTATAGAACAGTACTTATATATGGTCATGTCATGTTAACTTGGCTACGATGGGTCGGTTTAGGTTGGGTTAGGTTAGAGCAGTCTCACCATGACAATCTTAGAATCAAAAAGTCGTACTATTTTTTTGACTAAGTAACAACCACGCCATCTATCCGAAAGGCTGGGCAAAGATGATGGAATCCTACGCAACTCTAATTTGGCATGTACACCTTGATTCATCCTGATATACATTTATTTATTCATACAGGTACTCTCTGTTATTCCGGCTCTTGACAATTCCATCCTTTAAAAAAAAATACAATATGTATATATGTTAGGTGTATTTTTGAACCGGCTTGCTACGGATGTCTCCTTGATTAATTCCGTCTAATTGCACATATTAATATTAATAATATATCCCCGTATCATTTTTCGTGTCGTTAATACCGCTAAAATTGTGATCATGAATTATTATAATTGATTAAAAAGACGTTTTCTTCACCTTGTTCACGTTTAAGCACTTTTTAATGGGTCATGAACGACCGTACTGTTGTATTCGTATGTGCTTAACTTAAACCGGTACAAAGTAAACAGAATTTTCAAATAAAACATCAAACTCTTGAGTGAAGTAACCACTCGTTAATCTCTTCACTTCTCCTCTTGTCTACATAATAATTACTGTACTTGTACTTTCGCTTGTACTTATACTCTCTACATGTTTTAAGTACATACGTAGGTTACGAATAGATGGATTATGTTGCTGTTAGTTAGAGCTGGGAAATAGGGAAATCGCAAATTTTAGTACTTAGGGAAAAATTATTTTTATTTTACAAACCGTTTTTTCCCTATATATAAAGAGGGGGAGGTTATATGGCCTCTTTTCGCCAAATAAGTAGGATATTTCACAAATTGCTTTTTTAAAATTACACTAAAATTACCGTTGTTGTGTATAGGTTAGGTGAATAAACTCTAAATAATTTTAAAGTGACTAGTTTCGACGTAATTTCGATTTTTAAGAAAATATTTTAATCTTTAAATATCAGTGTTTTAACTGCAGTGCCATAGCCCGAGAATGGTCACATGCTTTGATGACCATTGGCCACATGTTTCGTCCCGACCGCCGGCCCAGGAACCGGCAGGGGGCGGGGGAGTGCCGATCTCGACCGACTGTTCCCGAACGCGAGCGATGTTTTCAACAAATGTTTTTTTTTACTGAGAGAGGCGGCCTTTTTTGTCAATTGAATACAATCATCATTACAATTTTTTTTATTTGTTCGTTAGTTCTTCTTTTTGCCTGCGCATATAACCTGTTAGATATGTCGTGGCGCTTTCGCAGCTGCCTGATATGTTTTAGTCTTTCTTGTTATTTTTCGCCAAATAAGTAGGATATTTCACAAAAAATTAAAATAATAATCATAATTTTAAGTTAATAATTGTGTCTATCTGATGGGACCTGCCAGGTAAGTATGTTCCTGTATATTTTCTTATTTAAACTAGGAATTAATATGTAATGATAGAAAGTAAGATCTGTACAGCGCCCTTGAGGTGATTTTTCACAAAAACGGCGCTATACAAATCGTCCAAATATTATTATTATTATTATTATGCGAGCAATTTTTCTAAGTTGCACTAAGGATCCGGTTTTAAAATATTCTCAACTAAATAACTGCATAATAACTTTCATTAACAATTTTCGACACGTTAAAGAGAGGTCAAACTAATCGGCGATCCAAGTAGTCATGAAAATTGCGTAAATTTTTTGACAGCTCGAGAAAAAGACGATTTCTATGATTTTATTTGTATTCGGCGAATTTCAAACAAAATATGGACATAATTGTACATCGCGACAGAGTAATTAGTAATTGGCAAATAAAAATAAATTATAGTGAATACCGCACGAGAGTCCCAACTGCTCCCAACCGTCTGGAGCCAGTAAGGCTAAAGGTAATGAGAAGAAGGAGATGGGAGAGAGGAAGGTTAAGAAGTACCTGGCTATTCAGATCTGGTCATCAAATACGACCAAACCCATTACAAGCAACGTTTAATTTCTGAATGGTGGTCTTTCGCCAGGGTGATACTTAGAGTATCTACAACTCTGGAACGTGGCAAAAATATAGTATATATTATTTAAAATACAAAGAAAACAGGTTTATTCACCGGGATAGATTAGAGAGAGTTTGTGGATGACCTTGAATTGTCATTACTGCAAGTCAATCTTTTATTAGCTGACCATGCGAAAACGCCGCCTTACATAATTGTATACTTAATTAGCCCTTTAACATTTATCATCTGAATAGTGAAATCATTTGAATTACGATGTTGAGAAGTTTCGGTAAATAGATTCTCAGAGAACTAAGTCATTAATTCTTCACCTGCCTATTATTTGAAAGTGAATGAATCATCAGATGTTTGGTGGCCTTTGGGTGGGTTATCTTGAGGTTGTGGAACTCAACCATACTGTTCGCATGATAAATGCAAGCGAGTCGCCTCCAGTCTCCCCTTGTTTACAAGTGCAGGCAACCTTGTAGCAGGAGTGAGCATACTGCTGTGCAATCATTATAACATATTATGTTGTATTCATTAATAATTCATCTCTTTTAACCTTGCCGCTGCGGAATTCGTTTGAGACGTTACATGGATGAATGCATCACATTCAATTCCAGTTCTGACGATATCATGTACGACGAACTTATTATTTCATTTCCGCCCAGGGGAGGGTCACATTTTAACTTTGGACACTTATTTGAAAGCTTTCCTAGTAACATTTTGTACAATTTAACAATTGCGATAAGTTTCAATTCAAGTAATTGAATGTTGGATAAAAGTAACATAATACGTTGAATATAGTTTCCCATTAAATTTTCATACTTTCAAATTTCAAACAGGTTTCAAATTCTCCAAAATAGAGCAATGAGAATTATACTTGGGCGAAATAGATACTCAAAAGTAGCTAAAATGTCAGAGGAACTAAATTGGCTGACAGTTAAACAGATGCTGACATTGAACACATTGATGTTTATACATAAAATGAAGAACAACTTGTTACCAGAGTATTTTTCTGACAAAATTATCTACAATGTTGATATTCACAAGTATAATACAAGGGCATGCAAAGAAATTAGACTATCAGAACAGAATAAAGCCAACACCCAAAACAGCTTACTATATAAAGGAATGAAATCGTATAATGCGCTGCCGGAAACCATCAAAATTATGCCTATCAATAAATTTAAAAAAGCCTGTAAAAATTATTTAAAATGCATGTAAACCAAAATAATAAGTAGTGTTTAAGTTAAAATATTATTAGTCAAAAATAAAATGAAATAATTAGATACTTGTAAACTTAAATGTACAAAGTAACTAATATAAAAAAAATAAAATAAAATAAAAAAAAAAATACTTTCCTTAAAAACTAGTCGACGATAGATTATTTGTTGCACAAATCACTTATCTATTTTTAGATGTTATTTTTATCTATTATTAGACGACAGTACCTACCTACCTATGTAAATATATTTTGTTAAAAGCAATACATTTTCTAGTTGAATCTTAGCGTGTATTACACATTAGCTCTTATGTTTATCACAAGGACAGTACAATAACACGTGTTTTTCTAAATTCATTGTGATTTAAGTACTAATGTCTAGGTGTAAACAATAGGGCTTCAATAATTTCTAACCAACTAATGTATTAACATAGCGCTTATCTACTATCTGTCTTTGAAATCGTGCCATTGAATTTTATAAATAATATATGTATTATAAAATAGCATTGCTAGCTTTTAAAAACCGAATGCAAAAGTCATTGTATTATAAATATGATAAAGTAATTATTATACGTAGAATACACGAGATAAATTCTCCGTTGCTAAGGAGTGATTGGGCCGCCTATATCATTTTCTAAGGTTTTTTAAAACACTTTCAACATAATGTACGAATGCACCGCCTCCTACTATGTGTATCATATTTTATCATTCGTGACGACATCGTATTATTAACTAAACAAGTCGGCAAATTATTTGTTATAAGTATTTGAGGTGGCTATATGTATCCGCACTGGTGGCGGATATCCCAGACAAATCGACGTGAAATAATTTTGCCCTAAGGTCATCTAAATTGGGTTTCCCAATTAGGTTGCATAATTTTTTCACAGTTAAAAAAAAAAAAAAATAGGCGCTATTAATCACTACCACTAACTGTTAAACTTACGATACAGATCCGTCAAACTAAAAAAAAAGAATATTTTGCAATCTTTAGAACTTCAGACACTCCACGTGTGGGTGAAATAAATATTTAATCCTTGAATTCATAAAAAAAGTATTTAACAAATCATTAATTAATTAAATATTTAAATAATATCAATAATCAACAACACAAATATGAAACAGAAAATAAAAAGACAATGGTCACAACCGAGACTCGAGCTCGGATCATATACTCTATCCGGGAGTAACGCTTCAACCTTGAAGTAACAATATATGGAGGGATAGCTAATTTGTTTTACCCAACCCATCCGAAATTGTAATAAATCACTTTTTCCGAGTTTTTACATCGTACACCATGAGAGAGAAAGAGACAACAAATTTCTTGGACGGCTTCTAAATACTGTCGTAATGATCTTAAGCTGGTTATTTTCGCTGGTTGACGGCGGGACTCCGCCCACATTTTTTATTTTGCCACTAAACTTGACACAACTAAACGGTTTTTTAGGTTAGATGCTATATTTTTGTTGATAAAAATACTGTGAAAAAGTGGCTGTACGAATACACAAAAACATTATTTTATTTTATTTTATTTATTTTATTTATTTTATTTATTTTATTTTATTTTTATTTTATTAACGCCTTTAAGGCTTTTTACATAAATACATTTTTTAAATAAAGGAGTACAATAGATGGGTAGAATATAACATTAAGAGAAAAGTTAGTATTTAACTGCAAGTATATAAATATAGCGTAGGTTTATACATATAATAACAATAACCTTTGTGTTCTATTGAAAACATTCAAGTAAGCTAGATTTTAATTTGGAAACAGTGTTGTAACGGTAAACATCTATTGAACCATATTTATTACCAAGTCTATGCAGTCTTTGAATGGGAGAATTATCAAAATAATTGTTTGTAGACGGAGAAACATAATATAGAGCCGCCTGCCGTATCACGGGTAGGTACTGCAAGGTAAGGCTCGTTAGATCCGGGGCGTCCAATCTGCCATTCGCTATTTTAAAGAGACATATTAAATCGCTCACTGTGCGTCTTGATGATAAATCAGTGAGGTTAAGCAAGTTCATTAAATATACGTAATCAAGGTCGGGGATACATAACTTATAATTAATAAATCTGAGAAACTTATGCTGCACTCTTTTCTATTTTAAGTTGGTGAATATTATAAAATGGAGCCCAGATTGTAGAATTGTACTCTAGATTAGATCTAACCAACGCAGTATAAAGTAATTTAAATGAATTCAATAATTTAAAGTCTTTTACCGTCCTCAAAATAAAAACCCAAGCATTTCATGGCCTTATTAGTAATTTCATTTATATGAGGAACAAAAGTTAATTTACTGTCAAAAATTATACCCAGATCCTTTATTTGGTCAACTCTTTTTAAGTTAATATTGTTAATGCTATATTGATACATAATGAGATTTTTAATTCGGTTATCGTTTGACATTTTTCAATATTAAGGAACAGTTCGTTACGAGCACACCACTCTTGTAACCTCACAAGATTCAATTGGAATACGTAACAATCATTAAGATTGGTAATTGTTTTGTAAATTTTTAGATCATCGGCAAATAAAAGAATCATAACTCCATCGAAAACGGTAGTGATGTCGTTAATAAATAAAGAAAATAACACTGGTCCCAAATGTGACCCCTGTGGAACGCCACTGAAGATTTCAAACTGATATGATAAGTGTAGATTGAGTTTGACTGATATTTTTCTTTTATGTAAGTAGCTTTCAAACCATCTCAAAATATTTCCGGTTATACCGAGGGTTCTTAGTTTATGAATGAGAATATTATGTGACACTTTGTCGAAAGCCTTACTAAAGTCAGTATACACTACATCAGTTTGAAGACGCTTATGCATGGTATTAAATAGATGTTCCTGATAAATCATTAAGTTAGTAAGAGTGTAATTATGTCGATATGTGATATGAATGGATGTATAAATACCGTAGCCTTAGTCTTAGCCACGCCCATTTGCGCCGAGTCATGTTAAAATCATCAAAAACAAGTCCAAAACTGACTTCACTGGCTTTGGCTTGGGCTACCTCTTGTATACTCTAAGGCTTCAACCAATTTAAAGATGGCAGCCAAATCGGAGAAAAATTAAAAAATATATTTCATAATTTTCAGTGAAAAGTATGAAATCGATTAAAAATGTCGGTTTCTAATGAGGTTCCAATGGCTGAATTGGTTGAAGGGTTACTCTCGGATAGAGTAGACGATCCGAGTTCGAGTCTCGGTTGTGACCATTGTCTTTTTATTTTCTGGCTTTTTCTGTTTCATATTTGTGTTGTTGATTATTGATATTATTTAAAAAAACAATTAAAAACAGCATCAATGCTTTAATGTTAATTGTAATTTCAACTTTCATTGATTGATTGCGTTGATATTATTTATCATGTTGATTCGAGACTAATTTTCGTTAGGTTCTTTGAACAAATATTTGGCCCGTTTTTTGGCGAAATCCTAAAATAACGTTTGCTTGGCAATGAATTAATGTCTACTGGCGTCATCGACTGTATCGGACGGTTCAAGTAACATTGCATCACCGAGTGCTCAGCTGGCCGCCGACCTTTCATAATTGTGATGACAGGCGATAGTCAATAATGATTGGGTGGAGAGTGAAGAGTTTACACGCGGTGTATAGGATGGTGTGAACTCAGCAAATACGTGGGTTCTAGTTAATGAAGCTGAAGGTCCACGTGGGCGGGGGAGAGAGAAGGGTCACTACGTTAAGTAAAGTACAAATGTCCGCTTGGCGAAGTATTGCTGAATTCCAATATGCGCCAATGGCCGCCAAACAGGTTTAAAATATATTAGGCCATATTATAGGCCCAATGCCAATAGGCGCCAACGAGTTTAACGTAGCTTTTTTTACACCCTTAGGGCCCCCACTCACGAGCGATCTAACAAGCCAAATGGCCCCGCGTCGATCCAATCCAACAGGCCAAATGCCCTCACGCAGATCCAAAACTCATCGTATGTCGGGGAACTCAGATGGATCGGCGTGGATCAGTTGAATTTTCAGTCCAAAATCCACGAAAGCCAAATGGATCGCTAGTGAGTGGACAGCTTTAGCTTCTAGTAAATTGATATTTAATCTGTTGATATTGTTATACACATTTCTGAACATTTTGTCATGGTGTATGATAACTATCATGATTTGAGATACCTAGTTTTGATTTTACATACATATCTGTTGTATATATTATTTTCTCGTTATTTTATTAGGTTATGTAGTTTAATTTAAAGTGTACTTGACTTGAGGGTGACCTACGAGTATCATAAATCTGCGCTGTATAAATTCACTGTTATTATTATAGTAAAACATTGAATTACCACCTTATCAAAAATTGTAAACTATTATTGCTGGTAATTATTGTAAATACATGTTTTATTTTACATCCTGGAATGCATAATCCAATATGATTTCCTTTTTAAAGGAATGTTTGTAAATATGGTAATGATTTTGACCCCAAAAAAGTATTCGGGTAAATTATGGGTTAACCTATTTTATACGTATGCTCAGTTGCTCTGGTGACACCAGAATTCTGCTTACTGCTAATTTTAACTCAGCGGTAGCTCAGTTTTAGTGGTGAAAGCCACCGTTGGTCTGATCCTGTTAGGACTCATCCCAAAAGATTATTATGTTTGTATGAAAAATCGGTTCAAACTGGTTCCGGTGAAAGTGAAACTTGGGTAATAAAAAAATAATGTAAACCGGAAATTCTTAACATCCGTTTTTAGGCTTTAATTTTTTTTAAATTTCGATGTAATTTGTGGACATTGGATTCAATGATAAAGGATAAAAGAGAAATTGCCTTTTATACCATCGCGTCAGTCCGAAGCGGATAGAGTTACACATACTTCACTTATTGTTATTTGTGATTTAATGCTGAAATACTCGTATAATCCATAAGTACTTTCATAATCAGATTTTTAATCCCACACAAATGTAAACTTTATAGGTTTTTCCTATTTCTCAATGCTTACACATAAAATTTTAAACATATTATAGTAAAAACAAAAATACACGTACAGAAGAAATAATACAAAATATCGGTAGTAATTAATTCGACTATAATCTTTAAATATTCAATGCAAAAAAAAACATTAAACCAAAAAAAAAGGGACACATTAAATAGGATTTTCATTTGATGATGACTTCGACAAAACTGAACTTTTAACAAGTATTTACCACAGTAAATTACCAAGTATTTTACACGGTATCATTGCAACACAAATAATCATTTAATATTCCGCACTGCAAATGTCTACCGCGATGATGGACACTGCAAGACTGTCCAAAATGTTGGCAAGAAAAATAAGGAATCGCAACAAGGCTCAATACCTCCATAGTCCAATAAAATATTTTTTTAATATCTGGAGATGACCCAACTAGTAGGCCATTGGGTTACATTCTTGTTTTATAATGATTTAATATTAGGTAAACGGTAACACAGAACAAAAAACAAAATGTATTATCCATGTCCTATATCGCTATATAATTATAAATAATTACCAAAAAAACCTAAATTATCACCGGAAAATGTGTGCAAGAAAAATGAATGATGCAATGTTAACCAGAGGAGAAATTGGCGACCGTCAGTTAATAATGATATCTAATAATAATTGTGATTGTATTATAACTGCCGGTGATATATTTTATTATTTTTCTCGATTTCCACACGGGAAGTCCCTCTGTCAAGTGACGCGATATTTGGAAACGCAAAATTCGCGGAAAGGTATAAAAATAAAATTAAAAGGTAAATATATATATTTTGTTTATGCGAACAATGAAATCGCTTCACATTGTTTTACTTTCGTTGCATATCACAATGTGTGATGATGAGTCACGTTCGTGTTATTTTCCGCAGTTTTCTGAGATGTCTGAGTTATCACGTATACGTGGACGTGTTGTTGCATCGTGTGTCAACACAACTAACTACGTAGGAACGCCCACTGTGTTTGTTATGATTTACAATTGTTTGTTATGTATGGTTACTAGTAACGAGTGCCACACCGATCCCATCTACAAATAATAACGTATACTCGTATACGCGTCGCTTCTCTCGTTTTTATTTAGCAAATTTACCTTACCTTTAATTTCTACCTTGACCTGGTTTACCCATCTGTTTTAACGACTATTTTACAATCTTCCAAAACAGATTAGCCATATTCACGTCGGTATAATTGAATGTTATTTATAAATTGTAATGGTTAAAATCTTTTATATGCCGTTTATCATCAATCGTAAATTATTTTTTACGACCAGTACAATTTTATAGCACTCTTACCTAATTATAAATAGTTTATTCCGGGATATGGGCAAGGTATGGCAAAGCCATTCGTTACATATAGCATATATTTTTTTACAAATACATGTTATTTAATTAAATGCTTAATAATGGGAAAAGATAAATAGACGGTGGATTATGGTGCCTTTATTTTTTTTTTTATTCTACGATGTTATAATAGTTTCTGGCCTGAGACGGGATTCTCTGATGAGGGCAATCTCTGAGACCGCCGCAAGCCTGGAGAAGCGCTACTATGTGGAGTGCCCGAATGTCGTGCGATATACGTTGTTACTTAGAACTCCAAGCGTTTCATGCTGCTCTTCTTCAAGTTAACACTTTTATAGGGTAGCACAAAAGCAAGAGATAGAAGGTTATTTTTACATCTAGACTGCAAAGTGAAAAATTTATACTTGGAATGTTTAATTTCACGTTGAGAACTCGTCTTAGTCTATAAATGTCATCGTCATCGTCATCGTCATCCCCTAAATAAGCCAATATTTATATATTAATTTAACTTCTTCCAAAACTATCACTGATTTATTTATCTGTTTTTACGCTTCGTAAATATGTGCGCGTTGTGATTTGAATTTTTATTTTGAATGCATAATCGTTAAACACTTTACGCATGTTAATTACACGTATTAGTGTCAGTCTTAGTAAAACGTGATGGATATATTAAATGACAATTTAATACTCATGGATTAAATTGATAACACGATCAACTAACGTACAAAGTTTTGGGACCAATGTATCTGTGTCGAATGTGCACTTACATAAAAAATATATTGCAAATTTCACAATATCGATATCTTCTCAAATTCACTAATTCCTTTAAAAATATGATACAAACAGCTGTATCTGATGACTTTTTTACATAAATATAATTTGCATAGTAAAATTGATTCACTTAAAAAAATATAATATAATCAAAAATAAATATAATTTTGTGTCATTTGTCTGCAACATTGTTTTTGATAATTATATTTTATTTGTTTGGCCACCATGTCATTATTGTTGTGTGCTAATCTACTATCAGGTGTTAATTACCTAGGCACAATGTTGCGCGCAGTGCAGCGTTTGTGTATTATACTTTGTTAACTACAATATTATAATGTATGCTGCGAACACAAATTTGAAATATTTACACTCATCTTTTTATTTGACAATACTTTAAAAATGTTTCTGTAAATATTTTGTTTGTGTTCCTAATAAAATAAAATAAATAAAATATAATATACCCTTTTAAACAATAATTCATGGAGATTGACAAATTGTTTTTTTGTTTTATTTTTATTTCTATAAAATGTTTTTTAATGCAAGTAAGTATGCACAAAGTAGGTACTAATAAATAGGTTAAGTTAGGTTAGGTTACAATCAAAGGTGTAGAAAGAATAAAAATCGTATAAATCAGTAGAATGAAGATTTAAAGGGCGAATCGGTAATTAAATATAAAAGTCCACTGTAAGCAATATAACATCCCTTTGCATATTAAACTAAAATACCCGTCGATAACTAATCTATGCAAGTAACAGTATTTTTTACCACCCACTAGGCAAGAATTTAGTCGGTGTAATCCAATACCATTTCGTAATATAATTTTCTCTTGACATACCTACTGTTTTATAATTTATGCAAGAAAAATTCTCACATAATTACGATGTATTCTAAGTCCTCCGTGAGATGAATCATTATTCCGTTGTGTAATCAATGTCATCATTCTAGATTACTCTACACATCATAACTTTGTGCAAGACATAATGCACATCATATACGGGTCAATCATTACCCAGAAATCAATCTGATTTCAACTGGAGTTTCAAGGTTAAGAAATATTAACTTTTATTTATAGATCTAGAATACCTAAAAAACAATCCAATTTCACAAAACCTGATCCGTACCCAAGTAACATAAATTTATTTTTGCGCCAATATTCCGACTTAAATGTTAAATGCGTAGGCCGTCAAGCCACCAAGACTGTTTATTTCTAAATAATGAAATCTGTTTAATATCTACTTAATTCGAAGCAAGAGATTATTATTACTCAACGATTGGTTTTTTTTTTTAACGGTCACCTTTATAAATTATTTATCGATAGTGGGTTTGCCAAAACAAATAACGAAGTTCTATAAAAAGTTATCGCGTCTCGAAACTTGAATTTCCATAAAAACAAATACGTACCTCAGTAGCTATTTGTATAATATGGTCACTTTTTTTAAAGGGATGCAAAAACTAGGTAAATTGGCTGGCAAAAAGTTGGTCTAGTTCAATTTAAGATTCTCCACACTCAGTGTCACAAATCTGAAAAAAGAGAAGAGACTGGAATATAATATAATACCTACCTATTATAAATAGAATGGTTTAACAATTAAATACGAGTATACCTTAAATATTGATGAAACGATTTATAATTATGGCTATCGCAGGTTATAATAATCATTAATGTTATGTTAACCGTGGATTTTCTGTACGATTGAAATAGGTACCTACTATGATAGAAAAAAAGATTTATTTTTCAAATTTGGATTTTTTCCAATGAAGCTCCAACTAAAAACATTCCCCTATCTTCTGAGAATAGGGAATCACTAGAAATGTGGGCATTGTTTTTTTTATTAGCACAGCTGTACTAGTAATGCGTGTTATGTTCTTAACATTGCGCACTGCGACAGGTGAAATTTTTTTTCTTAATGAAAATTTTGATGGTCGTATAATTATGAATTTAATTAAATACTCGTGATCTCAGCCACAATACAGCACGTAAAATCTTTAAATCGCGGATAATAACATTCTGCAACGTTTTTTGTACGTTTGCTTTAGAATCTTAAACAATCGAGTGCAATTGACCGAGAATCATTATTTTATTCTTGTGCAATTCTTGACGTTATTCAGGTAAAAAACCTTACGCAAGTCCTTCCTACCGGAAAACTATCACATTTTCTATTCTGGGTTGGTACTTTTGCAATTTCCCTGTTTGAATTTTTTCTCGTGTAAGAAGAGAATACCGGCATTATTACGTAACCAAAAATAATTAAAGACACTACTTTGGTTGAAATGTCTTTAACTAAATATATTCAGAAACTAGATCTAAATAAATCCATCTAATCAGTGGTGCGATCCTATTTCCGTAAAACGGGTTTCCAACAGCAAAAAACAGTCTATAGGATACAATAACAATTTTTTCATACCATGCAGCTAATGTTTTAATTAACCCCGTAACGTCGTTAATGTTATTATACAAATTGATATTTAATAAAAATATAGTTCTACAAAATAAGTTTCTGGTAATTAATTAACAAGTAAAGAGATCCAAATCACCCATCCAGATTTAAGAACAAAATAACACTATTTGACTTTGGTTTTGAAGTATGAGTTTCCGGAAACCTTTGGAAACTCACTGAAACAAACCGACAGCACTGAACGTTATTGTGGCGATATTTCACAAAAATGGCGCCATATAAATTATTAAGTATTATTATTGTTGAATCGTTCCTAATCTTGTGGTTTGACATTCAATTAATTTAAAATCATTTTTAAGTTCTTAATAGCTTTTCCCGATAAGAGATTTTATGAATAATCATTTGCATCATGAAAATACGTCATATGAACATAAAATAATTGTTTTATTAGGTAAGTGTTTGCACTTCACAGCTTACGAACTATTAAAAAAATTGGTTAGTTGTTTAGATATGAGTGGATTGTTGTGTTTATGAGTCACTGTGTTGAATGGGTCTCACTCAGGACGTGATTTTGCACACCGAACAAATAGTGATAAATTAACTTCTCAAGGCAAGAAATAAAGGTAAAAAACAACTCGTATTTTTTCTCTCACTGTTTGAGCTGTGAACTCACCGTGTGACTTGTTAACAGTTCCAAAGCAGCAAAAATATTTTACAGCCAACCATTGATATTTCAATAAGTAACTTATACGTCAATGCTATCAACATTGATAATTATGCCACTCGGCCCTGCAGCATATACCATTTTTCTGGCAGCAGACACTACAGCATACTACCCATTATATTATTATGATTATAATTTGTCCTTTAAACCGGCCTGGTCTGAGTTTTTAAATTAAAGTTATAAAATAAACAACACGGTTGCTTGTCTTCAACAATTAATTAATATTGAAATTGGAATTAAATTTGAAACATTAATGTTTATTTTATATTACATTATATATTACAAAGGTGGCAGCCAAAAATCGGAGGATAAATTTAAAAAAAAAAATCTTTAATGAAAGTATTAGATCAATTAAAAATGTCGATTTCTAATAAGGTCTCAATGGCTGAATTGGTTGAAGCGTTACTCCTGGGTAGAGTAAAGCATATGAGTTCGAGGCTCGGTTGTGACCATTGTCTTTTTATTTTCTGGTTTTTTGTTTCATATTTGTGTTGTCGATAATTGATATTATTTAAATATTAAAATTAATTAATATTTTAAGGATTCATGGCTTATATTAGGAATTACGTTACGAGCTGGAAATACTTGTGTTTACCTAGAAATTCCTGACGGTAAATTGTGCGATTTTCGTGATCTCACCGTTTGTAAGTTTTTGCTGTTTCATTCACACGAGTATAATATATATTTTTAAATGACTTCTTTATTATTGAAAAAATGAATGGTGTAAATTTTTTATTGGTACAAAATATTCTCACAGGCTCAAACCTTAAAGTGTAGCAAACAAACTATTTAAAAGGGATTTGTAAAAGTAGTAGGATTTATTCAACTATTGTTTTCAGGTTATTCGTAACCCGGGAATGTATGTCTTTCTTTAAAGAGAAATGATTAGAATTTTCTTTAATTAGCTACATATAACTGTTATTTTTACCCATTTGAAATATGTTAAGACTTCTCTAAATGGTCAGTATTTGAGTTAAACAAGTTTCAGTTTTTTAATAATAATAGTTAAACATTTCTGAGAACTGGCAGAAGGAAATTTATTGTTTCAATTTTAAAATTGGCTAAATCGGAATGATTGCAAATTAAATTGAGGTCCTGCTTTCATTAGTAGTATCTGTATTTAACGTTTTAGAAATTTAAGTGCACAGAAGTAATACACGTTATCGTGATTAGATTACGTAAAAGTCACGTAACGATAAATGTCTCTCACACTGCAGCTATAACACAATAAAATGTAATGATTTCGCTGAATTATGTACTCTTCTCATGTTCCTAGTTTATATCATGCATTTACATAATCCTTTACAAAAGTAGCATTATTTTATTCAAGTAGGTAGAATACTTCAAGACTCCCTCTTTGTTATATTAATATCGTCTCCTCTTATTACTCCTTGCCCCACACGACTCGCCCAAATTGGGGTTGCAGTAGAACTTCCTATCCTCGCCAATCGGATCAGTTTATGCTGCTCACATTACAAAAAACATTTTACTTCCCAACCGTCTTCTTTCCTATCTCCTTGAACCCCCATCCTCTTTAGCCTCATAATACACTGAATGTCATAGTCCACTGGCTTAAAAAACCATATATTATTTATAAAAACGCTACTACTTTGTAGTTGATAAGCAGGAAGGAGATCTTCAGTTTTTAGCATGTTTAGAATGTTTTCCTTCTGGTTGTAAGTGCGGAAGGAGAAAAAATGGAACATGGTTTTATCGATTTACAGCAAACCAAAATCGCTTATTCAAAAAGTTACTCGAAGAATTGTTAACAAAAACAATGTTTTGAAAGACTAGCTAAGTTTGGGTTTAATAAAATATTAAGTTGAAAAAAATGGTTTTTTAAATTATTTCAGTAAGTTGAAGTACCTACCTGACCAAATGACATTGATAAGACATTTAAACCGAACATGAAGTTTAAAATCCGTCGCATAAACCAGTAATAAGTTATTGTATCTTACAGTGGAGTAGTATATACACAATATATATGTAGTTACTGATTGATAAGTATCCTGCATGACCGCTGATTGAGTCAATCATATGGATTGCAGTACATTAAGGCATTTCAAATGAAAAATCATGAGATTGATAAAGTATGGACTTGCAGTACTTTTCTGTGCGATGCAATAATCAAACTGATAGCTGGTAGGGGTATATAATGAAGAAAGGCTTAGCGCGTGTCTGCTTTGACATGTTTATTAGAAAAAATACAGGTAACGCCTCGTTTAGAATGCATGTAAAAAGATAAGAAGACGAGCTTTCTCCCGTGGGAATAAATCACACGAACGCTAGACACTTTTTATTTGCACACTGTCAGTTTTTCATGAGCATTTTTTACTAGACGCTTACGTTTTTATCATGATTTTGTCAACATACCCCTAGGTGATTCTATAATTATCTTATCCAATTTCATCCATTTATACGACTTAAATATATCATAAATCAAAGAAGACATTTAATGAATCACTTTCGGTAGCTTACTACAGGTTCTACAGCTTCCTGAGCTTTTAGGGACAAAACCCTTCGGAAAAATCGCCGGGCTACAACCCATGTCAAATTTCATACAAAATTAATTACATCACACTAAAAGCTTTTTCCGACACATAAGACCAGTTATCTTTAATTTGTATTTTAAAAACGTAATTAAACTTGGCGTCATAAGTCATGGAGCGGACGAAACAGTTATTTTTTTCCTAGTTTTCCGTTAGCAAAGGCGGGGTATGGGCGATAGCGAACAATGTGAATAATTTTATATGGAAAACGCAACCTGGAAAAAACGTACCACATAATATCAAGTCCGACAGTGGCAGTATGTTCATAAAACCATGCCGACGCCTCCACATAATGCCGTGAATCGCACTAGCTACTAGCTACCGAATGGGCTGCTACCTGGTCGTTATTCAGGTACTGTTAGATCTAATTACTTTTCCCATTGTTCTCTATTTAATTACAATTGAATCTATCCGCGACCCACGTGGATGTAATAATAATTGTTCAGGTTATTTAACCGTTAAAAATGAATACCTGTAAAAATTCAGAATTAATGTTCGTATCTATTTTTTTAAATATATCTTAGTAAATGAATAGATACAAAAAAACATAGAAACGTCTGAATCTAGAAATTTAAAAAAAACCTCATTAAAAAGCTAAATGCAACACGATTATTTTAATAGCGCATTTGTTTTTCTCAAACATCATTATAGTATACTCATTAAAAATAATTAATTTAACTAACTTCGTCATTTATTATAGTCCGACTGTTTATCGATAATCACTAGATAATAGCAATGGTAATTATTACTTAACTATAAATAATTTCCTTTGTGAGTACGAACGTAGGTACATACGTACGAGTGCGAACTTTTCAAATTTAGAACAGACGTATGTATTCAGATTTTTTTTTAAATAATCATTTCAAAACCCTACCTTCCTAATAAAGTATTTAAGTGTGCCTATAATGTATTTTAATGTACATTTTTCTGTATTTGAAATGGAACTAATATTTTTTCTTGGCAAGTCAAGTTACATCCCGTGGTTTTTCACGGGTAACAGCTAGTAATAACGCAATTGTATTAATGTAGAGAATTATGGTTTTGTCTTGCACCACAATATAATTTCATAAAAATAATAATAGCTATTATTTGGATAATTTATACAGCGCCGTTTTTGTGAAAAAAATTCTCAAGGGCGCTGTCCTATCACAAAGAAGCAGAAGAAACACTTTAGAATGAGGTTCATATTTACTTGGAGGAACACTATAAATTTCCTGCAATTGTATTAATGGCAAAGACTTCTAGAATAATAAAAAAAAATAATTGTACATATTTTATTTTATTTGTACAATCATTAAAAAGAAGACGTTGGCCTGTCTAGAACGTTAGGGTCACCTTCCTGAAATCTGTTTTTTTTTAAATTATATTTACTGTTTACGAAGGTATCACGCGAGCATTAACCAAAATTAACTCGCTTGTTATTGCAGTTTTCGAAAATATATTTTTTTGTGTTGAAAACAATAAAAACCAGATTCCCAGCATAACATTATATTAGATAGATCGACGGCCTGCATGGTCGAGTGGAAAGACGCTCGACTACGAATCCAGAGGTCGCGGGTTCGAACCCGGCGTGCGCGAATAAATTTTATTTAATTAATATGTGTCATTAGTATCGCCCTGGTGAAAGACCACCATTCAGAATTGAAACGTTACTTGAAATGGCTTTAGCCGTGTTCTGTGACCAGATCTGAATATCCAGGTACTTCTCAACCTTCCCTATCCTCATCTCCTTCCCCTCCCCACTACCTTCAGCCTCACAACATACCCCTATCGGGGATGCCATAGTCTCACTGGCTCTAGACGGTTGGAAGCAGTTGAGACTCTTGTGCGGTATTCACGTAAAAAAAATATATAAATAATAGATATCTGTGTATCTTTAACAAACTAAATTGAGTATCGGAAATAATGTTGATTGAATGATATAACTAACTATCTAACTAACCATTACGGCGTTTAACCGCAGGGTTAGGCGGAAATAAAGAAACGCGCACAACACTGCACACAATCCTTGCTTCATTCGCATTCATACAATACATCGTCTCATACATACTCTATATTCTGACTCTTGACATGACTCGGCTCAAGTATTTGATTCACTTGATCGGGCCATGTCTTCATCGTTCGTCCCCGACTTTCGAGTCACACGTTTTTTGTAAGATCATACATGATTGTACAACAAATACGCCTCAGGAATCTCGTTTTTACGGCATTTAATTTGTATCCTTCATCTGCCAGCTCCATGCATCATTGCCATGCATCCGGGTTGGTACCATAAATGAAGGAAGGAAGGAAATATTTAGAAGGGAAACGAAAGGAAAGTTATTACAAGGCCTTATTTGTGAAGCGCGATGATTAGATGTGGGCAAAAAAAGACACAGATGAATAAATTTATTCAGTCCCCCTCCCTGCATTTGAGAATCTATTCCAAATACTTTACTTTTGTGATTTTATTAATTATGATTTGATGTGTTTTGATCCATTTTATTTTTTATTTATTGAAAATATCAACTTATACCTTTGTATCTATATTACTAAACAACAAGGAGTTTCAAAATAATTTACCCAATCAATGAATTAATTAATTTAAATAATTCGTAATAATTCGTGTTTTAATTCACTTGTATGTATGAATCTGTCCATGACTAACAGCAACAGGGAAGGGTTTACCGTTAATCATTAGTTATCACATGTGTTTTTGAAAAATAGAGAAATCTTCAAAAGCTCATACATAAAGCTGTAATATGATTATACGAAGCAGTACACTTAATTCTGGTGTCATGAAATTCGCACAGAAACTATTTTCAGCCCTGTCAGGCCCAACGATATTTTCATGAAAGGGCTTTTTAGCTATGGAACTTTGAAAAAATCTATAATTAATCAATTATCAAAAACAGTGTTTGAACTCAAACCTAAACGGTTCTCAATATCAATAAGAAAATGAGGAAAGTTAGATTCCAATTTCTCCACGTGTTTATTATTGGCCAATGTTTTACAGCTTCAGGAAGATCAAAAGCTGACTTGGCGAAGTGTACCTGCTTAGTATTATTCGCGTTTGATAATATTTACAATATAAAACACGTGCAACAGTAAAATTATCTCATTCGGAGCTACTGCAAAATAATCTCATGGCGTGCCGGCGTGACCTCTCTTCTGAGCAGTATTAAACGCTTCCGCTATGCTCGGGCTAGGTCACCCGAATCTGTTCCGCATGGTTCCGCCCAAGTCTCCGTTCTCCGGTCGCCAGGTGGGTGTACTGAACTGAACTTTGTTTCAGGTATTATTGTTCCCAATAAACTTGTAACTTGCACAAAAAGCGTACGCAGTAGTTTAACCCAATTTCCGTAACAACAATAACATTTTGAACCAAAGAACACGAAGGAAAAGATTTGAACGTAGGTTTTTTTTTTAAATCCCTTAGATGATCGTACCCCTTGTGAGGTATGAGCTAATTATAAAAACCTAATCAAGCTCATTTTAAAATTCATTCATTCACAGACAATCACCATTGATACATTACTTCAAATCCACAAAGAAAAAAGCAATTTTAATTCAGTGAGCACCAGACCAAGAACATTAGGCCAAATAATTACCCCGAAACTCAATACAACAACAGCACAACATCACTACTCCTACTTAGCAATTAAGATTTTCAACAAACTTCCCAAAGACACAATAGATGTTAACAACTACGAAATATTGAAAAAAAAAACTTAAAGTACTACACTTTTCAATAAAATAACCTAAAATGTATTATATTCATATTATATTTATTTTTGATCATAAAAAATAATGTCAAGAAACCCATGAGAGTACTCCCTCCCCAAGCACAAGAATTTTCTCAATTAGGGAGGTATTTATCCTTAACTAGAAACTAGACATTGTATATAAACTGAATTAATATTATACCTTCTGTTAGTATTAAGTAAAAATGTTTATTTTTGTACAATTGATTAAATAAAAATTTAAAATTTAAAAAGTACCCGGTTAGCATTGCCCGCAAGAGAACGGGTCGTTTGTCTTCTGCTCAACAACTTGGTTGTGTTACGAGATGTCGGCTTTAATTTTTCCTCTATTTTATAAAATGAGTCTCTTCAAGACCAACGTCCCTTTCCCTATCCTTAAAAAGATTACACAACAGATAGTATAGCTACGAGGGAAACTGGAGCCTCCTGGTTGTACTGGTTGTGTAATATTTACAAATTTAATGTTAGGTTTTGTTAGAAGTTCGTATACATAAACCATCTCCTCTTCGGTTGCTAGTATCAGTATGTATTAAAAACAAATTTCTTTGTTTAAGAGTAGTGTTCTTAGGGTACCTGCATAATATGCCCACGGAAGAACCTCGCTCAACCGACTACCTTTGTAATAGCTTAATTCCGCAGGATAGCAAAAACAATCCGAATCTCGTTTGGTTCCATGTTGCTGACTATGGTGGAATTGCAATTTCACTAACTTAATCGCCCCTTTACGAAATACTGTGTATTTTCACAGTTACAACAGCTAAACCAATAGCAGAAAATTCGTTTGAATGTCCATCTAAAAATTCTCGAAGGGTGAGCATTCAAATGATGGAAATTCAGTTGGCAACTTCATTCTCATAACGACCTATAGCGCTTTGAAATATGCATTAATCTGTCAAACGATATGACATTTTGCTTATTTAATATTTTGTTTACTGTTGAAATTTCGATCAAAGTCGTATAGCAAAGTTAATATTTTGTAAACTCGGGCCCCTAGCTGGTTGGATTATTTTTTGGGTGTAGTTTTTTTTCATGATAACCGGATAAACTGGGATAAAAGCCACTTGTTGTTGTTGCAGCACACTGACCAGCTTGTATAAAGTCTACGTAGCCATAACGATTGATGAAAAGAGTTATTTGCGTTTCAAATTTGAATAAATCGAGATTGAATAATTAATTATAATCATAAAAAGATTTTGGTATAATGAAGCAAAGTCCCACCTTTCAAGGAAAAACTAAAGATAAATAAACCTTAAATTATTGAAATACCATTTGTTTTGTCTCCATTGTTAGAAAAAATGTGACATTTTAGTTTCATTGCGCAGACTGACGAAGCTATTTATTTTGAATATATTAAGGTGTTATTCACGATACAATATTATCGGTACATAGTCGACGAATACAAACAATAAAAAAATGACGTTTTTATTAAATAAAATACAACCTTTTGTTATTGAGGCATATTTGAAGTATACCCCTTGCTGTACATAGCACAACGCTCGTGTATGCCGCATGTATGTATTCACACACAGACATTTATTCTAAAACAATTGTATTTTCGAGGTTGACACCAAAGCAACGTTTATATATTATTTACTCGGATATAGATTTTATTATACGTGTGTATGCCACAGCATCTACCACTTTACTTGAATACCACTAAAGCCTCAGAGTAATAATATACGTGTTACTGCAAGACTAAAGCCCTATATCCACAAGGAGTTCTTTTAGTGCGACGCAATTATTAACGCTACCCCTATTGTGTATAGAATATAATCAGTAGCTGTTCTTAGTTCCACGCAAAGTATATTCAGCACATCGACTCTCATTATTAAAAATAACTTCGATCAACTAATTAAGTATAAAATATATTTTCCAAAATGAAACACAATATTATGTTGAATTCGATATTCTTTGCGCTCGAATCCCTCGATTGCTTCACGACAAAATCCTAAACGTCGTGCATATTAAAAGTGTAAATGTCAAACTCGCAACTTTTGATAGAGTGCTTGTGGCTAAAAGTAGCGCTGACGCTCGGTGCGAATGGCCAAGTGACGACATTCACGCCAAAATGTCTCAGCGCCATCAATTTTCTTCCCATCCGACTCGTAGGACATAGAAAGATGCACAATCTTCCCCACATGGACCCACGGCACGCGCGGGAAGCTGTGCAAAAATAAGTGTCAGGTTCAGTCTCTACAACATTTATGGTAGAAACAGCGGAACGAACGTCTGTGTCAGAAATTGTGACAGGGACGTCTATTGCAGAAATAGTGACGGGAACGTCTGTGGCACAAACAGCGACGGGAACATCTGTGGCAGAATAGACGGCAGACGGGTCTTTTACGGTTCATTTATCTGTCAGTCTTGTTTGGATGAAAAATTACCTTTGAACTGGTCGATCTAAATTTTTTAATGTATTAGCAGTCTGACACTAGGTCTTGACATTTGCGGTTCTAAGAATAAGCAGTAAAATAATACGTCAAATTTATATAGTTAGTAATACAAGTCTCCAAGTATGTAATTTTTTTTTAATTTTGTGGCAATTATTCGATGTTCTGAGTCAGTGCCATATCTATGGGTAAAGCCATTTCAAGCAAAGTTCCTTTGATGCATAGCGGTATTTTTTAATTACCGCGGCGATACTGAAGGTATCTGTAACACACATCCCCTAGATACTTACCCCATAAAGCCTAGATGCAGTGGGCTGCATCAAGTAGACATGCTAGATTTGTTTTACTGGTATTTCAAATTATTTGGAAAATGTAAAAGAACTAGCGTTACTGATTCCTTTAGCATTTTTAAACAGCTTACACGAGAACATATCGTTTTTATTAGTCGCTATTTTGCTCATTAACTCGACTTGTGAATGATCTGCCAGGTTTTATATTTGTCTCTCGGTACAATAAGAATCTCTTCGAGACCCAGGTGCACTCATTTGCTTCTCGAAATAGACCCACCGCACGGCATACATGTTAATAAATAGGTACTGACATTTTATTGATTAAAATAAATTGATATTAGATTATTTGTTTCACAGATATTTGACCGAAAGCGAATGGACAATCGCATGACATGAAAGATTACCTATTCATTGTCGGTCAAAGGCTTTCAGGTGGTTACGCTTGGCTGTTGTATCGTAGTCTTACCTTGTGAGCTTTAACTTAAGACAGATATGCCATTTAACCGACGAAAGCACTCAACGTGAAAAACAAACTCGCATGAAAATTAAACGTCAAATCATAGTTCCAAAGCTTTAAATTCAGTTACTGTTTTAGGTTCATGCCATAAAATGTTGACATATTATTGTAAGTGATGGCATTTGTTTGCAGTCAAATCTGGCTTAGTTAAAAACTTTTATTTTTATATTATCGAAGGAAGCAAACACTTTGTAGCTTGACATTATAATTTAAATAAAAATAATTTTGTTTTAAGCCACTTTATTTATACACATATAACACCTCTCTACCTACTCCATTACCCCCTACCTCTCTACCTACTCCATTACCACCCCCTCTCTGATGCTTTGTCCTGTTTATATTAATGTTTTGTCTCTTTCACGAATTTCTTTGTCTACTGTATTACTCTATATTTAATCTTAGTTTATACTTATACGTTCCTGATGAAGGTTAAGTCTAACCGAAACCGGTCGAATTGTTATATGTGTATAAATAAAGTGGCTTAAAACAAAATTATTTTTTATTTAAATTTTATTTTTATGTTTATCTGAAAGTGTGTTTTCGATACAATATTATGCAAAGAACCCCCGGGAACTGCAAACTAGATTTTTTAGTTTTCTAGCTTGTGTAGGTGCTCTGGAGGCAATGTTTCACCAAAAGAATGCTATAAAAAATAGTCAAGTATGTCATTACTATATGAAAACTGGTTTTAGCTTCTAACAAAATCTAGCGAGTAGTGATAAAGCAACTGAAATTGGTGATTTTTAATTTTTCGCTGTGATTATATAATATTGATTTATTTCAATCGTACTCTCAACTAGTGAGACAGACACGGAGCAATCCTTTTTTTTATTATTTACAAAGATAAATAATATATATATATATATATTGTATATATATTTTTTTTTTCTTTACATTATTTTAAAAATACAATATAATATGATTTTTTATTAATTGCAAGCTTTACCAGGACGTTACATTTTTACAGATATACCATTATTATTCAGTTGATAATGGAAACGCGTAAGTGACAAATGAATCATTAAATTATCAGTTGACACAAAAGTGATGGTTCTATTTATTAAGTACCATAGTTTCAGTCTAGGTATCATAAATTGAAAATGTTTTTTTTAAAACACGTCTAATTATTGCTTGAACGCGTGGTTTGCGAATAAGCAATTTATCACTTTGATTTTATTGGGTGTCAATAAAGAGCATTGATGGCTGCAATATAAAGAGATGGCATTCTTCTGTGCGAGATAGACACAATTAGATTCTGATGTATTACATTTGTAGACACCAATTTTCCGAACACATTAAGAAAACCATTTGAGTTATTAATATAATTAAATGCCGGAATGCAGCTACATATATTTCAAATGCATTACTTACTGGCCTAATTGTTCATTATAAGAGGATTTGATAGTGAATGTATTATGTATATCAACTAACAAAAACAAAATAGGTTGGTGAGAGTAAGCATAATATTTTACTAAACAACGAGAATAATTCTATTTTTTAATTCGGACGATTCGAAAAACATGATTTTCATGAAAAATTAATCGCCTTGCATGGAATGGGTGCAATTTTTACTTTTCTGAAAATCATTTCAGTTTCAGTAAACATCATTTTTACACAGGTCGTATAAAATCAAAATTTCGCACTTAAAAATATCGCCTTTAATACTATATTGATAATAAAATAAAATGGATTAACCAAATGCCTGAAATATGTAACCAGCTACGAGCTACAGCGAGTAATTTCTGTACATTGAAATTTGTCCTGCCCCATAACAGTAATACATTTGTCTTTTGTAGAATCTCTCTTTTAAATAATGTGGAATTTGAACTTGGAGGAATACAAGCATTACGTGTATTAAATATGTACTCGTATGTAAAAAAAAATAAGCCGATATCATTAAAAAAATGTCACATCGATTAAATACAGACAAAGAAACAATGAAAAACTATTGTACTGTGCGGAGGGACCACTACCAATAAAAAGGTTTTTTTATTATTTATTATCACTATCGGTAACTGGGAGAAAGTATGTAAAAAAATAGTGTAGTCACAGCACACGATTTACGAAAAATACTGAAAATCCTACTTATATCAAGTTAGTTTGGAGGTCAAACGCAGGAATACTGAGTAAAATAATACATGAAGTAATAACCTAGTATTGGGGGAAAATGAGAGACCCAACGCCAACATCATAATTAATGTGGTTAATTAACGAAAATCCATGTATCTGTAAAAATGATTAACTAATTTTACCTAAAAATGTTATTTTCATAAATTAATAATTACGACAAAAATGTATTATTTGGTAGAATCTGCAGATAAGCGCCTATTTGGCAGCTTTTCACGACAATTTTTTTTTGTTTGTAACCTCTTCTGTAAAACTTTTAAATAATACTAATATTAACACCGTTAATTACAATGGAAATTTTTTAAATGCATTAATTTGTTATTGAACGATTTCAATAATAATTACACACCGGATTGTGTCTAAAAATACACAATCAACTACTATGTAAACAATTTATTTGCACAGCCGAACATTAATTTATTAGCGTGTTTACTGGCTTTCGTTGATATCAGAATTCCAATGCGGAGAAAATACAAATACGCACTTCATAATATTACAGTCTTGAGAAGGTGTGGATATAAAGAATAGGTTGCTAAGATGAACACTATCGTTCATACCGCTGACACTAAGATAAAGGGGTCATTTTTTTACATCAGCTGTAGAAATGTTAAAGTAGATAAAATTTCGTAAAGATAATATTATGGACATTGCTTAGCCATGCGTTCAATGTAAAGCTAAACATATTGCTCGTGTGAGTGTGTGAGATATCTGTGGTCATTTCAACTCTCGTGAATAGAAAACATTTATTTCCGAAAAAGTCAAAGCACACGATGCTCAATTTAAATAATTAACTACGTCACTGAGATTGTGAGTGATGACTATTTAAATGGAAACTGTTTTCTCAGGTCACGCGAAGGTTATTTATTTAAAAAAATGGGTTTGATAAGGCGCAAAAAAAAATCTTCATATTTACCTTTTTGGCATAATATTAAATGAGATTATTTTTTTACGGAAACACTAACTTGTCATGTTGTCTTACTAATTATGTTATGTGTCTGTTATAATTTAATGGCTTTACATGTACTTATTTAGTAAATGGATCTACTCGTATGATAAGCTGGGAAATTTGGAAATGCTTTTTGGATAAACACACAAAAAAGTTTCTGTTTTTTAATATAAAAAATCATGAAATACCTACATTAAAAATCACTTACAGAACAATCGTACACGAGCATGATATACCTAATTTGAACTTATACGAGTACATATTCTAACATAGCATTTCCATGCACTTTTGAAGTGCATTTAACATTCTATGTTATAACATAAAATTGTGTTACCAAAATGATGTGTACTAAAATTATATACGTAATTGGTAGTGCACCGAGGTGCATGTAGTAGCCTCATCGAGACCATGCATTTATAAACCACTTCCTGCAGCTCTTTTCTTTACCCGCCCCACAATGTCATCCAACCGGTAGGCGATATATTTCCATTGGCTTTACAAAGTACAGACGGGGGAGCTTTTGTAATGTATCACATAAAAAATACAAATGTTTGCTAAATACCTCTTTACAAATACAATTTCTGTGTTTTTCATAAATAAATAAATATAGAGAATGTAATTAAAGTAACCAAGTAAAAAAAATATCGGAAAACTATTTTTTTTTTTCAAATGTAGTAAGTTTAATAAATTCTGGCAAATTATTTCAATAATGCGAACTTTGAATTTTACGGCTAGTAAAATAGTACTACGTGGTAATTATCATGACCTATTAATATAACTACCTATGATTACGTGCACCGTTAATGATTTATTATATTGTACCAAAAATTAACCATAATTAAATGATTTCCTTCGTGAGAAAGTAAGTGTGTGAACCAATCAAATTAGGAACTTGCGGATGTGTTCATAAAATAAATTAATTACCTACCTATATTTTTTTTAGCAGACATTATTCTGTATTTGAAATGGGTGGATAAAAGCTACTAAAAGTTTTTCTTAACAAGTAAAGTTACATCCCGGGGTTTTTTTTTACAAGTAACAACTAGTACGTCTATAAAAACATTATCCAAGGAGCAACATGTTGTTGTTTACTGGGTGTGGAATAATAAATTACCCTTTCTCTATTTATCATTTATTTTATTACTCTACGTATGATTAACTACTCGTATTTCAATAAGGTGAGATACTTACTGCCTATTTACTCTCCTGTTAATATTAATCTTAATTACAGTAAAGAGTGAGTGAAGCATTAAAGCAAAAATTCAACGTATTTTTAATCTTGGCGCTAAAGATGAAAGCAGTGTGAATCTCAGAAAAAACCTGTTTTATGTCACGTACCATTTTTACTAGCTTTTTATACCGACATTAGTTTGGTGAAAAATGTTCTCGCATTGATTTTATTTCACATTTATTTGCCATAGTCATAAGTTTTGATATGTACAATACTCGTATGTACAGTTTATTATGATGTCTGACTGAAGTATGTAAGTCCTACATAGATACATACAATCGACGACAGTAAGTGATTTTTAAAATTTTTTTTAACTGTCCGAAACAGATACAACAGTTAAACGTGAGATTAACAGAACAGTGTTGACGATCTCAGTGGGAGAGTGTAAGTATGCTCCCTCGCTCTGGACTCAGAGGTAGTGGGCTTAAAACCTGGCGAAAACCTTGTGAGCTTTATCTATGTTTAGTGGTAAGGACTGAATAGCTAGGTACTTCCCAAAAATTTTTTCCTCGTCTTCTTTCCCCCTTCATTTAATACAAGGGAAAATGTATAAAATAAATCTATTTACCTCATGCGTTTATTATTTTCTCACATTGAAGGAGGTTTAACGCTGGAATTTTGTACTATCTATAAATTAGTTTCGAAAATGTCAACGACTTCCCATATTTCAGGTGACTTATAAAGCTGGCGCTTTCAATGTCACATGCATTAGAGAAAAGGTCACAAGCAGAAGTTCTAGGTTAGGTAGAATATTAAGGTTGAGCCACTTTATAAAAATAGCATTATACTCGTAAGTAAATTGTTTGCACGGATGTGCTATTAAAATTGATTTAAAATACACTTGTACTAAGTACTTACTAGATTTTCTATGTGGTGTTTGTAAATATTGATAAAATGTAGCGTCCCACCTGAAGTCAAGTTCAGACCGGCGACCCATCTGGTTGGGTGACTTATGTCATGCAGTGGATGTAGTGATTGTAGTGTGTAGTTTGTAGTGCGTAATGTGAAGTGTGTGGTGGCCGGCCGAGGCACGATGCCAACGGGCGTGAAAATATTTTTCTTCGAATTTCAAAAATAGCCGCTGTGAGTAAATACACAAAAAACAAAACAAACAATTCCGTTCACTATCGCCAGGAACTACAGCAATGTTTATAAAAAAATACTGATAGATACTCCCTTTATCATTCACAATCGAAAGTTTGCTTGAAATGGCTTCGGCTGTGTTTGGTGATCAGATTTGAATACCCAGGCACTTCCCCACCTTGCTCTCCCCAATCTCCTTCCCCTCTCCACTTCCTTCAGCCTTACAACATACCCCAATCGGGGATGCAATAGTCCCACTGGCTCCGGTCAGTTGGGAGCAATTCGGAGTCTCATGCGGTATGTACATATTAAAAAATAAAGACACATATTTTTTTAAATATTTTCTATTTTCTTTAGTATCCACGACTCTCAGAGCAATAATATTCCAGGAGGGAGCGCTTGTGTAGTCAGGATTGTGGACTTTTTCGAGACTCGGGCGTGGCTAGGGCTAGGGCTTAGGTATTTATACATCCATTCATATCACATGTCGACATAATGTTTTTGTTAATTTGTACAACCACTTTTTCACAGTATTGGTTTAAACAAAAATATAGGATATAACCTAAAAAACCGTTGAGTTATGTCCTGTTATGTCGCATAACAAGACGTAGTGAGCGGAGTCGCCGGAGATGCGGGAGACGGAAAACATGCTTACATACCGAAAAGCGGTGCTATATTATGTGAGAACTTGTCTTATCTCTTTTTCTCTCACGGTTTACGACGTAAAAACCTGGAGAAAGTGAATTACCGTAAATTTGTATAGGTTGGGTAAAAATATTTAGCTTTCTCTCCATATATATTCTTGAACTGAGCTACGACTAGTGTTGTGCATAATAGAGATATTTAAGAGATCAATTCGATGTTTCAATCGATTATACATTTCTTTCAGAATTTATGTTTCTAATTTACCTATTTTTTTTATTAGTTTATATTATATTGTTAAGTTGCTAACAAAACCGCAGCATTCCTACACAATACATTTGGAAGAAGATATTGACAACACAATAAACAAGGTTTTCTCCATTTAATTATATATCTCTCGAACAAAATTACTTTTTAGTTGAGCTTTAAATTTGAATGATCGTAATCTGACGGTACGGAACATGATGAATGGTTTGAACTGTAATCGACGGTAATTATGTGATTTTTGTTAAGATCACATCATACATTTTTCAGATCTTAGATCATCAGTTCACCAACTTTCTTCACGCACATGATGCGAAATGTGGGAACGTTAATACGTGAGAAATAATTATGTTATTTAATATCTGGCAACGCAGCATCTGACGTTAGCGAATAAATTAATTTAAATGCTGATAAATAACTGGGTATATTAAGAGTACTTATTTACTCTAACCAATTGGGTATTTAAAAATTAACTGATAGTTCACTTTAAGGCAATGTATCAATTTTTTTTTTCAACTAAATTTTGTTATGCTATTCCTATTATTCGAATGCCAAAAATCAAGCATGTTGTAGATATCAAGATCATTCAAAAGCTGTATTTATTTTACCCGAAGTAACTAAACCTACTGTTTTTTCATTGTGTACGTATGTATTTATATTACCTCATCAGGCCTCGTCTAGATAAAACTTTTTGAAAAAAATCGTCGAATTAAAATATTGATATTTTTCGAGCTGTTAACTAAATTTTTCGCCAGTGAGTATTTCACATTTTTATTGATATGCTAATAGTACTAAAAATGTACAAAAATATTTGACAGTTTCATATTAAGAACTCCCCGACTAAATCTATATTTTATAACCTCTAATTAGGCACTGTAATAACGGTCCATGATTTTACCTCTAATGAGAATATCATGGTGTATGGTCAGTACACTACTACTGACCTACTTGTCTTAATATTTGTCTCTGAATGGAGATTTTTTTACCAACTTTTGCAATAACGGAAGCTAAAGTTTTTTTAATGAATCTAATAGTCCATTGTCTTAATACGAATCCAGTTTTTACATAATTAATAAATACTAGCTGTTTGTATTTCCGTAACTGTTAATATTCATACAATTACACTTGCATTAGATGGCACTTATCAAAGTTCATCGTCCAGATGATCTTTGATAAGGTCAGTTCACTATCGTTAAAATACGTTGTTTCGCCAGATTTTCCACATCTTCTCACAAATAATGATAACCAGATTTATCTGATTTTTGGGAACATTTTGTAAAAAATACGAATAATTAAAAATATAGAATTAATTATTTGACTCCACATCTTTTCACGTCAAACTGATTTTCGAAGAATACTTAACATAGTACAGAAGTTTTGGTCTTTTATTATTTGTGTTGATTGTATTCTAAAATTCAATATTTTTTTCGGGGAAATTGATTTCATGGGTGTTTTGTGTGAATATTATTTAATAAAAAAAATTTTTTTACTACAAAATTGTGTAATGCAAAGTGCACCAATATAATATAATAAAAACTATTATTAAATACTGTTTATCAAATTAAAACTATGATATAATTGCGGACGACAAATGAAAGAGTGTTAACTATTAAATATTTAAAATTATCACTATTTGACCCAAATTTGTCATAAACTACATCGCTCTGACACAGTTGGTTACGCGATAGCACACATTAGTAACTGAGGCAAAACAAATAAGAAAATCACGAAAAAAAAATTACGTGTCAATTTTTATTTTCAACGTAGCGATCACTGTACACACAACCTGCTTCAAGGCAACTCAAAGGGTCATATAATTAAGGAATGAGCGAATGTGAATCATGCACAGACTTGTCGGATACATAGGTGGGCACACTTGCACTCCGCGCACAGATACCGCACGTGACTCAGATTGGAATATCAGAGGGTTTTGCCGTGGTTAGCTCAGTGGATAAAGCAGTTGCCCGCTTAGCAGAAGTCCTTGCAACCCCCCCCCCCTTGCTCGGGTGATTGTCAGATGCGTATTATATATTTTTAACAATCTAATTACTAAAGCTACGGGTGCAAATAGTTTCATTTGAATCTGAGGAATTGAGTCCAACAACACAATAATAAAATTAAAGTAACAGAAAGCCACCGAGCGTTTGTGACAATCAATATTATTGGTCGCATTATTGAATTGATAGTGGTATAAATAGGTCGAGATAGTGTGCGTGTGGTTGAGTATACAGGGTGTGTATGTATTGTTAGTGACATGTGCATGCGCCGTCCACAATTTGAGCGCCGCAGGCGAAGTTATTTATACTCCGTTTTCAGATCCCGCTGCCCTACTTTGACAGAGGAAGATCCAAATGCATGAACCAGAACCAGAACCAATGTATTTATGAATATGCAATGAATCAGTTCAATTTTACCCGTATTTAAATCCTCGGAAGGATTAATATTGTGTTTAACTTAACTGAGCCTAAAATAATCTCTGTCTTGAAAACAACGTTGAGTGAAAGGCTTAGAATATTTTTCTAGATTTTTATTATAGTATTAATACAAGTGTGTGTAAGTAAGTTCGTAAAATTTTCCGAGGTAATATAAAAGGTAATTTCGAACCCTTGTAAATTTAAGTACGTACAAAGTGTAAGGGATTTTTAGTCGTTTTCGTATATTTCACCTATAAAAGGACTTTCCGAAAGATAAGTTATATTACCCTGTTTTTTATGAGTGTATCCCTTCAATACGAGATGCCAATAAGTATTGAATGTCACCAAAAATTGTACCTAATCCAAAATATTTTCTTAAAATTAAATATTTTCGTAGAAACAATAATTTAGTGGTTTGACATATTTAATGAAATGATAAATAACTTTGTACAAGACCACAGATTATATTTTAATTTTTATGACCGACGGGTTTTGCTTAGCCTAAGATTATAATTGAAATGTTATTATTTTGTTTTCTCACTGTTCTCTTATTTTATTTTATATTGTGTTCTCCCTCTGTATGTATTTGTAAACGCACACTATGCATATTTTGTTTAGTTTAATTATGTACTCTGATGATGCTTGGGCTAAGCGAAACAGGTCGGTCATAAAAAATAAAATAAAATCTGTGGTCTTACACAAAGTTATTTTTTCATTTCGTAAAAATTAAATCTTTTCGGCAATAAAAATACAAATCTAAAATCCAGCAAAAAATTTTACCCTCTCAGGAATAGATATTAGGTACCTAACTAAATTATTTCCGCGCGTAAATATGACACGTAGGAAACCTTCGAAGGGGGAAGAGGCTGTCACGCGTGAAGTTAATTTACCCAACAGAGCTTAAAATTGTACTTTAAAATAATTATAACGTAAAATATATCTTTGTGAGATATAAAATCTTCTTTCGCGGGAAAGAAGATCTTTCGATACTTTTCCGTTTCGCCTTCTACCATATCAATTACGTATTCTCTTAGCGTTTATTCAAGTTCGGTAATGAAAACCACTTTTGGGGGCATTGAAACATTAATCGACGATAGTTTCGCTTGGTGATTCAACGCACCGTTCTCCATCTACGTAACTGTTCCTTATATAATTACAGACACAATGTGGCCAAGCAGCCGCGCGTATAAAATAAGTCCATTTCACTGCCATAACCGCTACATTAACATATTTTCCGTTAAGCTTTAGAATAAGCCCACCGCTCTTTTTACAGTATTTGTCACCACATAAAAAAAAAACAGTTTATTATTGTAACCAGGATTTTGAAAAATTGCTTATGCAATTAATGTGTCTAAAGAAATGAAAAAATAACTTTGTCTCGGATATTATTTTAACTTTTATGACCGACCGATTTCGCTTAGCCTAAGCATCATCAGGGTACAAAAATACAAAGTGTGTGGTTTTATATACTCGCACATACAAAGGGAGAATAAAATATAAAACAAAATAACAGAACAATGAGAAAACAATAGAATAACATTTAAATTATAACAAAAGAACAGAGAGAAAGAGACAGATTCTTTAAATATGTCAAACCACAAAGTGATTGCTTTCTGCAAAAAAAATGATAATACTAATAATTAATGTATTAATTGAGAAAATAAACGGTTTTCGTCAATGTCGCTACGAGTATAAACGTCATTGGTTTTGGTTCGATTATCGATTTGTTGCATGTCATTAAAATTAGTTTGCTCTGTGTACCTATTGGAACTGGTCTTGGTTTTGCACATTTACAGATTAGTCCCGATTTATACATATACTTTGTACAACTTATAACAAAGCGTTTGACAGATAAACGAACATAATCAAAACAACATTATTCTCCTCTGTGCAATGATTTTGAATCAACAAGAATGACCTTTTTTATTATTAGAATTTGACGTATCTTCTCCGATGGCTTCTCATAGAGAAGTGATCTGCGAATATGGTTATATATATATATTAAATTGATTATTATTATTATCCTAAACTGGTATTTTTTAAAAGTTAAATCGAATGCATAAATGTATTTAATAGATACCTAACAAATGTTTTGTTGTTCATTTTGGCTTCTGAAAATATTCAAAATACTTTAAAAAAACTACAAAAAACTATCTTTGTTAGCATAATAGAAGACAATATTCATTCCGCCCTGTTTCGCCATACTTTTTTGAAATCTTTCGTTTACTTTTGAACAGTAGAACAGTATGGAACAAATAATAATATTATGTTTGCATACATACTCGTATAGTTACATTTTAAGAAATTATTGGCTTTCGGAGGGGTCGTGGGGTTTTTTATTTGAGACCGGACCGGTTTCACCCTGCTACGGGTATCATCAGGCTGGTTTGTCTTATTTGTCAGATCAGTTTAAAGATGCCCGTAGCAATGGGGGAAGTTGGTCCAGTCCCAATTGAAGAAAATACGCGTTTTATTCATAATTATTAATTACGTTGAAATCTATCGACTAAGCACATCGAAAATTTATAACAGCCGATTTTATTGAATTTACTGCCTACCAGGTTTGATGAATGTTATTATTTTTTTAAAGGTTATTTATTTTAAAATAGTCTTATTATATTTATTTGCATAAAAATATTTTGATTGTACTAACATAACTAATAAAAAAATTAGATATCTGGCGGAAAGTATTGCACCCACAAATACGTCCTGCTCAAATAAATAACATTTATTGTAATTTTTCCACAGTGTCGGAGGGGTTACCGCTAAACGCTTAAGATTATTTTGTTTCGATCAAAACAGACAGCTTAAATTATCCGAGGAGATATTTATACGTCTGTTAGAAAGAAAATCTTACAGCCGGGTAGCAGCAACTTCGGTTTTGGTCTAAATAAAGCGCCGTCCATTGATTTTCCACTGGGAAATTTCGCTTCGAAAGTCACGGAATCGTATTAATTCAAACTCACCAAACTCTGCAGCACGCATCTCATATCCCCTAGCTTTCCTGAAAATCTCGAAACGCTGAAAACTTCCGGCGTGCTTTTCAGCAAAGATGGAAATATATTTAGTCACTTTCCCGACCTATCCGAGTGATTTGATAAGGCTTGCGTGCCGAGTTGCGTGCCGACTGCCCGCTAAGTAAACACAGTGAACGTTGTTACGTGAGGCTTTTTACCCTTTGATCGATGTTATCTAGGGTAGCAATACAAAATAGCGAGAATATTTCAATATTGAATAGAATTTAGTATTTTTTTTTATATTTGCATATCTAACAAAGTAGAAATACCTGTCGAATAGTGAGCTTTGGCATCATGAATTTTGCACCGATATTTGTGTCTAAATTATGTAGGTCAATTAAACTATTTTCATATATAAACTTATTTTGTATCCATTAACTATGAACCTTTGAAATGTCAATTCATCAGTCATATTACACATGATCGTTTATTCCATATCTTTTAAGTAAAAGAAAGGAGTGTTAAAACTCCGACGAAGCAGGTAATCTCTTGTAAATATAGAAATGATTTGTTAAGTTTTTATTTTATTTAATCAATTAAAATAGGCTAGATACCCACCTACGTGTCTTCAATAATGGTATTCGTGTATACATACGTTTTGATATTACGGCAGAGAGCTTTTGTTATTTCGTTTTATTCGTCATGTGTTACTCTATGTTGGGTTGATTCAACTTTTAACAATTCTTAAATGTCACTACACAAGGGACCTACACGTGTCGCCCAGCCTGTTACGATAGGATAGAAGATTAGGATTTTAAAATACGCAGCCATACAATATTATATGATCATGTGAACATTGTAAATGGATACTTACTAAAATACAATGTTTACCTTATTTTCATATTTAAGTCATAGAAACAGGGGTTTCTAGGCCAGCCAATAAAATAATTAAATAATTATTATTACCTTTACGTGAATTATTTTCATAGCAATGACACCCGCAAGTGCGGCGCTGATTACTCATAGCTTCCATTTACATCGTGAACAAGGAAGTACTGAGTACTGATTTAATATAGGTTTAATTACTTGTGCAGCTAGTTACGGTGGCTGGCTGTCATGGCTCTTGCGTTGGTCTTTGAATGTAAAACCTTTTACAAGGTCTTGGAGTCTAGACCATCTCGCTCTCTGTATGGCATTTAATACAATCACGGAGAATTAAATATGCACATTGATTTAATACAATAGCTGTAAATTATGCGGCGAAACGACATCAGCAAGCATGATTGCCTATTAAGAGTGGGAGATGAAAGACTAATGTAGAATTGAAACCTAGCTAGAAATGGCTTTATATATGTTAAGCTATCAGATCTGAATAGCAAGAATATCTTTATATTACCGTATCCTGGAAAAACAAGGGAAAACTAAGACGCAGGTATAGTAATGCTATAGAGTAGGTACATTGCAATCAAATAAAAATACAAGCTTTTTATAGGGTGGTTAAATTTCGTATTGCGAAGTCTTCGTTCTTACGACAGCTCTAAAGCTATTTTGTGTGGTTCGTAAAACTGAACAATCACCACGATCTTACTGGGCGGGGCCCTTACTATACGAGTACACAGAAAAAGTGTGGATATTTTTGCTCTGCTGTAGAAATCAAACCACTAAATGGGTCATGCACATCGATATAAACCTTTCAAACTATTATGCAAAGAAACAAATTGAAAGCCTTACTACAATCTTCCTCAACTCCGAGGAGCACGTATTTATTTTCCAAACAAAAAAGTACCATAACAGTAGGTAAGTGCACAGGGAAAAGCACGGTCTTAAGGCTGATTCACACCAACGTCCGGTTCCGCTCAGTGCCGATATTGTTCCGCAAGAGAACTTATTGATATGGTATGAATATTGATCAAGGAGTATGTGCCAAGACAAAGTTGTGTGGCAGTATATCCTTCTGCCCACCCTTGTGATATTTAACTACTTAGTTAGTTAAATAATTATTTTGAATTGTAAAAATACTAACATCGCAGATTTTTTTTTTCAAAAACCATTTTTTTTACTAAATAATATTTTTATTAATTATTAATTATTAAAAATATTATTTAGTGATAAAAATATGGTTTAAAAAAAATAAAAATCTGCCTTGTAAGTATTTTTACACTTCAAAATAATTATTTAACTAAATAAGTACAGTTAAATATCACAAGGGTAAAGGATATACTGCCACACAACTTTGTCTTGGCACATACTCCTTTGATCGATATTCATACCATATCAATAAGCTCTCTTGCGGAACAATATCGGCACTGAGCGGAACCGGACGTTGGTGTGAATCAGCCTTTAACCTTTTCTTTCTCCTAACCTACAGTGATAAAATAATACTTCATCCAGATGACCTCTAATAATTATTGGCCATAATCAGATTATTTTCAAATATCATGTTCTATGGCAGCATAATATTATTTCCATCTAAATATTGATATCCTGCTAAATTCTATCCACATTGTTGTTTCCACAACGTGTATCGTAAATTAGTTGGTGACTTTGAAGGTTATTGTTTTATATCTGAAGAAAAACGGCCGCACTGATTGGTTCGTTATTTGTTATGCTATTTCCTTCTAAGCGGATAAGCCACAAAGTAAAAGTGATTTTTGTTTAATAAATATGCACGTTGAATGGCGATTATGTAATATTTATATGAAATGAAAGTTTTAAAAATAAGAAAAAAAACAATGACATCATTATTATTGTTAAATATAATATATTATTATTATTACTATCACGTCATTGTTTTGCTCATGGACAATGAGAACAATGTTGTTTTTTATAACAATAGATTTCGTACCCGACTTCGCCCGCGTTCGTTCCCATTTTTATCGCATCCATGAATAATTGACCACGGATGTTTTTTTTTTTTTAATTTTCGTCTGCCAGCACAATTTTGTATTTTTGATACATCGCAAGCGACATTGAGAAATAAATTTAACCATGAGAGAAGCGGTTTCTGACACATCGACCGGCTGTCCTTGGGCATTGTTCGATTGTCAGATAATTCTAAATGTTAATACCTACATTATTTAGTGTCCAATAGTATTGAAAAAAAGAAGAAAAAACTAAGCCACGTTAACGAGTGATAGTGAACTGTTTTTGATTGAAATTTGGTAATTTCTATCTGGCTTCGCGACAGTTTCTACACACTTTTTAAGAATTATTTTGGGTTAGCTTGCGATGGAAATGACGTTGCAAACTGAAAATATTTGGACTGAGCTAGAAATTCTAGACAAAAATTGCTAACTGCATGACACTACCTTACATTACATTAACTTAAATTGCCACACCTTTCGGATGTTTGTGCTGGTCAATACTCTCAGATTTCTCATTGATACTAAATACTAAAGATTATTCAAGGACATGTATATCGTCGCTGGAAAGGCAAAAGGCCTTAAGCGACACTTTGGTAAAAAAATGAGTTAAATATTAAGTAGCAATTTCGAACAGTTTTTTTTTATGCATCGAATGCTATGACTCTCGTTTGATTCTGAAGACTTTTGTGGCGCTTCAGCCATTTATAACAAATTTACTATTTGGGAGAAGGCTCGACTCAAGCGAGACAACTTTGGGACGATTTTTATCCTTTTGTCACTTCAGGAAACTCAGTGAGAGCATTAAAATACCTGAGTCAACTTTATTTTCAAAATCCAACCAGGTGCTGAAGACTTATGAATTTTATTGTAAAACAAAAAAACTTTAAAGGGCTCTGGTGTAAACTTTTCAAAGTGGCTTCAGCCCTTCAGCTCTTATGCCTTTCCGGCGATTATATTATAAGTTGTATGTGCATTCCTACACAGTTTATAGAGTCAATATAGTTTAATAGAAGACAACAGTGTTTTCTGGCATTTAAAAACATATGCTTTCATTGTGTGCACATTTAAAAAATCCTCATTATGCCCTATAAAATATTCATGCAAAGTTCTTAAGAAATAACAAAATAAAATAATTTGCGAAAACAATAAGCCGTTATATACTTGCATTGATTAGAAATGAGCAAAATTACGTACGCTGGGTATAGTTATTAAGATAGCTATTAGTCTAATGGTCAAATGAATAGTTTTTACCAAATAAAAACATTCTTTGCATAACTCCAAATCGTTTGTTTGACTGTTCTCTTTGTGCGTACGACAGTCGTTATTATCATACAGTAAAAGAGCCAAAGTTGTACAAATATGAAACTAATATTCTAACCACACGTCAGCCATATTTATTTGCTTCCTGGTTAGATACAACCTGTTTAACATTCTTCCCCACAGATACAACAAAACAAACTGTATCATTATCAACTGTATAATATACCAATTGCTTAGGAATCCAGCTATCAAATGCTTAAATAAATAAAATCAAATACGTCAGAGAACATTATGTGTGCATAATGTATTTTTTAAGGCGTCTGGAAAAATCGTTTCCTTTTCCCGAAAAGGGAAATTTTAGAGGTATATTACAAGTATTACATTCAACCTCGGAGTAACAATGTATATATATAATATATATATATATATATATATATATATATATATATATATATATATATATATATATATATATATATATATATATATATATATATATATATATATATAGATGAACGTTTACCTATTTGTCAAAATTCTATCTAATTAAATATACGAAGGACTCTTCTTGGTCTACCTTTAAATTATTCTGGGTTTGTTTAGAAAATGCATTGTGATTGTAATGGGTGATGCTGTTTTCACATTCTTAAAAGTTTTTGACCAAAAATCTGTCGGTGAATTATTTTGAAAATAAAACAACCTTTTAGCACCGTGTTACAACAGAGTATACTAGAATTCACACGAGCTTTGAATTGATACAGGTATACCTTTAATTATCCATCAAGAGGCCTCGTCGAGCGTGAATATTCACTCCGTGGGCACGGATACCTCGTCTAAAAATCGTTGTAAATTGCCAATTTTATTCCTTTGATGTAACAATGAAAAAAAAAAACAAACAGGCGAAACGCAGTAGGTGGGAAGTATTCATTTCAACATATTTTTATTTCCTTTATTTCACGTTTGAAGGCGGCATTCATTCGGAAAACTAATCCGGCGCGAGTTAATAGTGAAAGAACTATAAAGGAAGATTCTTAATAAGATCATAATGGCAGTCAATTATTAATGACAGACCACTGGGTAGGTACTGCTATCAATGCTAGGTACTTAAAAAATCTAATTAAAGAAATGAATAAATAACTTTGTATTTGACCACTGATGTTATTGTAAGTTTTATGACCGACCGGTTTCGCTTAGCCTAAGCATCACCAGGGTACAAAATTAAACTAAACTGATTAAACCATAAAGTGATACTTTTTACGAAAATATAAAATTTAATTTGTTTAAATATTCCGGTATGTTCAGAGTAGACTTTTATTTTCTAAGAGTGAATCAAAGTTTGGTGGTGGGATGTTATTCTTGGGTTGATTGTCATTTTCCATGGTGTAATCATGAAGCTGCATTCTTTAACTGTACAGTTGTATAATCCAGGCTACGAACCCGTTTGTGAGCCACGTGACCTTAATTGATTCCTTTCCACTTCGCTAGATGGCTCTGTTTCCCAGATTGCTTCATTTCCCGCGCGAACGACGCAGCGGTGGGGATTCCCCCACAAAAGATTGTGGCAAAGATTATTTTAATATTGCTTTCATGTCAAGTCAATATTTACATTAGAGTAATGAATGTAGGTGAGTGGATATATGATTTGCTTGATACCAGGGGCTAGATTCTCAATTGACACACGGTTCGTTTCTACATTTAAGTACCTACCACACTCATGGTGGTCTTAACACCAAGAGCCGGTCCTGTGCAGGCGCAATTGGAGCAGTCCGCTCCAGGCGGTGAATTTCCAAGGCGCTTATTGATACATTATTTGTTACGCACCCAACGCCTATATATATTATATTAAATGAAAAAACCATACTATCCATAGACGGCAAATAAACCCGTAATTTCTCGACCGGATGGCACGGAATGAAAATTAGCCCCTCTCGTTTTATACTTGATACGAGTTGGTACCTACTTTTTATTCAAACGAAAAATTTACAGGGGGTGGGAAAAGGAGACAAAATTATACCGAAAGTTGCAGTAAAAATGAGAGAGCAATTAGCGGAAATTTATGTTAATGATATAACAACAGTGCTATATTAATAAATAGTGTTGTCGCATTTTTTCAGCTATGCCAGTCATTTTGACTTAAGACAACGTTTTTTCACTATGTGAATGCACACTCATTTGAAACGTATTTAAAGCAACGTAAAGATTCGCATACTGTTATAAATGTTCAGTTGGCTTGGGATGTAGAAACAATGCAGTAGAAACAAATAACAACATGCAAATTATTTCGAAATTTGTGTTTGTGACGCACGTTGAGGTCTTCGATTTGTTTTGTGATACTTTTTTGACAATACATGAAACATAATATCATGCTGTAAATTTAACAGAAAAAAATATTTACACTTCACAGATAAATATTCAAACGTATAATTTTTGGGAATGTTAGTTTATATTTAGTTATTTTCAGAGGGGTAAACAGCCAAAAACGAATGGTTAACAATGATGACATTTTGTATAAAAGTGATTAAAAAAAAATACTCATAGGTTCACGCTGAAAACAGCGAAGGTACTCGTACTTACCATTATTACTAATAAGCTATTTTTTTAGAGGTAGAATTTTTTTTTTTCATTTTATGTTTTTTTTATGATTTTTTTTTCTGTAGTGTGACATAACACAATATATTAATTAGATAATATTTATTTGTGCACGCCGGGATTTGAACCCGTGACTTCTGGATTTGTATTCGAGGATCTTAACTGCTCGACCACGGAGATCGTCAACTATAAACTACTTGTTAGATTTCGAGCAGAGTTTCGCCCTATGAGTCATTTGCTGTAGAGACTCGGAAATCCCTCTCCTGGGTTCGTTGTCATTTTATTCTGTAAGAGCTCGTGGGAAACGGCTAATTGTTTTAATTAAAACGGGTGAGATATTATTGAAATTCAAGAAGAAAGCTCTGTACGATTGTGTATATTAATCGCTACATAAACAGTCTATGCAGGATTGTCCCGCAAACCCTCGAATAAACTATACTTCCATACATCGGTCAATGAACGGTAGGTAGGTACTTACTTAGGTTGTGGGCGTATTAGACAAGCCCTCCCACCTGCTATTAAAACGTTTGCTTCAAATAAACCAAGAAATTAACGTCGACAACCGTGTCATTGCTGTAGAGCTAGCCCGTAGTACCCAAAATCTAATAAAAAAAAATTTTTTTTTGGACTATTCTGTATATTTTTGTTTTGTCATTATTGTAGTCATAACAATCTCATTTTATGAACAGGGGTGTATCGACTATATGGCGTAACGCCAAGCGCAGAATTGTATACCTCCACCACTGAATAATTACTCCTACATACCTGTAATAATATAATAAATCCTTTCGATGTATTCAATTAATCTGAATTATTTCATGGCCATCTTACATCTGCAAATATAAAATAATTTAAGTACAGTTTGTAATTGAATAGCTGTGCACTTTGTACAGTGTATTTTAGATGATATTTCACAAAAACGGCAATATAAAAACTGACATATTTATATTTCCGTAGAAAGCAATCACTTTGTGGTTCGACATATTTAAAAAAAGGAAAAAATAACTTTGTACAAGACCACAAATATATTTTTAATAGTATTAATAATTTATTTATTTATTTGTTTATTATTTATTTATTTATTTTATTTTTGCAAAAACAGTTATACACCAAAACATTGCAAAAACACAAAAAATGGTAATCATAATTACACAAAGATTAAAGTAAAAAGAAGTTTAAAAACAAAAAAAAATAGTTTTCAAGAAGTACATAATATAGTTAGAACTTAATAGCTAGTTCTTGCTTAAACTTGTTGTAGCTCGTGTGAAAAATATCCAAATTTCCTGCGAGGCAGTTGATTAACCTAGTTAGTCTTCCCAGGGGCATCACCATTGGTAAGTTAGTTCTGCACCTGGGAAGAAACAGAAGCCTGTGTTGGCGGCCACGCGTGAAATTATCAGGGACAAAATAATAGTCATATTCTTAATAATCGGATATTTGTTTTCCAGTAGTCCAATATTAGGTATATTTCATGTGAACTCATTAAATGTATCATTATTCTTTAATCACCTTCTTAATTGACGATGTGTCTCTTTCAATCCATATTATCTGTTTCTTTCTCTTTGATCGTTTGTCATAAGTTAAACGTAATTCACTTGTTTTCTCATATATACATGGCCTGTTCAAAAGAAAAGGTGAAATTTGAATTTTCGCGGGCTGTGTACATTCGATTATCGATTTTTTTGTTTGTTATGTTGGTACACATATTTTTATCATATGTTAGCATTATCAGCCATTTTGGATTAGTGGTTTGTTTTTGACAACTGGGAAGGTTAGTCACGTTTTTGTGTTCTTCGATTTTTTTACTTTTGAAAAAAATGGATCAAAGAATAAAATTCATGATTTGTTTTTCCACAACTCGCTCATCGTCATTAACATCTTCTCGGCCTTCTGTAAAGCGCTTGTACCACATATAAACACTTTTTTGAGACAAAGTAGACTCGCCGAATGCCACAGTCAACATTTTAAGTGCGTTGGAGCACTTTTTTCCATTTTTAACGCAAAATTTAATACATATTCTTTCATCCATTTTTTTCAAAAGTAAAAAATCGAAGAACAAACAAAAACGTGACTAACCTTTTCAGTTGTCAAAAACAAACCACTAATCCAAAATGGCTGATAATGCTAACATATGATAAAAATATGTGTACCAACATAACTGACAAAAAAATCGATAATCGAATGTACACAGCCCGCGAAAATTCACCTTTTCTTTTGAACAGGCCACGTATAACCGCACACTTTGTATTTTTTATTTAATTTAATTTTGTACCCTGATGATGCTTAAACTAAGCGAAACCAGTCGGTCATAAAAATTGAAATAATATTCGTGGTCTTATACGAAGTTATTTTTTCATTTCTTTACTTATATGATAATTCTTATTATTGAGTTTTCGTCTTCACACATTTTAGTGTGAAACTAAGTTCTGAGCATGTCACCAGGCATAAGCAGCACAAGCACGTTGACCCACTAGTCAAATACTGTGTCATCCTTCCTTGATGGCTATGAACTGCGACTTTTTGGAGGTTGGCCAACACATTATCTCCACAGTCATCCAGCTGCAGTCTTCGGTGAACTCTTAAAGAGAGAATGCGACGGAAGCATTACCAACCCATTGGGGCCAAATGCAGGTCGGCAAATTTATGCGACATAAAAAATAAGGATTTTCAAGCGATATAACTTAGTCAGCAATATTTGATGCTAAATAGAGATTCTTTCCCTTAAACAAACCGGTTATAGTTGTTAATTTAAAATCTAGTATTTTTATGTGTTGTTTATTTCTTATTTTTAAAGAAATTCGTAATAAGCGGAATTTTCGACAGTATTAAATATTATGAAAATAAATGATTTTATCGTAACTTAAAATAGTTGCTATTTTTTTTTTATAGTGAATACCGCACAAGAGTCTCAACTGCTCCCAACCGTCTAGAGCCAGTGATGGCATCCCCAATTGGGGTATGTTATGAGGCTGAAGGTAACGGGGAGGGGAAGGAGATGGGTGAGAGGAAGGTTGAGAAGTACCTGGCCATTCAGATCTGGTCACTAAACACGGCTAAAGCCATTTCAAGCAACGTTTCGATTCTGAATGTTGGTCTTTCACCAGGGCGATACTTGGAGTATATACCACTCTGGGACGTGCCGCAAATATACTCTTTATTATTTTATATGAATTAAATGTGTAATGACATATATTAATTAAATAAAAGTTATTGGCGCGCGCCGGGTTTGAACCCGCGACCTTTAGATTCGTAGTCGAGCGTCTTACCACTCGACTATGGAGGCTGTATGCTTCATGCATTAATTATCTTCAAATTGGCATGCGGTACACAATTTTTTACGACACAATTTTTTTTTTTTTCGATTCTCTTTGAAATATTTTCCAATACTGACTGATATTTTTACAGTCAAAGAGATAATTATTTTGTAGAAAAATTAACCGTTTCTACACCAAGATTGTTTTCAATACCAAAAGGCACATATTTAAATACACGTTAGCTGTATTTTATAAACTCATTTCTCTACAAGCACATTGTATGAAAAAGATTTTTTTTTGGCTTTAACCCAAGTGCAATTCGCTCAGAGAAAGTCATCATATGCCACCTAATTACTTGGTCGATGTGCCTGATAAATAAAATTGGCACTATCTGTGATGATTGGAATGCCCGATATTTTGTACAGATTCTAGATCCATATTGCTGTATACGGTATACGTAATACAAGTGGACGTAGTTATGCAGAAAGCGTCCAACCCACAATATGTTAAAATCGAGTTTTACATGTTTTCCTATAGATAAATACGAAATTTCCATCTACTGAAAACATCCAAACTCCAAATGCAATAGATTTATGGTAAGGTTCGATGCTCTGTGGGGAACCCCCTTGTACAGCGCGGATGTAAACTGTGCGTCTAAAGTTTATGTTTAGACTTACGGAATTCAATACTTCATTTGTGTGAAAGCACTATAAAACAATACATGATATTTTACTTAAATTAAAGTTTAAAAACATTTAAATGTAGGATAACAAAGGAAATACAATTATTTTTTTAATGAATATTTTATACTTATTTATTATGAAAAAAATATATTTATAATAATTCTCACAGTGAAAAAACACTGATATTCACTTTACAAATGCCGTAATATGCTTTTGTACAGTCATATTTTCAAACGCCTTTTTCTTAGTTTCATCTTTTGAAGGTTGGATGCTTTCGGCATAACTACGTTCAAATTGTATTAGTGATTGCCTATTTTCAGTTACTAGGGAGATCTATCGATGTTAGATCAATAACAATTAGTTTCACATTATACCTCGGATAATCGATAATTGATGTCAATAATGCCACTGATTTGGAACGTTCTCATAATTGAGTATGAATTGGTTGTAATTTTAAATGATTACACAAGCCGAGAGGAGATTGGACCATCCAAGGCCCAAGGCAAACTGCTTTAGATCATACAGATAATTCTGTAACGAAATTGGGCTGCTGTAACTTGTGCTTTTGGTGGTATACCCAATGAATTCGAATAGTGTTCTAGTTATGATATGCAAAAATTTAGTACCTTTAAAAAAATACCTAACCTAAAACTAACCCCACATTGAAAGGTCTTAAATTACAAGAAATATACAAATAGGCGAAAAATAGTTTTTTAATGCTGATTCACACCAACGTCCGGTTCCGCTCAGTGCCGATATTGTTCCGCAAGAAAATTTATTGATATGGTATGAATATCAATCAAGGAGTATGTGCCAAGACAAATTTGTGTGGCAGTATATCCTTCTGCCCACCCTTGTGATATTTAACTACTAAACTCACTAAATAATATTTTTAATAATTAATAATTAATAATCAATAAAAATATTATTTAGTGATGAAAAAATGGTTAAAAAAAAAAACTGCGTTGTAATAATAATTATTTAACTAAATAAGTAGTTAAATATCACAAGGGTGGGCAGAAGGATATACTGCCACACAAATTTGTCTTGGCACATACTCCTTGATTGATATTCATACCATATCAATAAATTTTCTTGCGGAACAACATCGGCACTGAGTGGAACCGGACGTTGGTGTGAATCAACCTTTATGCTTACTAGTAGCTAGGTATTAGCCGGCTTCGACCAAGTTTCAAAAATCTTTTACCGGAATCTCCTTTCTCATTGAACAATAAAATTGCAAAATATCTAACAAACATTTTGACGTCTTATTTTTTACTGTTAAATGGATATTTCAAAGTTTTAATTTCCATAGGCATCCTGTTTTTTGTTTCTCTTATAGTGTATAATAATAAAAATAACAAATCACAATCTAAAATAATAAGGGAATGCGGATATTATCATTATGCCTTTTTTTCATAATGTGCAACTTTAATCTAATCCTATGAAGTGTAGATAATGTCAAAAGTGGATCAATATGATTGATTAAGGTTTTATTGGATTTTTTAAATATCTATTCTCTAAGAGAATAATTCTCTCGAGTACACACGTACAAACATAATGGTCATAATGATGTTCATAATGTGCCTAGTAAAGTAGTTAGCGAGCTGAAAATTGTTTCTTTTGCTTTAAAATTCCATGGCTAAAGAAAAGAATGAGTAGTTTTCAAAACGTGGGAGCTCTCAGTTCGAGAGTTTTTACTGCTTTAGAACAAGATTTTGTACGTGAAAGACATTTATTTATTTATAAATTAACGGACCAAAGTCCAATTACAAAAAGACATATAAAACACGAAATGGAAAAAAGAGCAACAGAAAAGGAATAGCTCATACATTATAATACACGAAGCGATGACAAAAATAAGACAAAATAAACATAAGAGAGAACATTTAAGCCATGGTCAAGTCAAAGTTTTGGTAGATTCGTAAAGAATGTCAAAAATCATTTAGACTGCTACCAAAAATCTAGACCATGGCTTGAGTTAACAAGTCTTGAAATTCTGGAAATTGGAGAATTATACCCATAATTAGTATTGTGATGATTGAGGAACAGCAATTCATTGTTTCTGAGTCTACGGTTTGTTCTATATGAAATGGTACATAGAACAAACATATTTGAGCGATAAATATAAAGTATTTTTAACCGTTTTTTGTATGTACTCGTATGTGGTAATAAAGGTAGACTCTCATGCAAGATCAGATTGTATTATTATGGTGAGCTATTATCGAGTTCAGCGCCCTCGAGCCAAGCCTTGAAACTAGCGAAAGGACTGCGGCGAAAATAAATCTGTATTGCCTCAATTTTAAAACCGATTATTTAATAATATCTGTCGAAAACAAAAAATATCCTAGTGAATTAATTAAGTACCTACCCACACTAAGTGCAAAAAGCTCGCTACATTGCTTCGCATAATATTAAAACCGTCTAAATTTTCAATTATACCATAGATAGATTGAAACTAAACCATAGATAATCAAGTGAGATTAAGACTTGCAAAATTAGTTTCAAATTAATTACCAGAGATTGGCGTGAAGCAGTGCACAGTGCCTCGACCTTGATAAACAATGATGTATCTATTTCCGTATAATAACAGAAAAACAACAGCCTACTCATGTACTGATTTTGAGAATAGACAATAAATTGCCTGAATTAGCGTAGGATCAGTCTATTGGTTGGAGTTAGGTTCTTGGATATTTTACATCGCTGCGCTTGATACAAAATCCGGTGAATGAACTCTATTGATATTTTAATAGAATAAAGCAAATCTTTAACTCTCACGGCCACAATTGACGAACAAAAAATATTGAAACTGTTTGTCTTCTGAGGTTTTCTTGACGGATTAATTTCTTGTCTAAATAACCACAAGCGATGAGAAGTGAAAGGTTTTGCACTTGAGCTTAATTTTATTGTCTTTTTTTGTTTGTTAATCGATATTTAATATTGGTTAGATTCGCGTTCACAGAAGGTCTTATTTGTTTTTAAATTTATTAAGTCTATCAAGGAAGCAATATTTTAGTTACACGGTAAAAATAATTATTTGAAATCCTTGACTTTAAGGATATTTAATATAAACAGCTAAAAAGTTCAGCAGAATTTAAATATAAACCTGCATTAAAAATAAATTAATAATATATTAGATATTGTATTCTTTAGGGTTAAAAGTTTAGCCAACCTTTTATATGTGCAAAAATATTAATTATTATTGCTCTAATACAAACATAATTAAAATGTAAGAAGTTGTTTTACAAATAAGAGAAGGGAAATTTTATTTGACGAAAACGAGGAAGTAATGTTAGGTACTTTATTAAATATGTGGTAACGATCAGGATGTGAATATATAAATAATGTTTCCAGTTTATATCCTAGGTAAATAAATCATTAGTACATACGTAGGTATGGTCCGTTTTACGAATGCCGGTAGAGAAAAGGCATTCATTAACTCAATCGACACATCCTTGAGCACATTTTGAAACACGAATTATGCTCCATTACTTTGGAATGATTTGAGATTTTCACGGCCAATGAAAGTAATTACTTGAATTGTTTTTGAGCGATGGAGTGTGATGTGACCAAATACGGAATTACTGTCCCACGAATAAGCCCCAAATAACTCAACAAATCTGACCCGATGATAGACACTAGACACTGCAAGCCTGTCCGAAGCGTCCACTTAGAAGGAAGCGTAACATATTACCCAACAAAGAACCAAAATAACACATTATCAACAATAATCATCATAGGCGCAAGCACACTTGGAAACTTCTTATTAGGAAACGCCTATACTCCTGCTGTCTCCCAATACATTATGCCTAAGTATAGCAGCTACCTCTGATCTGAAACCCCTAAATACCTAAAAAATCCTTGAATCTGTGGAGAAACGGGCGGTCCGTTTGATAGATTCTCCTATCTTAACAAACGGATTGCAATCTTTGGAGTACAGACGTCAGGTGGGAATGCTGCCTTTATTACCGGTATTTCAATGGAAGATGTTCCGAGGAACTTGTATCATTGATTCCTTCGGCGCCGGTGCATAGTCGGGAAACTCGCCAAATGCGCCCCCAACATTTGTACGCGTTTGACATCCAATACATGAGAACGGATCGCTTTTACGACTCGTTCTTATGTTTAACAGCTCGGCTGTGAACGATTTGCCGGCCTCTGTGTTTCCTCCCTCCTTCAACACGGGCCTCTTCAAGGCCCAGGTTCACTCCTTCCTTTCCTCAAAAAGACCCTCCACACATCTTTCCCAAAGATGACATAGGACCTGAGGGAAATTATTTCCCTCAAAGCCTCCTGTGTGGAGTTAATGTAAAAAAACCGTGTTCTCCACACACCGTTATCCATTCCGAAGGTGTTCTTAAGGTCCTTCGGGCTTATTAAAAAAAACTGTTTTTGATGATTGGCTATCTTCCGTCCGTGCTACACGTTATACTCGGCGGAGCCATAACAGTTTTATGAATATATTTATTAGAATTGGAATTTACTTCAAAGCATTAATGCTTATTTATTATTAAATATTAAAATAACATTAATAATCTAAACACACAAATATGAAACAGAAAAAAGGCAGAAGCTTAAAAGAACAATGGTCATAACCGAGACTCAAACTCGGAACTCGGATAGAGTAGAGGTTTCGAGTTCGAGTCTCGGTTGTGACTATTGTCCTTTTTGGTTTCTGGCTTTTTTCAGTTTCATATTTGTTTTTTAGATTATTAATATTATTTAAATATTTAATAATATTGTTATTTGCGACTCTTCAAACAATCGGTACGGCTCGTGGTTGTCACTCGCCAGACCTATTTTACCAATAGTGGCACTTCCTCTCGAAATATTCCAGCATAATTTCCGAATGACGTCTTATAAAGTGCAGTGTGTAATAAATTATTTATGAACGATGGCGAAGGAACAAAACTCGACTAGAAACTACATGAAACCCCAGGCACCGCCTGTCGGTATTGATGTCACGTAGCGGGCACAGTGGTTTCCGCGTATGACATACACACTCAGAGCAATAATATACAGGAGGGATAGCTTTGCGAAACAGTGTAGTCAGGAAAGTAGATTTTTTCCTGACTCGGGCGTGGCTAGGGTTTACACCAGAGGTTCCCAAACTTTTTTGTCCCGTAGACCACATGGCGATTTTTTTCTGTTTTGTATAGACACCTTGCTTTCCTAATATTGATTTTTTTAGCGTAGGGAAAAACTTCAAAGTTTTGTGAACGACTCAGGAACTGCTAGTTCTTTGAAATGAACCCTTCGCGGTGAACACTTCAATTGAAGTTGAACTCGCCAAAAATAGTACTAGTCAGTAGAGATCTCAAATCGAAAAGTGCTAGCAAATCAACAATAAATCCTCTCTAAAAAAAGGAACTAGTCGGTAGAGATTTGAAATCGAAAAGTACTAGCAAATCGACAAAAAATCCTCTCCAAAAAAATGCTAGCCAATCAACAAAATTTTCCCTTCGAAAAAAAGCACTAGTCGGTGAAGATTCGAAATCGAAAAGTACTAGCAAATCAACAAAAGTTCCTCCCCAAAAAAGTACTAGCAAATCGAAAAAAGATGAAACTGAGGAAGAACCAGTTCCTCGTCAAATCTTTGTAGTTCTTTGGTTCTTTGTAGTCTTTGAAGTCGAACTTCCATTGAAGTACTTAGAATAAAGTACTTCATTGAAGTCCGATTTCAATTGAAATATATCAACTGCCGCAAAATGAAGTACTTCTTTGAAGTTTGCAGGAAGCCAACATTTTGGTGACGACCTGCCTAAATGGAATCCACTCTCGTGGACCCCCATTTACGTCTCATGCACCCCCATTTTTTTTTCACTGACGTGGACCCCTTGCAGGTCGGAATCGACCCCTGGAGGTCGATATAGACCACTTTGGGAATGACTGGTTTACATGGACACAACCTTAGAGTATACTAGAGGTAGCCCAAGCCAAGGCAGTGAAGTCAGTTTTGGACTTGTCTTTGATGATTTTAACATGACTCGGCGCATCTGGGCGTGGCTAAGACTAAGGCTACGGTATTTATACATCCATTCATATCACATATCGACATAATGTTTTTGTGTGTTCGTATAGCCACTTTTTCACAGTATTTTTATCAACAAAAAATATAGCATCTAACCTAAAAACCGTTTAGTTGTGTCAAGTTTAGTGGCATAATAAAAACTGTGGGCGGAGTCCCGCCGTTAACCAGCGAAGATAGCCAGCTTAAGATCATTGCGACAGTATATAGAAGCGGTCCAGGAAATTGGTTGTCTCTTTCTCTCTCATGGTGTACGATGTAAAAACTCGGAAAAAGTGATTTATTACAATTTCGGATGGGTTGGGTAAAACAAATTAGCCATCCCTCCATATATTGTTACTTCAAGGACACAACTTTTTACATCCATTCATAGCACATGTCGACATTATGTTTTTTTTTGCCGTTCACAGTATTGTTATCAACAAAACTATAGGATATAACCTTAAAAACCGTTGAGTTATGTCGCATAACAAAAAGTAGTGGGCGGAGTCGCCGGAGATGGAAAACATGCTTACATACCTAAAATTGGTGCGATATTATGTGACAACTTGTCTTATCTCTTTCTCTCTCACGATTTATCGTAAATTTGTGTAGGTTAGATAAAAATGTTTAGCTCTCTTTCCATATATATTCTTACTTCAAGCGTACACACTTACCGACAGACTCTCTCACGTCGTAATGGGTAACATATTGAAGAACTTACCTGCAACAAAAAGAAAAAAACATCAATAAATATTGAAAGAACCTTTTTTGGATTAATAGCCAACAACAAGAATTAATATGTTGTTGTGTTATATGTTATGTACTATTTTGTACATTTTCATTTTATTTTTTATCTATATATAGAATACCGCACAAGAGTCCCAACTGCTCCCAACCGTCTGGAACTAGTTGGATTATAGTATCTCTAATTAGGGTATGTTGTGAGGCTGAAGGTAGTGGGGAAGGAAAGGAGATGGGGAAGAGGAAGGTTGGGAAGTACCTGGCTATTCAGATCTGAGCACGGCAAAAGTCATTTCAACTAACGTTTCGATTCTGAATGGTGGTCTTTCACCAGGGCGATATAAATAACACATATAATATTTTTTATTTGTATCCGCGACCTCTGAATTCGAAGTCCAGTGTCTTAACCACTCGACCACGGAGGCAGACCATAAGCCGAGGAATCTGTACACCGTGCTACACGCACATACCGCGAAACTTTTTAACTAATTATTCACGAAAATTTAAATAAAAAATGTTAATGTATTTCGTATGAATGAACCCCCACATTCTGAAAAAAAATAATTATTATCTGAACACGAGCTAATAAGATTGACAAGCGTATCTTAGTAGTAAGTGAAAAAGCAAATCTTACACACTATATTACCTTTTTAATAATCATCCGTTTAAATTTCGCGGTATGAACGTAAAACACGTTGAATGCTTAGAGTACATAGAGTGGTACCTATCCAGGGCAGTGTAGTCAGTTTTTGATGATTTTTGCCGGACTCGGCAGACCTGGGCGTGGCTTGGACTAGGGCTAGGGTATTTATACATCTATTCATAGCACATGTCGACATAATGTTTTTGTTTATTCGTATAACCACTTTTTCACAGTATTGTTATCAACAAAAATATAGCATATAACCTAAAAAAAACCGTTTAGTTGTGTCGAGTTTAGTCGCATATGAAAACATCTGGGCGGAGTCCCCGGAGACGCAGGAGACCAAGATCATCCTTACAGTACATAAAAGCGGTGTGTTATTTTTGTTGTCTCTTTCTCTCTCATAGTGTACAACGTAAAAACCCGGAGAAAGTGATTTATCGCAAGTTTGTATAGGTTGGGTAAAAATAATTAGCTCTCTCTCCATATAATATACTTATATATATATATATATATATATATATATATATATATATATATATATATATATATATATATATATATACATATACATATATATAGATAAGATGAAGCAGAATGAATATATGATGCGAAAGTGAATGGAAGAAGAAGTCGAGGACGCCTGAGAAAGACATGGCACGATCAAGTAAATCAAATACTTGAATCGGGTCATGTGAAGAGTCAGAATAACAGAAGAATATGTATGAGACGATGTATGAATGTAAATGAAGCAAGAAGTGTGTGCCAAGACAGAGTTGTATGGCGGTCCGTCCTCTCTGCCTACCCCTGCGGGGAAACGGCGTGATGGTTAGTTAGTTAGTTAGTTAAGGTGAAGCAGAGCATTTGTGTGCTGAAACACCAAAAACTCCCGAAAGATGTGATCTTGTGTCATGAAATATTTTTGAAAAATCTTTCTAAGCCGTTTTAACGCGTAATGTTATTTCTACCTATGAATCTTTGATACATAAATATAACCGTAAAAAATAACACAAATCGACATATTGTATTTTCAAAAAATTTCAATTGTTTGACCTATCAAAAGAAAGACATTTTAAAAAGAGTGCTGAAATACGAGTATGACGAAACGTGAAGAGTTTTATTATACTCGTTGCAAGCATTCATTATAATTTTTATTTTTTATTCATTCATCATTCATTCATTACACATTCATGTACAGCGTTTTTCAGTGAAATAAAAAGGAGTATGAAAACCCTTCCTCTCAATCTTAAGGAAAATCCTATCCCGATTTGCTTAATTTTTAAACCTTATCTGAACGTTAAAACTGGTCTCCCATTTTAATGATTGCCTGCTGACGTAGACACATACTCTAAATTAAATAAATCGTGTAGCAAAAATATTGTAAAATTGGGTACTTAATATTTAGTTCTCACGTTTTGATGAATATCATTTAGCACAGCCAATAACGTGTTGTGGTTTGACGTTATTTTTTTTACTGGATATTTAAATAAATGGATATAATGTATAGACTTCAGAGATAAAATAAAATGCAGAGATAATTATTTTTTCTGTTATCAAGTTTGGTTATTAGTTTTACAAAAAATCGTGTTTTTTGTGAGATTGAGATGCAAGTCTGCAATCATGACACTGTATTAATATAACTATGCATCAGATTACCGATTTATAATCTAACGATTTCACCAACCAAAACAGAGCTGATTTATTAGCATTAAACAAAAAAAGCACAATCGCAGAATTTTCAAAAATCACTTATTTAACATGAATGAAATTAACACTTTTGTTATGAAAACCTGTTTTATTTAACATGCTAAGTAAACATAAATCAATGCTGTTAATTTCTTGTCAAGTTATTTTATATTATGTCTGTGCTGTTCTTTCTCTGTTGTTCTTTTTTCCATTTCGTGTTATGTATTTTGTTTGTAAACGGACCATAGTCCGTCAGTTAATAATTAAATAAATAAATTATGATTTTGACTTGCAAAAAACTTGAATGTAACTTTTGACAGTTCAGTGCGTAGCGGAATTTAATCCATTGGAACAATACCCTGAAAATTACACTCTGGCGAGTTGGTGCTTAGCGGTCACTCAGATTGATTTGCGAAAGCGGTCGTGAGCAAACCACAAAATATTATTTCGTAATACCTACACTGCCCCAAAGAGGCGTTTGATCGCAAACATAATGTTCTATGAGCTAAGAACAGTTTTCATCTTGGAACTAGAAGCGTTAAACACTTACAGTAAGGTCATAGCAACCTTTAAGCCGGCGGTTGCCATAGTAGGTAACTCCTACTTTATCTCGTTATATTTGAAGCAGGCCAAATAAAAAATGTCACGGTCATGCAAAACTCAAAATATACTACGCATCATAAAAACAATATTTATTTTTATTCGAACCATTCATCATTTATCAACTCCAATTCATAAGTTATAGTTAAAAATCAGAATTAGTTGGTTAGGTACGTACTAGTTTTAATACCGGCTTCGCCAAGGAATTTATTTTTTCTTTGAGTGAATTTCTCATTTTTTCCAAAAGATGAAAATTTTGCGGTGTGATGAATGCCTTTTAGGTGATTGAACCTCCGACGCCGTTGGGTTGAAAAACCGACGCTTTCAACCGCTTGGCAACAAACAGGTTTACCGCTAATATTGTCTCTTTATCTATCTTAGTTTGGAGTCAACCATCTTTGGTTGGTTTGGTTATATAAAGTGGTACCTATCATTAATTTTCCACACAAAAATCTTATTACAGTTCTTACTGCAGTTACAAGAATCATTTGCAAGCGTACGAAGGTATGAATTTGGATCCGGAGTTATGGTTTTTTTTACTACCCACTATTATGCTTATATCAAAATATCTCCGTAAATTTGATTGTTAACGGATGATGCTCGGTAGAGTCATCATAATTTGAATAAATGGCTGTATCACAACATTTTTCAAGGTAATGTGCAAGTGAACATCCAAAATTCAGATCCCTATTTTCCCCCACGAATACGTCACTGTTTTTGTAAAAAAACGTATTTTTCTTTTATCCAAAATATTTTGTTTAAAAAAATTCTAAAATACGTGACTGACAAGCAAAAATTCATTCACGAAGGTTAAACAACAGGTTTCCTGGATTTTTTCGGTTTGTAAAAAGGGTTTCCAAAATCATTTGGCAACAAACTGATTGAAAAACCAGTTAAGCGCAAATACCGGGTTTTATATCTAGATTAAATAATACTTCTAGAAGTTTTTAGCATGAAATTATGCAAACTTTGCAATGAAAAATCCTAGTTAAGGTGATCATTTTTAAATTACGAAGGATTCAAAATCCTAGTTCTAAACAAAATGTTTTATTTTGCAGATCATGCATGTTTACAGCGTTGTGAATAATATATTCTATTCAACGGCAACATTACTGGACACTATTGTATTTTGCAAGTCATTGTAATGTAGCAGGGTATAAGTTTTCATTATTTGAGTAATGCGTATATAACACGTTGGTTAAATTATAATAAATTACATAGTAAAAAACTGATTAAAATATTTTTTGTACATTTCTTTTAAACGACTTAAAATTGAACTTTCAGCTAACATTTGCATAGTCATCCTTTATTATTGAGTTGTTAGTTAATGCCTTCAGTCAGGAAGGATTATGCAGCTTTTATTGTATTTGTAACGTCATTGGCTTTTCTAAATTTAATATCAGCTTAGTTATTTTTATATTAAACTAGCTACTATAAACAGTTTTATGGAGTACTGTAAACCTAAGCGCAATTATTATTTTTCTGCTGCAACAAAAAATAATTGGCCGTGCACCCGAATTAAAAACAAACTGTGGATGAAAATATGTTTGCAGTAATCGCGTACAAGTTACTACAGGGTCCGCCAAATAACTTTTTTTTTTTCAACTAGTGCTTATTTCGTGAATGGTAACACTTAGCTCATGTCTGATTTGACAGATAATTAGTTTTATCCTTCCGCTGAGCGAATATGGTTGTGTATACGCTTGAACAACGCTGGGAAATATTGCGACATTACTTTGAAAATCATGGTAATGTTGCAGAATGTGTGCGAAAATTGCGTACGGTTTTTGGAAGAAGAGAAGCACCGTCAGCTCCGTATGTTCGTTATCTTGTGAAAAAAGTGAAAGAAACTGGCATCCTCATCGATAAACCAAAGCGTGAAAAGCCAAAAACAGTGCGTACACCCGAGAATATCGATGCTGTGGCAGAAAGTGTGCGTGAAGCGCCATCAACATCAATTCACCGTCGTTCTCAACAATTGAACATTTCGGAGACATCATTGAGACGAATTTTGCATAAAGACCTTGGTATGACGCCATACAAAGTCCAATTGGTTCAGGAGTTGAAGCCAACTGACCATCCAATGCGTTTTTCGCTTCGCTGAGTGGGCCTGCGATCGACTTACAGAAGATGCCGATTTTGCCAAAAAATCATCTTTTCGGATGAAGCTCATTTTGATCTTGGCGGGTATGTAAACAAGCAAAATTGTCGTATTTGGGGCACAGAAAACCCGCACGCATACATTGAAAAGCCGGTACACCCAAAACGAGTCACTGTTTGGTGCGGATTTTTGGTCCAGAGGCATAATTGGGCCATTTTTCTTTGAAAATGAGCAAGGAGTGGCCGTTACAGTCAATGGCGATCGTTATCGGGCCATGTTGAACGAATTTTTGTTCACAAAATTGAAGAGGAGGATATTGGCAACATTTGGTTTCAACAGGACGGCGCTACGTGCCACACAGCCGAAGCTACACTCGATGTTTTGCGCCCTGTTTTTGAAGATCGCATTATCAGCCGCAGAGCTGATGTCGTTTGGCCACCTCGGAGCTGCGATTTGACACCGTTGGACTATTATTTGTGGGGTGCCCTCAAAGATAAATGTTACGCCGACAAGCCAGAGACAATTGACGCTTTAAAGGACAATATTCGTGAAGCCATTGGTGAAATACAGCTGCACACAATCGATAATGTGCTTAAAAATTGGACCGATCGTGTAGGCTACTGCATGGCCAGCCGAGGCAGCCATTTGAATGAAATTATTTTCCATTATTAACCGGAAGGATTGTACTTATAAATAAAAAAAGAAATTTGAGAAAATATTCAGTAGTTTTTTTTTTATAGCATTTTCAAAAAAAAAAGTTATTTGGCGGACCCTTTACATCCATATGATGTATGTTGTAGAATATTTTAGGTATATTATGACTGTTTTAATATTTTATTATTTCTGTCGATTTTGTATAAGACCGCAATTATACTTGATTTATTTGCTAAGAACTTTATTACTTACTACTATTAACACCGCTATTTTACGTTGAATACATTAAGTTATTGGTTAAAATTAAGCTTGGGTACAAGTACAATCTGTTTGACGTCTAAAATCTGAATAAAGAATGGCATAACAATTGGTTTCATGCTTTTAAAGTTATTGATTTTCAAATAGTCGCAACTAGAATCTAAAATGTTAAAACTCAAAACGATACCAACCAAATACAAACATTATCATCATGTCGGAAATGACTTATCTGTAACTTTTATGATTCAAATTATTTTTTAGTTGAAAACCTTGACTTAAAAAAATATGATTATTAGTTCCATATTTATTATTCTCGCCTGCGTAGGCAGGGTATACACGCACTGCTACAAGCAGCCGGTATAGAAATCTGCAAACGGTGACTGCACAGCGATCTGCAGTTCCCATAGAAAAAAACATTAAACAAAAACAACACGGCATTCAAATATCGACTGCATGTGGCAGTCCGCGTACTCCCTGCCTGCCTCCGCGTCTAATGTCAATCTAGGAATCGCATCCAATACAGAAAGTTGTTTGAAGTACAACATCCCACTCAATGATTCAGTTTCGCGAGTCAGAGTACAAACTGAACCAAACTGTCGTATCGGAGAATTACCCGTGGGTACATCCACCAGACATTAAAATAGAACCGGGTCAACAAAATGTCGCTCACTAATTCAGAGAGTAGCGTTCGCAACGGAAAGGTCGGAAAGTATCGATTGAATTCATAGCACAGCCATCTTATACCGCATTAATATTTAATGGATCGGGTGAAGTTATTAGATTATTGAATACGCCATTAGATAGCATCCATAATAAAGCGGCCCGAGTCGCTGCTTGTTTATTCACAGAATTATTCGAGGTTTATATCTTGTTAGTTGTTATATTATCACACCTTATGTCATCAGTGTCGAATGTCTGTAGGAATTATTGATTTATTGATGCCAGACTGACTGAAAAAGGTGTTTTATTATTATTTTTAATTTGTATATCAGTTCTCTGTGGTTCTATTGTGGGCTTTAAATGTCTAAAACGTGAATCACGTATTGTACCGACTCTAATGGAATTAGTATGAGAGTATCGCGATTAATTTATTGTTGTCTGTGGAAGGACTGGGACCGATTCACGATTTCTTTTGGATATCTATTATTTATAATAAGAATATTTTTATCCTTGAATTATTGCAAAAACATACTGGAACCAATGTGTTGTAATCAATCTTATGTGGAAAAAGCGGAGAAAATCCTCGCGTACACAACAGTGAAAAAATTATCGAATGGTGAACTCCGGCTTTATGAAATTTGTAGTTTTTTTCTGCATGGAATATCTAGGTCGTCCGAACTCTTTTCAGATTGCAATGGTTATCAATTATTACAGATGTGCACAAAATATATTATTTACTGTCTGTTTTCATAGAGGCAATAAGTTATTGTAGGTACCTACATACTTAGATGAATTAAATAATGTAGATACGTTACTAAGACAACGCGCGTGAATGTACTAAACCGAGTCTGCGAGACATACCTGAGATTTACAGCGTTTAGTATCACACAAACATTCGTTCGACAGACAAACTGTCACCAGCTGTCTCGAACGAGTCGCTGTAGGCTCTTTTCTGAGAAAAAAATGCCTTGAAAGGTTTAAAAATCATTCGGGAGTAAAATACATATTTCGTGGAGTTTCTTTCCAATCATAATTACCCACAAATCATTTATTATTTCAATTCAATAAATACAATTATTCACGAGGTTTTTCAACTCGATACCGTTATGAGATACCGAATGCAAAAAGGTGTGTGAAAGACAACCACGGCTAGTGGCGCGATACCCGATTATAATAGTAGCGTGGAACGTTCATATAGCTATCTCATCCGTACACACATATTCTTTGAATGGCTATCCTTTTCATAAGCGGGTGGAACGGAATACAAGACGTTACTATTAATGCACATTTTTCGTAAGATTTATATGAATATGACGTGTCTTGTATTTTATGTTTATGCCTACATAATAAAATATCCACCGCTGTAAAAAATGCAATAATATTTTTTAATTAAAACAAATAATATGTACCAAACTATTTTCATTCGTATCACTACACAAGAGTGGCACTGTTCGAATACAGTTGAACTATTGCACCCCGAATATCGGGTGATCACTAATTAGACAGGGTTGAGTGCTAAAGACTTATAATCTTATAACACACCTTTACAGGAAATTAAGTATTTTAGTAGAAGGGTTTCCTTCAGTGAGATTTATTTGACTTGCGCATGCTAGCACACGTACACATACATACCTGCTCAATAGCACCTGCGTTAAATGCAGTTACCTACCAGCAACATTATGTTATTATCAAAGGTTTTAATTTCATAAATAGATTAAGTAAGGGAAAAAAGTTTTTCAAGATTTCCCGGATCCAGTGTGACTAAGGCATCCCCAATTTGGGAAATGAAGTGATGGAGAAGAGGAAGGTTATTAGGAAGTAGCTGTGTATTAAGATCTGATAATTCCAAGTAGCATTTCGATTGTGAATGGTAGTCTTTTACCAGAGCAATATTGAGTATCTACCACTCTGGAACAAGCTATAAATATGATATATATGTTTTATAATTCATTAAAGGCACCTATTACTCGTATTCACTGGGTTTCGAACCCACGACCTCTCATTTAAGATATAAGAAGCTGACTGCTCTGCCACAGTGGTCATTTTAATGAGAAGATCAGTGTCGTAAATAAAACGTTTCGTTCTGTATACTTGCAGTCACGTGCTACCTACATTTGAACGGACGCACAGTGTTAATTTCGTGCAAAAACGATTTGTTTCAATAAATATTGTCTCTAGAAATAAAATACGCTATAAAAACTTACAACATTACAAACTTCCTCAATAAAATACTCATGTAGTAGATACTCAAAGTACAGTTAACACAAAGTCACGCTCACTCAGAGCGCGGGTCATTATGAATCAAATGAACTTGAACAAAGTCAGATTGCAGATTTTATAAGGAAAAAGGTCTTAATAAATGATATTATTAATAATGCCATTATTTACACTCAAGAATGAAGAATTTCGTTCTAATTTATTTTTATAACAATTTTATTTACTTATTTATAAACTAACAAACTAAAGACCAATTACAAAAAAATACAAAACACGAAATGGGAAAAAAAGAGCAACAGAGAAAGAACAGCACATACAAAATATTAAATAAAGCAATGACAAAAATAGGACAAAATATATAAAAGAAAGAACATTCAAATCAAAGCCAAGGTCGATTCAAAGTTTTGGTAAAGTCGTAGAGAATAACAAAAATCATTTAGACTGCTACCAAAAATTTCAAGACCATGGCTTGAGTTAACCTCGACATTCTGGACAGTGGAGAATGATACCCATAATTAGTAGAGTGATGATTGAGGAGCAGCAATTCATTCAATTCTTTTTTGATTAATTTTCACATTAGTATGTATTAATTACCAGTATTTTTTTAAATAAATATAATCTATCATAATATTATCACGTTTTATTTTTTTAGTATATTTTTAAAAAACCCGCCCCATTTGAAGAGCAAAGTGACGGGGCGGGGCACGTAGCTTTAAAATACATCAATATTAGTTGTCACTCCAACTGTTGTAGCTAGTGGCGTGGGTTTGGGTGACACCAGAACTGGTCTATCAATGATATATCGTTTAAATTTTTTTTCAATTTATCCCTTTACAACCGGCTTCATACGAACGTAAGTTGGTCAAAAAAAAATCCTGACAAAAAATTAATCCGATTTAGGGAACGGACCCAGTTTCGATCGAACGTGCGGAAACACCTTCAACCAGGTGAAGATACGTGGTTGTTTTTGAACTAGTCACACTAGCCCAAGATAAGTGTGGCACATTGCAATTCCAAAAAAAAATCCACTGGTTATAAAGGGTTATGGAAAAATCAGTCCACCTGTAATCTAGGTAAGAAAACTAATATATTCAAAATCGGTATAATATCTACATTATAAATATTTTTATTGCAGTATGCCAAGATCGTTTATACACAGTTATAAAAACCTGCTGCATAACTTGGGTTGACATCAATAACACATAAAATTAATTCATTGATGAAATCATTTTCCATGGTTTTGAAAATCAACTTTCCTCATCTCTATACGGGTCATTTAACTTGTGCAATTAAGTCGGCCTCAACACTTTGAAATTTCAATGCAATAACTAATTGAGTATTCGTACAATCTAAATAAATACTTGAATCGAGCATTTCCTTCTGTAGGTAGGTACTTGAGCCCCAAAAGAATATCTATTTATCACAGTTTTTACAGATTCTCGCAAATTACTAGAATAAAAAGTAAAAAAAACGGATAATCATTAGTAAAAATGCATAAGACAACAACATATTTTTTTTTTACAAAATAAAATAAAAGACTCCAAAATAATTTACCCAGCTATACTAAAATAATATGGAAACTATACTGAAGTTTTTAACATTATACATTTTCAAATCGATAAAAAAAAATCCCTTGCGTGTTATTTATTTGAAATAAATTCTTATTATTGAATGATTTATAGTAAAAACTGGTAAAGTTGTAATACATTATGAGAATGTTGAAATATGAGGTACTTTGGCAAAAAAAGCTTGTGGTCAAATTCGTCGGTAAATTTTGGCATTTTGAAAACTTTCGTAAAAAATGAACCTTACACAAGCTTTTTAGTATAATTAGGCAAAGGTCTAACTATATATTTGATAGAAGTCAAGTGTCTCCTAGAGTATCCTCCCTCTTAGTTTTGCCAAACGATGTTTTTGTTTTTGTTAAAACGCACCGAATTTTTACAGACCTCTCATGTTTATACAACACACGTAAAGAAAAATACTTAAAAATTACGATCCGGATTCTTGTCATAAAAACAGGGCCTCACCTTTAAAGAATGTTTATTTTTATTGTTTATTATACCAAACACCTTTTTTAGCTTAGTGTTTTTTCATAATTTGAAAAATAAGCTATAAAGCGTAAGATTTACAGTATAAACCTTTTGACTAAAGCTTAATTAACATTGAAAAAAAATCGAAACTTTGTAGGTTTAGTCTTCATATCAAACATGATATTCAAATCTGAAATAAGTGTTTTACTTGTATTTCTTTTAATATTTGAAAATGTAATTATTTTTCTAAAGGTTAGAGCCTGTTTTTGCGATAAGAATCCTTAATAAGTTACCGAAAACTCGAATGAAATTGAATAATGGTGAATCATCAGGAAAAAAAAGTTTTTTTGTATATTTTGCAAATTTCCCACAAGGCGTTAGGTACAATGACAGTTTTTTAAGACACAGAATTTATAATGTTTGTGTCTTGACACCTCCAAAAGGTATTAGTTGGTCGTTCCAGATATTCGCAGTGATACAATACCTGAAAACTTAATATCGATGAAGAGAAATATTTAGTCATACAATGATATCTACGTAAAGTCGTTTGTCAACGCCGCACCCCACGTCGAATCAATTCCGTTCCGACGTAAGTGATTGTAACATCCATTGTTGTAGTCGCTAATCAGCCGAAGTAAGTGGGTTTAACAAACTCCGAGATAACTAATTGTATTCAGCAGTGTGCACTTGTTTATGAACAGAAGTATCAACAATGTATCACTTTCCGTGAGAAGAATTTCATTCCTCCGACTTCTGAGAGCTCGCTAAAAGCAAATTTCTCATGTTTTATGATTATAAACACAGAATATAGGTTTGTGAAAACTTTATAAGTACACATTTTAGGGATTTATTAAAATAACTTAACTTGACATTTTACTCGAGTGTGGATATATTTAAAAAAGAAGTGTTGCTTCAGAGTAAATTACAGTCAATCACTGCAAAAGGGATGAAGATTTATTACTTTTTAATCTTGATCATTGCTTTATTTTTTAATGGTCCTTGCGCTAGTAAACCAATATACGAGTAATAACATACAATTATTTTTAAAAAACTTTCATCGTTTTTTGGACAGTTCGAAAAAAATGGAGTCTTATTTTAAAATATTTTCAATTTCAGTAAATGATATTGTTTTTTGAAATACCTACAAGCACATAATATTTTAATATTAGCAATTTTTTTAATTAGGCTGTTTGCCTGGACTTTAATTAAATTTTGGCGCGGCTGTTACTGAATCGAAACTACTACTTTTATTATATATGTATTTAGAAGGTATTTACCGTTGTCAATAAAATGTATAACTACAACGGCATTTTAAAATCGATATAACGGCACGCATATTGACAAACGCCTTTGTTGAGGCTTGGAACAGGTTTCAGGAAGGTAAGAGCCGATGCTCGAGGCAAAATCAAGTTTTGGTTTATGAGCGAACTAACTGCAACTTGTTCATTACGGCATATTCGGAAAATAGGTCTCTGGAGCGAATACATTCACTTTAATGTGTACGCTACCGAAAGCTAATAAAATATTGTACTTAACGTATTCTCACAAGACGAAGCTTTGATGAACTTTTTAACACGAATATCTGTGTCATTGACACATTGATTTTGAGGTTACTAGTTGTGGTAATAAACTACAAATGCAATGGTTATTCTATTTTCAGACATTTATCGAAAACGCCACATAACATTGACTTGATATTAAACCGAAAAGATACAGACAACAAATTTTTCAAAAAATGGTGGGAAACGTCGTTAATCTTTTTTGACATTTGGTCAAATTAGATTTTTTAGCACTTTTTCAATAAAACGGTATCAACTAATGGCTTTTACAATCAAAAGCAAAAAAAATGTAGTTTGCTACCTAAGTCGTTTTAAGTTCTAAGTGAGACCTCTTATTTACACAGTGAACTATTTTAATAATGATTACTTGCAAAATATCATAATGCTATTTTGTCGAATTCGTATAAGTAATCACATAGTTTGTAAATCATTAGTCCCTTATGATGTGGGTACGTGTTTCCTATTTTTGTGTTAATAGTGTTGGTACTAACTTTTTTCTGAAAATATATTCGGTTTGCTGGTATTTTATATTTTTCTACGAATTGTTTTTTTTATTTTGTTACTAGCGTTATTTATTCATTAACCACACTCTGTGAAATTATTAAAATTTTGTAAAAAATAATATTTTCTATTACATATAGTAATGTGAGTAAAATAATAACTATAACCTTTCCAAAAGCCCTCACATAATTCATTCTGAACACCTCGGTTAAATACCTAATCGTATATTACTGACAATATGATGACGCACTAGATTAGGGAGCACACAAAATAGTGTGCATTTCAAAAGCCTTAAAAATATATTCTATAATTTATAGGAAAAAAACACAAGTAAAATTCTTCGTAAACTAAGCACTATTTACGTAATTAAAAATATGTATTTCGTTTCCTTTTCTTTTCAATCAATTCCTAGACTATGTTTACTACTTTTGAAAGTATTATTTTATGAAATGAGTTAAAAAACTTTATTTATATGCCTATCGTGCTTTTATTATTATGAATTAATTTAATTTAACTAAAATGAAAATTACCCGTAAGATTACGTGTACATAATTTAAAAGTTATATCAACGCTTTATTCGTAGGTGAGTATTGGGTATCATAAAATGGAGAATTCCTAAATAATTTTATGTTAAATTTCTTATCACGAAAATATGCCTCTAATTTTATGTTTTTATTAATTTAGTCACTTCAAAGCATTATCTTAATGACATGTGTTTCGCTAGCAGTAACAGCATATATCTAACGTCAGTAGCCTAATGATAATGTCGCTCATTATTGTAAAAGTAGTTCTTGTTCTACGAATAAAATAACATAGCTAGTTTGTTAGTCTTGCTAATGCTGGAGGCACGGCCCAACGCATTTCCCACTTCCCACCTGCCACCTCCCACCGCCCAGACACCACCGCCCAGACCCCACCGCCCAGACCCCACCCCCTACTCCCTATCCCCTGGGCAAACAGGTAAAGTGACTTCCTTTGTTATCGCGACGTCATACGTGATATTATAATGTCATCAGATTGATTTTCGTGGCATATAAAAATACACTGAGGTAGGTCATATAACCGATTTGTGGTCAGTACAGTATCGACCCGACCGCAAGAAGTAGTAAATGTATGACCAGATCAACTTTACTTAAATGATGTCAAATTATTCTTCGTCGAGCTTATAACAGCAAAAAACTTGAACTCTCGAATAAGTAAGTAATAGTAAGCAAATACTCTCGAATTCTTAAAACTCCTGCGAGTATTTACATACTTTCAAATGTAAAAACTTTTTTTAATTACGATTTTTAAAGTACCTTTCTACCAATCAATCGCTTTTTCCACCATAAAAGAGCCAACAAATAAAACTTACTTAAATATGAATAAACCATAATAAATACTTTAATTATGAGGTTACTTAGATTACCTATATGTATAATATCTACATACTACACAATTATTCATTAATTTATTTATTACATGGTTACAAACAATTTGTAAGATACATAATAGTGAGCACATTTTTATAATAATTGTAATATTTTTAAATGTGTACAAGTGCTCCTATGTTTTGTTCGGTCGATATTAGGCCTAGCTAGGCAGATTGCTTGCTTTACGGAACCAAATACATTCTGTGTGTAATATAATAAAGTTATTAAAAAAAATATATAGTATTGAAGATTTACGATAGTCGATAGATATTGCTTCCAGTAAGAGGGCAGGTAAAGAAAATTTAAATACAAAAACTTAACGGTATTGAAGTGTCACTGCAGCTTATATTTTGATAGGGATTTTACAGCCTGATTACAAAAGTATCAGAAGCTACTGTAAATGCAAATAAGAGGATTTTACAAGTTAAGAAACGATGTGTCACAAACAACATAACAATATAACTATTCGATTCTCGTGCCCGTGTATTTTTCAAACACTCGGTACCACATAGAGTAGTCCTACAAAAAACTATTCGTACGGTAAAACAGTTCATTACGGTAGGCTCACATCTTATTAGGCTCGCTAGTGGGATCTGGAACAGCCTCTTTACTCTCTAACCATCTCTGTACAACTCTCCGTGTTGTCTAACCTCTAACTGTGAAATAACCACCAGGCTAACTGCCAACCACTGAGATTGCTGGAAGATCGTGGCAGGTGGCAACCGCACACCGTTACTATTTACGAAGGCCTTTTCAGAAAATACTGTATCTTTTAAATGCCAACCACATACATCTTAAAAAATCTGCAGACAGTGCACCTTATTTATTTTATTTTTTTGAAAATACATGCAATTCATAGCGAAGGAGAATGTTAAAAAATCATGAAAATATGCACTTGCGTTGTTGTTTATCGATGCACTGAGAAAGTGAAATGTACAAAATGTTATTGATCATTCTGTATGAATAAGCATACCCGTGAGTCGTGAGTCTATCAATATTATCAGGAAACATGGCAACTGCGAGTACGCTACAATAACGCATACCTATACAATATTATTGGGCTTCCGCGCTATTGCAGCGCTTTGAAGATGTTTGCCGAAGGCCGCTTTCAGACCTTCGCTCTCGAAGAAAGATTCAACAACTTCATAGCTCGATATTATTTTGCATAAAATAATATCACTAACGAAGATTGAAAGCGTACGTGTGAACCTGTCAAACATATTTTTTACCGTGTTTAAATTTCAATGTTATGTATTTATTTTTATAACGCACACACAGATAAAAACCATCATTGTAATGAAACTCTTCGAAAGCAATGGAATTTGACCTTTTAACGAGCTTTTGTAAAGGTTTAGTTAGTTACTAACTACAAATAAGTTTTTAAATATAGCATCTCATACCGTCAGGGTAACATAATATATCGTCCATCACCAAGAAGCACCATTTTTTAATGTTTATACCACGCCACTTTAAAGTTCAGTACTTGGTTGGATTTTGAAAAAAAAAGTTGACTCGGATAACTCAATGCTCTCACTCAGTTACCTTAAGCGACAAAAAGCTAAGAAAATCTCAAACTTGTTTCACTTGAGTCAAGCTTTCTCCCAAATGGTAAATATATTTTAGATGGCTGAAGGGCCACACCTTGGGTCACAAGGGCCCAAGTCTTCAGAATCAGAGCATTCGATGCAGAAAAAAGAACTGATAAAAACTGCACACTCACGTTTGACCCAAAGTGTCGCTTAAGCCTTTTTGCCTTTCCAGTGACGATATTATATACTTTAAGTAAATTCATTAAAATGGTCCAGTCCTTCTCGTCAGAAAAGTACGCGTGGTTAAAATAAAAATGCTTTTATTGAATACTCACGCGCCTTTACAGCAAATAGCCAATAAAATATACGAATTGAATGCAATTGATTTTATTATTATTATTCTAACTGCACTTGAAACCTACGTTGCTATGTGGATTGTAATAATATTAATTTGTATTAGTAGCGATTGTAAAATTTGATCATTCCTATTTAATATTAGAAAATTGTCACACTATTGCTTGGATATTTTCTCAGAATAGTGTTTTGGGGTTATTCTAAAGCTATATCTACATAGCTACGATGTGCTAGGCGTCGTGAAGTGAAGTTACAATAATTGGCGGCCATCTTTGACACAAGCAGTTCTCGTTGCACACCTTCGAGGCTCAAAACTAGTTGATAAGACACGGCAGCTGTTCTTGCAAAACCGCGCGAAGGCATTTATTGCACTTCAAAGGTTAACCCTTATCTTGGCAAGGTAAGAAATATAATAAAAGGACAAAGATAAGAAAATTAGCTTTAACTTTTTTTAAACTGACAGGTGTCAACAATTGACAGGACGATAAAGATGAGATTTTATAAAGTGTTGTCACTACTAAAAATTTTAAAATATTTATTTAAAAAAAAAAACAGTTGATGTAACAAATTAGTTACACTGCCAAGATTAAGGTTAAAAACAGCAATTTGTTTAAATTAAATAAAATGACTTCTACTTTATCAAACTTCACAATAAGACAAAAATTCAGAGACAAATGTATATGTTATTTATTTTTATAATAAAAAATTGTTCGCGGCAGCTTTAACTAAGCGTCATTTTGATAAACGGTTAAACCCAAAATTCAAGGTGGAAATTCAAAGCAATGGTATAATCAGAACACTGTGATAATCGAAACACTATGATAATTTAATTGCTCAAACAACACCCATTTATTTTAGACCATGATCACCATTGATTTTGATGTAATCGTAATTTTTTAGGTATTTAGCTACTAATTTCAACCAAGTTCGATGTTATTGATTGAACCAACCGCAGAACAAATAATTATTTATTCATAGGTACTATTCCAATTTTTAGACACAATAATTATTTCACAAACTTCAATAAACAGTAAATTTAGACATAATCAAAATAACACTAACTATCTGCTAGAATTACTGCCTCAACACAGGCTTTGCCTAGTGAGGCAGATTATGAAAAGTCCAAACTAATAACTAATTTATACAAAGTAAATTTATACAAGTTTATATAAATGAATTGAATACGCATAATACTCGTAGTATTTATATGTTTTTAATTACTATATATTATATTGTTTCTATTGTATCGATCTCTAGATCAACTTTATTCATCATTGTACACCTTTATACAATTACATATTATGTTCATATGTTTTTAGCTATTATTGCGAACTGCACAAATATGTAAATTATCATAACAGTATCAATAAAAATATTAATTAGAATCAATAGAATTTTTGGAATGAATCGGTTCTCTGTAGTAAATTTTATTCAAACATTTTAAAAGTTGAAATGTCTCGAAGAAAATTAAATCGATCACTTTTAGAATCGAGTTATTTTATTATTGTAATTAAATAATAATCATTTGATATGTGATATTCTCACCTATAACTTTTATCTTTTTCTGTGTTTTGCATAACGCTAAAGAGACCCTAACTTATTAATTTTAAACTCCTATACGAAATGGAGTCTGTAACTTCTTGATTCACAATTAGCTTCTAAACTAATATCCCCACCACAAAAGCCGTCATTCTGCAATCCAGAAGTCGAACTAACTCATATATCACGTGTCTTAGTTTTTTGCGGGCTATTTTGTTGCCTGAAGCCTTTACCGTAATATTGAATTAAAATACAAAGTATTTTGATTGATGACTGAAAAAATCATTCACCTTGACATGAAACTCAGAAACAAATCATGATCTTGTGGCGTGTCACGGTGCGCTGCCGCTCGTCATCCAGATATTGCATAAAGTTAAGTCTTTAAACTGGATTTTATGCTTTTTTAATATATATTTTTTTGTTTTACTTATAAAAAAAACACCGTGAACTAACGTGTTAGGTCATTTTATTAGTGCGTATTATGTTATTTGAGGTTATTCGAAGTTCATAAATCTATGTTGGTGGAACATGAGAAAAGGAAAACTCAGGTTCTAGAGAAACCTGTGCCACCTAGAATTTTCTCTATTTATATTTTATAATGAACTGACAAATTACACAACAGTAGTTTTGCATAAATCTCTTAAAATGTACAAAAACTCACCCGGTCGTGTGATGCCTTCTAATTAGAAGCTACATACTTTGAGTACTGCATTGGTAAAAATCACGTATGCTGCATCACCTTACTCCTCAAAATTCATCTGGTGACTTCGTTCTTTGGAGGAAGAGTATCTAGGATTGAAAAAATAAAATTAATGATATTGTTGTAATTGTAAAAAACAAATGCGTAAAATTTTCAGGTAATTAGTATACTGCTGTTCTAAAAAATCTCTAAAAAAAACTTTTTAAACGAAATTGAACAATGATAAAAATCGAGTACCTTTCCCCGAATTCATTAATTCCTAGAGTGATCACGAAAATTGACGTTGTATTATCGATTCATATAGCGACAAACAAGCACAAGCTGCGAGCAATTCATTTGATTCGGCAAGTTCGATTCAAGTCTGGGTGTCTACTAGCGTTGGGAAAAACTTCAAAGTTTTGTGAATGCTTCACGAACTGCTAGTTCTTTAAAATGACACTTCAATTGAAGTCGAACTTGCCAAAAAATAGTACTAGTCGGTAGAGATCTCAAGTCGAAAACTACTAGCAAAATCAACAAAAAAATGGAACTGGGGAAGAATTAGTTCCTCGCCAAATCTTTGTAGTCGACCTTCAATTGAAGTGCGCGCTGCCGCAAAATGGATAGTCGAACTTTAATCAAAGTACTTAAAATGAAATACTTTGTAGGCTTTGAAGTTCAACTTCGCATCTGAATTGCCGAAAAATAAAATATTTCTTTGTAGCTTTGTAGTCTAACGTCAATTATCAAGTATTTGTTCAATGAAAAATTAATGAAGTTTGAACTGCCTCAAAATGAAGTAATTCTTTGTAGTTGTTCGCACGGAGCGGTCACAACGCTAGTGTCTACCGATTTAGCATAGCACAGAGTAAAAATGGTAAGTTCTTAAAATGTGTATGCAGAACACGATGTCACTATTTTGTTAATTCAAAATACACTGGTCGTACTTAAATATTATACAAATCCACGGCAATAACACGTCCCGAACACACTTTTGTCAGGTTGTATTATTGTTGTGATTCGCATAACAATGACACATTGTGGAAGAGGCTAGTTGGAATACATAATATATTTTAATCATCAGTAGTTTTCGCTTTGTTTTGAAGAATCCAGAATTTACTAAAGGTTTACAAAATTTTCATTGATTTATTTAAAGCCTTATTATGAATTATTTTCGTTAATTTCTTTCTTTTATTTTTTCTCACAATAATTAACAAAATTTAATAGGTCTCTATAATATTTATTAGATACATAATAAATGAGTTAATTAAAAAGATAAAACAATCGAAACCCACAAAGACACCGCCTGAGTATGGGTAATACAGAGTTAAAGGTTAAAAAATGGTTGGAGACATTTCACTCATGAAATAAAAAGTTTAAATTAAAAAGTGAAAAAAGAAAAGAGAAAATCAGTATAATGCATTGTAAATCTCAAAATATACAAAGTAACGTGAAGTAATATAAATTATATTAATTATATAAGTAAATTAATTGAATCAATATTAGATATATAGATAAAGTTTACTATAAAGAGTTCAAATACTTAATACGAATTTATGCATATCCTATTGTAATTTTTTTAAATAATGCCAGGAAATATTTCTCCCTTTTTTGTATATTATGTTTTTATTCAAATGCTTATATTTAGATTTGAAAAAGTAAAATTGATATAAAAGCATAAAATTTAAATATTTAAGTTGCATTAAATATAAGCAATATTGTAATAGAGTCTACAGAAATAATTAAAGCATAATTATATCAGTTATCTATAATGAAGAAAAAAAATCCACAATAAAAGTGTTATTGAACCATAATTTTAAATAAAGTGATATTTTATAATTACACCTTTCAATTTGTTTTGGCAAACGATTAAATATGCGAGGGCCAATAAAGTTGATATGTTTTAGTATTAATTTTGTTTTTGATAGGGGGGCATAAAATACATCTTTTGACATTTTTCTACCAAAAATATATTTTAGAGTTTGTAGAATGTATAATTAACGGATATCAAATACTTTTGATCGTTAAAATGTTATTTTCGTATTAATATATGACTTAAATTATATGCTTTTGGATTATCTGTAAATGCTTAAAATGCATCAAGTGCACCTCACCATCCTATAATACCGTAAATGATGAAAGATTGAACAAGTGGAAAAAAAACATTTTCGGTTTATTAACATCGAAAACTTTCTTAAGTTTTTAAAAATGTCCGTTAGATATCTTAATTTTTTAATTGTTTTATTTATTTGTGATTGAATATACCTAATTATTTTTAATTGTCAACTTTATAGAGTTCATTGCACAGAAAGCACAACACTTGATTGCAATTTCTATTGCATATTCTTATTTTTAGGTTATTAGGAGGCTTATTTTTGAAAACAGTAAATGAAAAGTCTGACTGTAATTTAAATAGAGTTTATTCCATTTGAGCCATGTTGAAATATATTTCGTTGATCTCTAAAAAGTTTCAATCCACAATTTACCATCGACTATTATTGCTGTCAACGACATAAGATTTTTTTTCTATGGATCACAATATTACATAAATCATTTATACAGATTAAAATCAGAATTGGTCCAAGTACAGTTCCCTGTGGTACCCCAATGGTACCCCATTTAAGCCTTGTTTTATTATTTAAAGTTACTATTGAATTTTTTGTACATATAATATTTTTTCTATATCAGTGGTAATATATACAGCCTACAACGTCATTTCCATAGTTCATGAGCTTTGATCTTTTGTAAGTAAAGCAAGACGCCAAATTCGTTTCGCGTTTTTCACATGCATCGTCTACCGAGAAACTTTCAAGTTTCCAAAGAATAAGGAAAATTGCGTACATCAACGATACAAAAATATGAAAGGTCAGTTAATGTTCGACTCTTTTTATTGATCCTTGCACTTTTGTTAGACATGAAGACTTAGGTAAATATTACAATTCTGAGAACACGAACTGATTTTAGTATTATATTTTTCCTTAGTAATATTTTCGCATTAAATTATCAATTTAGATTTCGTTTAGTTTCCGGATTAATGTGGTTAAATAAAATAATATGTGAAAAACTATTAATCAACTTGTTTTTCCTCGACCCATAAAAGATTCACAAATGACATTCTATCATAATATTTCGTCGATATTTGTGTTATTTACAAATTTTTTTGGAATGATTTTTTTATTTCCATATTTTTATTACATTCATGACACAATCATTGCATTTCCACATTGTGGATACATTCGCTTTATTTCCCCTTGTTACAAAAAACATTTTTACATTTGCAAAATCATGTTTTACGTTCAATGCATTTTCAGATTTTGCTAAATATAAATGCATTTCCTTTTATATTAATTGCAAAATCGTAATAATTCCACATTTTTCTTTATATATCTGCGTTTCAAAAAGATTTTTATGTGTATTTTATATCGTGTTCTTCAACACTCATATAAAAATGACCCGCAATAATAATATTATATGCATATATCTGTAGTTAGATATTTATGTCCCAGAACTCTTTGCACCACTGAAAAAAGTAATATTTAGTTTACAAATAAACTTAGCCAGATCTTTCCGTGATTCTTTTTACTCGTTTGCCATAATAAAGTTCTCAACAGAACGCGGGGCTAAATTTAGCAGCGGCCACAGCGACGTCCACGGAACTAACGGTGAAATGAGTCACGATCTTCGAATTAAAAGTAGCTATAAGTATTTCATTTAAAATAATTAAACTATTGAGATTCTGGGCGAGAAGAAAACAGAAAATGTCGATAATACCATAAGTTAACATTTTTACCATAACCGTTTCGGTTACCATACATTCTTTAAAAGGTCTACACAGTCTCTAATTTACATATATATATGAATTATTACAGCAATTCGTTAGATTTGCAGATGTATTTGTAGTTATTCTTTTAAAATATGTCTATGTGCATATTTATATACGAGTATTATCCAGTAAAATTATTCGACGGAACTAAATAATAATTGCATGGGATCAATATCATGACGTCAGAAATATCAGTTATTAACAATAATTTAAGTGTACAGAATATGGAAATTATTTTTTAATGCTTAATTAATTACTGTTTGGGGACATACTCGTACGTATCTATCTAAATGTCATGTTTATGTGGGGGGTAATTGATTTAATAATATGTTGACTTATCACTATTTGCTATGCCAATATTAATCTCCTAATATGACGTAGGTTAGATAAAATCTATCATTCGCCCTTAGCCATAATCTGCTGTTGTGAATGTATTTATTTACGATTATCTCCATTGTACGCAATATGTATGACGTTGTTTAGGTACTGTATTTAGTTGAATTTAAGAAAGGTCAGGAAATTGAAATAGTTTTTATTTTCCGACATTCCTAGGTCAACGCAAGTAGTTTTAACTCAAAGCGTGTTTTTTACCATAAGCTTTAAAATATCCATTTAAATCAAATCACCACATTGTTCGTTTCCTTGTAACTCGGGTGAAGCCGGTAGTAAATACAAGTTTTCCATAGAATAATAAAATATATATCAGAACAACTGTAAACGGGTAATGATGGAACATTAGTCTAGCAAAATCTTGTTGTTTGGTCGATAATTTGTTGTTGGGTGGCTTTTTCTAGTTTTTCAACAAACAATATAAATGAGAATCCCTTTTCTTCACGAAGTTAACCTGTTAGGTTTCATTTAAATAAATAGAGATAGTTTTGCAATTCTGTAAAAAGCTATTCAGTATAAAACAGTACCTGCAATTAGCAACTTTATTACCTTCGGCAGTCGAAACGAATATTTACAATACAAGTACAAACATTTACAGTTAGACGAAAAAAAAACAAAAATAGACTCTAATACTTAATATAACGACACCAATCTTCGGTCAAAAATATACAATTAATGAATAGCCTTTGTCATCGGAATAATCACCTAATGCATTTAGCAGTTGATTAATTATCATATTGACTAGAAATTATGGCTCGTTCAGAGCAAGAGTAAAAATATGCGACGCCAAGTTTTGACGCGAGAGGCAGCGTTCAGTTGGACGTTTTCTCTTACGAACAACAGACGAAGTTGTAATGCCAATATGAAAAAATGGTCTAGTAAGCACGAGCATTTTCTCAATTAGGGAGGTAATTATCATTAACTAGAAACTAGAGATTGTATATAAACTGAATTAATATTATACCTACTGTTAGTATTGAGAAAAAAATCTTTATTGTGATTAAATAAAAAAGTTATATCTATTTACTTTCAAACCTGAATGATTTTTTTTCAATATTTCTCAAATATGTCATTTGAAAAGTGGTATGTAGTCGCATAGTTTGTCTGTGCTTGTCTTCAGTTTCTATAGATTTTCATATCAACATACGCAAAATACACTGAAAAATCAACTGTAGATTCAATGCAAAATCAAGATGACAATAATTGCATCGTACTAAAAAAACATATATTTATAAACAAGGCAATAAACAATAATCTATTAACAAACCATATTGCCGCTGGAAAGGCAAATGGGGATTAAGCGACATTTTGGTAAAAAATGAGTTAAATATGCAGTTTTGATCAGTTTTTTTGTGCGTCGAATGCTCTGACTCTCATTTGATTCTGAAGACTTTTCATCTAAAATATATTTACAATTTAGGAGAAGGTTTAACTCAAGCGAAACAAGTTTGATACTGAGAACATTTTGAGTCACCTGAGTTAACTTTTTTTTTCAAAATTTTACCAGGTACCGAAGACTTGTGAATTTTATTGTAAAACGAAAAAATCCTTAAAGTGCTCCGGTGTTAACTTCGCAAAATGGCGTGTCAGTCCTTTTGCCTCTCCGGCGACGATGTAGTAATTAGCAGTTGTTAGTTGCACACTCGCACTGTAGCTAATTTCGACTTCTAAAGGTTTTACCACCATGAAGACAAAAATCGTAATTCGCAACCTTCAACTCTAATTAGATTTCACACAAGTTAAAATACCTACTGCAATTACGATAGTTTAATTTAAATCACTGAGCTAGTTTTCGATTTCATTAAAAACCAAGATGGTAATAACAAATGCATTGCGTTAAGCGACTCCCATTCTGAACGAAGCTTTACAAATATATAGATTTGTACGCGTTAGTTTAATTTAAATCGCTGAGGTTGTTTTCAATTCATCAATTGTGGTAAATATTTAATAAAAAAAGTATATCAAACTAAAAAATGTTTTCTGAAGCAGCAAAAACTCTCGGACGGTGAGCTCTGGTGTCGTTAGATTTACACAGTCCTAAAATTACTAAGCCAACACAATTATGTTCAGCTCACATCATCATTTCCATCACGAGCTTTAAAATATACGAGATATAATATATATTTAACAGTAAAAAAATAAAACAATTTGCCATATTTCTTATTCAATACTTTTCAGAAAAAAAACTTAAAAACCATGTTTAACCCATACCAAATTATTAGTATCTCAGGGTTTTAAGTTTATACATTTTTGTACCAAATAATTAAAATAAAAGAACACAGAGGTCCTTCTATTATTGTCTGTCTTTGTTTCTAAGAATTGCCGGGGTGACAGTCAACACGCCAACTCATCGACTATTTTAAACCATGTACGCGTAAGTAGTTCATGAGTGTAAATTCAAACATGTTAGTCGTTGCCACAATGAAAAGCTCTGTTACGGTGAAAATATTGTAACTAAGGGTAGCCTACCACATTGTTATATTTTCCTTCATATTTGAATTCCATTAATTATTTGTAAAGTGGTCTAAACCAGAACAAAGAAACGAGGAATTCCAGTGAAAATCATTACGGTTTTTTTAATCTAGCATTAGTTTAGAACAAACTTCAATTCCGAATATTATATAAGTTTAACACTATACAATTAACGGAAGGAAAACATAGTTTTGGGAGGGAAAAAAAATTGTTAGCTTTTTATGGTTGATTAGTAACATTTTTAGACGGTAGCTACCAAAACCGATTCAGTTTCTAAAACAGTAGGGTGAACTGTTCAAAGAATGATAGGGCCATAATAGTATTATAAAATCGTACTTGTCGAGGCAATAGTGTCGTCATACTACTAATATTCCGACGCATCCACGGTAATTTCGCATTTGAAAACTGCGTGAAACAAAAAATGATGATGGCAACTATCAATTCGAAGTATCTATGGCGATTACACTACATAAGTATAGGTGCCTAGCAGTGGCGGCTCGTGAGTTTTTAGTATGCTAGAGTGCTAAGATTGAAAAATACGACATTGTTAGTGTTGTTGTAGCCGAAAATGATTTTTATTTTTTTTTAAGATTTTATTTTTTGTATGAAGATTTTCAGGATTTTCCAGTTTTGGTGGTGCACTGCACGGATTTCTGAAAAATCTTCATACAAAAAGTTGAAATTTAGAAAAAAAAAAATAAAATATTTTCGGCTACAACAACATCAAGGATGACGTTTTTTGTCAGTCTTATTACTCTAGCACACTAAAAAGTCACTAGCCGCCACTGGACTGGCTAGTGAAGCATCGGATAGTATTGTAAATTTAACGTGAATTTACATTCTGAATTCAAAAGAATAATATTTATGGTTATGTTGAAATAGCGTAAATACTTATTTATATATTATTTTTAAACACCTAGAAATAAATGTGTTACAACACAACTGAAGCAAAAATTCACCTTGGTATCTGCATACAAAGTTCACGAACAATAATTTCTTCATACCATAAATAAATATTGAGTTAGCAAATCCAGCAGTTAACCGAGGGGTCAGTGATCGACGCATGCAAATTACATTGCAATATTTATTTAGTGTTATACTCGTAAAATGATTTGTGTGACCTTTCCTGTCTCTTGCGACACGATTGAGCTGAAAGCCACTCAGAGCATCGACAATGCGCCTTTGACAGAGGCCTTCGAGAGACCATTATTGGATATTTTAATTGGTTTTCGAGGGAGCTATTTCTGTACCTACAATAAGCAATATTTTCTCTCCTGCCTGTGTGTTAACTGTATAGTCTTAACTGCAAATTTAAAAAATCTGTTTATATATCCCAATGAAAACACACAAACTTTATGTTTATTATTTATTAACTTCATACTGGAGGTCCCCATAGAAACCGGAATCGTGAAATTTAAACTTTTTTTCTGTATTTTCTGATTTTTTAAGTTAACGCACCTATTTTATTCTTGCAACGTTATTTTTACAATGTGTTATAGAACTTTGTAATATCAATTAGACTGTCCAAAAATAAGACAAAATGCCGTTTTTTTTTCATTCTTTGCCGTAGACTTAGAAGCAATGAATTGCTGTTACTCAATCATCACTCTACTAATGGTGAGTATCATTCTCCACTGTCCAATGTTGAGATGTTTAACCCAAACCATGGTCTCGAAATTTTTGGTACCAGTCTAAATAACTGTTGTCATTCCTTACGATTCTACTTGTTCAGGCTTTGACTTGATTGTTCTTTCAAATATATATTTTTGTCTTATTTTTTTCATTGCTTCATTTAAATATTATGTATGTTCTGTTCTTTCTCTGTTGCTCTTTTTCCCTCATTTCGTGTTATGTATTTTTTTGTAATTGGGCAATGGTCCGTTAGTATAAAGATACATATTTGTCCACTGTTCTACAAGAATAAAGAAATTTAGAAAAACAAATGTTTTAAATAAATAAAAAAACACTTTTATTTTTTACGGATTTGTTTTCATTCTTAAAAAATACATTTTCAGCCTTTTAGTGGGAAGTAAGATAATATAATATTAAATTGATATTTGTACGATTCCAAATCATGGGCGAAGCCGGGTAGTATATCATGAAATCATGAAAAAAAAATCAGTTCATAAAGAGTAAAATTCCTAAAAATAGGAATCAACGATTAACAATATGTACCGGAATACAAAATAAGTAGGCAAATATACGAAGATACCTTGACTTACATTCTCGTTACGTATTTACACGGCAAAGTGGACAATGCAACTCAAGAGCGACTATTGTTAGTTAGTAAGTAGTGTTACAATAATTGGTGTTAAAATGTATCTACGGACACTCCTATTTGATACCATAGATCCGGAAGAATTCCTTGAAATATAGGACTGAATATTAAATTATATTCGCAAGTAAAGTATTTCGCTAAGCCGAAATTCTCATGATTTCATTTTGGATCATCCAAATATAACAATAATAATGAAACGTGTACCAATAACTGAATGATAACGAATTGTTTCGTAAAAAAATACATATAATATGTATTCATTTTACTATATACACCCTTATGAGCTTTTACATAACTGTGCAATATATGTTAAAAAATAATAATGATACAGAAATAACACGGAGTAAATAATTAGTACACAAAAGCATAACTGAGTTACTACAGATATTACAGTGGAATAAACTAACACTAGTATTTTTGGAAGAGGTATGCTATTATAGCCTTCTTGTAACTAGATTCAGTGTTATTATATTTAATAATACTTAAAAAAATGGAAAACGCAATGCTACCATTCCTAGCGGTTGATTCAATAAAACTGGATACCACTAGAGTGAAAGATATTGTCAGTATCGACCTGGTGGGAGACTACCGTTCAGAATTGAAAAGTTGTGCGTTGCTTAAATGGTTTTAGCTACTTTTAGTAACTAGTTGTAAATAATCAGGAACTTTCCAGCCTTACTCATCCCAATCTGATTACCCTCCCCCACTCCCAACATCCTCAGAATATTCCCCAAATTAAAACGCTACTTTTCCAATCTTTTCTGGGCAGTTTCACAGTTGGATACTTGCTTATTAATAAAAATATATCCTACAAAACGCAAAATTAGTATACCGAAGAGCAACAGTGGGAGTGCTATAGCTCTACCGGCTCGGAGAAGTAGTTGGGACTCTTATGCAATATCACGTAAAATATGATATTAATAATAAAAACATGGTTTTTAAACATGGCAATAGCTGTAATATTATATTATGTACATAAATAAATTCGTATAATATATTTTACGAAGAGTTAATAAATAAATAAAGTTATCGTTGCATTTCAATAGATCAAAATACAGGTCTAAGACTTATGAATAGACATTATCTCTAGGTCGTGGGTACGCACGTATTGCGAAGATGTAAAAAAAACAATAAAAATTTCTTTATCAAATTTACATAGTCAATACAGGGATTCCCAATATGATTTTACTAAGCCAAATTCAATGTCAATACACAGCGGTTGATATCTCAAGTTCAAGCGCATCATCACCTACTCGAAAAATCGAACTCAACGAATGAAAGTAGGTTAACTAAGTAAGTATCTAATAATAATTATTATTGATGATTTGTGATTTTGTTTAGATGCTCGACCTTTAAATCATGCGTGCTCAACCCGCGGCTTGCATCGACTGTTATGCGGCCCACGGGTGTAATGTATAATTTGTTTATTATTTTTAAATTGATTTTTCCATACAATATAACGTGCTCGTCTTACCTGGCTGGGTAAGCAAAAATATCCAGCCTTTATTTCCGTTTAGAAACAGGTTTTAAGATTTTGGGAACCTTACCGAAATTTCAGCAGGTATATTTTTGATACTTCATTTTCGATCGATATCATATCGTCACCGGAAAGGCAAAAGGGCTGAAGCGCCATTTTGGAGAAGTTTACACAAGAGCACTTTATTATTTGTTGTTGTTTTACAATAAAATTCATAAATCTTCAGTACCTGGTTGGATTATGAAAAAAAAAAGTTCACTAAGGTAACTCAATGCTCTCACTGAGTTACCTGAAGCGAAAAAAAGCTAAAAAAGTCTCAAACTTGTATCGCTTGAGTCAAGCCTTGTCCTAAATGGTACATATATTTTAAACGGCTGAAGGGCCACAATAGTTTTTAGAATCAAACGAGAGTCAGAGCACTTGAAGTAGAAAAAAAACTGATCAATACTGCATATTTAACTCATTTCGACCAAAGTGTCGCTTAAGCCCTTTTGCCATTACAGCGATGATTTGTGAAATATGTAGGTAGAAATGCAATCCAATATGAAATTCAGGAAAAAAATACAAAAAATGTATAATTTGCTCCACAAACATGCTCCATTTATGTGATGACAGCACATTCATAGCTTAAAAAACATCTTAAAATTCTTAAAATATAAGATTGCATCTGCATTGGTTACACAGAATAAGTTAATGTATCATACGTTATAATATGCTTCACCGGAAATCGCCAATCAGATAATAGGATAAAATGAAATAATTGCAATTAAATTATCTTAGTTTAGCGAAATTTCTCAGACGCATCTACTAAAAACGAGTAAAATAACATACCATTATTAATAAATAATTGTTATTTGTTTAGTCAAATGTTGCAGTGTTTTATGCGTAATTTCGACAGTGTTTTCAAACAAGACGCAGCATCCGTTGATAAAAAAATGCCATTCCGGGAAAATTATCTCAAATTCGAACGAATTTATTATTTCATTGGAAATTTGCGGCGGCGACAAATTATAGTAATTTATCAGCAAAGCTATTCAGGATGCCTTTGATCTCACTCCATTATCCGTTACAATGATAATAATATGAACTAATGTGTGTTTGTTTTTATTTTATTAATTGATACTTTAAAAAATCTAATGTTCCGGAATGAAGGACCGGAAACTTAGATACCATATTTTGTACATTCTAAAATTTCTATTAATTTTACAAACTTTTTATTGGGAGCAGGAATTTATTTTTTCTCTTAGTAGATTTAACACGCTTTCCATAAACTTTTTTTCTTTTTGAACATTTGAAAAATACGGAACTAACAATGAGACTTTTCGCTTTATTAAAAAAACCTTTTAGGTGGTCTTTTTTGTTAAATATATATTAAAGCATAATATTAGATAATAATCAAGGCTTACTACCCGGCTTCGCCAAAGTCACAACCCTATATATCATTTTAAAATTAAATTATAACATTTAAAAAATATGGAACAAAAGATAGCTTCTTATTTCATTTCTTGGAAGTTTATTGGACATTTCAAGGATCCATAATTTATAATGAAAATGACTTTGCGAGCTGAAAGTGCGTAAGCTAACACCTAGAAATTCTTGAGAGAAAAATTAGTACAAATTTTATAACGCCTGTTAATAAAATAACATGAATGGCATTAATTCCGAGAGAACAGAGTAGACGACACGAAGATTATGGGAAATAAACATTAGGTTTTTTTTTTTTCAAGATTTTGTTGAGAAGTGTGTCATAGTCAAGGAGAATGAGTTGCATGATCTATTGTTAAAATATCTGAGATTAATATTGACATTGAAAGAAATATTCTTAAATACACAACGCAATGATTACTCATAAAAATCTCAGCGCTTAATAAAGCAAAGAAGGTCAATGATTTTCATTCTACGTCCAGTTTAATAACGTTACCTGAATTGCTGAATTCAATCAAAAGTTACAGCAATGGATTAGTATCTACAAGTAGACGAGAAAAATAATGTTTTTTAGGTTAAGATTATGAAATTATAACAGAAATAAAGGTTATTTGAACTGACAACCTTCGTGACGTAAAATTTTATTAAACGAAGCCAGGGAGAAATTCACATCGCCATGTTGAATAAAAGTATTATATTAGAAGGAATCCAAAATGCATACAAGTACTTACCAACGCTACATATTGCTTAAAATTGCGAAAAGCTTACTACATTTTTTAATGATCAAAATAATTGATAAAGGTTATATTGTTTTTTCCTATATTTCCTGAACTATTTTTTTTTCACGGATGCACACCTAAGACTATATACCTAAAGACAATTCAATTCAAAATAATGCAAAATCATGTGTTTTTTTCTTTGAAATTTTGATCCATGAAATGTGATTTTGGCGGTGTCCTTTCTGCATAAATCGAAATAAAATTTCAAGAAGTTGAATAAGTAAAATTTTCTAATAAGTGAATTAGCATGTACCTACATGTATCTGATATATTATTTAATTATATTTACAGAGTGGGTTTACATGGGCGTCATAGACTATTAACACTGACAAGTAGTAGCTAACAGTAGGTAACACAGATCTTATATTCACACCACATAAGTACTTGCTGCGTTTTACACTCGGAACGACGATGACCTCGAAACTCGAGTGCCACATACATTTTATAAAGGAATTGATCGAAAATAATATTTTTATTTGCAGAATCGCTTGAAGAATGAGCTTGAAGTATGTCATCATATTGAATATTCATGTATTGTGAACCTATATATATATATATACCTATTTACCAGGTAATGCTGACAGCATCTTTGATTGTCGTTAGTTGTCGATTTATTTAAAATTATATTTTTTAATTTTGTTCCTGAAACGTAGACATTGGGCAATAAGCACCCGTAAAAACAAGGAAATTAATAATATGTGATTGTTGAATTATCAATAGCACATAAGTTTAAACATAGCCATAGTAATAATAATAATCGTTCACTATAACTAGAGTATTTGTTACTCCAAGGCTACAACACAGGGACATCCCTACCATGGCAGTCAAAATTGTATAACAGCCATTTCATAAAAATAAATAAAGATTTATAAATTTATGGATTTTCGTGGCATTAGGGGTTCTTCGAGCAAAGTGTTTTTTTTTTAAATATTGATACAAATATTGTAGTAATATTGTAACTGGGTAAATACTATCTTACCATCTTTGTATGTGATTTATTTTTTAAGCGAAATTTTGACAGATGGATTGGATTTGACTTGACAAAATTTCGTTCAGGAGGAAAGTGAAATCAGAGAAAGATTATAATTTTTTGGGGTTAGTTGTAGAAATGAAGTAGGTAATTAGAATAATTCGACAAAAATGCGAAAGAAACTATATTCTACTTACCTATCATAATAATGCACTCATTGGTTTTCCGTATCCAGTGTCCTTCATATTATTAATTATTTTGTAAGGCTAACCAACTATTTTCCTCTTATTATTGTCCTGTTATCTCACAATTATTCAGAATCTGCAAATACACTTGCATTCTAAAAAATCTCTTGTTGCTTGATGAAAAAAATATATATCGTCACTTTTTGTATTAAAATCTACTAAGAACGAATATTTTTATGCGATGAAATAAAGAATTTCTGTTTTACACTATTCTGAAGATATTTAAAATTATTAAAACCGAATTTTCTCAGAACTTATTGGAAAAATGGTGGAGGTACAGCATTCGTACTTTACGCCCGCACATATAATATGATTCTTGTAACGATGCATTACTAATGTAAGTGGAAAAATGTACAAATATATTTCAGCTGACTTTTTTTCAGAGCTTTCTTATTGCCCCTGCCGCCCCCTTACTGCCATTCAATGACCCCTGTTGCCCTGGAGGCCACCTTACCCCTGGATGTCTTCAGCGTCCCTACGGCAGGGGTGTGATATTGTTGACTGTTAATAGGAATAGCTTGATATTTTCACCTTGTTAGTCAAATAGGTTGTATTTAATTTATTTATTTTACCTGTTTTTTTTTTTCTTTGCAGCCATGTCTTTAGACGAGACCCGCCAGTCGCAGCGGCCCTACCGCTACGGCATGGTGCTGCTGTGCATCGGGGCTCTCATCAACTGGCTGGGCCTGGCCGAGAACTACGTGGAGCCCGTGCGGTACATCGGCGTGGCCTGCATCATTGCCGGGGCGCTGCTCATCTGCGCCGCCATGTGCTGCTGGCTGCAGGCGCCCGCACCTAGGCAGCCTCCGCAAACACATCAGGTTATTATATTATATAACACTAGTCGTCTTCATCCTCACAATAGTCTCAATGGCTACATCAACATAGTCTCAATCTCCACACTCAAATGAAAGTATTTTGGGCATGTAGCACAATATTCAGATAACCGTTGGAACTACAATATTATCAGTTGGTATCGTTTGTTGGGAAAGAGGAGCAGAGGTCGCCCACAGATGAGATGGGCTGACGATCTGTAGAGTACTGCAGGCTTTGGATGGATGAGAGGCGCCCGGGATAGACAAACATGGAAAAAAATGAGACAGGTCTATGTTCTATGTTCAAAGCTGGACACCAGATGGCTCTTGAAGAAGAAGACTAGTGATTTGGTCATAAAGAGCGGATGAACGAAGAAAGGAGTGTAAGGAGAATATATGATCTGAAAGTGAATGGTCGAAAAAGTTAAGGACGTCCGAGAAAGACTTGGAACAACTAAGCGAATCAAATTAAGTTTGTCCACTCTGCTACCGGTCAGTAACAGGTTTACCACAAATACAATACCACAAATTAAGCAACATAATATAACAAATTTACATACAAATATTTTGAGGTTATTTGTAACCCGGGAATGTTTGACTTTCTTTTAAAAATAAAGCTGGAGTCGGGTCATGTCTAAAGTAAAAATAACACAAGAGTATGTATGTGACAATGTGGATGAAGCAAGAAGTGTGTTAAGACAGAGTTGCGTGATCATCCATCTTCTCTACCTATCCTCTTTGGAAATGGCTTGATGATCAGTTAGTTAGTAATGTAACTGCCCGTTTCGGAAGAATGAGAGCCGCCGAGAATTGGGAAACCTGTAGAAATTTAAGGTAGGCCTATGTCCAAAGCTGGACACCAGGAGGCTCATAAAGAAGAGGAAGTGTAATATTGCGCCCTAGGCACCAGAAAGATTTTGAAAAAATTGACAAAGTTAGTTAGTTAGGATGACGGACCAAATCTACAAACTTACCTATACAGGAGGCCAAAAGAGGAATAATTGATAGAATGAAAAACAAAAAAATTACACTACATACGTCACATACGTACATTATGTCTACATCAGCCATGCCCTCAACTGCACAGATAATTATATCTACCTATATCACTATTCTACCATGAATTGACAGCCCTAAACTATTATATTTAATTGAATATTATTTTCCTGGCAGGACAATTACAAGACAGTACCTACTGTATTATTGTGACAATTCTACTTCAACCTCACAATATTACACTCCTATGTAAAAAAATCAACATCTGGGAAACAAATACTGCAATGTTGTTGATATATTTAGTACGTCAATATCACAATATAAGTATACCTTAGTACAGTTTTTTTCATCGAGTAGAGCTAAATTAATTGTAGCAACTATTTAACTCTGGATGTACCTGTTATTCATTATTATTTTTTCTTTCTTGTACATTTTTTTTGCACTGTTTATGAGTATATTGTTTTTTTGAAACTGTGAAACATTTAAGATAAAGATTATTGGAGGTAAAATATTATTTAGGCGGGAAAACCAGTAGGGGAGGGAAAGTGAGGTTAATTTGTTTTTCATAATACTCTGCGATATGTAAAAGACATTACCCGTGAAAAATATATTCAAAACACATTTAAAAATATGATGTAAGTATGTAATATTTCAAGCTTCGTACCGAATACTGATATGTTCAAGACACGTCATAAAATAAATAGCTAATTTCATCATACGTCTTTCTAGTTTTTAGCAAGCGATATAAGACTTTACCATAAGTGGTACAGATTTACAAACGAATCTGTGTAGTTGGTATGTTACTACTGTAGATATAGTGGATACTTATGCAAAAAAATTGCTTTGGTTGCCTGATTACTTTGTAATCTGTAATGTATCGTGGTATACATTGCATCATTTTGCTGTTTATATCATTATGTCTCAAAGTAAAAAGCAGACATTGCACTTTCATATTTATATTATTTGGTAGTATGTCTGAGCTAAACTAAATCATTATCATACCTATGAGAAATAGACAATGATGTGACGATACTAAATTCTGCGGTTGTTTGGTTGTGATGTAACATGTGAAAACCAAAATGGTTCCGTAATGTGTAAAATATTCAAAATTAGAACATGATCTAGAACTCTTGTTTGGAACACTCCGGTTTTTACCTTCCTGTTTCTGTATAAATCTCTTTAGTTAATGGCAGTTTTTTAAGGAAAAGGATGGTAGGTACCGACATAATATTATGTTTAAGTAATTCAACGCTGATTCTGACACTACAATGTGATGTCTGTATCAGTTTCATTTTAAATCATTTGTCTACAATGAAAACATTCGACATAAAGCTAGATACACTTTTTGCACATGTTGCTTGTAGGTAAGTCAATGAATAATAGTTTTAATAGAGCTCGATTCTAATCTGATTGTTATTTGCAGATTGACGATCCAATCCACGTTATCTCAGTTCCATCTGACGACGAGGTCATGCAGCAGAAGCCCCCAGATTACGATTCGGTGGCTGGCGCTCCACCTACCTACGATGACGCCATCAAGCTGAACCCTGGCTACCACCTGCCCCGAGTTCACATCCCCAACAACGGCCGAAACAGCATACAAAGATCAACGAGTGTCGATGCTTCCATGAGAGGGAGCGACAGAAGCAACAACCACTCTCACATTCTCTCAGCTGCAGCTCTGAATGTTCTCCTGACACCGATTGCAAGCGGTTCTAGAGAAACCATTCCCGGGCAGCTCGAAACTGTTGTGGTCCAAAGCCAACATATTCCTGCACAAATACCCAAAACTCCTCCTCCCCCGTACAGACCACTAAGAACAATTAGATGAACATCTTTCACACTAATTTTTAAGAGTTAATCTGATTGAAAATCTTACATTTAACACATCTCGATGTAGTAGATACTTAATCATCAAAAATACTTAAATGTTAGGCTCAACTAACAATTATTAAATTGATGTAGTTGTTAAACAAAGACGTATTTAAAATTTTAAAATGTGATAATGTGCATTCTAAAATTACAATGAAAGCAATATTCGTATGTAATGGCAACAAGCACCAATTATGTTAATTGATGTTCATACTTTCAAATGCCTTCACTTCTTTATTTAAGTTTTAACCAAAAATGCCATTGTTTAAACAGGTAGTTATTGAATAGTAATAATATTGAGAGGAACAGGAGGATATACTGAATAAAGTGCATGGAATAAATATAAACGCAAATGCTTTGACTGAATAAAAAAATAATATTGGGAACCTACCAATATTTCTGATTTTTAGTGTTCGACGCATACTTTTTCATAATAGATTTATATGGCACTCCAGTGTGTTAGAAATTTATTTGTAATGATATATCTTTCCCTTATAAAAAAATGCACCGAATAATAAATTATCAAACTTCCCTTCCTTCTGAAGTTGAGTATCAATTGAGTTAGATTTATGTTCATAATAAAATGTATTCACTCCGGTCAAATAAATTGTTACTTGTAAAGCTGCCTTAGCCATTCTGTGCCTAATTTTAATTACTCAAATGAAAACAGGTGTTTTGTTATACATGTTAAAATTGGGGTCCGAGATACCACATATCAAAAAAAATTGTTCACATTATTATGGTTTATGTTTGTACTTATTAATCTGTAAATATTAATATTAAATTAAAATGTGTGTTTTGTATTGGGACCAAATTTAATTTGATCCTTATAAATCTGCTAAGCTAAAATTTAGTTAACAATGATGACTTGATCCACATGAATTATTTCACTTGCAAATTACTAAAAAATATATTGTACAACAATGTTAAGACATTGTTGGTTTGTTTAAACCTAGACACATTTCAACTATTAAAATTCTCTTTATTGGATTTGGTGTACAATAATATAAAAATTTGGATGGCAATTTAAAAAAAAACTGCTGTTTTACATCCAGAATTCATAGATTAAAAAACGCATTTACATACATTGCCACTTATGAATGTGATACAACTTAATCTAGTAAAAATGGAACATATTATTGTGATTGATGTTTCGTTTAATATTCAATAAAAGCATTCGATAAAAAAAATGTTTCATTAATACAATACTCCACCTTTGCCTACATAACACCTCAGTATTATAACACTACCCCTTGACATGCAGATAGCTACTAGTTACTAGTGAAAAATAAACACTGTCCCATAGGTAAAACAGAGTGTAGGTTGTTGTTTCTAATCTTATAACATTTTTGAAATACAAAGTGTTATCTTCAATTATTTTGGATAATTTATAGATATTTATTATAATATTAGATTATACACATAATCCACCACAAGACTATTATATTCCACAATTCTATTATTCTCTCAGACTCAATGATTCAAGGAAGATAATTAATGTAAATCTAAATGGCACAAAAAAGTTTGTCCTATTAAAAGCCAGGAAATGTTTCTCCCTCTTCCTGTGTTAGCTGTGGTTAGAGGTGCGTAAATGAGGAGATAATATTTTTTACTCGGTGAGTGGGCTGCCTTTTGCTAATACAGGGCTTTTTGTTTATATACGAGTACTTAAAGTAAAAAAATATTTACGTACCACCTTTTAAGCTTAGAACAGAGACAACTTTTTTTACCGCCATTACAATTTTCCATAAATAGTAATTTGTATAAAAAATATTTTAATGCTGTGTGTTCACAATTACCCCGTCTTAAATAAATTTGCCTATGGTTTTAATAGAGCAAAAAAATTGGTGTTCATAGAAAAAATTACTACTCATTAATTCCTTGTTCGTTATACATAGAGATGGTCAATATCAGAATTGGGTGAACCTGCGGTTCCAGTTACCGATGATGGGTGAGGAACCGGTTATTTATCCAGTTCTTTTTGGAACCGGTTCTTGGTGCCAGAAAACTTCTACCAAGAAAATTGTTTTATTATATAGGAAAAAAATTGTCACCGCCAAAAAAAAAACTTTCATGGGGGGGGATTTGCTAGAGAAATTCTGAAAACGAAACGAAAAGAACTGCGAAAATTTGGAACCGATTCCTCGGAAAAATTATATCAACGGTTCCAGTGACCGGCTTGAAACCGGTTCCTTTTAATCGGGACAGGAATATCGACCATCTCTAGTTGTACGTTTACTTTCTTTACGGTATTGTTGTCGACAGGAAGAGGAACGTCAGAAGCAACGTCGTTTGTCAATTTTTCAACGAATAATCGAGTGATTTAACCATGGCCGCACCAAATACCACTGAAATAGTCGAAGAAGACGCGGCAGATTTGCAATTTCCTAAAGGTGAGCACCTTGCGTTTATAAACAGCCTTAACGGCGTATTTGTGTATCCACTAACTTGAGGTTATGTTTTAGAGTTCGAGAATGCTGAAACATTGTTGATATCTGAAGTTCATATGCTCTTGGAGCACAGGAAAGCTCAAAATGAATCAGCAGAAGACGAACAAGAATTTTCAGAAGTATTTATGAAGACTCTGACTTACACCAATCGCTTTAAAAGGTTCAAGAACAAGGAAACCATTCAAAGCGTAAGAAAGTAAGTTTCTTATCTTTATTTACACGTATTACACTCGTCTGGCTTCACTAAGATGAGACATTAGCACCAAATATAATTACGTAATTTTTTTAATGTAAATTTACAAAGAAAATCATAATACGTCGTTATATTATAATCTTGGAAAACACCCTCTGAAAATGACATCAGGGGTCTAATGATTTTGATTCGAAACAGTAGCTTAGACATTACGAAACTAAATTTGAGAGTGTTACTGTTGTTAATATTCAGTCTTTGTTCTTCTTAACAACATAATTGGAACAAAACTTAAGATTTTGTAATAAATTAATATTTAATCAAATCGGTTAGGTGGTTGAGTGGTTTAAAGCTTCCGGTTCCTACCAAGGCACAGGCTTCGAGAGTTCAATCCCCTGACTAGCAAATCAATGCTCAGGCAACATTTCCCGCTTATTATGATTATCATCTTACTACCGTAAGAGGAATTTAAATATTGTCAAGTTGATTCGCAACCTAGAAAAGTTTTTTTCTTTATTTTTTATTAACATCTGTTGTGTATAATTTTAATTTCCAGCCTTCTAATGCAGAAAAAGCTCCACAAGTTTGAGGTGGCTAGCATTGCCAACCTGTGCCCCGAGGCAGCGGAGGAGGCCAAGGCCCTGTTGCCCTCGCTGGAGGGGAGGTTTGAGGATGAGGAGCTGAGAATCATGCTAGACGATATCCAGACCAAGAAAAGGATACAATATTAATATAACTAAAAACATAGGTACTTATCAATTTAAAGTGCAAAATAGCATAAACTGCTGTAGGCAGTCCAAGTTATTTTGAAGTATTTACTGACTAAAATGGTCCTATTTATTCTGCCGTATCAAATTCTGGACCAAAAAAATTATAGATCTTATAACATTGTTTGGAAGACTGTACAATGCTCTAGATTTCCTGTTCCTTTGGAGTGCTGTTTAGTAAATAACATCTAATAGCAATTAATTGCTTCATTTGAAATATTATGTTGTAATATCTTTTGAACCATTCCAAATAGAATGTTTGTAATCAATATCTCGCTTCAATGGACACTGGCAACAAACATAAGTCAGTTATTATGATGTGGTATAAAAAGATACTTAGTAAATTGTTTCAGAAAAATATGACATTTAATTTGGAAAAACATTATGTTGTAATATCATTCCTCCATTAACTGGCGCTATCTGGAGCAGTCATAAAAGTAAATTCTCTTCAACGATCTTGTAAATTCATAAGTTTTTACAATTATTATGTATATTTTACGTCTTATTTTATGAATTAAATTATTTTATGTACAACATTTTTTATTATATTATTACTAATTAATACCCAGTCATGATAGGTGTGTACCTTAGATTATTTAGAGTGGTATCAATCCAAGGCAGTGTAGTCAGTTTTTGATGATTTTTACCTGACTCGGCGGACCTGGGTGTGGCTAAGACCAAGGCTAGGGTATTTATACATCCATTCATATCACATATCGAAAATTAAAAGCCATTGTCACCATAGTTTATATCACCAAAAAATATCACAACAATAGTCCCGTATAAAATAATGAACAAATAAAAAAAAACCAAAACACGTCGAACTGTGGATGGTGCGATACTACAATCGTGCAAACGAACAAAGAACTAAAATTAATGTTTTCAAAGTGAACTAAAATTGAACTGTGGATGGTGCTATATAGCGATGGGAAAAGCTTCACAGATTTGTGAATGCTTCACGAATTGATGCTTCTTCAAAATGAACCCTTCACGATGAACCCTTCAATTGAAGTAACATATTAATCACAGCATTCCTCGTCGGGGGGAGGGGGTTAAATAATAATATTTTCGGGGCAGCTCTCCCAACCACATAAATTGATGTATGTATGTGCATTATTCTATGGCAAAAAATATAGCTTGTCTATTACTGGTTTCTCTTCTATGGTTTACGGGATGAGAGCTGTCAAAATTGTTTGAATCTTAAGAGTTTTCAAGGTTTGAATTGACATTGTTTCATGACTTAAAAGGGATGATGTACAATGAGTATGCACAAGGAACTTGCAAAAAGCAAATGAAGTACTAGCAAAATTTCCAGTTTCTGTAAGAGCGATATAAACTTCTTTCAGGGCTTGAGATACGATTTGAATATTCTTACTGTACAGTACTCAGTTTGACAGTTTGGTTAGCAATAGGCTGAATATTGCGCAAATGACGATTCATATTAAAGGCATTTCCCCCCTTTATGGATATAACTTCAGAACAAAAGTTGCATTTGGCCTGGTAAACCTCATCTTCCTTAAAATAAACCCATATTTCACTTTGCTTTCTCGTTGAACGGCCAGTCATAATTTTAGGTAGAGATTGAAAGGTATGTTTGTAAGCTGAGATATTATAAAAGTTCAACAAAATAATTCGTTCACAATTCAAAATCACCAAAAAACACTCGGAAAAACTAGTGTCGTATAGACAAAACAAGCAAAGAAATCATAAGCAAATGTCACGAGTACGGAGTACGTGCGAGGGAACGGATAACTAAAAAGATACTTCATTGCTTCATTCATTCTTCGAACTAAAATCGGAGGAAGAAGGGAATGAACAATTGAACTGTGGATGATGCAATATTTCAGTCTTTCGAACGAATGAAAAATTGAAGTTCGAAGTAGATGCCATAGATTGTTCAATCGGAAGTACCAACTTAACCAACTTCAATTGAAGTATTTGTTCAATGAAAAATGAATGAAGTTGGGACTGCTGTCAAAAGAAGTACTTCTTTGAAACAGTTCTTTCAAAACTGTCACAACGCTAGTGCTATACTTCAATCGTGCGAACGAACAAAGAACTAAAATTGAAGTTCGAAGTAAACCACAAATGAGCATAGATAGTGCGAGCGGAACTACAAGGGAACTACCAACTTCAATTGAAGTATTTGTTCAATGAACAATGAAGGAAGTTGGAACTGCCGCCAAAGGAAGTAGTTCTTACGGAGCGGTGACAACGCTACTTTATTTTATATACCTATATTGAAACAATATTAATAACTTTCAGCAACATAAAACAAGACACAGAAAACAAAAAGATTAGGCAGCGACTGAGACTCTAACTTTAAAGATGGTTGCCCTTATATCGGAAGATATTGGGAAAAAATCATAATAATTTTCAAATAAATTTACAACTAATAAAAATGATAGTATCTAAAAAGATTTTGGTAACTCAATTGGTAGAGACGTTACTCTCTGACAGGGTAGAGGTTTAGAGTTCAATTCTCGGTCGCAACCTGATCTTTTCATTTTCTGTGTTTTCTTCCGTTTCATATTTCACTAAAAATTATTGATAATGTTTCAGTATATAATATCAAAATAATTGTTTTTCTTTCAAAATACTAATTTTGAATTCAAATAGCAGTTTTTTCTGTATCTGAACATGCGCAGTATGTACATAGTAAAATTTGAACACTGATAATACATGAATTTAGGTTATTCGCAATATTGGATGGAAACACTTGCCGGATGAAAAATAAAACACAGGGATTTCAATAATCAGTCTGTATTTTGGATATGTCTGTACATACAGTAATAATACACTTAAGCTATTCGTCAGAGGGTGTCACTTAATTTTTTCCTAAGTTACCTGAAGTCATTAAGAAACACTACATCTCTAGATGCTACAAGTTATTTGATGGACACCGCCCTCAGCCTCCACCTTCACAAAACCATAGAATATAAGCAAGTATAACAATGCAAAAATAAAACTCAACAATTTTATTCTATTAGTCATTTAAACACGGTGAAGAAGAGACGTGAGGCGGGCCTGGTCAAATGTCGCCAAAATTTTTTATCAACTTATTTCAATGGGCACTTTTGGTTTTGTCAAAGTCTTTTTTTTTTTGTAGAAAAATTTTAATTCAACATTTTCAAAACAGTCGAAAGTTAAAATACATTTTAATACCATAACGGGATCCTAAGGAAATAAACGTCGGAGTGAGGCTGCTATACTCTAATTTCCGATACGCAGGCAAATTCAGTTTCTAGACCACTTTTCCTTATTTTCTTTTGTTACGTTGTAATGCAGTACATAACTGACAGACACGGACGTGGAAGCTCGGGTTTTTCTTCACCTTTCCCCTTAGGTGTCGCACTTCAAATGAATTTAATTTTGTATTATTTCAGACGAATCATTAGATATAAACTGGCACTTGAGGGGTACAGAAACAAAGAGCATAGTGTTCACACAATCTCAATTAGTTAATGTGAATAAGAGTTTTTTTTATTAATTCAGGAATATTATGATAAAATTGAAGATTATAATTTTATAAAGTTTCTAGATTAATATTATATTCTATCGTTATCACAACAAAGGACAAAATTTTTAATGTCACAAAACCTGGACACTACCGTCTCTGTTCCTGCACCCCTCACTCAAACCTTGTAAACAATCAGATTGAAAAGCAGTATAGAAACTGGTCTATCGACCGCAAATTAGAGAATGGCCTCCGCAATCGGGAAACTTCAAACCATAATAAAATTCTCTACACATTTGGTTAAAGGGTGGGTGGGGGGGGGGAGTAGTTATCAGTCGTCGGGAGATGCGGGGCCGGGGCCCTCTCTGGGGGGCGATGGGGGCTGCAGCGGCTGGAAGGCGGAACCCTGGGAGGGTCGCAACTGGAAACCCACGCTGGGCCGGATGGGTGAGATCTCTCCTAGCTCCATGCTGCTGCCCGCCGCACCGTCTGTGAACTTGAGGCTTACCTGCAAAACGATGTCAATAATAGGAATACTCAAGGGAAAAAACCACTATGATGATCTCTTCAGCACGTTAATGTTTGTGATAGAGGGGCATTCCAGAACCAGAATTGTATATCTCTTAGAACCTAACCTTAGAAATAAAATCATAATACATGCTAAGCTAATACGGCAAGAAAAAAGTAACTGCCAGACTAGGTACAACTAGGAGCTATATATATTGTTTCTTAAACCATGAATATTATAAAAGTGGGACCAGCTTCTGTGGGCATGTGTTGCATCAAAATGGTTTTTTTGTAATAAGCCTGTTGGACAGTGTTGGGAGACCTAAACTTAGTTGGCTGTGAAGGTGGACACTGGATCCCAGGCATCAGAACTTTACGAGGCTATTAGCATTGATGATAGTGACTTCTGAACAATTATAGACAATTTAAATACTAAAATCATCTTGCTACTTAAGATGATCTTGAACAGATTAATTTTAATTCAAATTCTATATTTCTAATTCACAAAAACCTAGAGCCTAAGTAGGTACTCGTATAGTAAGTTTTGGTTAGTAAAAATAACACAATTTAAAAATTAAACTTATTAAAGCTTTACATCATTGTAATGTTAGTTATTGAAAGAATGTTGACAATCTTCTAAGAATATGAAAATAGCAAAAGACACAGAAAATAAAGAGATTAGGTTGGGATCGAGACACAACTAAAATGTCTCGGTCAGAACCGAATCATTTTCTTTTCTGAATCGTTTTCTATTTTCATATTCTTTCAACAATTAAAATAATATTATGTTGTTTACCCTCTCACAGCCATCTGGAGGTTCCCGCGCCAAGAATCGGTTGATGTGAGGGGAAGTCCCCATCCGATTGCTGTCCGGGTCAGGAGAGGAACACACGCTGCCTCCTAAAAGTCATTAACAGTTACTAATGGTGAAAATGACTTATATTTGAAATAATTGGTGCATTCATTTTACGGGCTAAAGGGAGTTTGACACCAATATTAAGCCATTCGCACAAGCAGTAGTCGTTTTTTACTACAAGCACACTGCCAGTTGACGTTAACATTCTGAATACACACAATGCTTTTTTTTTACTGTGGATTTTCGAGCAGAAGAAGAGTTGGAGTGCCAGGATAATCAAATAATTACATAATTGTTAAAATATCAATCATTGACCAAAATTTTCATTTTAATAATGTCGACCTAACTGAAGATGCACACTATTTGTATCAAACTTCAGCCTCTAGTTTTTAGTAGCCAGTTATCTAGGCAAAATTTACTGGACTCGTCAGATTCCATTCTAAAATTGCCTAGTGCTAAAAGAATCCTTTTGTGCAGAAATAAATTTAATATTATTTTTATTCTAATCTTGATTCAATGATTTGGGATAGTCATGCATTTTAAAACTATTACTCTGGGGTTTATAGGATATTATTTATATTATACAAAACCTTTAAAAAATCATGCTTTGTGGCTAATTTTCATTTCACTAATAGGAGTTATGGGGATTTTCAATTACAAGCCATACATCTATCTCTAAAACCTTTTGAACCGTGTGAGATAGAGTAAAGCACTCAGTTCATCATTCACAAGCATCACAAAAAATGCAATCTGTTAAATACATGCTAAGATTGTTTCCTTAATACATATTATGGTTCATCATAACATGCCCTGACTTCTTTCCCCATTTTCCATAAACAAAGAGTTTTTTAGTTTGAAACTTTTTTATATGGAAAAAAACAGTAAAAGATAATATGTATTCAGACAACTTTTACCATACAAAAAGTTGGAATTTAAAATTCGTTTCATTTTCTGGAAAATATAATAAAAAGTCACGGCAACCGACTCTTCATTACGTGATGTCAATAAGATATTCTAAGAGGGCTAGGGGGAGCTATGGGGTAATGTTGTAAAGAGTTAAGTGACCTGGTCTGAGATATCTCTCCGGAGAACACCCGCTCGACAGAGATTCTCTAGAAGGGGACCCTATAATATGTTCGCCACAAGAGACATCATGTTACTGGCGTTGTAATACACATTATAGAATGCCAATTTTATATGAAAAATATATTGTAAATTATATGTATTTGTTTTTTTATGTATTGGGCCATTTTGTGAAATCAGCATTTAAATTCATTATTGTAATTGAATAAATCAAATAATCATATATTAAATTTTAAAAAACACAACTGGCTATTTGAAGAATCAGTATTAATCTAGTTAATTTTACCAGTATGAAGTAAAGAGTTACGATCAATGTTGCGTCCTAGAATTGACGCTTTGTGGATTCCAATGTGGTGTTCAATCCATGACGTAATCCTCTACTATTGTTCCTCAGATAATCAAATCATTATCAAGTACCATCTCGCCTTTTACAGTCCACTAGAGTTGGTCCAGATTCGAGTTAAAGGAGGCATAGCCTGTAATAAAATATAAATAAAAAATTTGTTAGTTAAATGGAAGGTTAGATGCTAAAATGGAAAGCAAAGCCAAAGGGAGGTGTTGGGAGAGCATAATTATGATTGAGTCATCAGTAATAAACTGGAGGAAGTCAACAAAAGGGAGACATACACAGGTATAAAAGCCTCTTTACAGACAGACTATTCGTTTTCTATGACTCTTCAAGGTTTTCTAAAATTGATTGTGATTATTAACAAATTAACTGAACAATGTTTACTCCTTATATTGATATTTTTCACCACCTTTATTGATCAGTGGAAAAACACCACGCAAGAGGCCTGAATTTCTTCTCAGTGCCTATCATCTCTGGGGATGCTATACGAAGGGTGTTTCTTTAAGATGGGTGTTGGTCCTAGAATTTGACATTTTGTGAGTTCCTAGCTGTGATGTTAATTTTACCCCGCTACCATCTCCTCGTCCCCTTTTGGACCCTTGTCCGCCAGTTTTGGCCCATTTAAAAATGCAAATCACCCTGTCATTTTGCCCCCCACCGGATGGGTGTTGAAGGGGCCCACACCGGCCCCCACAACTTTAACACCCCCCGGAAAAGGGAGGTTGCCCTTCGACCACCCCCCGCCCTAAAAGCCCACCTATCACCGAACAGAGGGTTGGGGCCCGCTAAAAAAAATCAGGTGAGCAAGAGACGTAATTCCTCTACAATTTTTCCCCGAAATCAAGTCATTTATAAATACCATCTCCCCTTTTTAAGTCCAAAAAATAGTCCAACCCCATTCAAAAAATTTGGGGCTTTTTTGGATGAACATTTTCCACCCCGAACCGGAAAAACCGGGATTACTACCGATTTCCCGGGGATTACTATCGTTTACGTTTGTTGTTATCTACTTGGAATCGATTTTTTTTCTTTTTTCCCCAAACCTCCATTTTCCATGATTCCACTTTTTGAACCACAAAGTGTTGATTATTATTCCGTGAATTAGTTTATTGTCACATAAAAACGGGACCCAAAACACACTGATTTTTCGTATTTGAATTCAAGATTCGGGTTTTTTTTCTAAAAAATTGTTATTATTACCCGTGAATTAGTTTATTGCCACATAAAACGTCCACACCGCCGATTGTCGTTTGTTGTTAAAATAATTGTTGATTTTTTCCGGAATTGGTTTTTATTTTAAATGATAAAAATCAAGTTTACAATGGCGGGATCGCAGCATTAAAAATCGACAGGCAATACAGCCTGATTGAAATTTATAATTGTTCAAAGCTTTAAACGGTGATATTATAGATAAGTCTACCAGGTTAAGTTCAGGTACATCGGTATGTTAGGCAATTTCAGAGCAGGATCCTCAAAGGCTCGAATAAAGATTGTGGCATGGAGGGAATTTAAGAATCGTACACATGTTTTATGAAAATTAAGAATCCAAGTTAATTATAATTGGTTTTCGATATTCGGATAAAGTAAACAAATAATTTCGACCCACTGTTGAGAGGGGGTGCCCCCCCGGGTTATTTTCCCAAATTTCTACAACCCAGTACCCGCCGCAGGGGGAAATTTAATTTAAAAAACACCGAGGTGTTAATTAGTCGTAACCGTCCGTTTTTTTTGGGTCGAAGGCAAAAGAAAAGAGGGACGCCATCAAGATGTCCCCCTTATTAATTTCAAGTCAAGCTAGCTTCATAACTCATGACTGTTCATACGTTTGGGCCTCAACTGTTCTAACGAAATATTCCTATTCGGAACTAAAAGGGGGTCGGGCCACCCAAAGGGAAGGTTTTCGTTCCCCTCTGCCCAAAGAGGTTAAGGGGGAATTTTGTTTTTGTTGTCAATATTTGCAGATGTCCCTAGTTCTCCCATTCGTCCGGGGAGACTGAAACATATCAAAAACTTGAATTTAGTGCCCCAAAATTTTTTAAAACTCAAAAAGCAGCACGTTGTTTCCCCCCTTTTCAAGGAAGAGCATCAAATGAGCCAATTCATTCAGATTATGCATCCCCTTTTGAACGCCATGTTCGGAAACCCACATTTTAAATCGTTTTTTAAAAACCGACAGAATATAATTTGGGGTAAGAATATGTGAAAGTCGAACTTTTTTAAAAAGATATTTTTATCAGGGATTGACACGGGTTCATTAAGAACCTTCGAGAGTTTTTACGAATTTCAAAAACCATCTGACCAGTCTTGAATACATTTTGAAGGACCTAAACTTAAAAACAAAAATTAATTTGGGGTTCGATCGATAAAAAAAGAAGATTTTTCTGAAAAATTTAAGACAAACTTTTCTGAGGAGACCCATAACTTTATTTTTTGGGAATCATCTGACAAGGATCAAAGAATTTGAATTACCAACTGTAACTTCAAAACGTTTCTCACCCCAGGACGTACATATTTTAATGGATTTTAGAAGCGGCAAATTCAACAAGATTTAGGGGAGTTGTTTCATTTGACGTTTTTGAATTGAGTAAATTCTAGTAACTGTTCAGAATTCTGTCTGATATTCCAGTTCAAAAAGTCCTATAGTTTTTGATTTGTCAGATGATTAATTTAGGTTTGGGGCCCCGGGATCGTTACCTAAGATTTCCCAAAAAATTTATTGGGGTTAAATTATCAATATTTGTTACGTTTTTTGTTTCGCTTGAATTTTTTACTTTTTCCTGAAAAAATTTTAAAAGTCACCAAAAAAAGGGGGGTAAAAAAGAACCCAAAAGGGGGTTTAACCCCCATTTAGTAGGTTTTGCCAGGAAAAGGGAAATGTCAGCGGGTTTTTCGGTCCAAGCCCCGAGCAAAAATTAATATTCGCCTTTGTTTTAAGCGGGCCGTTTCCCCCTTTTTTTGCCCCGTTTTTAAAAAATCTGAAAAAAAAAAAAATGGGGACAAAAGTTTTCGGGCTTTTTAAAAAATGGTTTTAAAAAAAAATTTTTAAATGGATTTCAATTTAAAAGGGTTAACATTAAAAAAGGTAAAAGATCGAATTTTTTTAAACTGAATTACTTTTTTTTTAAAAACAAAAACTTTCGCCGCAAAATCTTTTTTGGGGTTTTTTTTGGGTTTTTTTTTCCTTCCCATAAAAACAAACCATATTTTTTAGTTAAATTAATTAATTTAAAATTAGATGTTTTATTACGCCTGGGACGAATTTTAATTTACTGAACAAGGTTTGTTCCCCCCCCAAAAAATTTGTTTAAAACCCAAAAACAATTTTGTAAACTCCCCCTTTTTTTTTACAATTTATTTCCATTTCCACCTTTGGGTTTTTTTCCCTTTTTTTTTTTTCCTAAAAAAAAGAAAGTAAAAAAAAAAGTGTTAAATTTTTTGGTTTTTTTTATTTTTTGGGGGGGCGTCATTTAAAAAGTTTTTTAGCCCGCCCCAAAAAAGGGTTAAAAAGTAAATTAGCAGCTCCCTAGGAAAAAATTTTATTTTGGGTTTAAAAAAAAAATATTATCATTTTAATAATTTCCAAAAAATTTTTTCACCCCCCCAAAATATTTTGGGGAAAACCCGGGAAAAAATTTTTATTTTATCTCCCGGAAAAAAAAAAAACCGAAAATTTTTTTGCCCGGCAAAATTTTTCCGGTCTTTCCTGAAAACCCCAAAATTTTTCCCCCTTTTTTCCCCTTTCCCCTGTATTTCAAAGACTCATTTTTTTTCTTTTAATTGTTTAGAAAAAAAAAATTTTGTTTAATTTTTTTTTTAAAATTTAAATTTTTTAATAATACCACTTTTAAAAAAATATGATAATTTTTAATTTAAACCCCAAAAAATTATTTTAAAATTATTTTGGAAACCTTTAAACCCAAGCATTGTTGAAAAATAAATTAAAAAAAAAAAAGTCGAAACCCTTAAAACCGAGGTTTTTTCCGTCTAAAAACGGGTTTTTTCCCCCTTGTTAATCAAATTTTTTTTTCCCTTTTAAAAAAAATTTTTTTAAGAATTTATTGGTTTTTCTTTTTCTTTTCCATAAGAAAAAATTTTTAAACAAAATTAAAAATTAAAATTTTATTTTTTTTTGAAAGTTAAAAATTTTAGAAATTAAAAAACGGCTTTATAAAATTTTTTTTTGGGGGGGGTTTAAATTGAAAATTTTTTTTAAAAATTTTTTAATTTTTTTTCACCTTTTTAATACCCCCCTTTTTTTTTAAAAGGGGATGGGGGTTTAAAAAATTTTTTTTACCCTTTACGAAATTTTATGTTTAACGGCCCACAGTCCCCTCCCTTTAACTACCCCAAAGGGTTTCCTTCCCCCCTTTTTTCCCCAAACCCCGGGGGGACCCAAAAAGGGAAACAAAAAGGGGTGGGAAAAAAACCCCCAAAAAATTGTTGAAATAAGTCTTTTCCCCCCCCTTAAAAAAAATTCCCAAAATTAAAAACCCATTTTTTTTGGATCGCAAAAAGGAAACAATTTTTTAAATTTTTTGAAACCTTCCATACTTTGGGAGTCAGGGGTTGGACCCTAATTGGGGTTTTAAAAAAAAAGGGGGGTAAAAAAGGGGGAATTAAAGACCGTTTTGGTCAAAAACCTAAACTGCAAAACACCCCGGGGGAAAACAAAATACCCCCTGGGAAGGGAAAGGGAAAAAAAGGAGGGGCCCTTTTAAAAATTTTCCAAAAAAAAAAAAAACCCCCCCAAAGGGGGAAATTTTTAAAAAAATTGAACAGGTTAAAAAGAGATGCAAAAAAAGAAATTAAGGGTTTAACCCCCCTTGTTTTGGGGAAGCTTTTTTTTTTTTATTCTTAAATTTAAAAGTTCAGGTCAATCAAATCAAAAATTTTGAGGAATGCTTATTAAATTTATTTAACTAAAATCAAAACTAATTGAAAGATAAGTGGTTTTGAGCCTGTTTAACTAAATTTGTGATAAGGCTGTTCATCTCTTCTTGATCGCCAAGTTTCCTTTTTTTCTGATTTAAAGTAATGGGGTTGAAAACCAATTGGAAGTAAGTTCAAAGTAATAAATTGCAACAGCACGCTTTGAAAGCAGTGGATACTTGTTTTTTTATATGCAGCCAAAAATGTGCTAGCTCTACTTCGAAAATTTCGTTTTAGCTCATCAAAAGCCTCGCAATTTTTTTTTTCTGAATCGGTAGCCATGACATTTGAAACATTTTACTACCACTATTGCGCATGGCTGCCATCCATAACACTAACTTAGCGAAAAGCTAATTTTGTCTTTCCGCTGCACACCAACTGATGACCACGGTACACCAGTGTGTCGCGTACACGCTTTAAAGTGGAACAATGTAATAGAGCATGAATCAACTGTAAGATTCTATAAACACAAAAACTGCGATGGGTTGGACATGTAAATAGAATGCCAGATGACATCGCAACAAAATTCATAACCAGATAGGTGCCCCGGTGGAAGTGATGCATAGCCAGAAGTGAACTGACTGCATGGAAGGACACAAATGCCTGAGAACCAGAGCCAGAGAAGAATATTTTTGGGAGGCTGGATTATGAACATTGGACTAATACTTTATCCATAGGCCATAGACTCACTGGGGTCATACTGGGTGTAGTGATCTAGAGACAGAATAAGGAAAAGGTGGACTGACGGCGTGGAATAAGATTGGAGCAGTATGGGAAAGTCCGAGGACATGAACAATGGAACAGTACCTTCTCCATAGGCCATAGATCCACTGGGGTCTTGCTGGGGGTTGGCCGGAAGCCCTTTGCCTGCCATGTACTTGTTGTAGATCTCCAGATAGGCCTGCGGATTGCTGAGGCGCAGCTTCTCGTAGTACTGGTAGGTCTGCTGCTGGTGCTGGTACATCTGCTGCTGGTAGGGATCCATGGAGTAGCCGTACCCTGGAATAGACGAGAGCAGAATGTGGTGTGATGTGATTCGTAACTGGTGATGGGATGCAGAAATGTACCGGAAGAACCAACAACAGGTTAAATCTGATCTGGGTGCAAGGGCGCCCCTAAATACCAGAAAAAAACCCATGACTCTGTGTTGAAACGGGCAGTTTGTTTGATAGATTCTTCTATCTTAAAAACGGATTGCAATCTTTGAAGCACAGACGCCAGGTGGGAATGCTGTCCTTGTTCTACTGGTATTTCAATAGAAGATGCTCTGAGGAACTTGTGTCATTGATCCCTTCGGCACCGGTGCATAGTCGGGAAACTCGTCAAATGCACGCCCAACATTTGTACACAGGTGACATTCAATACATGAGAACGGGTCGCTTTTACGACTCGTTCTTATGTTCAACAGCTCGGCTGTGAAACGATTCGCCGGCCTCTGTGTTTCCTCCCTCTTTTAACATGGGCCTCTTCAAGACCCAGGTTCACTCTTTCCTTTCCTCAAAAATATCCTCCATACAGCATCCCCAAAGATGACATAGGCCCCGAGGGAAATTATTTCCGTCAAGGTCTCCTGTGTGGAGTTAAAATAAAACAAAAAACTAAAAATGGGCATAAAGGCTTTGAGGTTGATGGGTTTGCAAGGAAAAAAGATGAAGAAGAACTCTGTACTTTTTTTAAGCGCAAACTTGAAGAAGGCAAACTCACTTTCATAGTACTGCTGGTTGTATCCTCTATCTCTCCTGTGCCTCGGTTGTCTGCTCCGGTCTCCCTCACGTTCTCGGTCGACGCTCCTTCGGTCTCTCTTGGACACGGTCGCCTCGTTGAGCTCATCCTCGGTCGGGTCTGGGTCCCTGGAGTCGGGACGCGGCGGGTATCTTGGGTCTAGAAAATAAATACAATACACTTACAGTACATAGCATGAACATGATGATAATATCTGTGACAAAGCCTAGATAATTGTTGATTCAAACCATCAAGCAATCAAATCATGACATGTCTCAAAATTGTAAATTATTCATTTGCTCATTCAATGTAGGAATTTGTACTTGCCATCAGGAATCCACATTAAATTTATTTTTATAATTTTATAGGGCATACCGTACAAAGTCCCGACTGCTCTCAACCGTCTAGAGCCAAGGATACTATTACATCCCCAATTGGGGTATGTTGTGAGGCAGAAGGTAGCGGGAAGGGGAAGGAGATGGGGAAGATGGAAGGTTGTGAAGTACCTAGCTGTTCGGATCTGGTCACCAAACACGATTAAAGCCATTTCAAAGAACTTTTAGATTCTTAATTGGGGTCTTTCACCAGGGTGATGGAACGTGCTGTAAATATACTATGTATAATTTTTACATGAATTAAATGTGCTATGACATAGTTATTTGCGCATGCTGGGCTTGAACCCGCAACCTCTGGATTCGTAGTCGAGTTCACTAATAAAACGCCCCCTTCATTGGCCCGCCTCACAAATATCGGTCAGGGGAATTTAGATCCTTTGGCTTTATACAGTACAGAGTAGCTCTTGTGGGGCGTTAGATTTAAAAAAAAAAAACCATAACTTACCTCTCTTTCTATCATCTCTACCACTCCTATTCTTTCTCAAACTATTGTATCCCCTCTCATCTCTTGCGTATCTTCTATCTCTCTCCTCTCTGCTCTCATATCGCTCCTTGTCCCTGTCTCTTCTCCTAGAGCTGATGTTGCCGTCCCTTTCGCTCTCGTAGCTATCGTATCTCGGGTCGCTCCGGGGATCTCTGGGGTCGTATCTCGGATCGCTCGGGTCGTATCTGGGATCTCTGGGGTCGGAATTTTTGGGACGCCTCCTGCTTTCTCGCTCTTCCCTGCTGGCCGGGTCGTAGGAGCGACGGCTGTCCTCTTCTCTCCTAGACGAGGCTTCGGGTCTGGGGGTTTTGCCTGACGGATAAGATCCTTCCCGGTAGCGCCTGGAAATAAAAATTACAAGAAATAAGGATCAAAGAAAAATTCATTTTGTAAATTATTAATACCCGATCTACCTTTGCCTCTGTCAATAGAAAAATTGCTCAGCTCGGTCCCGATGAGATCGCCATTCAGAATCGAAAATGTGCTTAAAATAGTTTTAGCTTTGTTTAGTGACCAGAACTAAATAGCCAGGTACTTATCGCTTCCTTAAGGAGATGCCTTAGTCCCACTGGCTCTGGGCAAACAGTGAAAATATGTTGTATCCTTTTTGACCATGACAATGCAAATAAATTAATGTTAAAAAAAAATGACATGTTTCATTCAAGTTTATTAATATGTACTTATTCATACATACAATAAGAGCGAGTTAGTTTACTATGAAACCTCAAGAGCTGCTAGCAGGGTCTAGTAGAACAACTGTAATCCCGCCTGAACTATCAGTGCATTTAAAAAAATAAAAATATTGTGAATACAGCACACTAAGAGTCCCAACTGCTCCCAACAGAGCCAGTGAGACTATGGCATCCCCAATCGGGGTATGTTGTGAGGCTGAAGGTAGTGGAGAGGGAAGGAGATGAGGAAGGGTAAGGTTGGGAAGTACCTGGCTATTCAGATCTGGTAATCAAACATGGCTTAAGCCATTTCAAGCAACGTTTCGATTCTGAATGGTGGTCTTTCACCAGAAAGTATTTAGTATCTACCACTCCTAATATTATCAGTATTATAAGCATAACTTAACAGTAACAATACAAATAACACATAAACACGCCCTTGAGGTGATTTTCCCACAAAAATGATGCTATAAAAGTTATCCACTTATTATTATTTATTATAATGATTATTTTCATCATTGACATCATCATAATATCATTACGATCACAGTAAAAAAAAAACAGCACTCATGATTACAATAATGCACACATTTTTAATGAAGTAATTGAAACCATCATTAAAATTATTGATTTGTTACCGAGTCCATAAATTAAAATTGGTTTAAAATCTGTTTTACTGATACCAAAGTGAGATTAATTTTAAACCAAATCATGTGATTATTTGTTACAAAACATGATGATTATATAATTTATCAGTAGTTCAAGAATAGAATTTTGATTGATTGAATATAATTTAGCAACAAATCAGTTGGGAAAAAAAAGAAGATAATTAATTGAAAAATGGATTACCTTCTATCTTTATCAGAATAATAGTCAGTATCTTCTGTTTCATATCTTGCATCTCTGTTTCCCTCCGGTATCTATCATCTCCTCTCTCCCGTTCACTTCTCGAAATTGGTTCTCCTCTCCTGTCTTTATCCGTTCTCTTTTCATCTCTCCTGTCGCCATATCTCGTATCTCTTTCTTTGGACGATTTGAGCCGTTCTTTTTCTTTTCGGTTGTTTTTGTAATGGTCGCGTTCCGACTCGTCTCCCGTCGTATCGTCTCGGTATTTTCTGTCCTTCTGCTCAGAGTGCTGGGCTTGCTCTCTGCTGGGCACTGCGAGCTTTTGACTGCCCGGTCTTTCAGAGCCCGAGTCCAAAATATCCACCGTCCTGCTCGGTGGTTCATCCTGGATGTCGGCTCCGTCCATGTTTTGGTCTCTAATCATCGGGAAATCGGACGTGGAGATAACGCTGAGGTCTTGCAGGTTTTCTCCTTCCATGTCCAAGTCTCTCTGCACAAGTTCGGGTTCTAAAACGACATTCTGAATCATCGGATTATCGAGGATCACATTTCTAGGTTCGGGAACTTCCACGGCGCCTACAACACTTCTTATTTGGTTGGTGTCGACTTCGGAATAGTCAGATCCGTCCATGTTCTGTTCTCTTGGTTCAGAAGCGTTGCTCTGTCCGAAACCTGGCACGACCCTCTCGTCGTTAGCATTGCTAAAGTTTTGATTTTGGAAAGTTTGGACATTGAAGCTGCTAGATTCTCCGGGCACCATTCTGTCTAAGCCGACTGGTCTACGATCGGAAGAGCTTCTAGAAGAAACGTTTTGATTGTAATTCGAATCTTCATCGGTAGGTTGTCCGTCAACCTGCCTGTAAACAGTCGGAGCCCTGTTCATGTAAGTAGAACTATTTAAGCTTTCACTTTCTGTAGTTTGGCCATCAATCTGCCTATCCAGGTAGTCATCGTTGGGCTGGGTATAAATATTGGAAGAATCAGTCAGCTGGCCGGGCACCATTCTGGAAAGTCCCGGAGGTGGTTCATCACTAATAAAACTAGAATTTTGTCCAAACTCAGATTCCGGCTGTCCCAGAACCATTCTCCTAAATCCGGGAGGTGGGTAGCTTTCTTGCAAAGCGTTTCTAGATACGTCTTCATCGGCGAAGTTAGTATTATCGTAAGTGGCGTCGGAGAGATGACCAGTTTGCAAGTACTCATTTCGGTCGTTGCTCGGGGCGACTTCAAAGTTCTCGACCGTATTCTGATGGACGGGGTGAGGGTACTGCATCGGTCTGAAATTCACGGGAGGCGGAATATCCGGTCTTTCCGAATTGTCCGGCGTAGTTTCGAGATTCGCCATCGAATAGACTTGCTGTACGTTTCTCGCGGGAGCCGGTGCACCGTGGGCGCTCGCCAAACTCGGCGAGGCTTGTCTGACGGCCGGAGCTAGCTCTTGCTGAGCAAATGGAGAAGATTGCGGATCTCCTGGAGGGACGAGATTATCTGGTGCGGGCATCATCTGCATAGGGGTAACTCTGTTATTGGCATTTCTGTGAGAGAGCTGCCCGGACCTCTTGAATGGATTAAGGTTGGGGGTGCTCGCTGGCGGGAAGCCCACTACACTCGGAGGTAATTGAGGACTTTTGTTACTTGGAGGTTGTGCCAGGTTCGCTACTGGAGGAGTCAGCACCTGTGGCGGCAAGCTGTTATCAGCCTGAGGTGAAATTTGATTGTCTGAAGAAATAATGCTTAAAGCCCTTACGCTATTGGCAAGTGTTTCAGTATTGTCTTGAACAGTGTTGGATTGAACCTGCGCTAAACTAGACGGGTTTTCAACGTAAGTATGGGGCCAAGTGTTCTCAGCAGGCTGGGCATAATTAAAGTTAGTATTATCGTTGGTGTTGAAACCGGGACTGCTCTTATTTGAACTCCTCGATGGATCTTCGCTTCTATTACTGCTCTCCGTATGAGACAAGATGCCATCGCTCGAATCTTGAGATGGTTGAGATTCGATTGACCATTGGGGAGTCAGATTATCAGCGTGGAACCTTCGACCCAATGCCAAATTAGGGATATTATGCTCGATCAGCGCTTCGCGATCGTTCAAAGTCTTGATATTAGGTTCAGAGACCGGCACAACAGCGGACACAGCAGAGAAAGAATCTTCTAGATGAATATTTTTATTATCGTCTTGCGGTATTTCTCTGATCGCTGAATCAACGTGAGCAAATGTGCTAACCACTGAAGGGTAAGGTATATCTGCAGGTCTGGGACTCGGTGCTTTCTGCACATGGACATTCCTCTGCATGACGTTATCATTAGAAGACTTCCGTGAATGCAATTGAGGCGTTGGTTCCCTAACTGCTTCGGGGTTGGGCTACTTCTTCCACAGGCCAATTCCAAGAATCCGCGGAGTTCGCAAAACTGTCAGCTAAGATGTTAGCATTGACCGCAGGCGCCTGCTGGATATTCTGATGTACTTGCTGAGCAGGGTTAGCGGTGCGAGTTTGCGTTAACGATTGCAATTGGCTGGTTTGATGATTCTGCTGAACTGGATTCGGTTGCTGATTAAAATTTTGCTGGGCTACGTTCGGTTGCTGATTAGAACCGTGTTGAGCTAAGTTAGATTGCTGATTAGAATGTTGCTGAGCCTGGCTCAATTGCTGATTCGAATTATGCTGAGATAGATTGGAATTTTGCTGAGCTTGAGCGTTGGCTTCGTCCTGCCAGCCCCAATCCCAAGGATCGGCTTCGGTTGCCTCCCACTGATTCGGTTGAACTCCTTGCTGCCTAACTCCCAGGGGAGCGGGGTTCTGTTGTACCGATTGAAAGCTCGGTTGCTGGGCTGCATTCTGTGTGTTATACTCTTGGTTCGGATAAGTCTGAAAGTTCTGCGGTTGGGAAGCATACTGCTGTTGGTCGTACTGGTAGTAATCATTTGAGTATTGATTCTGCACGGGCGGTTGGTGGGCTTGGTAGGTCGGTTGAGAATAAGTTTGTTGGGGTTGGTTGTTGTAGTTGGCAGTCGGTTGTGGCTGTTGCCAGAACTGTTGCTGTTGTTGCAGTTGTTGTTGAGGTTGTTGTTGAGGTTGCTGTTGAGTGTGGGCAGGGTAGCTAATCGGGGCGGGGGTAGGCAGAAGTGCCTGCTGTCCCATCCAAGTCGGTTGCTGGTTTGGTTGAGATTGAGCCCCTGGCAACGGCGGCTGATGGAGAGAAAGAAAAATGAAACGATTAGTGACAGGAGTAGTTATTAGGGGAAAAAATATATAAAATAATAACTGATTGAAACACGTATAATGATTTTTAATAATTTTACAAATGTGAGCAGTGGCATGCTGGGTTTCATAATGTGTGAGGCAATACAGGTTTAACTAACAACAAAGTTAAGCCAGGCGTGCATGGGTGAGTTCGGTCACGGCAACAGTTTTTCCACCATCTCCAAATCTATTGGAGTATATGGAGGAGCGCGCATGCAGCGACATGACATAAGGGTGGCTTTTTAGTTCCACTGGCCAGCGACTTTTGAGTGACAAAACTGCCACCGTGTCTGCAGAGTGTACTTTTGTATGAGCGCTCCCACAGGCGTGACAAAATGTCATTCGGTGACTCGTCCACCTGTTAGAAATCCATAGCCGGAACGAAAAGGTGACAGGTGACAGTCACTCGTCGTGTGTGTGCTCGATTGGAAGACAGTGACAGTGACGAAACTGTTGCCGTGACAAAAGTCATCTGTGCACGCTTGGCCTATCTCTCTTAGTTGTCGCGATTAGGTGATTCATAGAAAAGTGGACAATTACAATTTAAATACCTAATATTACAGATGTAAATTCAGAGATTTTTTTTTCTTTATTTGTTTCAAACCTTGTCTAGTAAAAAAAAATAATTAAAACCGGTTTTGAAAACTGATTCACATTAAAAATCTTGTAATCAGAGCATTTCTATTTTCCATTCTGTTTATATTTCAGAATAAAAATAGTCCTAGTATGTTCAGGAATATTTATTTTACTTCGAGGATATAATTTTCGATATGCTTGCCTAAAATTGTTTGTTACTTAAGAATGTAATCGCAGTTCAAAGATTTAACCATAAATTATTGCGAAAAATTTAACATATTGATGTAAAAATTCATTATATCCAATTGAATTATATGCAACACCTTTTTTATACAAATGCTTGTGGATTTCGGAAATACTAGCGTCAGACCAACTGCGCTAACAATAAGGAAATTTAAATATAGCAATAAAAAAAAAAACAACAGAACACTTGAACACACATAGATTTGCATAATTTTAACGGTAATACAATTTTGAATGACAAAATCGTGATTCATTGCGATGAAGTAAAATATGGTAAAAAAAAACCATTCAGGGTATATTCTGTTGCGTCAGTGAGGAGAGATTCAAAGGCAAGTTTTATTGATTCTCGAAAGATTCTATGCTTGTTGATGTAATCTTCACCACAGCCTAAAATTTTTAGATTTTTTTCTTCTAATTCTGTACATTTTAATATCATAATAATTTTTTAATATTTATAAATACTCGTGTATATAATTTTTAAATTTTATAGTGAATACCGCACAAGAGTCTCAATCGTTTAGAGCCAGTGAGACTATGGCATCCCCAATTGGGGTATGTTGTGAGGCTGAAGGTAGTGAGGAGGGGAAGGAGATGGGAAAGAGGAAAATTGGTTAAGTAGCAGACTATTCAGATCTGGTCATCAAACACGGCTAAAGCCATTTCAAGCAACGTTTCGATTCTGAATGGTGGTCTTTCACCGGGGCGATACTTAGAGTATCTACCACTCTGGAACGTGCCGCAAATATACTTTTTTTATTATTTTATATGAATTAAATGTGTTATGACACACATTATTTAATTAAAGGTTATTGGCGCACGCCGGGTTTGAACCCACGAGCGTTGGATTCGTAGTCGAGCGTCTTACCATTCGACCATGGAGGCCGTCCATATCAAATTAATAAGAAATTATCAGAATAAGCAAACAATTTGTGGATTGACATGATTAATTAAATAAAAACACACATTATTTTAATCCACTTAAAAATATACTTATACAGTATATTTTTAAGTCCCGATGAAGATTCAGCACAATCGAAACTAGTTGACTTATACAAAAATAAAGTGCATTAAAACAACGTGTGTTTTTATTTGGTTAAATTAATAAGAGTTTGTCATGTTTAAAAATTCATTAAACAAATTATAGTTATTACCGCACACCTATTAATGTGGAATGCTGTGAGATGAGATAGATAGACGAGAAATCAGAGAAGGGAAATTCTCGGGAGGGACTCGCTCTAGGAATTATAATGCGAGTGCTGTTTGATAATGTTATGATAAAAGTTTTTCTTTTTTATAAACCTTTTTTATGGTAGTTAACTGAACAAATGCGATTACTTTAATGTGTGAGTACTTAAACAAACTCAGTAGGTACATATTAAATTTTTTGTTATTATTCAACTGATAAGCAGTATCTATATATTTTGTATATTCTACTAATCAATTCGTATGTAGTCTCACGGCTCGACTACTGTAACGGTATTTACGCCAGCCTTTCTAAATACCAAACTAATAAACTCCAATCAGTTTTTAATGCTGCAGCAAGGCTTATCACCGGGGTATCTAAATATTCACATATTTCAGAGCACCTTCGGAACCTTCACTGGCTCAAGTGCACTGAAAGAATCCAGTACAAGTTGTGCTGGATGGTGTTTAAATCCCTTAACGAAATGGCCTCACTGTACATCACCGAACTATGCGTTCCAAAAAAACATTCTTCTAAAGCAGTCGACTCTTAGATCAGCAACGTCATCCGCTATCGGAAGGCTTATAGAACCTAAACGCAATCCAAATACTAAGTTTGGAGATCGCGCTTTCGGAGTTTCGGGGCCGAAGGCTTGGAATAAACTCCCTCCGGAACTAAGATGTATAACGAGCCCAACAGAATTTCGGTCCAAACTGAAAACTTACCTTTTCAGACTCTCATATCCTTAAATTCATTAAAAGAATCTCAACATAATCTGTCTCTCGACAAATCACCTTTAGATATGCAAATTTTAACCAAATCCTGTACTGTATGACAAATTCAGAAAGTACATTCTTTTAATTTCGCTCCCATGCCCTAAATCGAAAAAAAAAAAAATATATATTTTAAAAATAATAATCATAACTTTAAGTTAATAATTGGCTTTTGCCGTGTTTGGTGACCAGATCTGAATAGCCAAGTACTTTCCAACCTTTCTCTTCCCAATCTCCTTCCCCTCCCCACTATCTTCAGCCTCACAACATACCCTATTTGGGGATGCCATAGTCTCACTGGCTCTACACGGTTGAGAGCAGTTGAGACTCTTGTGCGGTATTCATATAAAAAAAAAGAAAAAAAAGTTTGAGTCACGATGGTAGAATGAATACTTGAATAATGAAAAAGGAGTTTAAATTTTAATTAGACCTCAAAAATGAATGAGGTACTTTCCTAACCTTTCGTAAATACTAAAAAAACAGGTTTAAACCGACCACTGAATAAATTAATACTAGTTGTCTTAATTTTACCATTAAATAGATATTTCAAAGTTCAACAGCTCGTGATGGAAATGACATTCGATGCATATATTTCAAAGCTCCATAGCTCATAATGGAAATTAAATTACGAGCTGCCTTTGGTACTGTTGGCCTACAAATTTCATACAGAAAAATCTGTGCAACTTTTTTTTTTTTTATGGGAATACCGCACAAGAGTCCCAACTGCTGCCAACCGTCTAGAGCCAGTGAGACTATGGCATTCCCAATCGAGGTATGTTGTGAGGCTGGAGGTAGTGGGGAAAGAAGGAGATGGGGAAGAGGAAGGTTGGGAAGTACCTGGCTATTCAGATCTGGTCACCAAACACGGCCAAAGCCATTTCAAGCAACGTTTCAATTCTGAATGGTGACCTTTCGCCAGGGCGATACTTAGAGTATCTACTACTCTGACGGCAGATTACAACGTTTGTGAGTTTTTGTTGAGATAAACAAACACATTCTCTTTTTTTTATAGTTAATACCGCACAAGAGTACCAACTGCTCCCAACCGTCTAGAGCCAGTGAGACTACGGCATCCCCAATTGGGGTATGTTGTGAGGCTGAAAGTTTGGGAAGTACCTGGCTATTCAGATCTGATCACCAAACACGGTTAAAGCCACTTTAAGCAACGTTTCGATTCTGAATGGTGGTCATTCACCAGGGCGATTCTTAGAGTATCTACCAGTCTCTGCTTTGTAACTCTCATTTTTATTTATTTATACATTTGTAGTTAAGATAAACTTATGAAAGATGAAACCAACTGGTTATGCATATAAACTTATTGAATTATATCTGAAGTAGCCTGTAGTTTTCCATCGAAAAACAAGCCAAGTCTTTTCATCAATTGATATTAAAATCACTTGATTATGCAAATTATTATAAATCCGTATTGGCAGTGGTTCAAAACGAAAAAACAGCATTCTATTAACCTATTGTAGCTTCACCTTAGACTGGGATGTTTAATTCGGGGTATAGCTAAGACTGAGATGTGGTCGAACTTCTTTAATGATTAAAAAATCAAACAATAAAAAAAAACATAGTTTTAAATGATAGAATAGGTATAAAAAATAAAGTTTAGGTTAAGGAGTGAGTTTTTATAAATCATCTGGATCGCTATGTTTGTTAGCAAGATATTTAATAATAAAAATAAAAAGAACCTTAACTTTAGCTGTACCCTTCTAATAAGAATATACATGAAGAGAAAGCTAAATATTTTTACCCAACCTTTACAAATTTGCGATAAACCACTTTCTCCGGGTTTTTACGTCGTATACCATGAGAGAGAGAGATACAAAAAAGTCTTCACATAATATTGCAGCACTTCTAAGTATGTAAGAATGTTCTCCGTCCGCGCTAACTTCACATCATCGAGTCGCATAACTTACGTCAACGGATTTTGAGGTTATTTCCTATATTTGTGTTGATTAAAAGACTTGCAGTGGTTATACGAATAATTCAAACATGATGGTGATATTTGCTATGCGTAAATGTTCAAATGAGACCAAACAAAGATTATAAAATATCATTTTTCAGACGTATTTCAACAGTTTTAAATATATTTTGACTGAATTTTAGCATTTTCACATTTTTAATGATATAAAGACATAAAATCAACAAAAAGCTTCTATCATTATTTAGGCAAACCTTCTGTTATTAGTGTTTTTGTCATATTTTGACTTTATAAATCATTTTATTGGTGTATTGATATTTTTTTGTTTGATGTGTTCAAATATGTTTATTAAAAATGTCAGAATTCCATGTGGGAGGTAACTAATAGGCTATCCAACATCCTTTAAGATATCTTTGTCTCTTTCTATCGAGTCAGTATAAAGGTCAACCAATCGAAGATCTAAGTTATAAATCGCAATAAAAAACCGAATTTGCAGTTCCATGGTAATCTAATTTTTACATTACACGATATTTCAGCCCGCCGGTACATTTTGTTTGCACCGCCATAACAGCTGCAGAAATGAAAAAATAAAACCCGAGACTCGAAATTCAACAAATTCAAGAGTAATGGGATTTTTTGATTTCAGTTGGCGCGAGTCTCTAGAGATGCATATGAACTCTGGACAGTGTAAACTAAAACTCAGGTTCATAGTTTTATTTTAAAGTTAGACCATTACCTCCCTCCCCTTTTGACTGCAAAATTATTAATTTGTAGGAAAAAAGTGATTAATAATGTTCTGGAAAAACATATCTTAGTAAAGGCAAATCAGTTTTCTTCTCCTTTATATTCAAACATTGCCACATTGCAGGTTTTAACAGCTCAGCAAAGATAACGTCACTGAAGCCTTATTACATTTGAGAGATAAAACTAAACATATGCAGCTTGTCGTGAAAATATGTATTAAATGTGTTATTTTTTAACTATTCTTTTAGTAAATTACTGTTTAAATGCATGGTGTACAATTTGATATATAAGACTGAAATGTTAATGTCTCTGCTATGAATTGTATTGTTTAGTTTTGTTTTATTTACACAACTATTTAAAGCTGATAAGAAGAATTTCCATACATTCTGAAAGTCCAAAGTCATGGTGTTGAAAAGAGAGAGTATGAGAACAGCGTGTAATATAGTTGTGAATGATGAATACTTGGAGTAAGTGGATAAGTTTGTGTATTTAGGAATTATGTTCTAGAGAGATATTAAAAGAAGGGTGAATGCAGGAATTTCCATTAATGGAGGACGAACGCTGTTGGCGCAAATAAGAAATTGTCCAAAGAAGCGAAGCTAGCAGTCCACAATGGAGTACTTATACCAACCCTGATGAATGGCAGTGAGGCATGGAACTGCCAGAGGAAGGATGAAAGTAGACTGAATGCTGTGGAAATGAGATCCCTAAGGTGTATGTGCGTAAAACATATGACTGTGTTAAAAATGTGGATATTCGGAAAGAATGCAAGGCTGATGTAAGCGTAATGAACAGGATCAAGAAAGGGACTCTTATATGGTTTGGGCATGAAGAGCGAATGAACGAAGAAAGGAGTGAAAAAAGAATATATGGTGTGAAAGTGAAAGGAAGGAGTCGGGGATGCCCGAGGAAGACATGTCACGATCAAGTGAATCAAATACTTGAATTGGGCAATGTGAAGAGTCAGAATAACAGAAGAGTTTGTATGAATGTGAATTCTTATGAACTCTTAATTAATAAATAAATAACTCTCTAATATGAACTCTTCTGTTATTTTGACTCTTCACATGACCCGATTCAAGTATTTGATTTACTAGATTATTCCATGTCTTCCTCGGGCGTCCTTGACTTCCTCTTCCATTCACTTTCGCATCAGATATTCGTTTCATACTCCTTTCTTCGTTCATTCGCTCTACATGCCCAAACCATCTAAACGTCCCATTCTTGATCCTATTCATTACCTTTCCTGATATCCACATTTTTAATACGGTCATACATGGTTTTACCGCACATCCGTCTCAAGGATCTCATTTCCACAGCATTCAGTCTAATTTCATCCTTCCTCTACCAGTTCCATGCCTCACTGCCATACATCAGGGTTGGTATAAGCACTCCATTGTGGACTTTTAAAGGACGGAGGGATAAATGCCTGTTGTGGGTTCAAAACTTTCTCAGTGGTTTTGTGCATTCTGTCTGAGGTCAAATAATGCACTTTAGCTTGCAAATAACGCATAGTTCTTTATTACTTCTACTACTTAGCTTCACTTCTTTGGACAATTTCTTATTTGCGCCAACAGCGTTCAGTCCTTTATTAATGGAGTTTCCTGCATTCACCCTGCTTTCAATATCCTTATCAGCCTTTCCGTTTCTCGTAAACATACTTCCTAAATACACAAACTCATCCACTTGCTCCAAGTATTCATCATTCACAACTATATTGCACGCTGTTCTCGTTCTCTATCTTTCAAACACCATGACTTTGGACTTACTTACATTCGTCATCAACTCATTCTGCATACATACTTGGTTCATCCTAGATACGAGAAACTGTAGATCTTCCATACTGTTAGCAATCTGATATCTGACGAGGCTATATTTCATTTCAAAGTTCCACTAATGGTCCGCATTTCGGCATTAAGCTGTACATCGACCATACACTGCTAGACCGTACTGGATCACCGTATTCCACTGGTGAGAAAACTGGGACAACAGATGCTGTTCTTAATTTGTTGGCGTTGCATCCCCAGCTAGTTTATTGACTATGTTTGAGAGCTTGTCATTCACCTGTGAATTGTTAATCTGAATTGCAAAAGCTGTCACAATTCTTCTTCGTCGATTCTTTTGAGTTATCCTCATTCTTAATCAGGTCATACATGTTTTTATTACACATACGCCACGCCTCATGGATCTTATTTCTACTGTATGCTGTCTACTTTTCTCAAACAATCTTCCTTATCATTCATTAGGGTTGGTATCAGTACTTTATTTCTAATACTGTCACGTTAATGATGCGTGACCTGAAAATAGTTGTGTTGACCTAGATATTTCAGATAGTAAGAACTGTGCAAAAAATTATAGTGCCAGAGCTTACCTTTCGAGAGATTTTGCTGCCAGACATCAAATTGACAGATTTACAATTTTATAGTTAAGATATATGCAAAATATAAAAAAAATCTGACACTATTATTATTCTAAAAGAACATTAATTTTAGTAAATTAGTTAGGCAATAAATCAACTGATTGCTTTATTGCTTAGACTCTTCTATCTCTCCATTTATTTAATAATGTAATAACAAATGCTCCCATTTTCCGAGGAATAATCAATATGGGGTCACACATTCAAGGTTGCTGACGTTTTTATAAAGTCAATATAAATAATAATATGGTTTATGCCGAAAACATGCACGTTGATTTACTTATTTTACCTGAGACGGTGCTATTTTTAAGGCTCACTTCAGAAATAAAACCGATCGGATTTGTTTACGAAAGAATGACCTCCATATCTAATTGTATACAAAGCGAAGACTTGATTTAATTCACTGTATCCGTTCGCACGTCAGCAGACAGTGCGGACCAGAACGGGAATAGCGAAACGGCAATATGTGTCAATAACAAACATAACCTATCAGGGCAGAGGTTGTTAAGTCATAATAACTCACCTGAGAGGGGCTAAAAATGGTCTGGCCAGCCCCCGCTACAGGCGCGGGGCTTCCGCGGGGCCTTTTCATCCAAGACATCCTTTAAACTGCAACAAAATTACGTAACTTACATTAGAATTCAGACACATATGCTAAAAAATGTCCTGTCATTTACGCTGAAAACAACGGCGGAAACTTTCCCAACTTTCACTTTAATGGTGCCATGGATCTGATTTAAACAAAATAGACGACATTTGGTTGTGTAGAACTCACCGAAACACTTAAAACATCGCGTGAAAAAGGAAAATAAAGTAAATTTGGTATAATGTGATATCTCGACACAGATATCATCGATCGGAGGTGCCCTGTTGGAACTTTCAACTCGGTTGCTAATTTTACCGCAGCGGCGCTACGAGAGCGCTACCTGTCATCCTGGGCTCCGGCCACTCTGGGCAAATGCCGATAAGAAGGGAACATTTTTATCTACATTTGAATACAATCAACGCCCTCTCTATCACAGTCTCTCTAGTAATAGAGAAGGCGTTAATATAATACGGTGCAAAAGGTTACTATTTATTTAACAGATGCCACTCAACCTGCAGCGTTTAATAATTGGTACTAAACTTGACTATGAAAATAACTAAAATCTCTGTTTAAATTTAAATAGGCCTACCAAAATTGCTTTCATCATAATTGTGGTGGTAAAAATTAAAAATACTTACCATGTCCAAGTGTTTACTGAAAAAACTAGATGATAATGCAGATTTCTTCTTATGTATTCTTATTATTTTAGCATGTCCAAGTTCCTACTGAACAAAATAGTTGGTAATGCAGATTTCTTCTTATCAATGATACGGAACTGTTGACATTTTAAATTAAAACAAAAACGTTTACAGAGCTGTAGACGCTAATAAAAAAAACGTTTAAAAATAAATAGAAAACAAGCATTTAATTTAAAAGTAACATTTTCACACACTGTGAACACAATTAAAAGTAATCATAACCAAAATGACCGCCGAAAGTACGCCGAAATGTGTCCTCGCTTCAATTCGACAGCAATTTTATTTATTGTTTGCAAATTCAGTGAAAAGTGAAAAACCATCTAAAATAAGTGATTTAATGGTTTTTAGTTTATTTTTTGTATATTGCTGTTTTATATAAGAACTTACGTTATTTATCTACTAGCTGAAATGTTCAGTTGATTTTTTATTTAGATGTTTTTTTATTATTTTTTATTGTTAAATCCTGTTCATATTGTCACATTTTACGACCTCGGCGGTTTTCAGTTACAAAATCAGAAATCGCGGGACTTCAATTTTAGTTAATATATAAATACGTGTTTTTCTTCATATTTATTAATTCTTTAAAAAATCACCCATAAAACGTTCCAGATTGTTAGATGCTCTCAGTCTCGCTAGGTTGAAAGACGATAATTTAAATTCGAAACTTTGTTCAATTCTGAACGGTGGTTTTCATCAAGGCTTGTGTTTGGCTGCTTAACCTCTTTACCCACCCCTCAGGAGACACGGTGCGAAGAAAATACTCGAGTCGGGTCATGTGAAGAGTCAAAATAACAGAAAAGTATGTATGAGACGATTTATGAATGTGAATGAAGCAAGGAAAATGTGCCAAGATAGAGTTATATGGCGAAACGGCGGGAATGTTAGTTGATAGCTACACAACAAATTAAAAATGGTTCAAACATTGCCCCATAGATGCCACTGCCATGTAAAAATGTGCTTTGATAAATGTAAGATAGATGTCACTAGAATAATTACAGTAATGTGTTCGTGTGGAAAATAGCTTGTTGCTTTTCTTCTCGTCCCCGCATTGTGAAGACGGGCCAATGAAAATGGGAATTTACTGGATACGCGAGCTCGCGCAGTCGGGACGCGATTTTCCCGCTTCGTCCGCGAAGACCTTTCAGTGTCTGTCTAAATTTAAAAGCGACAACATCCCGAGAATCTCTATACCGATGGACATTTATTAAGTTTCGCGTGGACTTTTCTAACAAGTTCCGCGCACCGAGATGCGTCTGCAAATAAACGGCCTTTTCACACACGAGATTGCGTAATTCAAATTCGCGAAAGCGCCGAAAAAATCGCAATTCAAAAAAGTTTTCACGGAGTTCGCACGCGAACTTCAGCAGCTGGTTTATTTTTGTGTTTTTTCCTACCACCTGGAAGTATTATTTATAGTTTAATGGTGTCGTCTAAAAAATAAAATGCTGGACGATTATTTCGAGTCCGAGTGAAATTTAAATAAATATTTAGCATGGCTGTGGTGACAAAGTTATAATATCAAATGTGAATTAAAAACAAATTCAAACAAGTGAAAAATAAAGTAAAATGGTGTTTGGTAATGGTGAATTAGTTTATTTTGTGTAATGTATTGATGTGTTTAAACTTAAGTGGTGTTTAAGTGGTTTAAAGTGGATTCGTTTATCAAACTTTATACACCAGCTTCAAAAATGTAAGTACATTTTCGATTCTAACAATTAGTTGATTATTTTATTTTATAATTTGTTTTCCCTTTGTATGTATATATGACCGTACACTTTGTATTTTTGTTTAGTTTTATTTTGTACCCTGATGATGCTTAGGCTAAGCGAAACCGGTCGGTCACAGTTATTTTTTCATATCTTTAAATTAGTTAGGTTATCAATGCCGTTACGTTGATTAATTTTCATAAAAGCGTGTCTACCAACAAAAACAGATTAAAATGGTAAACTTATTAATGGTCTTAAATGATTATTGATCATTGTGCAAAAGTTCATGGAACTTGTGCTTAGCTGAAATTATTTAATAAGTTTAGTATCAAAGCCAGAGATTATTAGAACAAAGTACTCACGCAGATGCATTGCTTGCATAAAGCATGCTTCGAATTTGTAATAAAATGAAATTCCCGTAATTGTAAAAAAGTTGATTTTTAATATTAGAAAATAACTCACAGCCTAACCTTTTAAAATTTGAAAAAAACTTCAAGAAATTTTGAATTCAATCAACGTAAATATTTGTTGTCCCCTTGTAGCTAAAAACAAAAAGTAGGCTTAAGCAAGATAACTTGCTGTTTCTCAGTGACGTTTACCGCTAACATCACTTTCGGAAGTGAATACATATTCACCAATACACACAAACCTTTTTTATTTATTTATTCTTGCTAAAATATAAGGAAATACATGGGTTTGGTCCATGTCTGTCTCACTAGGATATTCCTGTGTCGAGACGTAGTGTACATAAATTATATTATATTATATGTAAATATTAATCAAGATAAAATAAAAATAAATAAAAAAGGAGAAAGAAGAAAATAAATGAAAGACGAAATTAAATGAAAATTAGAACAAAGTTATTACACAGGGTGCATTTTATAGATATTATTTAGGTTGTGCACAATAATAAAAAGTAATAAAAAGGAAAAAGAAATAAAAGGAAAAAGAAGAGAAATATGAAATTAAATAAATATTACAATAAAGTTATTACGTGGAGGTCACATTTGATAGATATTGTTTGGGAGTATAGAGGTTGTGCATAAGGTACAATTATAATGTTTTTGGGTGTTTTATGATCTAGGTAAAGGTTAATACAGAAAATAAAAAATAGGATTGTATAGGCCTAGAGATAAAGATAGTTTGAAAATTGAAGTATGCCCGTCTAAGTAGGTGTTTTACAGTAGTAAGCAATATTAGAGTGACCTATTTAACAAATCCAATGTTTTATTTCATGTTTAAATTTGGTCATTGTTTTTATTTGTCCAGTCGTAGTTGGTAGTAGATTGTATAATTTGTTTTACCTCTTCTACCTTATTATTATCATTTTATGGTATTTAAAAAAAATTATTATGTTATCCCTTTCATTGTTTTTCATTTTATTATTATTTATATGGCAGACAGAGAATTCCACCCACCGCTCTGTTCCGCTGAAATTAAATATAATAATTATTAGTTGATATTATAGATTGATAAAATTTTCATAACATGAAAAATACCGTTTAAAGGTTGATTCACACCAACGTCCGGTTCCGCTCAGTGCCGATATTGTTCCGCAAGAGAGCTTATTGATATGGTATGAATATCGATCAAGGAGTATGTGCCAAGACAAAGTTGTGTGGCAGTATATCCTTCTGCCCACCCTTGTGATATTTAACTACTTAGTTAGTTAAATAATTATTTTGAATTGTAAAATTACCAACATCGCAGGTTTTTTTTTTATCAAAAACCATTTTTTTATCACTAAATAATATTTTTATTAATTATTAAAAATATTATTTTGTGATAAAAAAATGGTTTAAAAAAAAATCGTTGGTGTGAATCAGCCTTAAACGTGTTATTTGGAACCATTTTGAAAATCAGCACGCAGCTACGGGATTATCTTAAATGTATTATTATTTTTTAAGAAGTTTAGGTTGGGTGGCACTTACGTATTATCAGGTTAATACTCGCAAATTGGGTCCGGTCATGTAACATAACGAAGAAGTATGTTTAATACGACGTATGAATGTGAGTGAAGCAAGGAGTGGGTGCCAAGACTGTCGTGTGACGGCCACTCCCTCCGCTCACCTTACGTTAATATTTTGAAAACCAAACCTAACAAAAGCTCTATTTATGTATACTGGGTTTTAACAAATTTTCTCACTTACGTAAAAACAAACCAGTTATAAAAACTCAGTTAGTGTCTTGGAGTAACAATATATGGAGAGAGAGCTAATCTTTTTTACCCAACCAATACACATTTGAGATAAATCACTTTCTCTGGGTTTTTACGCCGTACACCATGATAAAGAAAGAGACAGCGAAATTTCCCAAATTATCACACCGCTTTAAAGTACTGTAAGGATGTTCTTCGTGTCCCGCGTCTCCGTTGACTCAGCCCACACGTTTTCTTATGCCACATAAATGGACGCAAGTCAACGGTTTTTTAGGTTATACGATATATTTTTGTTTATAACAATACTGTGAAAAAGTGGTTGTACGAATAAACGAAAACATTATGTCGACCTGTGCTATGAATGGATGTATAATTACCCTAGCCCTAGTCACGCCCAGGTCTAGCCGAGTCCGGCAAAACTCATCAAAATTGACTACAGCAGCGCTCTCTCTTGTAATATTATTGCTCTGAGGTTAGTGTACAATGTTTCTTAAAAAATATATAAATACAAAGGATACATCAAATATAAAATTACAAAAACTCAATCAATGATAAATAATGCAAACAAAAGCAAGATACTCAAAGAAAGACAAAAAAGATACACAATGTAATAATCTTATAATTAGCCCAAACAATGTGACATATTTTTAAGCAATAGCAGGACATTTTTTCGCTGTACAAATCATCGACAAAAAGTCTATCGTATACATATTATTTAAATATGACGTAAATACCATCTAGGGTAAACCAAATTTTCAAAATTATTCCAGATACTATAATAATAATAACAGTGAACTTATAGAGCGCAGTTTTGTGATATTTCACCTCAAGTGCGCTTCATACCAAATTAATTAAACTAACAAGGAGAAAAATAATATATGACATGTATACAAATAAAAACTGATCGTTATCATAAATCATGATAGAAAAAGGTTCAGATATGGGTATAACAGTGCATGTGTACATCAACAATTTTAAAATCAATTTACCAGAAGCCAAGGGTATAAAAATCCAGACGAAACGTATGAATTCATATTAGCTTATTAGTTAAAGCAAATAAGAGAAAATTGGATTGAAGACAGTTAACATGTTGGTACATAAAAAAAACATTAATATTCAAGTATTATAAGTAAACGATTCTAAAAATGCAAACAGTGTAAATATGACAAGTGACAAAAGAACAATAAATATTTTATGACAATGAGTATAAGGTTTTCAGTAGACAGTAATGACATACGTTTATCAAAAAATTAAATTTTAATAAGTAACGTTTTGTACGTAGGATTTTTTAAACTTGGTTTTTAAGAGCCGTTTGAACTATGCAAAAATCTTCCCTAAAAATATATTTATATAATTCTTATTAAATTCATTAAATAATGAAAAGTAATAACGTTAAAAATTGTGTACATTTTTACGTACTTTACTGTGTACCCTGTAGCTGTTTTATACTTTACTGCATCAAATATATTTTTTTACAAATTTAGTTTAAACCAGTTTTAGATTGTATAAAATATATCAATAATCATTCCTCGTTTAATTGAAACAAATTGTTTGAATGCTTTTTTCGGTGAGATGGCATTGAGCATATTTATTGCCACTATTATCAGTACCTACTTATGTATATTTGTTACAAACAGAAAAATAAGATAAATGTACATAAGATGAAAGTGCTTTATTTGATAATCTCCAATCTCTTTTTTAAATTTTTTTTTTAATATGAATACCGCACAAGAGTCTCAACTGCTCTCAACCGTTTTTTTAGAGCCAGTGAGACTATGGCATCCCTAAATAGGGTATGTTGTGAGGCTGAAGGTACTGGGGAGGGGAAGGAGATTGGGAAGAGGAAGGTTGGGAAGTACCTGGCTATTCAGATCTGGTCACCAAACACGGCTAAAGCTCTAAATAAGGCGCTAAATCTCTAAGAGTGGTCAAGACGATCGATTATCAAATCGATATTTAAAAATCCAAAGTTCAAATCCCAGCGTGGGCAATTTTTTAAAATGTAATTTATGTGGATTATTTAACATTCAATTATAAAATATATTGCGGCACGCTCCAGAGTGGTAGATACTCTTAGTATCGCCCTGGTGAAGTACCACCATTAAATATTGAAACGTTACTTGAAATGGCTTTATCTGTATTACGTGACTAGATCTAAATAGCCAGGTACTTTCCAACTTTTTTCTTTTACGTCTACTTCCCTTCCCCATTACAGTCAGCCTCACAACAAAGTTATGCAGAAAGCGTCCAACCCACAATTTGCCAAACTCGAGTTTAACATGTTTTCCTATAGATAAATACGAGATTTATATCTACTGAAAACATTCAAGCTCCAAATGCAATAGATTTTTGTATTTTTTTTTTATTAACGCACATTGCAGGTATTTGACTTAAATTGAAATTTAAAAACTTTAAAATGTAGGATAACATAGGAAATACATATTTATTTTTTAAATATTTGCATTGATGATAGATTATAAATGACCTATTTATAATAATTCTCACAAAGAACAAAACACTGACATTTACTTTACAAATGCCGATTACGCATATTAATGGCTGATTCACGCCAACGTCCGGTTCCGCTCAGTGCCGATATTGTTCCGCAAGAAAACTTATTGATATGGTATGAATATCAATCAAGGAGTATGTGCCAAGACAAATTTGTGTGGCAGTATATCCTTTTGCCCACCCTTGTGATATTTAACTACTTATTTAGTTAAATAATTATTTTGAAGTGTAAAAATATATACAACGCAGATTTTTTTTTTTTAAACCATTTTTTTATCACTAAATAATATTTTTAATAATCGATGATTAATAAAAATATTATTTAGTGATAAAAAAATGGTTTAAAATAAAACAAATCTGCGTTGTAAGTATTTTTACACTTCAAAATAATTATTTAACTAAATAAGTAGTTAAATATCACAAGGTTGGGCAGAAGGATATACTGCCACAAAAATTTGTCTTGGCACATACCCTTGGATTGATATTCATACCATATCAATAAGTTTTCTTGCGGAACAATATCGGCACTGAGCGGAACCGGACGTTGGTGTGAATCAGGCTTAATGCTTTTGTGTCGTCATATTTTTAAACGCCTTTTTCTCAATTTCATCTTTTTGGGGTTGGATGCTTTCTGCATAACTAAGTCTAATTGGGGATGGAAGCAGGTGGGAATCTCGTGCGGTATGCAATTAGGTTATGCGTGTCCAATATTAGAGAGAATTAAAAATATAATATATATTTGCAAATCTTATAAAATATGTTTTGCACGAAAAAATAAATAACGTAAGTGATATGTAAAAGTAAATGTTAGAAAAACAGAGAAAAAGAGAGGAAATATTTAGATGAACTTATAAAAATGGTTTTTTAAGATTTTTTTATTATTAATATCTTGCTAACAAATATAGCAATCCCGATGAGTTATAAAAACTCACTCCGGGACAATGGAAATTAAAGAAATACATGATTTACAACAGAATACAGAGATCAAACTAACATACGTCAAACAATATAATACAATATAACACAATAAGAAATACAGTGTTAAAAATATAATTAGGTAATTAGTATTAATATAAGATAAAAAATTATGAATAGAAACAAAGAAGAAAAAATAAAACCCTGAACTGCAGTAAATGAGGATGTTTTTACGCCACCGGGAAAAGGAAACTGATTTCGAAATTAGGTATTTTCATCTTTAAACGAATTTTAAAAATATTCTTTTAAAGCATTATTTTGGAATTTTTTTATTAAGTTGACTATTTAAGATGAAGAAGTTTGTTCAAATGCCGATTCACTTCCAGGGGCCCTAGCACAAAACATCGTTATACATTTTATCGACAAGGTCGATCTTTTTTTTATCGTTTCCGAGCCCGACTGCAGATTGCCAACGAACAAACGACAACTCACGTCGACATAAAATGCTCAACTTAAGGCTGATTCACACCAACGTCCGGTTCCGCTCAGTGCCGATATTGTTGCGCAAGAGAGCATATATATCCTTCTGCCCACCCTTGTGATATTTAACTACTTATTTAGTTAAATAATTATTTTGAAATGTAAAAATACTCACAAGGCAGATTTTTTTTTTTAAACCATTTTTTATCACTAAATAATATTTTTAATAAATAATTAATACAAATATTATTTAGTGATAAAAAATGGTTTTTGATTGAAAAAAATCTGCGATGTTAGTATTTTTACAATTCAATATAATTATTTAACTAAGTAGTTAAATATCACAAGGGTGGGCAGAAGGATATACTGCCACACAACTTTGTCTTGGCACATACTCCTTGATCGATATTCATACCATATCAATAAGCTCTCTTGCGGAACAATATCGGCACTGAGCGGAACCGGACGTTGGTGTGAATCAGCCTTTAGTCGATGTGAACTGTCTGTGACAATTCCAAATTACCGACATATTCGATAAAATCTAAATCGATGTTTCGTGCTAGGGCCCCAGAAACTGTGGCTTTACTTTAGTATAACAAAATACCTAATATAACTAACCATCACGCCGTTTTACCGCGGGGGTAGGCAGAGAGGACGGACCGCCATACAACTCTGTCTTGGCACACACTCCTTGCTTCATTCACATTCATGCATCTTATCATACATACTCTTCTGTTATTTTGACTCTACATGACCCGATTCAAGTATTTGATTCACTTGACCGTTCCATATCTTCCTCGTGCGTCCTCGACTTCTTCCTCTGTTCACTTTCACACTCTTTTCTTCTTTCATTCTATCTACAGAGCGAATATATGTGCATATATTTCTAAACCATCTAAGCCTCCCTCTCTTACCTAATATACTTATTATAATACAATACTTGGCTAATTTACATAGCGCCATTTTTGTGAAACATCACCCAAAGGGGGCTTTTATGGTATTCGTAATTAGTCTAATGGTTTACATAAATGCAGGCAGTTACGTACATAGGTACAAGCAATCATATTATTGTATCACTGTGCGTTGGAAAAAGATTACGGACTGAGAATAATTATTATTGTTACAATAATATTTAAAACAATTGCTCGAGCGGCTCGAAGATACACAAAGAACAAAGCATTTACAAACCAGTGGTACATACTAAACATCGTCGCCGGAAAGGCAAAAGGGCTGAAGCGCCATTTTGAGAAGTTTACACCTACAATAAAATTCGTAAGTCTTCAGTACCTGGTTGGATTTTGAAAAAAAAGTTGACTCGGGTAACTCGACGCTCTCACTGAGTTACCCGAAGTGACAAAAAGTTTTTAAAAAGTCCCGACCTTGTGTCGCTTGAGTCAAGCCTTCTTACGAATGGTTAATATATTTTAGATGGCTCAAGGGATACAAAAGTATTCAGAATCAAACGAGAGTCAGAGCATTCGATGCAGAAAAAAAACTTATAAAAAGTGCATAATTATTCAACTCATTTTTAACTAAAATGTTTCTTAAGCCCTTTCGTATTTCCAGCCACGATATATTTATTAAATGTGAAATAACACGAATATAGCTGCAGCCAGGTAAAGATTTCCCTAATGGGCAATGGAGAGTTGGAATTAGAAAAATAATGATGGTGGTTTTTGTATGTTTCAACAAATTCTGAGGTAAAATATTTTTAAAAATCTTATAAATATTTAAAAGAACTGTTAACTACACACCTGCTTAGTTTTGGCTCAAAGTTTTAAGTGGCATGTAATTAATAACAAATTAATAAAATTCCAAGACATGATTATGTCATTTGATGGTTTTAATAATTTTGTCACTTGGAAACTGTGTTTTTTCATGGCTTAGCATTTTTTGTAGAGGGTCAAACTGCGTTAGGAGTTTACGAGTATTGAACGACTGTTTTTTTTATGCAAAAAGGCTAGTTGTCATTGAATGCTTCTCAGAAACATAAAAAAAAATAACCGGACACTTTTAATATAATGATGAAGTAATGACGATAGTAAGTAATTAATGATAATGATTGGTTTAAGGTGTCATTATTACGACTCATAAAAAAAATCTTCACTTGAATTTTAATAAAATATATTCCGTCTAAAATTCTTTACTTACCAACTAACAGGTGTAGGCAAAGAAGATGGACCGCCAGACAACTTTATCTTGCTTCATTTATATTCATACACCGTATCAAACTTACTCTTCTGTTATTCTGGCTCTTGACATGGCCCGACTCAAGTATTTGATTCACTTGATCGTACCATCTCTTTCTCGAGCTTCCCCGACTTCTTTTACCATTCGCTTTTGCGTCATGTATTCTTATCACGCTCCTTTGTTCGTTCTTCCGCTCTACATACCCAAACCATCTAACCGTCCCTTTCTTAATCCTATTTATAACGCTTACATCACAGCCTTGAATTCTTTCAGGATATACATATTTCAACAAGGTCATACATGGTTTTACCCTTGGAGTAAGAATATACATGGAGAGGTACCTTTGCGAAACAGTGTAGTCAGGACACTTGATTTTATACTGAATCGATAGAAAGAGACAAATATATATTTAACGATATTGGATAGACTATTAGTTACCGCCTAATGGAATTTGGACATTCGTAATAATCACATTTGAACACATTAAACAAAACAATATCAATACACCATTAAAACCAAATAAACATTTACTTACACCCTGCATATAGATAAGGTATTATATATCCGAAGGAGTTATATGATTTATTTATTAACTTTTTGTTCCTTACATTATTTTTTTACATTACCTACCTCACTAGGTCATAAGAACCTGTCCTCAAGTAAGTGACAGTGAGTAAAAGTAGAATAATTTAAAAAGTGATGATATTTGTTATACAATGTTAGATGATGCAACAGATACTGACCGTAAAACTCTCTTGATACCATATAAGATACATTGACAGTAGGTAAAGTTGCAAGGCACTAAATCCTATAATTAAAGACGGTGGATACGATACAAATATACTCGTACACACATTTTACATCGTAACAATCCTACAATTGTTTATAGTGAACACATTACATTTTATACATAAAGAAAAAACAAAAAAATTCTAATTTTAAAGTAGTAATAATAAAAGAGAGTTTCACTCTTGTATACACGTTATGAGATAATTGTTGAATTAGCAAGTGTAAAAATGTGTGTAGAAAATTATTTTGTACACACATTATGTAGATCGTTAGGTACCTAGCGATCACTTTTGTGCGTTCTTTAAGAGATGGTGACAGAACTCTATATATGTGCATCTAAATATATCTAAGGTAGATGCAGCTTTTCATTGGATAATTCCTCCGCTTTATATATTGGCGTGTTTTTGTATGAGGAATTATTTATTTCTGTTATTATTTCTGACTTTCGATGTGTAAAACATCACATGGTGCCTCGCACGAATGTACTTACTTGGGGCAAACAATTTTATCTCCTTTATTATATATGGGTTATAAATACCTCTAGAAATCAATCTTTAAAATTGTTTACCCAAAAACATCTTCCGGCGGGCTTGCAGGGCGTGAAAATTTAGCGTTCCGCATAAAAAAAATTACGAAGGAAATAGAAACAGGTAATATGTATACTCCCTCGTGTTTAATTAACGGATAAACCTCTTTACGTGTTAAAAGCGGTATTGTTCAAATCTCTAGAGAACAAAGGACATATTTAAATATGTGTCATTACATAAAATACTAATTGAGCACTGCTAGGTGAGCAAGTGGTACCAAAAATCATTGAATCGTCTGCGGTTCTTCCAGGTGATTCTCCTGTCATACTTCTCTTGTTATTTTCATCTGAAACGTTTCTTTTACGTCTGCAGCTACAGCGATTCTGCCTTCACGAAAATGGAAAAATTCTCTGCATTCAAAATCTAAAAAATGGGGTAGGTACCAGCCTCTGCCGGCTCTGTCACTTCTTTGGTAGTGATTTTTCGTGCATATCTTTCTCGATGTATTCTTTTATCTTTGCCTTATATGCTCGTTCATGTCTTAATTTTCGTATTTTCTCGTTTTGCGCTCGTTAGCCAATATACGGCTAATAGCGCACCCTTTATTTTCAGGTAGCTGGGAATCCCCCTTTACCACAGTCTGCCAATGGCCCATATCTAAGAGTCGTGTCGATTCTTCCATTATTATTTTCACGCGAACATCATCAGCGTTTTCGCTTAGCGTAGACGTATTAAATCATCCATTTATTTGTTTGCGATGTTCATCCGAGAGCTGTTAGTGACGTATTATAACCATTGCATTCACGTGATTCTCGTATCACATTAAGATGGGCATTGTCCTGCCCAATTTACATGCGTGGATAAACTTTGACCCGTAGAAAAGTTTTAACTGGCAGATCTTTTCACGTATTTCGATTCGTTGTCTGGTGAGCACATTTCTCTAGTTTTGTGAATTTTCAATCCTTGTCAAGGCCCACGGGCCCCAAGACAAGAGAATCTTTAATATCTGCGTCGATAAGTGAAATTGTCAATCCTTTATCAAGAAGAGCGTACATTTCAATTTGAGTAAGCGGTCTACTAATTTATTGTTATTAAAACAATTTTGAACAGCACTGGATGTCCACTGTCGGATGATTGAGTTACTACATGGGAATTGTGATATTTTACGATTTTTTGACGTCGCGACGCCGCGTGGGTTATTATTCGAATCACCGGCGACGTCCAGGGTTCGCGATAGTTTATGTGATGTTTTACGATATGGCATCTGGCGTGTATAAGCACCACATTGTTTATCATAAAATAGCACTGTTGTAATTTGTGCTGACCATTTATGGACACAGAGCATATCATTTTTCCTTTGATGAATTCTCATCGATCGTTGTTACTTTCCTTCGTCTAAGTTGGACGAACATAAATTCAATACGATATCCAGCACTGTAATGATCCAACCAGTTTATCAAATTTCAAACAATCTTCTATTATACATTGCATCCCTTAATGTATTCCTGTCAAACAAATTATAGCATAACATCTTCTTTCAATATTCTTTTCAACGTGTGTTATCCTTTTGGACTATGCTACTCGGTTAGACCATGCCCACAGTGAAGGTATAAAATTAGAGTTATTCTTTTTTAAAATTTTTTTATATATATTTTTTTATATTAGTTACTTTGTACATTTAAGTTTACAAGTATCTAATTATTTCATTTTCTTTTTGACTAATAATATTTTAACTTAAACACTACTTATTATTTTGATTTACATGCATTTTAAATAATTTTTACAGGCTTTTTAAAATTTATTGATAGGCATAATTTTGATGGTTTCCGGCAGCGCATTATACGATTTCATTCCTTTATAAAGTAAGCTGTTTTGGGTGTTGGCTTTATTCTTTTCTGGTAGTCTAATTTATTTGCATGCCCTTGTATTATACTTGTGAATATCAACATTGTAGATAATTTTGTCAGAAAAATACTCTGGTAACAAGTTGTTTTTCATTTTATGTATAAACATCAATGTGTTCAATGTCAGCATCTGTTTAACTGTCAGCCAATTTAGTTCCTCTGACATTTTAGCTACTTTTGAGTATCTATTTCGCCCAAGTATAATTCTCATTGCTCTATTTTGGAGAATTTGAAGCCTGTTTAGTTCTTTGTCGTTACACAAGAAAAGAATCGTTGAACAGTAATAAAAATGTGGAGCAATAATATTCCGTACAATCATTCATTCTTATTTTAATTCTCATTGCACTCCTGTGCAGTAAATTTGTATTATACACCCATGTTTAGTTAGTGGTCAATTATAGTATTACTCGTGTAATAATTGGTTAAAGTATTGAAGCTAAAAAACAGTGATTACATTTGTTCCAAGATTCCTATACCCAAGGAGCATTTTGTCTTTCGAATAAGCGATCGTTACAGTACGAAGACTGTATTTTCGCAACGAGTTCTTTGTTGTTATATTTTAGCGTATATCTATGGGCCGGGACCTCCGCCATATCGTCGTTGGAAAGGTAAAAGGGCTTGAGCGACACTTTGGTCAAAAATGAGTTAAATATGCAGTTTTGACTAGTTTTTTTTTCTGCTTCGAATGCTCTGACTTTCGTTCGATTCTGAAGACTTTTATGGCCCTTCAACCATCTTAAATATATTTACCATTTAGGAGAAGGCTTGACTTAAGCGACACAAGTTTGGGACTTGTTGAAGCTTTTTGTCGCTTCAGGTAACTCAGCGAGAACATTGAGTTAGATTTTTTTTATAATCCAACCAGGCAATGAAGACTTTCTGTAAAGCGCTTGTACCACTTATAAACACTTACAAAGTAGACTCGCCGACTGACACAGTCAACATTTTAAGTGCGTTGGAGCACTTTATTCCATTTTTAACGCAAAATTTAATACATATTCTTTGATCCATTTTTTTCAAAAGTAAAAAATCGAAGAACACACAAAAACGTGACTAACCTTTCCAGTTGTCAAAAACAAACCACTAATCCAAAATGGCTGATAATGCTAAAATATGATAAACATATGTGTACCAACATAACAACAACAAAAAAATCGATAGTCGATGGACACAGCCCGCGAAAATTCAAAATTCACCTTTTCTTTTGAACAGGCCATGTATATCAGTAAACCTTTTTTTTTTAAATTTATAGTGAATACCACACAAGAGTCCCAACTGCTTCCAACCATCTAGAGCCAGTGAGACTACAGCATCCCCAGTTGGGGTATACTGTGAGACTGAAGGTAGTGGATAGGGGAAGGATAAGGGGAAGAGGAAGGTTGGAAAGTACCTGGCTATTCAGATTTGATCACGAAGCACGGCTAAAGCTATTGCAAGCGACGTTCCGATTCTGAATGGTGATCTTTCACCGGGGCGATGTTTAAAGAATCTACCACTCTAAAACGTGGCGCAAATATATTATAATTTATTTTATGTGAATTGAATGTATTATGACACATTTTATTAAAAAAAAAAAAATTGCGCACGCCGGGTTTGAGCCCGCGGCCTCTGGATTCGTAGTCGAGCGTCTTAACACTCGACCACGGAGGCCGTCGTTTGTCATACAACCTTGGAGTTACAATACATGGAGAGAGAGAGCTAATTCTTTTTACCCAACCTATACAAACTTAGGATAAATTACTTTCTCCGGGTTTTAACGGCGTACATTATGAGAAAGAAAGAGACAGCGAAATTTTCCAAATTATCATACCGCTTTAATGTATCGTAAGGATGTGCTTCGTGTTCCGCGTCTCCGTTGACTTCGCTCACACGTTCTGATATGCGACATAAATGGACATAAGTCAACGGTTTTTTAGGTTATATGCTTTATTTTTACTTATAACAATACTGTGTTAAAAGTTGTTATACGAATAAACAAAAACATTATGTCGACATTTGCTATGAATGGATGTATAAATACCCTAGCCCTAGTCCTAGCCACGCCCAGGTCTAGCCGAGTCCGGCAAAACACATCAAAACTGACAGCAGCGCTCTTTCTTGTACATTATTGCTATGAGCATACAACTCATAATGAATCACCAAAAACTCAACAAACGGTGAGCTGCAATGAAATTTGCAATTTTTTTGTTATTATTTCTTGGTTGATGCATCTCAGCCCACATAGTTTATTCCATCATGAGCTACGGAACTTTGAAGAATACATAACTATTTAAAATATTCTGGTACAGAGAATGTACTCGACTTGAAAGTCATACGTTTCGAACATCTGCGAATTTCTATCTCAAGAATAATAATTTATCCGTAACTTTAAATCAATCTGCAGTCCATTAAAATGAAATGGAAAAATTTCCACGCATTCATACACTCATTAATCGTTCCACTGACTTATGAATAGACTTTTTAAAACTGTGAAGTGAAGTAGATATGATGCTTGACTTTCGGTACGCTGTTTTTCTTGATGAATTCGTTTATTCAGTGGAGTCCAATCCAAATACAGAATTAGTAAAAAAAATATTTTTTTTTACGTGAATACCCGCACAAGAGTCTCAACTGCTCCCAACCGTCTAGAGCCAGTGAGACTATGGCATCCCCGAGTGGGATATGTTGTGAGGTTGAAGGTAGTGGGGAGAGGAAGGAGATGGATAAGAGGAAGGTTGGGAAGTACCTGGCTATTCAGATCTGGTCACCGAACATGGCTACAGCCATTTCAAGCAACGTTTGATTCTGAATGGCGGTCTTTCACCAGGACGATACTTTGATCTACCACTCTGGAACGTGCCGCAAAAATACTATATATTATTTTTTATAAATTAAATATAACACATATTGATTAAATAAAAGTTATTGGCGCACTCCGGATTTGAACCCGCGACCTTTGGATTCGTAGTCGAGTGTCTTACCACTCGACTAATGGAGGCCGTCAATAATCGCACACATAAATTAGACACATGATTGCGTGAAGCGGTAAAAAAAAACCTATCAATCGGTGAGCGGTGGCGTCATGAAATATGCTCAAAATTTTCTATAATTTATGGATCAACGTAACTATTTACAGTAAGCATTTCAAGTTTCATGATAAGCTTCATAACTTTTTTCTTAAGCCGTCAACAAATAAGACAAGACGTTGTTTTTTCCAGGATTTTAGGTTTAATTGTTAAGCAGTTTTCTGAAAAATAGCCAAAATCGGGTGAAGCCGGGTAGGAAAACTAGTACCTTCGCAAATAAAACACATATTAATCAAAATTATTATTATTAATAATGAAATATTTAGTACGCCAATTTCACAATAAAGGTATTACTTAGTACAGTTTTTTTTTCATCTGGAAGAGCTACATTAATTGTTAAAATTATTTAACTCTGGATGTACCTGTTATTCAATATTATTTTTTGCACTGTTTATGAGTATTTAAAAAAAAGTTTATATTTGTGTAAAAAGCCTTTAATGGGCGTAAAATAAAAATAAAATGTCAAAAACGAGAAGAAATAAAAATTGAAATTTGAGCGAAACCGGGCGGTAACGACTAGTAAAATTATATCTGCGAACTTGAAAGACATTATAAATTGCAAATTGATCGCAGAAAATAATTGACTTAAAAAAAAATCACCCAATCTGAAATCTTACAGATTTTAATTTAATAATATCGTGAATGAATTCATATACCTAAATTAAAATGCCCGTCCAATTAAAATTATTCACTTAAGTTTCGCGACTAGATAATTTAAAACGAAAATTCAATCAATTATTATAAAAAAAAAATTATTACGTAAAATCTTGTAAAGATTCAATAGATGGAGCCCTATTCATATCCCAGGAAATATTCAAAATTTCAATTTATCCCCAAACTAAAGCTCAATTTTCCAAATTCAAACGTATAAGTATAGTAGTCAGAGTTTTATCGAACACAGTACTCACACAGATACATTGCTTGCATAAAGCATGTTTTAATTCAGAAAATAAAATTCTAGTTTAATTGAAAAAAAGTTTTTTTAATATGATACAAAATACACATTGTAGCTCAATATTTTTACCCGACCAACACAAATTTGCGATAAATCACTTTCTCCGGGCTTGTACGTCGTAATCCATGGGAGAGAAAGAGACAAGATTTCACATAATATTGCAGCACTTCTAAGTATGTAATAATGTTTTCCGTCCGCGCTAACTTCACATCATCGAGTCGTATAACTTACGTCTACGGATTTTGAGGTTATTTCCTATATTTGTGTTGATTAAAATACTTGCAGTAGTTATACAAATAAATCAAAAATGACGGTGATTTGTGCCATGCGTGAATGTTCTAATAATACCAAACAAAGATTATAAAATTGATAATACATATTTATTCAACCCAGAGCCGAAACCGGTTGGTGTATGTATCCAATAAAGTGGTCTTAAAACAATGTTTATTTTATATCTAATTTAATTATCATTGTTAGTTGATATTTTATAAGTTAGAAACAGCAGAAAAAAAAAAAAAAATCACCTAACCTTTTTATTTTAATTTAAGTCGAATATCTGCAATGTGAGTTGGATGTTTTCTGTAGATATACAATAGGAAAACAAGATAAACTCGATTTTGGCAAATTATGGGTTGGACGCTTTCTGCAAAACTACGTCCAATTATAGTATGATGTGAGGCTGAAGGTAGTGAGGAAGAGAAAGGTTGGGAAGTATGTAGCAATTAAGATCTGGTCACCAAACACGGCTAAAGCCATTAAAAAAAAACGTTTCAATTGAGAATGGTGGTGTTTCGCCAGGGTGACGGAGAGTATATACCACTCCGGAACTTGCCGCAAATATACTATATACTTGGAGAAACAATATATGAAAAGAGAGCTAATTCTTTTTACCCAACCTATACAAACTTGCGATAAATCACTTTCTTCGGCTTTTTACGTCGTTCACCACGAGAGAGAAAGATACAACAAAAATAATACACCGCTTTCATGTACTGTAAGGAAGATCTTGGTCTCCCGCGTCTCCGGGACTCCGCCCACATGTTTTCATATGCGACTAAGCTCCACACAACTAAACGGTTTTTTTAGGTTATTTGCTATATTTTTGTTGATAACAATACTGTGAAAAGGTGGTTATATAAATAAAAACATTGTGTTGACATGTGCTATGAATGGATGTATAAATAACTTAGATGAATTAAATAATGTAGATACGTTACTGAGACAACGCGCCTGGTTGCACTAAGCCAAGTCAACGAGACATACCTTCGAAGCACGCTTCATATAGCTATCTCTTCCGCACACGCATATTCTTTGAATGGCTGTCCTTTTCATACGCGGGTGAAACATTTAGTGGTGCAACATTAGTGGTGCTACATTTTTCGTAAGATTTGTATGAATATGACGTGTCTTGTATTTTATGTCTATGATAAATACCCTTGGAGTATATAGAGTGGTATCTATCCAAGGCAGTGTAGTCAGTTTTTGATGATTTTTACCTGACTCGGCGGACCTGGGCGTGGCTAAGACTAAGGCCAGGGTATTTATACATCTATTCATAGCTCACGTCGACACAATTTTTTTATTTATTCGTTTAACCACTTTTTCACAGTATTGTTATCAACAAAAATATAGCATCTAACCTAAAAAACCGTTTGGTTGTGTCAAGTTTAGTGGCATAAAAACCAATGTGGGTGGAGTCCCGCGGTGACCCAGGAGCCCAAGATTATTGTGACAGTACATAGAAGCGGAGTATTATATTTGTTTTCTCTTTCTCTTATGACTCTTTACCCGGAGAAAGTGATTTATCGGAATTTTGTATCGGTTGGGTAAAAATAATTAGCTCTCTCTCCATACAATGTTTCTCCAAGTAAGCACCCAAGCCCTAGTCCTAACCATGTCCAGGTCTGCCGAGTCCGGTAAAAATCATCAAAAACTGACTACACTGCCTTGGATAGGTACCACTCTATGTACTCTAAGACTATAGATTACTAGTTTAGACAACGTTTTACGGTAATAATATTACTGTAAATGGTCGGGGTCAGTTTTTATTAATCTAAAATATATATTACTTACGTCTATCCTCAGAAAACATTCGATGTTTTTGTTACAGATTGATAATAATCAATTCAATTGTGAATCTCGGTAAAACCCTACGATTTCGGAGTGCTACGTCGCCTTAAATGATTGACGAATTTCGCCCGAAAAATGAAAATTTATGCCCACTTTGGGCTCACGAACAATTCTAACGATCATATAGTGAGCGCAAACAGCGCTTATCAAAAATAAAATACGTATATTTTTTTAAATGGTTCCTTTCCGAGCCGACATTGTCGACATTGAACGTGAATAAGTGTCAATAAATTATAAGTGCTACTGTTTTTATTGCCCCGAGAAGTCGACTGGCCGCGACATGAGGCCGGCGGCCATTGAGCAATGGGCAATGCCTCAATGATAATTGCCCGGGCGATATTGCGATCAAAGACTGCGGCCGTCTACGGCACTCTCAAACGACGCCGGCTTTTTTTACTATGATTTTTATAAGATGTGGGAGCCGGAGCTGCTAGTGCAAAAAAACATATTCGACACTCGGTTTACAAGCATTTTTTAAATACATATTTCTACGGGTGCCCGTCAAATTGACGGAAAAACACAAATACTGTTTAAATAAATGTTTTATTTAACCGCAATTAGACTCAACGTCTTCACCCACTGACTACAACTCTAGTACTCTACAACTCTAGTACTCTCCTTGGAGTAGCAATGTATGGAGAGAGAGCTAATTATTTTTACCCAACCGATACAAACTTCCAATAAATCACTTTTTCTGGGTTTTTACGTCGTACACAACGAGAAAGAAAGAGACAACAAAAATAACACACCGCTTTTACAGACTGTAAGGATGATATTGGTCTCCCGCGTCTCCGGGGACTCCGCCCACGTGTTTTGAAATGCGACTAAACTGGACACAACTAAACGGTTTTTTAGATTATATGCTATATTTTTGTTGATAAAAATACTGTGAAAAGTGGTTATACGAATAAACAAAAACATTAAGTCGACATGTGCTATGAATCGATGTATAAATACCCTGGCCATGGTCCTAGCCACGCCCAGGTCTGCCGAGTCCGGAAAAAATCATCAAAAACTGACTACACTGCCTTGGATTTGAAGACTTACACTAATGCAGCCGTATGGTCAACTTCGCCAGACTTCCACCCTCGAAGAGACCTTTTTATTGCCCCATAAATCATAATGCGCCGAATGTGTTACGCAACGAACGCGTATTTGTAATTTGGGTTTGAAACAAAATATACTTTACACCGATGACATTCTTTCTTCATTGCTTCACACAAATTGTTACATTATGATTATTTTGGTTTAGAAGTAATAATTTCACAAATGGGACGAATTCAAAAGGGTTATTTCAATTTGACGGGTGTCCGTAGAGATAGGTATATAGCGACTAGATTTTCGAAAATAAGAAGGTTCCCAAAATAAAAATGCGTTAAATATAATATGTTTACACTGTCAATTACAAAAATCGAAAAAAAAATCAAAAATCCGTCAATTTGAAATCCGTAAACCTAGTGTTAAATTTATCATAAAGCATACTTAAAACTTAAGAAATACGTTTTTTCACGTGAGTACGGCACAATTAGTCCCGACTGCTCCCAACCGTCTGGAACCAGGGTGACTATGGTATCCCCAATTCAAGGTATGTTGTGAGGCTAAGGGTAGTGGGGAGGAGAAGGAGATAGGGAAGGCGAAGGTTGGAAAGTACCTTGCTATTCAAATCTGGTCATCAAACAAGGTCCTGAGTTCGAGTCTCAGTCACAACCTAATCTCTTTGTTTTCTGTACCTTTTCTATTTTTTTCTATGAACGATTTAATGCGAAAGTGAATGAAAGAAGAAGTCGGGGACGCCCGAGGAAGACATGGCACGATCAAGTGAATCAAACACTTGAATCGGGTCATGTGAAGAGTCAGAATAACAGAAGAGTATGCATGAGACGATGCATGAATGTGAATGAAGCAAGGAGTGTATGCCAAGACAGAGTTGTATGGCGGTCCGTCCTCTCTTGCGGGGAAACGGCGTGATGGAGTTAGTTTTTTTATTATTTTTTAAAGTATTCTCTGAAGGTTGTTAATATTATTTTATTTATTTTACATTAGTTACTTTGTACATTCAAGTTTACAAGTAGTTATTTTTTTTTGATTTTATAATATTTGAACTTATATACCATTCATTATTTTGTTTTATATGCATTTTAAATAGTTTCCATAATCAATATTATTCAATGTATTGTGCTAATTTTCAGAGATTTCTGTAGTTACTATTTTTTTATGAAATGAGATAATGTTTTATTTTTATATTTCTAATACGTGTACTGATATACATTAATATTTAACGTGTTTTTAACTTATGTTAATTATCATTGAATACATTTCAATAAAAAAATAAATAGGTAATGCTGACCGGACCCAATACCAATCCTTGAGGAACACCCAAGCTGTGAGTGTGAACGCATTTTGTTTAAAATTTCATTTTAAACAAAATGCACGATTTTCCCAAGTAAGAGGGTGAAATATCGTTGGTGGGAGGTGATTTTATTTTATTTTTATTTTATTTTATTTTATTTTATTTTATTTTTATTTTTATTTTATTTTATTTTATTTTATTTTATTTTATTTTATTTTATTTTATTTTTATTTTATTTTTATTTTATTTTATTTTATTTTATTTTAGTTTATTTTATTTTATTTTATTTTATTTTATTTTATTTTATTTTATTTTATTTTATTTTATTTTATTTTATTTTATTTTATTTTATTTTATTTTATTTTATTTTATTTTATTTTATTTTATTTTATTTTATTTTATTTTATTTTATTTTATTTTTATTTTATTTTATTTTATTTTATTTTATTTTATTTTTGCAAAGACACCACATTGAAAAGAAACAAAAAAATGGTATGCATAATTGTACAGAGATAAAGGTTTAAAAAATAAGTTTTATATAAATACATAATATAGTTTGAACTTAATAGCTAGTTCGTGCTTAAACTTGTTATAAGTCATAGTACATAATAAAATGAAAACCTAATAGCTGGTTCGTGCTTAAACTTGTTATAAGTCATAGTACATAATAAAGTGAGAACTTAATAGCGAGTTCGTGCTTAAACTTGTTATAAGTCATGGTACATAATATAGTTAGAACTTTATTGATAGTTCGTGCTTAAACTTGTTGTAGCTCGTGTGAAAAATATCCACATTTCCTGCGAGGTAGTTAATTAACCTAGTTAGTCTTCCCAGGGGCATCACCATTGGTAAGTTAGTTCTGCACCTGGGAAGAAACAGAAGCCTGTGTTGGCGGCCTCGCGTGAAGTTATCAGAGACATATAACAGAATGTCAGGTATTAATAATACACCGTTCAAGAGTTTATGAGATAAAAGCAGTAATGCTATATCCCTGCTCGAACTAAGGCTGCAGATACCCAGCATTCCAGAGATAAATGCTATTAGAAACAGCCACGGGTAAAAACCAAACTCTCTCGCGTAGAGGAATCGTTAAAAAATCTTTTGAATTTTCTCGACCATTAGTGCATAAGCGGTTTCCTCTGGCCCCCATGCCTGAGATCCACGCTCGAGAATGCTACGCACTAAGCTAAAGTAAAGCAGCTTTGTCACTGCAAGATTTTTAACTCCTTTGAATTGTGAATAATAAAACCCAACATTTTTTTGGCTGATTTGCAATTCTTTTCAATGTGATTAATAATAATAATATTTGGACGATTTGTATAGCGCCGTTTTTGTGAAAAATCACCTCAAGGGCGTTGTACAGATCTTACTTTCTATCATTACATATTAATTCCTAGTTTAGATAAGAAAATATACAGGAACATACTTACCTGGCAGGTCCCATCAGATAGACACAATTATTAACTTAAAATTATGATTATTATTAAAAAATTTTAAATTTTTTTTTATTTTTTTTTTTTTTTTTGATTTAGGGCATGGGAGCGAAATTAAAAGATTGGACTTTATTGGAATTACTATCCCATCGAGATCAAAAAGCAATGTTTCGACTTATACGTGTGTCGACTCACTTAATTAAGCCGGTCTATGCAAGTTACTGATGTCGCCAAAGGTCGTTCTCACACGCAAGACAATATCAGTCGAAGGAACCCGCGAGTAGTTCAATGTTCACATTGCCGAAATGTTTTCGCTCGTAGTTATTCTTGTCATGTTGGCGATACATTTTCTCGTTTGGGCTCTGAATTCAAGAACGCGCCTTTCTGCAAACATTTCTAACAGGCGCTTCACTGCCGAGATACGAGTAATTCTCGTAATTCTAAAAACATCCGGTACAAATTATTGTACTGTGCCTACGTTATTTTAACGTCTGTTGAAGCTTTATTTTACTATGTTGTTTTACTTACCAGAGTGGTAGATACTCTAAGTATCGCCCTGATGAAAGACCACCATTCAGAATCGAAACGTTGCTTGAAATGGCTTTAGCCGTGTTTGGTGACCAGATCTGAATAGCCAGGTACTTCTCAACCTTCCTCTTCCCAATATCCTTCCCCTCTCCACTACTTTCAGCCTCAAAAAATACCCTATTTGGGGATGCCATAGTCTTACTGGCCCTTGACGGTTGGGAGCAGTTGAGACTCTTGTGCGGTATTCATATAAAAATAAAAATAAAACTTTTGGAGAAGTGGGCCACGTTACGTTTCCTACATCCAACTTTTCGGACAGACTTGTAGTGCCCTTCATCAAACGAGATGTGATGGGTTATGAGTGTTATGACCCCTAACTGTCTAACAAGCCTTAAATAGTAGACAGCTTACATTGAGGTCAGCATAATATATTGATATGGCTGATCGATTAATTGAACCATCTCGATCAAATAAACCTGTCTACTATGATCGCGCTTTTGGTGTATCTGGTCCAGTCATCTGGAATAAGGTTCCCCAAAACTTGCCAACAAACAGAACCTAGCAGATTTTAAACGGGTCTTAAAAACCAAATTGATTAAAAAACCTACATACAAAACGTAACTTATTAAAATTTTATTTCTTGAAAAACGTCCTCAATTTCCTTTTTTTCGGTTTTCTTCTTTCTTGTATCCTTACAACTCAATGTCCTTACTGTCTACTGAAAAAAATATACTTAATTTTATATAATATTTATTGTTATTTTGTTACTAGTTATATTTACACTGTTTGCATTTTTGGAATCGCTTACTTATAATACTCGAATATTTATGCTTTTAAGTACTAACATGTTAACTGTCCTCAATCTAATTTCCTTTTCTTTGATTTAACAAATATGTCAATATGAATTCATACGTTTCATCTGGATTTTTATACCATTAGCTTCTGGTAAATTGTTTTTTTTTTAATCTGTTGATGTACACCTGCACTGTTATACCCATATCTGAACCTTTTCCTGTCATGAATTATGATAACGATCATGATTTTAGATAGTTTTAATTTGTATACATATTATATATTATTTTATCCTTTTTATAGCATAATCAATAGAGTATGAAGCGCACTTGAGGTGAAATATCACAAAACTGCGCTATATAAGTTCACTGTTATTCTTATTATATAAAGCAAAGATCATTTTATCAATTTTATATGTTGAATCGCCTGTTATATATTTTGCATTTGCGAATTTACAAAAAATACTTTAATCGTTTTGACGTTAAATGTCCAAATTGTTATCAACTTTCTACTCGACTGCTCTCGAAGATAAAAAAGAATTCAACATGTTTGTGATTTTACGCCAAGTTTTATCACTTGAAATGTTTCCCGTGACACGGAATACGAAGATGGTTATAAAATTCGTTTTTCAATGGAATCGAATAATATGGAATTTTTTTCTTGAACAGAAAATCAATTTCGTTGGCAGTATATTGGCATATAAGTCGAAAGGAAAATGTAAATTGACCAAATACGTTTCATTTCAAATCGGAAAAGATCACATTTCTAGAGATTATCTGTTCTGTGGTATTAGCTAATCGATTGGTTAGAGAGAAAGCTACTTTATTTTTCTGCTAGATTCTGTGTGATACCTAGTATTAGTTTACAACTGCCTGGAGCAAGTGGAGGTATGGCTTACTCATTTGTGGAGTGTTGTGAGGCTGAAGGAAGTGAGATTTGGGTAAGAGTTGGAAAAAAGGAAGGTAGGGAAGTACCTGGATATTCAGATTGAGTCATCAAACATAGTTAAAGCCATTTGAAACCACGTTTGATACTATTTCTAATTTTGGAACTGTTAATTCGTGGTGGAACTCCATTGTAATGATTTTAATAATACCAAATTTTTAATTTTATTCCACCATCTTTTATTCAAGATCTGACTGGTTTCACATATCTGTGAAATGTGGGAAATAGTAAACATTTCGTAAAAAAACACCACCCGCTTAAGGCTGCAGCAGTGCAAGCAATGAACCTGTTCAATGCAATGTCACATGTATTACTGTTCAACGATTCTTTTCTTGTGTAACGACAGAGAACAAAACGAGTTTCAAATTTTCCAAAATAGAGCAATGAGAATTATACTTAGGTGAAATAGATACTCAAAAGTAACTAAAATGTCGAAGGAACTAAATTGGCTAACAGTTAACAGTTGCTAACATTAAACACATTGATATTTATGCATAAAATGAAGAAAAACTTGTTATCAAAATATTATTCTGACAAAATTTACTTCATTATTGATATTCACAAACATAATACAAGGGCATGCAAAGAAATCAGACTACCAGAAAAAAATAAAGCCAAAACACAATATAGCTTACTTTATAAACGGATGAAATATTATAATGCGCTGCCGAAAACCATCCAAATTATGCCCATCAATAAATTCAAAATAGCCTATATGAACTATTTCAAATATGATTAAAAATAATAAGTAAGATATAAGTTAAAATATTATAACGTCAAAAATAATATGAAATAATTAAGTACTTTGTAAACTTTAATGTACAAGTAAATAATGTAAAAAAAATAAACAAATAAAATATATGGTACAAACTATGTAATTCTCTTTATGTTTAGTCGTCAATATTGTGTTATTGATATTTTAAATGGAGTCCACATATTTAAATTGTACCAAAGCTTCATCAAAGCTTTATAACATTTACTAATTAAAAATAGAAAAACATACACTTTGTTTCACGTTCATAACTTAAGTCATAAAAAAATGAGACGACCGGTCGGTAGCTGAGTAGACAAACGCGTCGGATTCCCACCCGGGCGTCGTGCGTTCAATTCCTCTGCTGGCAAAGTCCTCTTCCGCTTCTTATGATGACAATAGGAGTTTTTCAAATATTGTCAGGTTATTCGTAAACCGGGAATGTTTCTCTTTATTTTTAGAAAAAAGATGCTTTGTAAACTTTAAAGTACAAGTAACTAATATAAAATAAATAAAATAAAAACAAAAAACATTTCCCCGATATCCTCAAATGTAAATCAGCTAGTGAATATTAAACAAATTTGATTGCAGATAGTAAGTTTACAGATAGCACATACTTATTTTGTATAAACCATTTATGTATGAATATTTTAAAGTTTTGGAACAATTCTAAATCGAAATTTGCGTTGATCTTAGAGTGTTTTCAATTACAAACACGTTTCGGGAACAATTTACAATTGAAAGCCAAGGTTCAACTGTATATGTGTAATTCTACAGATAATAATTAATATTTTTCAGTATTTTGTTTGTGTTTATAATTTGTCTTAACCGAAAACATGGCACATTGCATGTGGGTTGTAATGTATACAGAAAAAAGGTCCCTTATCAATAATGCCTTGGTCGCTTAGCGGCTTTCTACGCTAGCGACCGAATTCTTGCAAAATTATTACGAAATTTCATTCAATCGAAAATGTCGACTTTAAAAAAAAAACAAATTTTCCGCTCTGCCAACCTAACATATCGTCGCTGGACAAGTGACACGTTGGTAAAAAATGCAATTTTGATCAGTTATTTTTTCTGCATCGAATTCTCTGACTCTCGTTTGATTCTGAAGACCTTTGTGGCCCATCAACCATCTTTAAAAGCAAATGAATACCGCACAAGAGTCCTGACTGCTCACAACCGTCCAAAGCCCGCGAGACTATGGCATCCCCAATCGTAGTATGTTGTGACGCTGAAAGTAGTGGGGAGGGGAAAAAGGTGGGGAAAATACAGGTCAAGCTCTTCAGATCTGGTCACGAAACGCGGTTAAACCCATTTTAAGCAATGTTTCAATTCCGAATGGTAGTCTTTCAACAGGGCGACACTTATCTACCACTCTGGTCTATCAGAAATGTTTTTACTATTTGAGAGAAAGCTTTACTCAAGCGACACAACTTTGGGACTTTTTTTTAGCTTTTTGTCGCTTCAGGTAACTCAGTACCAGCATTGAGTTTTTTTTTTCAAAATCCAACCAGGTACAGAAGACTTATAAATTTTATTGGAAACCAAAAAAAACTTTAAAGTCCTCTATGTTTCTATCAAATACCATGTTTTAAATTTTTATATTCGTTAAATACCTGCCGTATAATGAATTTCACTTCTATTTGCTCTTCCATATAAAGCCTAAATTAGATGTTAATTTGAAGATGTTTGTTATAATATAAGGTACTAGCGAATACCCGGCATATTTTGCAATGCCACTCAAAAAAAAAAAATGTTTGGGTTTAAATTCTGTTTATTGAAGTGCTTTTGAATACGCTTTTTATTTGTTTTCCCGTCTGATGCGTAAATGAATAAATCAGAAGGTTTTCCGACGCATGAGCAGGCTAAATACAGCTGTCCATGTGGGTAGCACGGATTTAAAAAAAATTATTACACACAAAAAATCGAATATAAAATATCTCACTCCTCATATGCAGTTTAGTTTGGATTGAAAAAAGCCACTCGTCAAGAGGTTAAACTTATATTATAGACTTGGAGATTTTAGCTTTTAATTTGAGCTTAGAGCTTTAAGATTTGAACTGTAAGCTTTGAGATTTAAGCTTTGAGTTTCAAGCTTAGAGCTTTAAGTTTTGAGTTTCAAGCTTTAAGCTTTGAGCTTTAAGCTTTGAGTTTCAAGCTTTAAGCTTTGACCTTTAAGCTTTGAGCTTTAAGCTTTCAATTTCAAGCTCTGAGCTTTTAAATTTGAGCTTTAAGCTTTAAGCTTAACGCTTAAAGCTTACAGCCCACAGCTTACAGCTTTGAGCTTTGAGATTTGAGCTTTGAGATTTGAGCTTTGAGCTTTGAGCTTTGAGCTTTGAGCTTTGAGCTTTGAGCTTTGAGCTTTGAGCTTTGAGCTTTGAGCTTTGAGCTTTGAGCTTTGAGCTTTGAGCTTGTACCTTAGAGGTTTAAGATTTGAGCTACTACAAAATATATCTATAAATAAACCTTTCCGTAACTAGTAAAAGCAAACTGCTATTTTAATAATAGTAACCCGAGAAAATCGAGGACAGACAGACAATGATTATTTTATAAATATAGAGACTTAGAGAAAATTAATTAGAAATCAATACATAAAAATCGATAAAAAAATTTCCCTGTAGCAGATTTGATTTCTTGATTTTTTGCGATTTATAACTTGTATTTTTGATTGAATTACAGATTTCTTAGTATTTTTACAAGGATCTTGGTCGCTAGTGTGTACGGACGTTACAATAAAATGCCGTATACCTCAATTAATATTTTCAATATTTTTTCAATGAATGTATCTGAAACTCCATTCCTCATTCTCTCAGAGGGATTACATTTCCAAAGAGTTTTATTACACGCTGTGATAAATCATATCTCCTATCTTTGCCCAGCACCCCATATTAATATTATCATTTTACACCATATGAACGTAACCAATTTAAACCAAAAATCGTTCAGGGAAACAAAAAATCAAAAGTAAGGAATTTCTCTTAAAACTCACAATTTCACTGAAAAAACAGAAAAATTAATATGGTATTTCCTATATAAATTCAATGCAGTATTCTTTTATTCAATTGACTTATGGTAAAAAAAAAGAAATAACAAATTCTGTTTTTGAAATTAGACTTTGACTTTAGCCTCTTCTTTTCAAAACTATTTTCATTGATTTATATTTATTTAACTATTTTTAATTTCTTTAATTATTTCAAAACCATTTAATTATTATTGCTATTTTTTTATTTTAGATTTATATTAAATATTTATCATGTAATCCTTACTATTTCTAAATTGTCTAATAATTGCTTATCCAATAGAAAAAAAACGTTGTTTAGAGATCGAGTACTATCATGAGTTATATAACATCTAGGAAGTTTCATTAACGGGAAGTACAATAATGTTTTAGGTGCATGTTACCACCTAAAGTCACCTAGTATTCCACCCCTTGCCCATCTCTTTTAGTCCCATTCCTCTCACCTTAATTCACATTTATTTGGTGCTTTGTATTGAGGGCTTAAGTCAAAAATCTTTTTTTTGGGCTGAACAAAAAAAGGAGAAGTCAATTATCAGAATTGTAAATTAAAATGAGTGTCACATTATTGTTGTTGGTACACACTTTATGATTATGTATTTATTTAACTGATTATACACAGGATGGCAGTATTTTGAAATACTCAAGTATAAATTAACACAAATTGACTTAACTCTAATTACCTAATAGATTTATTTTTGCCTAATATTATTTGATTTATGCACTTCGTTTATAATTATTTGATTCTCCCGTAAAAACACTGAACATGCTGAACTGTGTTCAAACACTTCATAATTCAAGCAAACTTCTTACAATTTACCAAAACATACAGCGCGTAGGTGTTATTTTTCTATGACACTTCTTGGACGTAGGTTGGATTGGGATGGCTATTGGAAGGTTGACCAATGAAATGCCTCAAAAAATTTCACCACGATGGCTTTTGTCAGTGATCGGTTAACAATGTTCTATCTGACACGGTTATTTTATACGATAATAGACTCTGGAAGAAGCTATTTTAGAGTTCATTATGTCATAACATTACCTTATTATTCTGGCGTAACGGATGATGCAAGTCGTAAGTATAAGAAAATGCGTGATTTTTATGTCGGTGTCTCTTTCGTTCATTCGTATCGAAGAGATGAGTTATATGCAACGTAAATTTATACCTTACGCCTTACATATTTAATATACGAAACATATAACGTATAACAGTACGAAATGATAAGATAAATACACCTCGGGCAGAGCATTCGTCTAAGTCTGCTACAGCCTTAGAAGACATGGAGAGGTACTGTTGCAAAACAGTTTAGTTAGGATTGTTGACTTTATAATGACTCAATAGAAAGAGACAAAAATAAATTAAAAGAGGTTGGATAGCCTGTTAGTTACCGCTCACATGGAATTCGGAAATTTAAAAAAATATGCATTTGAACATATATGTTTCCGGCAGCGCATTATAAGATTTCATCCCTTTATACAGTAAGCTATTTTGTGTGTTGGCTTTATTCTTTTCTGGTAGTCTGATTTCTTTGTATGTACTTGTATTATGTTTGTGAATATCTACGTTGTAGATAATTTTGACAACACATATTTTGGTATGTTCAAGTATAAAACATCAATGAGTTTAATGTAATTGTATTTACTGTTAGCCAATTTAGTTCCTCTGAAATTTTAGTTACTTTTGAGTATTTATTTTAACCTACGTATAATTTGAAACTCGTTTTGTTTTCTTTCGTTACACAAGAAAAGAACCGTTAAATGTTGGAGCAATAATGGAGCTGTAAATTGTAATTGTGGTTTCTTTGGATATTTTTTGACGAATTCTTTCTAAAAAAGAGATCTTCTTCCCATATTTTCTTTTGTATTTACTCAGCATTCTTGTTAAAGGTTTAGTTTTGTATCTAATATAACTCCTAAAATGTGGATATCCGGAAAAAATGCAAGGCTGATGTGAGCGTTATGAATAGGATCAAGAAAGGGACACTTATATGGTTTGGGCATGTGAAGCGAATGAACGAAGAAAGGATTGTGAAAATAATATATGATGCGAAAGTTAATGGAAGAAGAAGTCGGGGACGCCCAAGAAACACATGGCACGATCAAGTAAATCAAATACTTGAATCGGCTCACGTGAAGATTCAGAATAACAGAAGAGTATGTATGAGACGGTGTATGAATGTGAATGAAGTAAGGAGTGTGTGCCAAGACAGAGTTATATATAGGCGGTCCGTCCTCTCTGCCTACCCCTGCGGTGAAACGGCGTGATGGTTAGTTAGATAGTTATAACTCCCAAGTATTTCATATCTTATACTTACGTTTTTAATAATTTCACCATCCATTTTAATTTTGTAAGATATAACATGAACGAATGCAAATGAATTTGTTATATTTTGAGGTCTCCCCCCAGTTTTAGAGCACCCCTCACCGATTTATTTCTAGGGTGGTTTGCGTTCTCAATTAAATTATATTTAAATTAAATTTAAACGCAAAGGTCGCATCCAAAAGTGAAAGTTCCTCTGTACAAATTCTCACACGTAATATTTCCATCGCAGGCGCTAGGAGTGCCATCGTACGCATTAGGGCGGGACGCGTTTACCTCCGCTAAACTTTATTCCCAATTTTGGGGAATAGCGTGTTATTAATAATAAAGGTTAACGCCTCCCGCTGAGTAATGTCAGCGATAAATTAAGGCGCGTTATTAATATATGCGCCGGTGCTCTCGAGCGCATGCAGGCGGAAGGGGCTGACTTGTGACAACTCAGCATTTTAACAGCATTAGCAATATTCTAGATTGTTATATAATGATATTCAGTATCGCCCTGATTGCTTTTGGAATGATTGTTGTGTTATAGCGTACTCGGTCTAACGAAACGTTGTTTAAATTGGTTTTAGCTAGGTAATTTCCAACCTTTCTCTTCTTCATATCGTTTCCCTCCCCATTTCTTTCAGTCTTACAACCTTCTCCAAAATGTGAATTCAAAACCATGTTCATTCCTCCCTCATCTTAAAAATACTCTCTCTAATGATCGACCATTATCAAAGATGGGTTTTGGTTTGCAGTTAACATCAACATACGTAAAACATATACTTATAATCGTTAATATTTTGTTTTGTTTATAAACTAACGGACTATTGTCCAATTACATCAACAACAAAAACACTACACGAAACTGGAAAAAGATCAACAGAGAAAGAACAGCACATACATAATATTAAAATGAAGCAATGATAAAAATAAGACAAAATATACATTCAAATCAAAGCCAAGGTCAAGTCTAAGTTTTGGTAGAGTCATTGAGAATGGCAAAAATCGTTTTGACTGGTACCAAAAATTTAAAGAACATGACTTGAGTTAACAAGTCTCTACATTCTGGACAGTGGAGAACGATACCCATAATTAGTAGAGTGATGATTGAGGAACAGCAATTCATTGTTTCTGAGTATACGGCAAGGAATGTTACAAATAATTTCCCTGTATTTAGCAACTAGATTTGTATGAACTGGTTCTACCCTATACAACAATCCCACTTTGTGTCACATAAATACAGCGAAAAAATCGTTTGATAAAGCTAATTCAAACTTGGTAGTAAGTAGTCGTTAACGGTAGTTAAGCCGGTTAGTAGCCGAGTGGTCTAAATCGTCGGGTACCCACCCAAGCGTCGCGGGTTCATTCCTCTGTTAGCTAAGTCATCCATCATCGCACTTGCAATATTTTCGGTTTTTAATAATGATGGATTTAGAAAAATTATAATATTCTCAGATTTTTCGTAACCCTGGAATGTTTTATTTCATAATAAAAAAATAAAGAAAAATAACAAAGAAATTTTTTACTGTATATCATGTTTTCAATAGTGGCTTCACTGGTTTTATAAGCCACATTGGTAAAAACAAGTTTGCCGTCATAACAGACTTCGGCTCAGCAGATATACGTCAACATTCTCTAATAAACTGCCACACACAAGTCGAACTCTGGAGTCGGTACTATTATTTTCGGAAAATGCGCGAAAAGGGATGATTTATGCGCGAAATCTGACAGCTCATATGCTGGTTTTGACACATTGTTGAATGGGCGCGTGGTGTCACAGCTGTCAAAACTTTGCATGCAAGTCATGTGACGATAGTTTCCCCTTTTTCACGTTTGAAAGCCGTAAGTATGTACGGCGTAGATCATGTGCGTACAACGCCGTTTCCTAACTTTAGTATGGTGTTCGTTAACACTATGCTGGTAGTTTTGAGTTGTTTTTATTTAATTCTTCTTGCAATCCGTGTAATTTTGTGGTTCCTTAAGTTTTGGATTTGGTTTCATTATAATTTATAGTGGGATCTTTTTCATATCAACTCAGATACCAAGCTAGAGTTTTTTTTTGTAATAAATTTAATATTTTGAAACCTATATTTTGTCGGGCGTTCAATTCCTCTGCTGGCTAAGTCCTCCGTCATTGCACAAGCAACATCTTCCGCTTCTTATGATGGCGGTAGGAGTTTTTCAAATATTGTCAGGTTATTCGTAACCCGGGAATGTTTCTTTTTCTGGTAAAGAAAAAAATAAAATAAAAAATATTTATATATTTATGTTTTTTTTTAAGTAGTGTAATTATCATGATTGCGGATACATTTGATAATTAAGTAGGTACATGTTTACTTTTTGATAAAATTTCTTAGTGAACAAAACGCACTTTGATACAATTATTTTGCAAATTTTACAATTCTGACTTTTAAGGGTCAGCACCCAGAAATAGACACATTTTGGCTTTAGTACAAGCAAAACTACAAATGATTAATCTGTTGATTCAGTATGGGTAGTTAGAAAAATGTTTGAGGTTTCCGGTGAGTACAATTATCAAAAAGTAATCTCTAAATTCTTTATGAAAAGCATACTTGACTTTCAGGTAAAATTTTCAAAAATGCTTTTTCTGGTTTGAAAACTGCACCTTTTCCTGACATTTTAGTATGTTTTTTAAAGAAATTAAAGGATTGCAGTTAAAAAAATGTATTCACTGGAAACCTTAGACATTTTTCTAACTACCCATAAAAAATGCATTTAAATCATTCGTAGTATTGCTTGTATTAGAATGCTACAAAGTAAATTTTAGTGTCATTCTTGAGTGCTGACCTTTTGCGTAGGTATGTATTTACTCTTTGATGAAATTTTCTAGCGAAAAAAATGTACTTTTATACAATTGCTTTGCAAATTTTACAATTGCTTTGCAAATTTTACAATTCGCCTCTTAACACAGTTGAGAGTTGGTTAAGTAAAAACTAATATATTGAAGCAAATTATATTAAATATGCGAAGAACTTTAAATTATTATGTTTTTTACTAAACTTTGTCTTGTAAGTTCCTACCTGCAAGCTCTTTGCTTTGTATTTAATGCGTTTCTAGAAAAATGGTTTGTGTATATGCACTGATATATATTACTAATATTTGTAAGTGATAAACTAACCAACCAACTAACCATCACGCCGTTTCCCCGCAGGGGTAGGCAGAGAGGACGGACCGCTATATAACTCTGTCTTGGCACACACTCCTTGCTTCATTCACATTCATACGTACTCTTATGTTATTCTGACTCTTCACATGACCTGATTCAAGTATTTGATTTACTTGATCGTGCCATGTCTTTCTCGGGCGTCCTCGACTTCTTCTTCCATTCACTTTCGCATCATATATTCTTTTCACACTCCTTTCTTCGTTCATTCGCTCTACATGCCCAAACCATCTAAGCGTCTCTTTTTTGATCCTATTCATTACGCTCACATCAGCCTTGCATTCTTTCCGGATATCCACATTTTAATAGGTTTTTAGGTGTAAGTGATCATTGACCATAAAAAATACTAAAGCTGAAATTGCCCATTAAAATATACTGTTTTGCTAGAGCAATTCAATGTAACCTTTTTTTAATTTAAAAAAGGTGTGTTAGAACAGATCGTATCTTGTAAGGCTTTTGACTTTGCCTAACCAAACATTGAAAGAAAAACCAATCTCTAATAGTTTGTACGTGAATTATTTTTTTCACATTTGAAAATGAAATTATTAAATATTAATAACTTCCTTTATTAGTTCGTACGACAGTACGAGTGTGAACTTACAAGTTTGGAACTGATGTTGATTGAAATTATCTAATAATAAAATTAATATTTTAAAATCGATACCGACCCAATGAAGTACCTACCTGTTATTATTTTAGCAGACAATTATTCTACGTATATTTGAAATGGAATTGAATTTTTTTTTTTGCTAGTGAATTAACATCTCTGTTTTTTTTCACGAGTTTTTAAGTTTTTGAGCTTTATTTATTTTATTGTAGATACTTGTACATCAAATTTTACAAAGTATCTAATTATATTGAATTCTTTTTGACTTAACAATGATATAATAACTTTTATTTTGATTATGGTTTTAATAGTTTATTTTGAATTTATTAATTGGCATAATTTTGATTAAAAAAAAAGTAGAATTTTAATGTCTTACTGCATAGGTACACCAAACAATTGAATACTTGTTTTAATAAATAAATCGAAACTGACATTTTAATCTATAGAAATGCGAAAATAATTTATGTTTTTAAATAATGGAAACTATCGAGAGTGCTTAAACCTGTTAAGAATTTTTTTTCAAAAAAAGGCTTCATATAATTTTATTTTATTTTATTAATTTATAATTAATACAAGTATTAAATTGTAGTTGTACCTAAGCAGTAAGAAATTTAAAAATTTGTGCAAAGCTTACCGTTCAGAGATATGCCAATATTAAGATGTGAATTAGTGAAACATAAAAAAAACAGACTCACTATTATTATTTGTTCATTGTTTGTTACATTATTTCAAAGATCATACATTTTAAGCCAAACCGGAAAGTAATGTTATAAAATAACAATTGGGGAGGTAAGAAGTAAATGCGCTCCAGTTTCAGTATTCCGTAGAGTGATATCAAGCCATTTCCCTATACGATAGAAGAAAATTAGCAAATTATACACGTTAGAACAAAACGACTAAAATCTGCATACGTAAGACATCTAGGAATGATTGCCAACCCCCCAACGATAGTCTGCATTTGATTTGATTAAACTGTCGCGAGGTCGATTCGCCCCTCGGGGCTGCTTAGAGAAGGGGTTGGTATAAGACGGGAAGGTTTGATCCGGCTTGGGAGCTGGGGTCGCCTGATCTGTCTAAAAACCCGGAGAAACATTAAGTGGCTTGGCGTTGCGGGTTGTAAGGATTTCGTTGACCCCAACGTCAATGAGGGTTGCGGTTAGTTTTTCAACTACATTCCTCTTGTTTGGGTTATTATTGCGGCTTGGGCAAAGTTTTGGCAACACGTGTGTTGCAGAATAAGAATTTCCAGATTTTCGGGTTTTACCGTCATTAGTAACTAAACGATAAACTAAAATCATATGAATAAATAGTTTCCGTGTGGCCTAACCATAGTTTGATAGTGGCCTTGAACCTCCAAACAGCTTTTGGGTCACAAAAAATATTAACTCAAACTAGCAGATCTAATAATAATAATAAATTAAATTTAAAAAAATCATGACTGTATAATAAGATTAAATGTGTCGATATTAATTTTTTTGTCAATATTATATTTTTATTTATTTTTATTATCTAATCAATTGTACAAAAATAAACATTTTTACTTAATACTAACAGTAGGTATAATATTAATTCAGTTTATATACAAAGTCTAGTTTCTAGTTAATGATTAATACCTCCCTAATTGAGAACATTCTTGTGCTTAGAGAGGGAGTACTATCATGGTTTCTTGAAATAAAATTATGATTAAAAATGAATATAATACATTTAAGGTTATTTTATTGAAAAGTGCACTTTGAGTTTTTTTAATATTTCGTAGTTGCTTACATCTATTATGTCTTTGGGAAGTTTGTTGAAAATCTTAATTGCTGAGTGGGAATAGTGGTATTGTGCTGTTGTTGTATTGAGTTTCGGGGTAATTGTTTGGCCTAATGTTCTTGGTCTGGTGCTCACTGAATCCAAATTGCTTTTTTCTTTGAATTGATTTGAAGTAATCCATTTTTTTCAAATATAAAACTTTGAATTTTGTAAATATGAAATAATAATTTCAGCCATTTAAGAAACATATTGTTCTACTATCTTTAACATACACAATAATAATTGTTCCACTATTTTATTCTTTTGTTATTTAGAAATATCCTCTTATTTGCTTATATTGTTTTCTTCACAAAATCGTTTCTTTAATGATTTTTCTCTGTATTATGTATCTTTTAATTGAGTTTGTTTATTGAATTTTTTCTTGCTCGAGTGTTTTCTTGCTGAGTAAACAAAACCCAAAGTCACATATTTTCGCAATGATATAGACGCAATTAGCGTCCATTCCGGACATTAGTAGTAGTTTTTTATTTTATTTATAGTGTATACCGCACAAGAGTGTCAACTGCTCCCAACCGTCTAGAGCCAGAGGTTGAACGTAGTAGGAGAGGGAAAGGAGATGGGGAAGAAAAGGTCGGGAAATACCTGGCAGTTCAGATCTGGTCACCAAACATGGTTAAAGCCATTTCTAGCAACGTTTCGATTTTATTGTAAAAAACATGAAATTAAGTAAAAAAAAAAAAGAAGTTATTGGGGTACGCCGAGTTTGAACCCGCGACCTTTGGATTCGTAGTCGAGTGTCTTACCACTCGACCTGCATCCTTGGCGTACGGACACCATAGATTTGCTTAAAATTGTACCAGTTTGAAAATGCCCGTCATAAAGTGAAGCCAGTTAGCTCTCAATAAATAAGTGGAAGTAACTTGAATAAATGGTATCATTATATCGATTTGGGCTATTTAAATAATATACATCATATTTGAGGCACACTACAGAGGGTAGATACTCTCAGTATCACCCTGGTGAAAGACCACCATTTAGGATTGAAACATAGCTTGGAATGGCTTTAGCCGATACGATCGCAGATACTTCAATAGTACACAACTGCTGACCTTGTACAAATCGCGAGTATGCCCCACTGTTAAATTTGGCAGACACCTCTGGTCTGGAGCCCCTAAATACCTGAAAAAAAAACCCTTGACTCTGTGCAGAAACGGGCGGTCCGTTTGATAGATTCTTCTATCCAAACGGATTGCAAACTTTGGAGCACAGACGTCAGGTGGGAATGCTGTTCTTGTTCTACAGGTATTTCAATGGAAGATGCTCCCGAGAAGCTTGCGTCATTGATCCCTTCGGCACCGGTGCATAGTCGGGAAATCAACATTTGTACACGGTTAACACAATACATGAGAACGCGTCGCTTTTACGTCTTGTTCTTATGTTCAACAGCTCGGCTATGGAACGATTTGCCAGCCTCTGTGTTTCCTCCCTCCTTCAACATCGGCCTCTTCAAGACCCAAGTTCACTCCTTCCTTTCCTCAAAAATACCCTCCACACAGCATCCTCAAAGATGACATAGGCCCTGAGGGAAATTATTTCCCTCAAGGCTTCCTGTGTGGAGTTATTGTAAAAAAAAGCCGTTTTTGGTGACGAGATTTGAATAGCCAAGTACTCACATAACTTTCCCATCTCCTTCCCCTCGCCCACCACCTTCAGCCTCATAATACACCCTTATTGGTGATACCATAGTCCCACTGGCTCCAGACACTTACAGACGTCTTCACAAAAATAATAATAATTCGAGAATGAGCTTTTTGACGCAACGGGGATTTGAACGTCGATATATTCTGCTAATTGGGCAACTGCTGTAACAACTGAGCTATCGTAGATGTTTTTATAACCGCCGCGATCTTTCTAGTTTTATTTGTGGTATTTTCGACTCCGGTCCAAACAATTCAAACCGTATAAGGAAGTATATATATTACCCATTTTCCTTCCTTCGTTATTTTTATGCGGAATGCTAGATTTCCACACCCTGCAAACCCGCTGGAAGATGTTTTTGGGCAAACATTTTGACAAGTGATTTCTGTGCGAGGCATCATGTGACGTTTTACACACCGCAAGTCAGAACTTTCTCATTCAAAAACACGCCAATATATAAAGCGATGGAACTATTTAATGAAGCTGCATCTACCTTAGATATATTTAGATGCACATGTTGTATAGAGTTCTGTTACTATCTTCTGATTTACGTATAAAAGTGACCGTTAGGTACATAACGATCTATATTTAAAATGTTTTTCCAAACACATTTATACACGTCAATTCAACGATTATCACATAACATGTTTATAAGAATGAACCTCTCTTATATCTCGTATTTTTGTTTTTCATTGCTCACATTATTTGCGTTATTATATCATATTTAATGCGTCACACTACTCCAGTTTTTACTATCTTGTCTATATGTGAGGTGTAAATAAATATGTAGTTTCTTTTATTACACTATGCATGTATCTACAATATTTTTATAACATTCATCTCTTAATGCATTTGGTGAAAAACTATTTTTTTATGAGATCTTTGTTAAACTAAATAAATATATTTTTTTATGAAACTCAAATCGCCAAACTGAAGGCAATGCAGCTAGGAAGCAACGAGGCGTATTAACTAAGCCATCCGAGTAGCTCAGCTGTGTGACTGAACCACACTGCTGTAAATTGAGCTGAGCGTGTGTTGGCGGTAGCGAAACTCGCTTAGTTTTCGTTTTCCGTCCGGATTCCCGCAGCCAGCGGCCGTTTGTCATCCGCAGATATAAGATTTAGTGCAAAAAGCGGTTTTGCAGTGGCTTGCAGTGTTATATTTAGCGTTGTGACCGCTTTGAAAGAACTGCTTCAAAGAACTACTTCTTTTGGCAACAGTTCGTACTTCATTCATTGCTCATTGAACAAATACTTCAATTGAAGTCGGTAGTTCATTATAGCGTTCATTCATTTTAATAACTTCATTTCATTGAACAAATATTTCAATTGAAGGTGGCAGTTCATTTTAGCCTTCATTCATTTCATTAACTTCATTTCAACAACTTCATTTCACTGAACCAACATTTCTATTGAAGTTGGTAGTTCATTTTAGCCTTCACTCATTTGATTAACACTTCATTCCATTGAAAGAAGTACTTCAATTTGCAGCAGTACCGTTGTGAAGGCATTGACATTTCAAAATGAAGGAACCAGTTCCAGTTCCTTTCGTTTTGAAATGTCTACCGACTAGTACGTGATTTTTGTGGTGAGGAACCGGTACCAGTTCTTTTGATTTTCAAAATCTACCGACTAGTACTATGTAATTTGGCAAGGAACCGGTTCCAGTTCTTTCTAAACTCTACCGACTAGTACGTGCTTTTTCGGCGAGGAATCGGTTCCAAAAAGAACTGAACAAACAAGCGGATAAATCCAAATCTCTTTTTTCGCGAGTTCAACTTCAATTGAAGGGTTCACTTCGAAGGGTTCATTTTAAAGAACTAACAATTCGTGAAGCATTCACAAAACATTGAAGTTTTTCCCAACGCTAGTTATATTCCATAAGCTAGACATATATGTTTATATGCTATGAAAAAAAAAATGATTGTGACCTCAGAGCAAAATATTTTTACCCAACCTATGCAAATTTACGTCGTAAACGTGAGAGAGAGAGCAAGACAAGTTGTCACATAATTTCGCACCACTTTTAGGTACGTAAGCATGTGTTTTGTCTCCCGCGTCTCCAGCGACTCCGCCCACTTCGTTTTGCTTTACAACATAACTCAACGGTTTTTGAGGTTACATTCTATATTTTTTTTGAAAACATTAATGGAAAAAGTGTTTATACAAACAAACAACACACACATATATATATATATATATATATATATATATATATATATATATATATATATATATATATATATATATATATATATATATATATATGTGCTATGAATGGATGTAAAAAGGTGTATCCATGAAAACCCTAGCCACGCCCGAGTCTGGAAAAAAATCAACCATCCTGACTAAATAACCTTATCCCTCCTCGTATATTATTGCTCTGATATTGTGACCTTAAACGCCCTTGAGGTGATTTTTCACAAAAACGGCGCTATACAAGTTATCGAAATATTATTATCTGAAATATATAATTATTTATAGCTTTTTTTGTTAATATTTTTTATTGTAATAAAATTAGTGTCTATTTACTGGTCAACATTCAAAACGTTTTAAAACTAACTGACTAACCATCACGCCGTTTCTCTGCAGGGCTAGGCAGATAGGATTGACCACCAAATATATATTATCATACATTATTATTAAGATTTTACATACTCTTTTGTTATTCTTACCTTTGACATGGCCTGACTCAAGTAGTTGATTAAATTGATCGTGCCGTGTCTTCTTCGGGCGTCCTCGACTTTTTCTTGAATTTCGTAATGAAACTGTTTTAAAACAAACTTATAATAAAAATATTTAAATGTGGATAGTTTTTATAGACGCGGAGAAGTCTTTGCTTTTTTATTACTGTTAATACCGCGCAAGAGTCCTAACTGCCCAGAGCCAGTGGGATAATGGCATCCCTAGTTTGGTTATGTTGTGAGTGGCCTCCGTGGCAGTGGCGGCTCGTGGCTTTTTAGTGTTCTAAAGTGCCAAGATTGAAAAAAACGCCATTATTGATGTTATTGTAGCCGAAAACGATATTTATTTTTTTTCCAAATTTTAATTTTTTGTGTGAAGATATTTCAGAAAACCGTGCAGTGCACCACCAAAACTGAAAAATCCTGAAAAACTTCTTTCAAAATTTTTTTATTTTTTTTTAAATTAAAATCATTTTCGGCTACAACAAACTCAATAACGTCGTATTTTTCAATCTTAGCACTCTAGCATACTAATAAGTCACGAGCCGCCTCTGCTCCGTGGTTAAGTGGTCAAAATGCTAACAATGTAGAAGTCACGGATTCAAATCTCGGCGTGCGCGAATAAAATTAATTCAACCAGCTTGTGTTATGTAATACGAGTATGTTATATATTTGTGGCACGTTCCAGGATGGAAGATACTGCTAGAATCGCCCTGGTAAAAGACCACAATTAAGAATCGTTACGTTACTTGAAATGGCTTTAAGCCGTGTTTCGTGACCAGATCTAAATAGCCAGGTACTTCCCCACCTTCCTCTTTCACTTCGCCTTCTCCTCCTGACTACATTCAGCTTCACAACATACCTCAATTGGGGATGCCATAGTCCCACTGGCTCCAAGCGGTTGGGAGCAGTTGGGACTCTTGTAAAGTATTCACGCAAAAAAAAAGTGTGGAAGAAGTGGATAAGAGGAGGAAAAATGAGCTTGGGAAGTATCTGGATATTAAAGAATTTTATTTATTTTATTTTTTATTATTTTAAATGAACATACATTTCTTTTTTATTTGTTGGTAAACTGCCCATCCCACTAAGCATAAGCCTGTGTTGGGATGGCAATTTGTAGAAGTTATTTTTTTAGCTTCTTAGTAACATGTTAATATCGAAAAAATAGTACATACATAATAAAAATAAAAATTATAGAAGTAAATGACAAATTTGAAGATACAGAATCTACATATTAAGAACTAAACTAAACTTGGTTTTTAAGGTGAGTAATGATATTGCTTTTAAAGGAGCTTTTGGTTTGTATGTTTCTGATGGTGCTGGGCAGAGAATAGAATTGCTTAGTGGCGTTGTACTTAAAACTTTTTTGTCCCAAAGCGGTTTTATATGCTGGGATATTAAAGATTTTTTGTGTGACTGCCTTAAGGTTCTAGAAATTTTCCTTTCTTCAAACATACGAACATTATTAAATTGGTGCAATATGATATTTTTAGTTGTTGATTTTTATAGGATGGTTACTAAACATAGTTAAAGCCATTTCAAGCAAAGATAAGCATTTTAATGTTTTTCTCTCGCTAACAAAATACTATGGTGTCTTTCACTATGGAACCAGGTGTACAAATAGTTGCATTATATTTTTTTATCTGATTTTACTAAAACATTAAAAAAGTTATTTATGGTTTTAAAGTTTATTTTGTAGAACTCCATTTTAATTTTTAGGTTTTTTACTTTTATTTAAACAATAATTATTATTATTTTAATTTTTAAAAAACAGTTTTTAGTTAAAAGCTCTGCGATGTAATTATTTTTACGCGTTACGCATTAAAAAAGTTTTTCGGCACTATTTTAATTTCTCGCTGTAGACATTCCATTTAAATACATAAGAAAAATAGCCACGTCAGGTTGTGAATACCTGAATTCTGAGTCCTGAAGAGGTGATAACGTGCGAAAACTCCGGGTTGTGAAATATGTTATACGTGCTTGGAATAAACAAAAAGGATCAGCTTAATTTTGGCGATTCACGATCGGAATGGGAAACTTATGAAATTTTGCTAAATATAGTGGGTGTATTTAAAGCTAGCCCCTACTGCCCCAAACTCGTTAATCAACGCACGCCATTGCCCTAGTGTTTTGCCAAGCATGTACGTGTGTGTGATAACCTTATTTTGTTGATAATGTTATTTATGATTCGTCCTTAAGGTGATGTATATATGAACTATCCGAGTATTACTTTTTTTAATTTTTTAAATTTATTTATTAACTTTTTGTTTCATACATTATTTTTTTTACATTACCTACCTCACTAGGTCATAAGAACCTGTTCTGAGGTAAGTGACAGTGAGTACAAGTAGAATAATTTAAAAAAAATGATATTTATTACACAATGTTCTAGTTTGTCATGGTGAAGAATTTCATGTGCTATTTTAGAAGGTCTTCGATTTCCTTGCGGTCCTTACTCATTAGCCATTTAGTAATTTTTTGATTAAAGGAATAGATATTGGTGATAGCTACAGTCTGCGGCGGGAGTTTTTTGTAAGTGTGAGGCGCGATGTACATATGGTGTCTTTGTACAAAAGCTGTATTGTATTTAAGTACTAAAAGTCTTTCTTGTTGTTTGGCCTTTATTATTATTATTATAAAGACGATAGGTACTAACCTACATGGTATAGAAACTAATATTATAAAATTATTAAACAGCCTCTTTGTCGAGTGGTAAGACGATCGACTATGAATCCAGTGATCACAAGTTCGAACCCGGCGTGCCCAAATAATAATTATTTTATTATTATTTGTGACATAATACATTTAATTCATACAAATAATATGTAGTCAGTTTAGAATTGAAACGTTGCTTTAAATAGCTTTAGCCGTGTTTGGTGACTAGATCTGAATATCCAGATAGTTCTCAACTCTCCTCTTACCCCATCTCCTTCCTCTTCCCACTGCCTTGAACTTACAACACACCCTAATTGGGGATGCCATAGTCTCACTGGCACTAGACGGCTGGGAGAGTTGGCGATTCTGATGTGAATACAGCCTTATGGTAATATTATGCGAATTGAAAAATACATGATTACCTACCCATAAGAATATCCATGGAAAGTCACTAGTCATAAATCTTAGCCATAAGTCCACAGTTTTAAGTATATTTATTTATAAACTAACGGACTAAAGTCCAATTACAAAAAAATACAAAACACGAAAAAGAAAAAAGAGCAACAGAGAAATGACAGAACATACATAATATTAAACGAAGCCATGACAAAAATAAATAAGAAAGAACATTTAAATCAAAGTCAAGGTCAAGTCAAAGTTTTGTTAAAAAGATACATCGTAATGAATGAGTCATTATTTATACGTCTCTAGTTATTAGTCTTAGTGACAAGTTGTAGATTATATAAATTACGTTGTAAAGCGCCCTTAACCCCCCTTAACTATGATGTGTAACGACTACACATTGCTTCTAAAAACATAAATATCTCTATAACCACCATAAATACTGGCTTTACATTTTGGTTATTCCTTCATAATACATTAATGAAAAAATAGTGTTTGTATTAATAAGCACTTATCGGGCCCATACGAGATATTTTGTGAAAATCGGGAGTTAATTCACCAATACTATCAAACGTGTGAAAGTTTGTGACGTAGGTATAATTATTCTAATGAACCGCTATGGGATGCGAAGATACGCAAAGAGTGCGCGGGGAGATACGACGCTATTCCCATCTCACTTGACTTCGCTATATGGGAACCCGAGAAATAGAATCTCAGTTCACAGTTGTGCTTTTTCCTTCTAGATACACAGTGACTACGAGCTTGAGCTTACCGGCAGTAACTTTCGGGCATCTCTTGAAGACTGTCCCCTCGCCTATTTTGTGAGCGTCTGCCGATGGTTTTTTCATGTTTTGATCTTTTAAATTTCAATTATTATCACTTTTGACATCAAATACGATTAATTTAAGCGATTGGCCATGAATATTTTTATTTTTCTGATTTAAAACCGCAATTTTTCAGCTGTGTTACGATTACACAGCACCGGGACGAATACTGATTTAGCACAGTAAGGGGAAGGTAAAGTTGATTTTATTTCACGAAAACGAGGCTACAAAAATCAACCATTTACTATTATTATTGATTGATGGATAACGTAACAGAAGAATACGTCATACGCTGAAAGGTTCAGCTCATTGGGTGAAGATTGCCTTGGTGATAGCCAACCTTTGATTGGAGATGGTACCTGAAGAAGACATTTTTGTATGGCTTCTGTAGCGCATACCACGCGATTAGGTTACTTAACAGTCATTCCCTAAACTTTTCGATCACCTGGGCTTACTTTTGCAATTTGCTTTCATCTTATCGGTAATCATCCCACAATTTCACTGCATCCAATCTGCTCCCCATCTTCCTGGCTTGTTCCAAGCCTCTTTGTTTTTATTATACCATAACGTCTCCTGAAGGAATTTACAAAATGCGGGAACCAACCGCAAGTAAACGTAACTACTCCAAAGCGAAATCCACTCAAATAAGACGATTCATTACGTATTGAGTGAAACGTTTGCATTTTTTACGTTTTAATTTTCATTAGTTTTCGTTGCCGTATATCGTCGCCGGAAAGGCAAAAGGGGCTAAGCGAAACTTTGGTCGAAAATGAGTTCTACGTAGTTTTGATCAGTTTAGATCGAATGCTCTGACTTTCATTTAATTCTGAATACTTCTGTGGTCCTTCAGCCATTTAAAATATACGAGGCCTGTTCAAAAGAAAAGGTGAACTTTGAATTTTCGCGGGCTGTGTACATTCGATTATCGTTTTTTTTGTTGTTATATTGGTACACATATGATTATCATATGTTAGCATAATCAGCCATTTTGGATTAGTGGTTTGTTTTTGACAACTGGAAAGGTTAATTACGTTTTTGTGTGTTCTTCGATTTTTTACTTTTGAAAAAAATGGATAAAAATATCAAAAAGTATTAAATTTTTTTTTAGGTTTTTTTAATTTAAACAATAATAAATTTTAAACGCAGTTTTTAAATGTTAACTGTGAACTTGCTCGATTCTTTGTGTTAAAAATCTTTGTCTCGAATAAAGTGTTTTCTATAAAAAGTGGTTTAAAGCGCTTTACAGAAGGCCGAGAAGACGTTAATGACGATGAGCGTCCTGGAGTTGTGGAAAAACTTTACTTTTACTTTTTTTTTTAAAGTAAGACAAACATTCCCGGGCTACGAATAACCCGACAATATTTGAAAAACTCCTACTGCCATCATAAGAAGTGGAAGATGTTGCTTGTGCAATGATGGAGGACTTAGCCAGCAGAGGAATTGAACGCACGACGCCCGGGTGGGAATCCGACGCGTTCTCCACTCAGCTACCGACCGGTCGTGAGTGGAGAACGCGAAAACAAATTATGGATTTTATTCTTTGATCCATTTTTTTCAAGTTTGCGATTTTTTAAAGTTTTTTGTTTTATTGTTTTTTAGCAGTTTATTTCAAGATTCCTTTTCTCTATCTCCTACCCCTCCATACTACCTTCAGCCTCACAACATACCCCAATTTGTGATGCCACAGTCTCACTGGCTCTAGACGGTTGGGAGCAGTTCAGACTCTTGTGCGGTATTTACTGTAAACAAAAAGGTACAAATTTGAAATGTTCACACTTGTACGGTCGTACGCACTCACAAAGGAAATTAATAATCAAAATCAAAAATAATTTTAAGCCTTCACGGTTTGTAAAAAGCTACAAAGAAAACAACAAAAAAAAGATGTTTGAAACTAAACAGATTCTGAAGATTAAGATTTTGACTTTTTGTTTATCATTACAATTGGAGGAAAATTGAAAAATCAATATCAATAATCTTCAGTGAAAAGTATGAGATCGATTAAAAATGTCGGTTTCTTATAAGATCACAATGGCTGAATTGGTTGAAGCGTTATTCCCGGATAGAGTAAAGGACCCGAGTTCGAGTCTTAGTTGTGACCATTGTCTTTTTATTTTATGGCTCATTCTGTTTCATATTTGTTGTGTCGGACGTACATGGTCCTCGATAATGTGTAGTCGATAAACTAGACTTAAGATTGTTTATATTATTGTTCATAGGGAAATATTATGTAGGCAAATTCCACCCGCGGCTCGTTACGTCGCAATGACGCAAAGAGATAGCCCTTCGGGCTGGGACACCCCCGAATAGGGAGAATTCCAACGCGATGACGGGACTGAGCGTGGACCGACGCCGACCGCGCCCGGCAAGGCAAGAGCCGATCCACGCGGGTGGAATTGACCTGTCTGGCTTTATCGCGAGAGCCGGGTCAATCACACGGCCAAATAAATTATACCATCGTGATGAATCGACTCTCGGCTACACACTCATTATAGAATTAAGTATGTAAATGTTAGGATAAGTTAGTTATTAAGAGTTTAGCCCCAAAAAACCGGGCATTATTTGTAAACTGTATTTTTGATTTGTAATTGTGAACTAAATAAAAATGATAGAGAGGCAAAATAAAGTTGAGGTGAAAGCTGGTGGAAAGGAGAAAGGGGATAGGTTGCTAAAATCTATCCCACAAAATTGCCAACTGGCCGGGGAGAGAGAGAAAGAGGATGCTAAATCCTCTCATACAACGCTCTTCCGCCCCGGCCGTGCGCTCTCAAGGCAATAAAATATTGCGCAAAAATGGGAGAAAAGGCAGATCACCAGCATTCTCCGCCAGTACCACACACCTTGACTTCTCTTCGCTTCGACATCGCCTTCAAACTTGACTCCCGACTTTTCTCTGACCATCACCTGCCCCCCTGGACCGCCTGACTACACCTCTCTCTGGACCAAACCCGCAGCATCTTCACTTGAAAGCCGAGGCCCTACAAGTTGACCCCGTCGGCTCCCTTACAACGAGACCGACCGCTTGGAGCACTTCATAGATTGGGACCGCTACCCTATTACAGTTTACTTGTGTGCCCTGTTACGTCGGGTACATTTGTGTTGTTAATTATTGATATTATTTAAATATTAAAAAATGAGCATTAATGGTTAAATTAAAGTATTCTTATTTCAAAATTTAAAAAATGTTAAAGATACACCTTATTTTCTCTTACATATAACACAGAAAAATTATGTTCATGGAAGGAAAGTAATTTTACGGTGCAGAAAGTGAGTCGTTCTGGAATAACGTTTTTGCAGAGTTCTCGGAAAAAGCGATTTCATATATTGTATAATATTAACTCCGAAAAAAATAAACTCCTATACCGTTTAAATAGCTTGTAACCGTGATAAATCGCAGGAAAATCGTATTAGCTGGCAGCGGAGGATTGACTGGAGGAATTTGTCGACTAGCTGGAAGCAAAAGCTTTCACACCTGTAGGGAATTAGCAAGGTTTAATACTGAGTAAAAGAAACAAAATGGAAGTATTACCAACGAAAATAAAACGTCTGACTATGGTGGGGTCCAAATGAATAAGCCAAATTAACAGGGAGTGGATTTAATTTAATTTATTTTTATTAAATACCGCACAAACGTCCAAACTGCTTCCAACCTTCTGAAGCCAGCGAGACTGTGGCTTCCCCAAATGGGGTGTGTTGTGAGGTTAAAATATTCAGATCTGGTCATCAAAAAAGGTCCAGACTTCGAGTCTAAGTCATAACCTAATCTTTTTGTTTTTCGCACGTTTTCTATTTTTTTCTAAGAGAGGAGTGTGAAAATAATATGTGATGCGAAAGTGAATGGAAGAAGAGGTCGGGGACGCAGTCTCAACTGCTCCCGACCGTCTGGAGCCAATGGATTTATGGCATCCCCAAATGCAGTATGTTGTGAGGTTGAAGGTAGTGGGGAGGGAAAGGAGATGCAGAAAAGGAAGGTTGGGAAGTACCTGGTTATTCAAATCTGGTCACCAAACACGTCTAAATCTATTTCAAGCTACTTTTTGATTCTGAATGGTGGTCTTTCACCTGGGTGATTCTTAGAGTTTCTAAATATTATTTTATATTTTTGTTTCGAAAAACGCACAGTTTTGTTCGAAATAAATAAATTCAACTCTTTTTAAAAAGTAGAGAATTCAAACGTATATTATTTTAATAACTGTTGGTAGCTGAGTGGACAAACGTGTCGGATTCCTCCTGGGCGTCGTGGGTTCGATTATTCTGCTAACTAAGTCCTCCATCATTGCACAAGCAACATCTTCCGCTTATTATGTGATGGTAGTGAGAGTTTTAAAAATATGTTCAGGTTATTCGTAACTCGGAAATGTTTGTCTTTCTTTTAAAGAAATAAAATCAATTGAGAATTTCAGCTCAGCAACATGTTCTGGGTAATAATTCTTATAAAAAAATTTTTTTTTGTGTTTAGTTTGTAGAACTCAATACAATTTTTAAGCAATTTAAAATTAATCAATGTAAAAATATTATTATGTTCGATTACTTTTTTGTTTTTATGCTTTTCTGACAGTTCTTTTGTCTTTCAAAGCCATTTGCTTTATGTCAGCTTTGAACACTGACATATCTATCACAAGAACAAAAAAAAAAACAAAAACTAGCATATAGTAACATTATAATAATTAATATTTAGACTAATTACCGACCTGCTTCTATAAAACTATAAATTCAATGATTGAGAGCCCTGAACTATTATACTTAATTGCATTTCATGTTCCTGACAGGACGGTTACAAAGCAGACCTACCATACTATTGTAACAATTCTGCTCCAACCTCAAAATTTAACACGCCTATGCGACGAATTCCAAAATCTGGAAAACAAATACTCCGATGTCGTTGATATATTTAGCACGTCAATTTCACACTTAAATTAATTGTCTGAACTATTTAACTCTAGACCTGGTATTTTATATTATTTGTTCTTTTCATTTACAATATTTTTGTTCCTGTTATTTTTTTTTAAAGTATTTTTTGCACTGCTTTTTTTGTTTATTTTAAAATGTTAATATTTGTGTAAAAGCTTTTAACGGGCGTTAATAATTTAATAAATAAATTATTAATTATGATTAAATTATAATTATTAAAAAAAGAAAAAAAAAGAGTTATGTTGACACACCGTGTACTTGAACCGCACTTAGAAAACGTCCCCGGGTTATGGCATGTGTAGCAGGCATTTTCAAAGTGCGGTAATTCGGTTATAGCAACGCCTGTGGTTTAGAAGTTTAGTTGAGGCTTCAAACCGCAGGTTCCAAATGGCTCCAGTTAGACGAAAGATCTGTCACATAAAGTTGTAGTCCTTGAATCTCCGGTCTATTTCGCAATTCTAGATATTTTAACAGCCCTTCTACAGCGACAAATATCTTGTAAAAGTATTACGAAACCTGGAATTTACGCCGGGTTCTTTAGTACCTACGTATGCTCGGATGTGATTCACAGCTGCCGTGGCTTTGGTAAGACGTACTTTTTTTTCAGAAATCGTAATCAGATCAACCAAAAATACGTTAAGCTTGTTGACAGGTTGCTTTTAGCATCTAGATTTTCTTAAACCGAGGTTTAAAAACTCCAACCTTAATCAAAGATTTAAGCTATATCCACAACGCCTAAGAATCGATCAGGCAACTTTGTTACCCCGAAATAAATACAAATATTCATTTTTGCGTAGAAAGCTATCACTTTGTGGTTTGAAATATTTAATTAAAATAAAATAATACCTTTGTATACGACCACGGATTAAATTTTATTTTTTATGGACTTCATCGGTTTCGCTTAGCCTAAGCATCATCAGGGTACAAAATTAAACTTATTATATTACTGGTTATATATACTGATAATTACAGAGGGAGAACACAATATAAAATAAAATAAAAAAGTGAACAGTAAGAAAACAAAAGAATAACATTTAAATTATAATAAAGGAACAAAGAAAAAGAGACCGATAATATGAAATGAAAGAGGCAAAACGTCAACTGAGAACGTGATAAAGGAATAATGGGAAATTTTACTAGTTTAATATGTTTAATAGTTTCTAAATAACTCAGTGAGAGCATTGAGTTACCTATTTTTTTTTTATAATTCAACCAGGTACTGAAGACTTATGAATTTTGTTGTCAAACAAAAAAAAACTTTAAAGTGCTCTGGTGTAAACTTCCCAAAATGGCCTTTTTGCCTTTTGCCTTTTTGCCTTTCCGGCGACGATATACCCTTTATTTTCATGATTTTCGATAACCATCATGATCTTGAGTAGTTTTAATTTATTATGAATAGGATCAAGAAAAGGGATGTTTAGTTGGTTTGGGCATGTAGAGCGTATGAACGAAAAAAGGATTGTGAAAAGAATATATGATTCAAAAGTGAATAAAATAAGAAGTTGGGGACGCCCGAGGAAGACATGACGCGAGCAAGTGAATCAAATATTTAAATCGGGCCATGTAAAAAGTCAGAATAACAGAAGAGTATGTATGAGACAATGTATGAATATGAATGTGAATGAAGCAAAGAGTGTGTGCCAAGAAAGAGTTGTATTGCGGTCCGTCCTCTCTGCCCACCCCTGTGGAGAAACGGCGTGATGGTTAGTTAGTTAGTTAGTTGAATTTATTTTCTTGTTATATTAGGTTAGGTAATTCCTTGAAGTAACAATACATGGAGGGATAGCTAATTTGTTTTACCCAACCCATCCGAAATTGTAATAAATCACTTTTTCCGAGTTCTTACATCGTACACCATGAGAGAGAAAGAGACAACAAATTTCTTGGACGGCTTCTAAATACTGTCATAATGATCTTAAGCTGGTTATTTTCGATGGTTAACGGCGGGACTCCGCCCACATTTTTTATTTTGCCACTAAACTTGACACAACTAAACGGTTTTTTAGGTTAGATGCTATATTTTTGTTGATAAAAATACTGTGAAAAGGTGGCTATACGAATACACAAAAACATTATGTCGATGTGTGATACGAATGGATGTATAAATACCGTAGCCTTAGTCTTAGCCACGCCCATTTGCGCCGAGTCATGTTAAAATCATCAAAAACAAGTCCAAAACTGACTTCACTGGCTTTGGCTTGGGCTACCTCTTGTATACTCTAAGGGTAATTCCATAGAGTTGGTAGAGTAGTATCTATACAAGGCAGTTAAGTCAGTTTTTGACTTGTTTTTGATGATTTTAACCTGACTCGGCGCACTTGGGCGTAGCGAGGTATTTATATTTCCATTCATATCACATATTGACATTATGTTTTTGTTTATTCGTAAAGCCACTTTTTCACAGTATGTTTATCTACAAAAATATAGCATGCGCCCTTGAGGTGATTTTTCACAAAAACGGCGCTATACAAATCGTCCAAATATTATTATTATTATTATTATAACCTAAAAAACTGTTTGGTTGTGTCAAGTTTAGTGGCATAATAAAAAATGTGGGCGGAGTCCCGCCGTGAACCAGGAGCTTAAGATCATCCTTACAGTATATTGAAGCGATCTATGAAATTTGTTGTCTCTTTCTCTCTCATGGTGTGTAAAACCCGGAGAAAGTGATTTATCGCAAGTTTGTGTTGGTTGGGTAAAAATAATTAGCTCTCCCTTCATATATTGTTATTTCAAGGGTAATTCAGTTTTAAGCACACTTGAGGTGAACTATCACAAAACTGCGGGCTTTAAAAATTCAACGTTAGTATTATTTGTATAATATTCTATTATAAACTTCTCGCATAACCTTTGATAACCCCACATATATCCTGTAATGAACCACTCACCGCGCAAGAAAACTTCCTTCGCCAGCAGTAGATTTATTCTCGACATCTCCATTCATTATCCACTGTATCATTTTACAGCATCCGCGACTGTAATACCTTTCAGAGAGAGAGAAACGAGATACGATCCCGTAAAAGAAAACAGATCGAAATGACGCAGTGACACGTGATTAATTATTGTAGCTTCGAAAGAAAATCTTTGCTAAGATTCCGATTGAATTAGGCGATACTCCTTTACCGAAAGACGTGATTAATTTCATTGCCAACATTTTTTGACGGGCCTACACACATCTCCATACGAAGCACTTGTTCGCAGTATCTTGGAATACAGCTCCATTATATGGGCCCCTTCCTTAGAGTATACTAGAGGTAGCCCAAGCCAAGGCAGTGAAGTCAGTTTTGGACTTGTTTTTGATGATTTTAACATGACTCGGCGCAAATGGGCGTGGCTAAGACTATTTATACATCCATTCATACCACATATCGACATTATGTTTTTGTGTATTCGTATAGCCACCTTGTCACAGTATTTTTATCAACAAAAATATAGCATCTAACCTAAAAAACCGTTTAGTTGTATCAAGTTTAGTGGCAAAATAAAAAATGTGGGCGGAGTCCCGCCGTTAACCAGCGAAGATAGCCAGCTTAAGATCATTGCGACAGTATATAAAAGCGGTCCAAGAAATTTGTTGTCTCTTTCTCTCTCATGGTGTACGATGTAAAAACTCGGACAAAGTGATTTATTACAATTTCGGATGGGTTGGGTAAAACAAATTAGCTATCCCTCCATATATTGTTACTTCAAGGCCCCTTCAGAATGTAACTATACCCTCGAAATAGAAATAGTGCAAAAGAGGTTTATACGTTACTTATACATGAGGGAGTATACATATTACCCGTTTTTATTCCCTTCGTTATTTTTATGTAGAAAGCTAGATTTTCACACCCTGCAAGCCCGCCGGAATATGTTTTTGGGTAAACATTTTTGTAAGTTGATTTCTGGAGGAATTTATAACTCATATATACTAAAGGAGATCAACTTGTTTGCCCCGAGTAAGTATATTCGTGCGAGGCATCATGTGACGTTTTACAAACCGAAAGTCAGAACTTCCTCATACAAAAACACGCCAATATATAAAGCGATGGAACTTTTCAATGATGCTGCATCTACCTTAGATATATATAGATGCACATATATAGAGTTCTGTCATTATTTCTCGATGTACGTACAAAAGTGACCGTTAGGTACATAACGATCTACATAATCTTAAATAAAATATTTTTCCACACACATTTTTACACTTGTTAATTCAACGATTATGGCATAACGTGTTTATATGAATGAACCTCTCTTACCATATATCTCATATTTTTGTTTTTAACAAACTAACTAACTAACCAACCATCACGCCGTTTCCCCGCAGGGGTAGGCAGAGAGGACAGACCGCCATATAACTCTGTCTTGGGACACACTCCTTGCTTCATTTACATTCATACGTCGTCTCATACATACTCTTCTGTTATTCTGACTCTTCACATGACCCGATTCAAGTATTTGATTTACTTGATCGTGCCATGTCTTTTTCAGGCGTCCTCGACTTCTTTTTCCATTCACTTTCGCATCATATATTCTTTTCACACTCCTTTCTTCGTTCATTGGCTCTACATGCCCAAACCATCTAAGCGTCCCTTTCTTGATCCTATTCATTACGCTCACATCAGCTTTGCATTCTTTCCGGATATCCACATTTTTAATACGATCATACATGGTTCTACCGCACATACGTCTCAAAGATCTCATTTCCACAGCATTCAGTCTACTTTCTTCCTTCCTCTGCCAGTTCCATGCCTCACTGCCATACATCAGGGTTGGTATAAGTACTTCATTGTGGACTGCTAGCTTCGCTTCTTTGGACAATTTATTATTTGCGCCAACAGCGTTCAGTCCTCCATTAATGGAGTTTCCTGCATTCACCCTTCTTTCAATATCCTTATCAGCCTTTCCGTCTCTCGTAAACATACTTCCTACATTACTCATATATCATATAATGCATCACACTACTCCAGTTTTTACTATCTTGTCTATATGTGAGGTGTAAATAAATATGTAGTTTCTTTTATTACACTATTAATGTCTCTACAATATTTTTCATATCATTCATCTCTTAATGTATTTGGTGAGCAACTGTTTTTTAATGAGATATTTGTTGAATAAATAAATAATAAATAAATCTTCTAAAAGTATTACGTGAGCCTGAGATTCAATCAAACATCTTAGGTATTTACCAACCTTCCTCTTCCCCATCTCCTTACCTTCCACACTAAATTTAGCCCCACAATGGTTGGGAGCATAGAGTTGGTAGAGTAGTATCTATCCAAGGCAGTGAAGTCAGTTTTTGACTTATTTTTGATGATTTTAACCTGACTCAGCGCTCCTGGGCGTGGCTAAAACTAAGGGTACGGTATTTATACATCCATTCATAGCACATATCGACATAATGGTTTTGTTTATTCGTATAGCCACCTTTTCACAGTATTTTTATCAACAAAAATATAGCATATAACCTAAAAAAACCGTTTAGTTGTGTCAAGTTTAGTGGCATAATAAAAAATATGGGCGGAGTCTCGCCGTGAACCAGGAGCTTCAGATCATTGCGACAGTATATATAAGCGGTCTATGAAATTTGTTGTCTCTTTCTCTCTCATGGTGTACGACGTAAAAACCCGGAGAAAATGATTTATCGCAAGTTTGTATAGGTTGGCTAAAAATAATTAGCTCTCCCTCCATATATTGTTACTTCAAGGTTGGGAGCATTTGGGACTCTTGGGCATTTTTATAATAAATAGCGCACAGTAATCCCGCTTGGTCTTTAACCGTCTGGAGCCAGTGAGACTATTGCATCCCCAACTGGGGTATGTTGTGAAACTGAGGGTTATGGGGAGGGGGAGGAGATGGGGAAGAGGATATGGGAAGTACCTGGCTATTTAGATCTGGTAACCAAACACGGCTGAATCCATTTCAAGCAACGTTCCGATTCTGAATGGTGGTTTTTCACCAGGGCGATACTTTGAGTATTTACCACGGGAAACTTCTGACACATATTAATCAAATAGAATTTATTGGCGCACGCCAGGTTTGAACCCGCGATATTTGGATTCATAATCGAGCCTCTTACCACTCGACAATGAAGGCCGTCATAATACTCACTAAAAAAAAGTTTCCAAAATAAGTTTAATGTAAACAAGGTGTATAGTATAGGTAGGTTTATTGATATGGATCAGTGGTACTCGGTCATGAATAGGACTTTCAAATATTAATATATATATATATATATATATATATATATATTAATATTTGAAAGTCCTATTATATTTATATATATATATATATATATATATATAAATATATATATATAGTATATATTTATATATATATATAGTATATATTTATTCAACCCTGAAAAGTTTCAGGTAGAGCCGAAACCAGTTGGTATGTGTATCCAATAAAGTGGTCTTAAAACAAAGTTACTTTATTTTTAATTTAATTATGTCTAAGTGAGTGCTTCAATTATGAAACGTAATGTTTTGCACTACTTCTGCATACTTTCTGGAATAAAACTGTATTATTGTTATAAATATTCACCTGTTTAAGACTACCATCAAAAATCGAAAGGTTGCTTGGAACGCCATGTTCTTCCCAACAAAAAAACATAACAATTAACATAGTATAACATAATACAATAGATTAGAAGTGCGCTGACTATTGTTTTCTTAACATATCTGACAAACGAAAGAATGCGGCTGACGGCTGATGCGCGGAAACGCATCATTGTTGTACGGATTGTCTATTACCCGAACAGCTTCGGAAAAGCTGCGCAGTAAACGGAAGGCCATTTTTCGGGCTCTCACTTGCAAAGCACTCATTAGCCCGAGATTTTTTGTGTTTCTGAATGGTGCTCTATTATATGAAAAAAAATATTGTTAAATATTTGTAAAGTTGCATGGTACAAGAACAATAAATATCTTCGAAATTCTGAGTGAATCATAAGGGTCAGCACCCAAAAATACACAATTTTCGGCTAAAATAGTAATCTTTTAAAGTTCAAAATGCCTTGGCTGGTTTTTGTGTTTTTTATAGAGTTTAGTATGGACATTTAAGTATGTTTTTCATAGAATTTAAAGGATAACAGTTAAAAAATTGTGTTCACTGGAATCCTCAATTAATTTTTTTAACTACCCATAGAAAAATTTGCAGATAAATAATTTGTGGTATTGCTTATATTAGAATGCTGCGAAGTAACGATTTGCGTATTTTTTTAGTACTGACCCTTAAGTGTATTTCATCTTTCATTTCAATTAAGTGGAACCTTTTATTTTTTTTCATTCGAAGTAATTCTATTAATTTATTCGTGCTTATTCAAATACTAACGCCATCTTTAAAAGATTCGATGAAGAGCATTGAAAAGAATACGCTTAGAAAGTTCTTGCCTGTACCAAAAGTACGCAATTTTTTGTATTTTTTTTGCATTATTTTATACAACTTTTTGTTGATTAGCAACTAACACTCTTGCAATTAAAAATCTGTATGAGTGTTGAATAGGCTATTCGTTGGTTTGAAAAATAAATATACGAGGCCTGTTCAAAAGAAAAGGAGAATTTTAAATTTTCGCGGGCTGTGTAGATTCGAGTATCGATTATTGTTGTTGTTATGTTGGTACTCATATGTTTATCATATGGTAGCATTATCAACCATTTTGGATTAGTGGTTTGTTTTTGACAGCTGGAAAGGTTAGTCACGTTTTTTTGTGTTCTTTGATTTTTTACTTTTGAAAAAAATGGATCAAAGAATTAAATCCATGTTTCATAAATCCATATTCTTTGACCCATTTTTTTCAAAAGTAAAAAATCGAAGAACACACAAAAACGTGACTAAGCTTTCCAGTTGTCAAAAACAAACCACTAATCCAAAATGGTTGATAATGCTAACATATCATAAATATATGTGTACCAACATTACAAAAAAATCGATAATCGAATGTACACAGCCGGCAAAAATTCAAAATTCACCTTTTCTTTTGAACAGGGCATGTACATAAAAAAATAATGAATTTTAATAATCTCAATACAAATATGAAACAGAAAAAAGCCAGACACTAAAAAGAACAATGGTCATGACCGAGACTCGAACTCGGAACCTCTACTTTATCCGGGAGTAACACTGCCAATTAAGCCATCAAGACCTCATTAGAAAGCGGTATTTTTAAATGATCATTGTTCTTTTTAGTTTCTGTTTTAGATTATTAATAAATTTTAAATATTCGATAATTAATAAGTATTAGTGCTTTAAAATTAACTCCAATTTTAACAAAGAAATATATATATATAGCGTGCAATATAGTTGTGAATGATGAATACTTGGAGCAAGTGGATGAGTTTGTGTATTTAGGAAGTATGTTTACAAGAGACGGAAAGGCTGATAAGGATATTGAAAGATGGGTGAATGCAGGAAACTCCATTAATGGAGGACTGAACGCTGTTGGGGCAAATAAGAAATTGTCCAAAGAAGCGAAGCTAGCAGTCCACAATGGAGTGCTTATACCAACCCTGATGTATGGCAGTGAGGCATGGAACTGGCAGAGGAAGGATGAAAGTAGACTGAATGCTGTGGAAATGAGATATTTGAGACGGATGTGCGGTAAAACCATGTATGACCGTATCACAAATGTGGATATCCGGAAAGAATGCAAGGCTGATATGAGCGTAATGGATAGGATCAAGAAAGGGACGTTTAGATGGTTTGTGCATGTAGAGCGAATGAACGAAGAAAGGAGTGTGAAAATAATATATGATGCGAAAGTGAATGAAAGAAGAAGTCGAGGACGCCCGAGAAAGACATGGCACGATCAAGTAAATCAAATACTTGAATCGGGTCATGTGAAGAGTCAGAATAACAGAAGAGTATGTATGAGACGATGTATGAATGTAAATGAAGCAAGAAGTGTGTGCCAAGACAGAGTTGTATGGCGGTCCATCCTCTCTGCCTACCCCTGTGGGGAAAAGGCGTGATGGTTAGTTAGTTAGTTAGTTTATATATATTTATATATATGTGAATACCGCACAAAAGTCTCAGTATCTTCGGACTGCCCAGAACCAGTGGGACTATGGCATCACCAATTGGGGTATGTCATAGAGGCCAAACGCGTGTTGATGAGAAGGAGATGAAAGAGGAAGGTTAATAAGTACCAGGTTATTCAGATCTGGTCACCAAAAATGACCACAGCCATTTCAAGGAACGTTTCTATTCAGAATGGTGGTTTTTCACCAGGGCGATACTGAAAGCATTTACCATTATGGAAAGTGTCGCAAATATACTATTCATTATTTAATATCAATTTAATGTGAAATTATTTGCGCACGCCAGGATTCGATTCCGTGACCTCTGGATTCGTAGCCGAGGCTCTTAACCGCTCGACCACGGAGGTTGTCATTTGGTTTTGTCGGTATTGCAGCGTATGTCGAGTCGAACATAGTAGTACTCACACGGGTGGATTTCTTGCATACAACTTGCTTTTTTCCAAAATTAAAAAAACAAAAAAAAAAAACGAATATTCATAATACAAATACAAATGCACCAAACATCTAATAAAAAAACCTTAAATCGTTAAAAAATCACATTTAATTTCAAAATACATCGCTTGACCAAATTTAAATTATATGATTACAAGTGGTAACCTAGTAAATTTTCTATCTAACGCCTAAAAATATTTTATATTTTAATGTATTTTATGGAATTATCGCACTAAAAGAACCCACTTTCGTTAAGTAGGAAATTAATTTAATTTTTAAAAATCATATCGTGTAGGTAAAACGTTCCCGATTTAAGGCTTAGCACCCAAAATGGCACTATACGTCACTTTGTGACTTTATAATACAAGCAATACTGTACATAATTTATCTGTAAATTATACATGGGCACTTAGGAATTCAATTTTTTAAAATTCAATGAAAAAAATTACAAAATGTCAGTAAAAGGTGGAGTTTAAAAAGCCGCCCAGCCATTTCTGAACGTTTTACCTAAAATTCCAGTATGAATTTCATATAAGATTTAAAAGATTACTGTTTAAAAATGGTATTTACAAGAAACCTCAGATATTCCCTTAACTACTCGTAAAGAATGAACAGAAAAAAAACGTTTGCAGTATTGCTGGTATTAGAAAGCCAAACATTGTGTATTTTGGGTGCCAACCCTTAATAATAACAAATTTTCAACTTTTTTCCACTATTTTTTAACAAAAAATAATATTAAAGAAATTGTATCACTATGAAATCATTAAAAAGGAGTTCCACCACGAAATGACAATTTCAAAATTAGAAATAACAAATGGTTCCTTTTTAAAAAATCGCTGATAAAATAATGCATTCAATATTTCTGAATAATGCGTTTTATTTTTCCTTAAAGCAATTTTCTTTTTAAGAGTGGAAAATGCTGATGAAAATTGAAATTACAATCTAAAAATGTATTTAGCTATGTAGGTAGGTAGTAAAATAATAATTGACATCCTCCGCGGTCGAGTGGTTAAGATTTTTTATTACGAATTTGTGTTATTTTATTTTGTATCGTCCCGGTGAAAGACCACCACTCAGAATCGAAACGTTGCTTGAAAATACTTGAGCCGTGTTTGGTTACCATATCTGAATAGTACGTAACAACTTTCCTCTAAACCATCTACTTCCCTTTCCTACTATATTCAACCTCAAAACATACTTTAATTGGGGATGCCATAGTCTCACTGGCACGGTTGAGAGCAGTCGGGACTTTTTTGCGGTATTCACTATAAAAAAGGCAAGTAGTTATATAATAATTGAAAGCCTCTGTGGTCGAATGGTTAAAATTCTTGTTTACGAATCATTAGGTCACGGGTTAATATCCCCGCGTGCGCAAAATAATTTTATATCAATAATTTGTGTTATTTAATTTTGTATCGTCCTGGTGAAAGACCACCATCCAGAATCGAAACGTTGCTTGAAAATGCTTTGGCCGAGTTGGGTTACCAGATCTGATTAACTAAGTACTTTACAACCATCCCCTCCCCTATCTTCTTCTACTCCCTACTATCTTATTGCATTTCACGTTCCTGGCAGGACGGTTACAAGGCAGTACCTGCCATACTATTGTGACAATTCTGCTTCAACCTCACAATTTAACACTCCTATGCGACAAATTCAACTTTGGTGAAAAAAATACTCCGATATCGTTGATGTATTCAGCACTTCAATATAACACTATAAGTATGACTTTGTACAGTTTTTTTCATCTGGTAGAGCCAAACTAATTGTGGAAACTATTTAATTCTGGACCTGTTTTACAATATTTTTGTACCTGTTCTTCAATATTACTTTTTATTTTCTTTTCCAATATTTTTTGCACTGCTTATAAGTTTATTGTTTATTTATTTTTTGAATATTTGTGTAAATAGTCTTTAACAGGGGTAAATAAATCTTCAGCCTCAAAGCATACCCCAATCGGGGATGTCATAACCTCACCGGCTCCAGAGGGTTGGGAGCAGTCGGGGCTCTTGTACGGTATTCACATAACAAAAAAAACACCAATGAAAGCTCGACAGACTTAAGAAAAGCCATTTACTCAACTCGGAACTTTGAATATCCATTAGTCTACGTAAATGCGAGCGATAAGGCGCTGTCTTGCCGATTTTTTTAAAAAAGATTTTTTTATGTGTCTATGGAAAAAACTAATTGTAAGACGGTAATTTTTCATTCGTGACATGGAAAATAATTCCGTCATCGCATCGCATTTTGAACGATCACGTTTACGCAGACCTTTTGAAATGCCAAAAAGGAAAAAAAGAAACAATATTATTATTATTAACAATAATCTGTTGAATATTTTTAAAATTTATAATTCAATGGCGCAAATAAGAAATTGTCCAAAGAAGCGAAGCTAGCCGTCCACAATGGAGTGCTTATACCAATACTGATGTATATGTATAAAAACATGTATGACCAAGAGACCAAGACTGTGAGCAAGAATAAATGACCGTATTAAAAATGTGAATATCCGGAAATAATGTAAGGCTGATGTAAGCGTATTGAATAGGATCAAGAAAGGGACGCTTAGATGGTTTGGGCATGTAGAGCGAATGAACGAAGCAAAGAGTGTGAAACCAATATATGATGCGAAGGTGAAGGGTCAAAATAACAGAATGAGAATGAAGCAAGGAGTGTGTGCCAAGACAGAGTTGTATGGCAGTCCGTCCTCTCTGCCTACCCCTGCGGGGAAACGGCTTGATGGTTAGTTAGTTAGTTATAATTCAATCAGAATAAAGTTTTTGAAAAAGGATATTTAAATTTGGGCTAAACTGGGTGCAGGTCACTTTTAGTATTGCCACGTTATCAATGTATTGTGCACCGATACATGTTACTGCGTGCGTGAAAGCTTTCCTAGCGAGAAAGAGACAAAGTCACATGATCGCATCGCACAAGACAGTAAAAAGTAATATACCGAGCGCAGCTGTTTTTTTTCTTTAGATTTAAAAAAAAAAATCGGATGAAATCCGTTAAGGTTCAGCACTCAAGATTGACGCTAAACGTTACTTTGTAGCATTATAATACAGGCAATATTGCAAATGATTTATGTACTTATAAAAATGTCTGAGGTTTCCAGTGAATACAATATTTTACCTGTTATCCTTTAAATTCTATGAAAAACATCAGTAAAAAGTGCAATTTGAAAACTAGCGAAGGCATTTTTGAACTTTTTACCTAAAATTCCAGAAAGCATTTCTTAAAGAATTAAATTGATAACTGCTTAAGATTTGTATTCACCAGAAACCTTGAACATTTTATCCAACTATCCATATAGAATTAACAGATAAATATTCTGCAGTTTTGCTTCTACTAGAAATCCAAAAATAGTGTAGTTTTTGGGTACTGACCCTAAAGTTTAAATGTTTACTTGAATTAGAATAAACTTAAAAAGCTTATTGAAACGATATAAATAATTTAAAACAAAATATGAAACAGAAAAGACGCGAAAAATGTGACCGAGACTTGAAATCGGAATCTTTACTTTATCCCGGAGTAACGTATCTGCCAATTGAGCTACCGAAACCTTTGTAAAAACTGTAATTTTTATCAATCAGTATTTATTTAAAAATTATTAATATATTAACATAATACATTGGTATGCAAAGCTCTAGCCGAGCACAGTTGTACAGGTAGTTATGTATTGAATAGACTATCCATATTTCTTTACGGAAGACTTATGGCATCTCACTAAGTATAAAATTAACTGTAATAATGATTATTGAAACAATATCAATAATTTTCAACAAAATATAAAACAGATAAATATACAGAAAAAAAAAATTAGGTTGCTACCAAACTTTGAATTCACAACTCTACTCTGTCCGAGAGTAACGTCTCTGCCAATTGAGCTACCGAAACATTTTTTACACACTGTCATGTCTTCTTATGTTTTTTGTTGTTGTTGAATATTATTGATATTGTATCAATAATTAATAAAATATGTACTTTTATTAAGTATTGCTTGCGGTTTTTAAGTGTTATAGCGAAAAAACACACATATATATTTTTATGTTTTTAAGAAAGACCAACATTCCCGGTTTACGAATAACCTGACAATATTTGAAAAACTCCTACTGCCATCATAATAAGCGGAAGATGTTCCTTGTGCAATGGTGGAGGAATTGAACGCACGACGCCCGGGTGGGAATCCGACGCGTTTGTCCACTCAGCTACCGACCGGTTAAATGATTAGAATTAACTGCTGATATTATTATAAACAGCCTTTGAAATAGATTTTAACAATGACAAATCTACGAAAACATTTTGTTGTTAAAATAACATAGATTGACTTGTTCCCTCGATATTAACTTCGTTAAATTGATGTAATGTTATTTATGTATAGGCGTCTATAGAAATATGATTTTTCTAACAATGTTATAAAGCGATATTATAAAGTGTCGACGAATTGAAACGATTTCTCGAACACCCTCGGGCGGGGGCTGTAAATGATAATGAGCTTGCTGGCCTAGTGGTCCAGTGGGTGTAGAATTATTATCATTGGATCCAAAGGTCGACGGTTCAGTTTTGTACCACCCACAGCCTTTTGAATCGATCCTATTTTATATCTCCGTGGGAGGAAGAATATTTTAGAAGTTAGTCAAGTATTGTAAGTTCAGCTTTAAGAGATAAAGGATTTCAATCCACTTGACAAAAGACAACACAAAACGTTAATACGCCTATAAAATCGATGCAAAGTTTTGTTACTTTGACAATACAAACTTTTGAAAAAAGTTTGGAGTTTTGATCACGTGGTTTAAAAGCCTTAAATCTTTTTTTTTACAATAAGCAGAAGTCGGATTAAATGCAATAAAAACGGCAAATTAGGTACGTTCTTTATAAGGAATTTATAAATCTTTTTTTTTCCGCTGTTTATTTCAGATTATATTCAGATTGGATGGTAGAACGAAGTTTAAACCGTTCTGAACTAAAAATAAACAGTGAAAAAAAGTTTAAGAATTGTTTTTATTGAATCATTTCAATCGAATTCCACCACGAATTAACAGCTTAAAAATAGATTCATCTCAATTCAATTATTTATTCATTTTAGAAACATTAAAAAATACAATTAAAAGGTGTTTTTAAAGATACGTAACAAAATTTATATGGGGTGTACTAAAAATAGAGTCCGAAAAATACTCTCCAAAAGAGAAGAGAAAGGTAAATTAGTAATCGAAAAGATATACATTTTATAAATAAACAAGATGGATAAATAATGTACAGTTGTTAAGCAAACAGCAATAAAGCTTGCTGTTTAAAGGCAGTTTTACTGATGCAAACAATGTCGATATCCGTAGCGATTCGATTCAACAGCAAGGTTGCCCTCCCCACCGGCATGGCCATTGGCAAGTTATCCTGCACAACAATATATGGAGAGAGAGCTAATTCTTTTTAACCAACCTTTACAAACTTGCGATAAATCACTTTCTCCGGGCTTTTACGTCGTACACCATCATAAAGAAAGAGACAACAAAATCTCCCAAATTATCAGACCGATTTAAAGTATTATTAGAATGTTCTTCGTGTCCCGCGTCTCTGTTGACTCCGCCCACACTTTTTGATACGCGAAATAAATTTACATAACTCAACGGTATATTAGGTTACATGCTTTATTTTTGTTCATAACAATACTGTGAAAAAGTGGTTATATGAATAAACAAAAACATTATGTCGACATGTGCTATGAATGGATCTATTGATTAATTTTATAAACACCGAGCAAATGGTTTTTATTTTTTAAAAAAAAGTACATATACCAGTATGTTTTTGAAAAGAAGGAATTTAGCTATATTTTGCATAAGCCACCAATTTATTTCTCTGTAAAAATATTTTATGCCAACTTAAACGAACTTCAATGCAATGTTACCAATTTGTACATCGTATTTTTTTTTCATTAAAGTTTATTAATTTTATTCTAATTAAAGCCATTTTAATTTAATCTACTTTACTGAGCTTTTTAGTAAGGATAATAGCAAAATGATACAAACTACTTTTTTTTAAATATATATCATATTATTTTCAAAAATGATATTAAGTTCATATTATACAGTCCTGATATAGGGCCAGGGCAGTCTGAATTGCCAAGGCACTGATATTTCCTAATTACAGCGTTTTTTTACGTGCCCAGCGCCTAATTGTATTTTGTTAAATGAAAAATTCAGTATTGTCCACGGGCGGTAATCGAACCCGTTGCTTTCCGACCCGACGGTGCGGATTGAAAATTTTCCCTTCTCGTTTTATTGTCGTATTTCGTTTAAACGAAAAATTCACATGGGGTGTGAACGCCAGACAACATTACGCGGAAAATAACAGTGCAGCGTGGTACGTCTTAGAAGTGTTTCGAAATTTTCGGTGTTTTAATTAAAGTTTTGACAAGGAGCACTTAAAATTTTGCCTGAGCCGGCCACCGCTTGTTTCAGGGGCCGGGCTTGTATAGAGCAAAAGCAAAACTTGGTTGGCTTTGAAAATATTAATAAACAATTGCAATAAAACATTCATAGCGCCACACCCCAAAGTGTTAAAAAAAAATTGAAATCTTGGAGTAAGAATATATATGGAGAGGTATCAGGACGGTTGAATTTACACTGACCCGATAGAAAGAGACAAAGATATGTTAAAGCAAGTTGGATAGCCTATTAATTACCGCCCACACGGAATTCGGCCATTTCTAATAAACATATTTCTACTCATTAAACAAAACAATATCAATACACCATTAAAATGATACATATAGTCAACATATCACACAAACACTAATAAGAGGAGATTTGCCTTAAAAATGATGGAAGGTTTTTTTTGATTTTATTTCTTTATATAATAAAATATGTGAAAATTCTTAAGTTCGGTCAAAAATATATAAAACTGTTAAAATATCTCAATATTAAATGTGATGTTCTATGGTACAATCTTTGTTTGGTCTTGTTTGAACATTCACGCATAGATTTATTTTTATAACCACTGCAAGTTTTTTAATCAACACAAATATACGAAATAACCTCAAAATCCGTTGACTTAAGTTATACGACTCGATGATGTGAATTTAGCGCAACAAACATTCCTACATACTTAGAAGTGTTACAATATTATGAGACGACTTTTTTGTCTCTTTTTCTCTTGTGGTTTGCGACGTAAAAACCCGTAGAAAGTGATTTAATGCAAATTTGTTTAAGTTGGGTAAAAATATGTGGCTATCTTTCCATATATATTCTCACTCCAATATTAAAATTTGAGTTTCTGGTTTCCGAAAAAATAATATCAATTGCAGAGTGCCCCGCTTCACGGAGTCCAAATTACAATTTTAATCATTCTGTAGGCTTTATGCGATAGGTAAGGCGAGATACAGCGATAATTTACTGTTATGGCCAACGAATTCTGCCATTTTCGCGGGGCTAAATTATTGAGTCGTTGATTGGGTGCAGAAAAAAATGTTACTTTACTCTATGGTTATCGAGTATAATATACCGTCGCTGGAAAGGCGAAAGCGCCATTTTGGTAATTTCACACCAGAGCACTTTTTGTTTGTTTTACAATCAAATTCATAAGTTTTTTGTACCTGGTTTGATTAAAAAAAAAAATAAACTCAATGCTCTCACTAATATACCTAAGGCAATAAAAAGTCTTAAAATTGTGTTGCTTGGGTCAAGCCTTTTCCCAAATGGTAAATATATTTTAGATGGCTGAAGGGCCAGAAAAGTCTTCAGAAACAAACGAGTCCGGCTTTGGAGAATGAATGGAGAGAGAGCTAATTCTTTTTACCCAACCTATACAAACTTACGATAAATCACTTTCTCCGGGTTTTTACGTCGCACAACATAAGATAGAAAGAGACAATAAAATTAACACACCGCTTTTATGAACTGTAAGGATAATCTTGGTCTCCCGCATCTCCGGGGACTCCGCCCACATGTTTTCGTATGCGACTGAACTCGACACAACTAAACGGTTTTTTAGGTTATACATTATGGCCCTAGTCCTAGCTACGCCCAGATCTGCCGAGTCCAGCAAATAATCAAAAACTGACTACACTGCCTTGGATGGGAAAAAAAAGTGAATACCTAAAATACCAACTGCTCCCTACCGCCTAGAGCCAGTGAGACTATAGCATCCCCAATCGGGGTATGTTGTGATGTTTAAGGTAGTGGAGACGTGAAGGAGATGGGGAAGAGAAAGGTTTAGTAACTGGCTATTCAGATCTGGTCACCAAAAACGGCTAGAGCCATTTCAATGATGAATGGTGGTCTTTCACCAGGGCGATACTAAACCACTCTGGAACGTGCCGAAAATATAGTATAAATTATTTTTATATGAATTAAATGTGTGATGATACATTTTAATTGAATTAAATTTATTTGTGCACGCCGGGATCGAACCCGCGACCTTTGGATTCGTAGTCGAGCGTCTTACCACTCGACTACGCGTCTACAGCGCCTGATCGCTTAGTGAAACTTAGATAGTACACCGGGCACAGTTGTTTTCTGTCATGCTTTAGAAAAAAAAAACTTAAATACCTGTAGCTATCTACGGTACGCGGGTTAAATTGTTTTTTTAAAGGTTTATTTATTTTGAAACATATTCTCACGTTGCTATTTTGTTATTTTTAATCAGAACTTTACCAAAAGCTGTTATAATCTAATGATCAGATTATGTTAGACCCCGATTGCATATTTCAAAGACTTGATCGACTCTGTAATGTGAGTAAGGCAGTGATAAGACAATAGCTAGACAAGCCCAAATGGTAAGTCAACCAGCGGTGAGGGAAAGGAGATGGGGAATACGAGGGTTGGGAAGAGTACCTGGTTATTCTGATTAAACCTTTCCAACGGTGGTCTCTTTACCTTCATACTGAGAATGTATTTAACTCTAGAACGATTATCTACATCTTGATTACTTTCCGATATCTGTTATATAATGAATTTGCTCACTTATACGAACGTCGTAGAGTGGTTAGCTCTTTGCCTCCTCACCTGCGGTGCTTCAAAACCTGGGGTGAGCAAAAAATAATTAAAACTCTTTGTCTGTGTTATATAATTATTTGGTATTTAAATAAAACGAATCTATGCGTTTTTAAATAAAATGAATAAGTGTGTTAAAAAGTACAAAATAGTCACAGAAACAATATCAATTTTAAACAAAATATGAAAGAGAAAAAGACACAGAAAAAAATAAAATATGTTGCTCCCGAACTTTGAACTCGCGAATTCTACTCTATCCGAGAGTAACGTTTCTGCCAATCGAGCTACCGAAACCTTTTTACACACTGTCATTTACTTCTTCTGTTTCCTTTTGTTTTGTTGAACATTATTGATATTGTTTCAATAATTAATAAAATATGTATTTATATAAAGTATTGCCTGCGGTTTTTCAGAGCCATAGCAAAAAACACACATAAATATATTTATTTTAAAGAAAGACTTACCTTCCCGGGTTACGAACAACCCGTCAATATTTGAAAAACTTCTACTACCATCATAATAAGCGAAAGATGTTGTTTGTGCAATGATGGAGGACTTAGCAGAGGAATCGAACCCACGACACCCGGGTGAGAATCCGACGCGTTTGTCCACTCAGCTACTAACCGGTTGACTTATTTCTACTGCCTCATATATTTTCACAATCGACTTTTACACTATTGACATTGTCGATAGTGTTTGAAAATATATGTCAACCGGTCGGTAGCATTGAACGCACGCGTCGGATTCCTACCCGGACGTCGTGCGTTCAATTCCTCTGCTGCCTAAGTCCTCCATCATTGCACAAGCAACATCTTCCGCTTCTTATGATGGCAGTAAGAGTTTTTCAAATATTGTCAGGTTATTCCTAACCCGGGAATGTTTGTCTTTCTTTAAAACAAAAACAAAAAATTGTTCCATTAATTAATTTCACAATGAAGCGAAAGCGAAACAAACACTAGAGTCAGGTCATGTGAAGAGTCAGAATAATAGAAGAGTATGAATTTGAATGAAACAAGAAATGTGTGCCAAGACAGAGTTGTATGGCGGTCCGGATTCTCTGCCTACCCCTGCAGTGAAATGGCGTGATGGTTAGTCAGTTAGTTACAACGAAGCGTAAAGCCTTAATAAGCTAACTTTAATTAAAAATATTAATTCTAGACTTTGTCAAAAATCCTCTAAAAATAAAAAAAATGACAGTCTTTTCCATGACACCACATATGTGTGAAATTTTGTTTGAATAAATCTTTGCTCACAGCCAAAATCTGAAGAAAAAAAAATTATATAAATGTCGGACTTTAAGATTTTGATAGAAAAATTGGTAAATACGTTTCTCCCGCAAAAAGTTTCGAGTTATTTTCGAGTTCGAATATCGGTCACGATCTAATTATGAAAATTTTATTTGTTTTCTTCCGTTCAATATTATTTAAAAAATATTGATTTTAACTTCAATAATTAATATCACAATGAACCGTAAAGCTTCGATAAGAAAAAAAAAAACAATTAAAACATTATTAAAAATGTACGTGTATACGCACCGAGCGCAGTTGTTTCTGTCATGCTTTAGATTTTTGATAATATCTACATGGTGTATTTGTGCCACGAAGGACCACCATCGTTTCATTGCTCGAAATGGAATAAATCGTATTTTTTTATTAGTTCTGAATAGTCATGTACAAATCAACGTCTTTCTTATACATCTCATTCTCTTCACCACAGACTTCAACCTTAAAATACAACCCAAATTTAACGTAGTTATACAGAAAGCATTCAACTCCAAAAAGAAGAAACTGAGAAAAGAGCGTTTGAAAATATGACGATAAAAAAGCATCAATATGCGTAATCGGCATTTGTAAAGTGAATATTAGTGTTTTTTTCATGATCATTTTATAATTTATCAAAATATTTATTAAAAACACAATGTATTTCTTTTGTTATCCTACATTTTATAATGTTTTTAAATTTCAATTCAAGTCAAATATATGCAATGTGCGTTAGTAATTTTTTTTACTAAAAATCTATTGCATTTGGAGCTAAGATGTCTTAAGGAAATATAGTACATGTCGAATTTATTAACAGGAAAACGTGTAAAACACGATTTAGTAAAATTGTGGGTTGGACGCTTTCTGCATAACTGCGTTCAATTGGGGTTGCCATAATCTCACTGGCGCCGGGCGGTCGGGACGCCTCTGCGTTAATAGCAATAAAAAATAGGTTGGAATAAATATCAAAGAATCAGCGCAAATTCGGCAAAAGTGAATTTAATTTTCGAGGTTTTTTTTCCCAGATCCCTCTACTCAAAATGTCAAATAATAAACCGCTCGTCTTACGCATGAGAAATGTACTCTGCTAGATCTGAGGACCACTTTATTCTGATGGTTATTGCCAACTGTCCAATTTCTCGAGCGACATTACCTCTGCATATCCTCGCAGTCAGTCACCAGTCCAACGAGTACGTATCGTATTTCGATATTCTAGTTTTCGGAGGAAATTGACGCAATTTGACTGCTGTAGAGGGAGACTGGAAGTGGACGTGAAATATTGATGGATGCCCACCTAAAAAGGATCGCAAACTGTGGAACCGTTTCCAGGTAGGGATGTAATCGTGAAGTAACAATACATGGAGGGAGAGCTAATTATTTTTACCCAACCTATACAAACTTTCGATAAATCACTTTCTCCGGGTTTTCATGTCGTACACCATGAGAGAAAAAGAGACAACAAATATAATACACCGCTTCTACGTACTGTGACGATGATCTTGGTCTCGTGGGTCACCGCGGGACTCCGCCCACATTTTTTATTATGCCACTAAACTTGACACAACTAAACGGCTTTTCAGGTAATATGCTATATTTTTTTTGATAACAATACTGTGAAAAAGTGGTTGTACGAATAAACAAAAACATTATGTCGAAATGTGCTATGAATGAATATATAAATACCCTAGCCTTAGACTTAGCCACGCCCAGGTCCGCCGAGTCCGGTAAAAATCATCAAAAACTGACTACACTGCCTTGGATATATATCACTCTATATACGAGTACTTTAAGGATGTAATCGACTTAATTAAGAGTCACCGCCCATCTGAGCCATTCTCCAATTAGCGTGCAGCAGTCACGAATACGCAATTAGTATATTATACAAAGTGCAATTCTTTTCCCCAGACTCCGCCAGTTGCATCCTTACCTGGAAAAAAATCTATTTGTAATAGCTTTAAATAAGTTTGTCCCTCTAATATACACAAGCATTCTTTAAAAAATATATTAAGGCTATATTTTAATGAATGACGGCCTCCATAGTCGCTCGACTACTGATCCAAAGGTCGCGGGCTCAAACCCGGCGTGCGCCAATAACTTTTAATTAATGAATATGTGTCATAACACATTTGATTCATATAAAATAATAAAAAGTATATTTGCGGCACGTTCCAGAGTGGTAGATACACTATTTATCGCCCTAGTGGAAGACCACCATTCAGAATCGAAACGTTGCTTGAAATGGCTTAGCGGTGTTTGGTTACCAGATCTGAATAGCCAGGTACTTCCCAACCTTCCCCTTCCTCATTTCCTTCCCCTCCCCACTACCTTAAGCCTCACATCATAGTCCTATTGGGGATGCTATAGTATCACTGGCTCTAGACGGTTGGGAGCAGTTGAGACTCTTGTGCGGTATTCAAGTAAAAAAAATAATAATGAATTCCGATGAATCTGAAACAAAATATTTCAAATATTTTCCGAGTATGCCCTAGAGATGAAAGTAATTTATATTTAAGAATAATAAAAGCTGACCCTTGCCATTCACTTTCTTACCGTAAAACGATTTCTAAAATATCAAAATAGTTTTTTAGGAATAATATAGCAGCAAGGTCCAGATTTTATTTTTTAATGCGTTGTATTAGCTATCTCCCGAGAAATTCCTCTGAAAACATTTGAGATTATAGTTATATGTTTATCAGAATAAATTCAAATGTACACAACGGGAAGGATACATTTCAAGGCCTACTACAACAAACTAGAACCTATGTCCCTCCTACACTTTTTTTTTTATTTTTTTAATAACTCCACACAGGAGGACTTGAGGAAAACAATTTCCCTCAGGGCCTATGTCATCTTTGGGGATGCTGTGTGGAGGGTTTTTTTGAGGAAAGGAAGGAGTGAACTTGGGTCTTGAAGAGGCCCATGTTGAAGGAGGGAGGAAACACAGAGGCCGGCAAATCGTTCCACAGCCGAGCTGTTGAACATTAGAACGAGTTGTAAAAGCGACCCGTTCTCATGTATTGAATGTCAACCGTGTACAAATGTTGGGCGCGCGTTTGGCGAGTTTCCCGCATTTTTATAGTGAATACCGCAAAAGAGTCCAAACTGCTCCCAGCCGTCCAGAGCCAGTGAGACTATGGCATCCTTAAATAGGGGGTATGTTGTGAAGCTGAACGTAGTGGGAAGAGAAGGAGATGGGAAGATGAAGGTTTGGGAAGTACCTGGCAATTCAGATCTGATCACCAAACACGGCTAAAGCTATTTCAAGCAAAGTTTCGATTCTAAATGGTGGTCTTTCACCAGGGCGATACTAAAAGTATCTAGCATTCTGAAACGCGTTGCAAAGAAACTTAACTTTATTTTATATGAATATAAATGTATTATGACACATATAATACATTTTTGTTTATTTAAAATTGTTGATGGCCTCCATAGTCGAGTGGTAAGACGCTCGACTACGAATCCAAAGGTCGCGGGTTAAAACCCGGCGTGCGCCAATAACTTTTATTTAATTAATATGTGTTTTAACACATTTAATTCATATAAAAATAACTAAAAGTATATTTGCGGTACGTTCCAGAGTGGTAGATACTCTAAGTATCGCCCTGGTGAAAGACCACCATTCAGAATCGAAACGTTGCTTGAAATGGCTTTAGCCGTGTTTGCTGACCAGATTTGAATAGCCAGGTACTTCCTAACCTTCCTCTTCCCAACTTTCTTCTTTCCTCTTTCCAATCTCCTTCCCTTCCCCAGTACCTTCAGCCTCACAACATACCCTATTTGGGGATGCCATAGTCTTATTCGCACTAGACGGTTGAGAGTAGTTGAGACTCTTCTTCATATAAAATAAATATATATGTTTATTTATATGTATATATATATATATTTAAATATATGTACATATATATATATATATATATATATATATATATAAATATATATTATATACAACTGATATATATATATTTGACAGCTGGAAAGGTTAGTCACGTTTTTGTGTGTTCTTCCATTTTTTTTCAAAAGTAAAAAAATTGAAGAACACACAAAAACGCGACTAACCTTTCCAGCTGTCAAAAACAAACCACTAATCCAAAATGGTTGATAATGCTAACATATGATAAACATATGTGTACCAACATAACAACAAAAAAAACGATAGTCGAATGTACACAGCCCGCGAAAATTCAAAATTCACCTTTTCTTTTGAACTGGCCATGTATAACAAGTTGTTACCTGTAAAAAAAACATGGGACTTAACTTGAATTGCTAAGAAAAAATATCAGTTGATTTATTACGCCCATTTCAAATGCAAACTAATGTTTGTTGAAACACATCATAGATGATTAGGGCCTTATTATATTACCGGCCTGCGTGGTAGAGTGGTAAGACGCTCGAATACGAATCCAGAGGTCGCAGGTTCAAACCCGGCGTGCGAAAATAAAATTTATTTAATTAATATGTTTCATAACACAATAAAATAATAATAAATCGAATATTTGTCACGTGACCTCTGGATTCGCAGTCGAGGGTCTTGACCACTCGACCACGGAGGCTGTCAATCAATATTAATTTTGATAAATCAAAAAACCCCAATTGCTCAATCGATAATCCATGTAACTTTGAATCTGATATAAAATAATGACAGCGATAGTCATGTCCCATCTTATTCCCTTTGTCCTGTTCGGGTCACTGACCCGCCGCTTTGACAAGAAGACTTCAGGTATACGATTCTTACCCTGGGCCAACTAATTGGCATTTGTCCATTGCAGACGAGAAATTAGAGGTGCCCGCTGAAGAAATTCACTGAAATACCCATGCAACCAGTGGCAGCTCGTGAATTTTTAGTGCTCTAGAGTGGTAAGATTGAAAAAAACGTCATTACTGATGTTGTTACAGCCGAAAAGATTTTTTTTTCTTCAAAATTTATTATATTTTTTGTATGAAGATTTTTCAGAAATCCGTGCAGTGCACCACCAAAACTGAAAAAATCCTGAAAACTTCATACAAAAAAAAAACATAATTTTCGGCTACAACAACACCAATAATGTGGTATGTTTCAATTTTAGAACTCTAGCACACTAAAAACTCACGAGCCGCCACTGCATGCATCCTACGTGTTTTTCTTTTAAGTACAGCTCTACGTAATTTCCAAACATACATCAAAAGATTTCAACCTTCTCTTAGGACATAAATATTGTAGCATTGTAATAAAATGGGTTATTTTAATGTGCTGAAATCACCAGTCTTTGCATTAGCCAGCTATCTCCAATAGGTTTATTTGCGTAGTAAGGAAAAGCGCAAACTAGTTTTCGTTTTGACGATTTGCCAACATTGTCCTTAGAAACATGTGCAAGTTCAAACAGATTTAAAACTTTATATTTAACGCTAGTTAGCGGTAGTTAACCTTTATGTGACTGAAAGGGTATCCGGGTACCCTTTTGTTTTTTTTAATGTTCCAGTAAGTTCGACCGGCTGAAACTTCCTAACTTCTCCAAAATTATTATTATTATTACTGGCAGGACGGTTACAAGGCAGTACCTACCATACTATTGTAACAATTCTGCTTCAACCTCACAATTTACGCACCTATGCAAAGAATTAAACCTCTGGGAAACACATACTCCGATGTTGTTGATATATTTAGCACGACAATATCACACTACCAGGGGTGTTAGTTGAAGTTTGCCGGTTTTTTCAATAAAGAAAACGCTTAATTCTCAAGGGAATCTCAAAATTTTTGTACTCAAAGTATTGACCATCGGATTCTATACATTTTGCCCATCTTTGAGGCAAATCATGGATAACATTCCAAAAAAAGAATTTCTAAATCAGGCGATATAACATAACTTATCAATAAAATAATATAGTTGCCATTCATTTATTTCAAATTCAGAATAATGTCTGGTAAAAAACATTATAGGTAGGAACTTTATTAGGTAAGTAAGGATTTGTAAAGATTACTTTAAAATTTTGATAATTTCAATTAACATCAGTTTCAAAATTGAAAAGTTCACACTCGTATAGTTGTACGTACCCCATTGTATTTTTTTCCTTGACAGTTTATCAGACAAATTTGAGCCTTTGCACAGCCTGCGACATCTGTAATTATGTTATTACCAGTTAATGTTTATTTCATAGCGCCTCGTCTTATCTACGTTATAATAGTTTAAGCTGTTTCATAACTTTATAAAGCGCCCCCGAGGTGACATTTCACAAAAAGCGTTCTTACTATCGCGAAAACGTACATGAATATGAACTTAGTCTCAGGGTAAGTTTCTACATGGTAACTATCAATGTCTAGAGTACTCAAAGCGATCGTCTGTCTGACGAAAACCCGAAAACACTCCAAAGTTATGTTATACGCTTTCAAACATCTCAGATTAGGATATTTTTGTGGTATCCCATACCCCACACCTCACACTTCGGCGTACAAGAGACTATTGCAGGCCTTAAAGATGCCCCTATAGCCGATGGTGGGAATGGATATTTCACCCTTATCCGACGAATTTCTGGTACACCGGTGTGGTAGATACTCCAAGTATCAACCTAGTGAAAGACCACCTTTCAGAATTGAAACGTTGCTTGAAATGGCTTCAGCCGTGTTTGATGACCAGATCTGAATAGGCAAGTACTTCTTAACCTTCATCTTCTCCATCTCCTTCCCGTCACCACTACCTCAAATTTCACAACATACTCCAATTAGGGATGCTATAGTCTTACTGGCTCTAGACTATAGGTTTTCAACCTTATTTGCCCACCGCCCACTTTGAGAATTTTTAGAATTTGTAGAAAACTTAATTTTAAGTTTTCGACCGAGATTTCAAGGTAGCTTTCTCCGCCATCTTGAAAAAAGTGGTAAACTTTGTTTTTTTGCGATAACTCGGCTCTCCGTCATGGTGCGAAAATTGAATTTTTATCCTTTGTTGTTTTTTTACGTTCTACAATTTAGTTTGTATACATTTTTCACCTACCGTTTATCGTGGTAAAGGTATCGAACGTGAAAGTTAAAAATAAGGGATTAGTATTCCTTTTTTATTATTTCCTTCTTTCTCGTAATACATATCGAAAAAGTCTTTATTTTCAATGTATAACATTTAAACACCTTCAATGTGGTTTTTGAAAAAAAATCAGATAAAAGTTACGACTTTTAGCGTGCCGTAAAGTTATGTTCATTTATTTCGCGTATCGAAACGCGTGGGCGGAGTCAACGGAGAAGTTGGACACGAAAAACATACTAACAATACTTTAAAGCGGTGTGATAATTTTGGAAATTTATTTGTCTCTTTCTTTCTCATTGTGTACGACGTAAGAACCCGGAGAAAGTGATTAATCCCAAATTTGAATAGGTTGGGTAAAAAGAATTAGCTCTCGTTCTCAATATATTGTTACTTCAATGTTGTACACATTCCAACGGACGCGCTATTGTACGCGCTCCTGTCTAGGTCTAGAGCATTGTTTTCCAAACGGATTTTCCCTCGCCGCCCTCTTGCAGCTCTAAATTGCACTGTTGGTGCTCACGAAACCACCACCACCCCTCCTGAATCTCTTTAACGCCCCCACGCAGCCGTAATCATCCACTTTGGATATCAATGATTCTTCTGACGATGTACGACTAATTTGTAGTCATTCGGTACTTCTTTGTTGCCTTCGCCGCTTGCATCGCTAAATTGCACCCCTTGTGCCCCGAAGCCACCACCGTCCCCTGGATCTCCGACGCCCCTAGGTAGGCGTTATCGCCCCCTTCTGGAATCACCGGTCTAGAGTATAATACAGGTCTAGACTCTAGGCTCTAGAAAAATCCCTTGTCCTCTAATAACAACTCATTGTACTTACCATTCAAATTGGATCTAGATGATTTCGGCGCAGTAAATGTCAATGTATCCGAGAGTTTGTGTATATATTTATTTCATTTATCAAGGAATTTACTTGGAGGTGCTTACTTCTATTTAATACGTGTAATTTGTCTCGCACTTCAAACTTTAACTAAGAAATTACGACCGTGATTTTTTTCTCCGGTTGTTTAATTTTATTTACTAGCCTTATAAAAACCCTCCGAAAGTTTTCCAAGAAGTTTCGATGTGGTGATATAGTATTGTAGATGTGTCTGCATACCTGAAAACTTTTGTACATCCTTTATATCTTTCCTTGCTTAGGGTTTTTATCCAGTAAAGACCTTTTCCCTAAGAACTCACTAATGTAAACTTAAATTCAGTCAATTAAATACAACCATCAGATGGTGATAGTAATAATGCCTAATGAGCCGCAGTACTAGTTAGATAGACATTATGAGGGGTATTTATATAAGCCCCAGCTAGTTAGCAGAGGATTACGAAAGAATTCATAAAATCAAATCAAAAAAATGCACACCTGAAATAAACTCAATTTTTCGATACGATTTTCTTTCTTGAACAGATAACCAATGTTAATAATCTATCTAGAGCCTAGAAGTCGAAAGATCTTTATTTGGCTACATTAGTTTTCTTTTCGAATCAGTATGGTTTAAACTTCTAGGAATGTTCTGTACAGTGCTCATAACAGAGCTATGAGATGAATTCAAAAGAAAGGCAAATATTAAAAAAAAATACCAATATTTTAAAATTAATTTGTATATTTATTTACGCCCACTGTACGTAACGTTCATTATAATAGATGTGGCTGTCATATAATTCAATTGTATTTACACTTGAACATTTCACTAACCGAATGATTATTTATTTTATAAATAAAACTGTTTTAAAATAAAAATGAACATATCGTCGCTGAAAAAGCAAAAAAGCTTAAGGGTCAGCTCCTAAAATTACACACTTTTTGGCTTTCTAGTACAAGCAAAACTATGAAATATTTATCTGCTAATTCCATAAGGGTAATTAGAAAAATGTCTACGGTTTCCCGTGAATACAAGTTTCAAACATTAATATTTTAATTTTTTTATGAAATGTATTGTAGGATTTGTATTGTAGGATGTAAAACGTTAAAAAAAGCCTTTGCTGGTTTTAAAACTGCACCTTTTACTGACGTTTTAGTTTGTTTTTCATAGAATTTAAAGGATACATTTAAACAAATTGTATTCACTGGAAACCTCAGGCATTTTTTAAACTACCCATACAAAATATTTGTTGTATTGCTTGTATAAGAATGCTACAAAGTAACGTTTAGCGTCATTATTGAGTGCTAACCCTTAAGCGATACTTTGGTCAAAAATGAGTTCAACATGCGATTTTGATCAGTTTTTTTTTCTGCATTGAATGTTTTGACTCTCGTTTCATTCTGAAAAAATTGTGGCCCTTCAGCCATCTAAATTATATTTACTGAGAGAAGGCTTGACTCAAGTGATACAAGTTCGGAACTTTTTAAGCCTTTAGTTCCTCCATGTAAATCAGTGTGAGCATTGAGTTACGTGAGTTTCTTATTTTTTTCAAAATCCAACCAGGTACTGAAGGCTTATGAATTTTATTGTAAAACATAAAAAACTTCAAAGTGCTCTGGTGTAAACATTCCAAAGTGGCGCTTCAGTCCTTACGGCGACGATATGTTTTTATCAGACCAGCAATTTAAAAAGAGGTTAACAACGTGATTAAAACGGATTCACAGAACTGTTTTAAATGAATGATGAAATGTATAAAGAAATAATATGTTTACCGTTAAAGTATAAAATATAAATAATTTCCTTTGTGTGAGTACGTACGTCCGTACGAGTGTAAACATTTCAAAGGTGGAACTGATGTTAATTGAAATAATCAAATTTACAAAGGTATCCTTTCAAATCCCTACATATGTAAAAACACGATATTATATAATTATTGCATCATAATTCTATAATAATTCTTTTAACTCCACTAATATTATATACTACTAAAAAATTTTTTTTTTTTTTTTTTTTCTTTATGTAATGTATTCACTATCAATAATTGTAGGATTGTTTTGATGTAAAATGTATGTATATTTGTATCGTATCCACTGTCATCAATTATAGGATTTAGTGCCTTGCAACTTTACCTACTGTCAATATATCTTATTTGGTATCAAGAGAGTTTTACGGTCAGTATCTGTTGTATCATCTAACATTGTGTAACAAATATCATCTTTTTTATATTATTCTACTTGTACTCACTGTCTCCTACCTCAGAACAGGTACTAATGACCTAGTAAGATAGGTAATGTAAAAAAATAATGTAAGAAACAAAAAGTAAATAAAAACATAAAAAAAGTACCTACCTTTAGTGTATTTTAGCAGATATTATTCTATATTTCAAATGGGTGGGTTAAAGCAACCTTGCAGTAAGAATATATATGGAGAGAGCTAAATATTTTTACCCAACCTATAAAAAATACGATTAATCACTTTCTCCGGGTTTTTACGCGGTAAATCGTGAGAGAGAAAGAGACAACACAAGTTGTCACATAATATAGCACCACGTTTAGGTATGAAAGCATGTTTTTAGTCTCCCGTGTCTCCGCCCACTACGTTTTGTTATGCAACATAACTCAACGGTTTTTGAGGTTATATCCTATATTTTTGTTGATAACAATACCGTGAAAAAGTGGTTTTACAAATAAATAAAACATTATGTTGACATGTGCTATGAATGGATGTAAAAAGGTGTGTCCGTGAAAATTCTAGCCACGTCCGAGACAGGAAAAAATCAACAACCCTGACTACACTGTTTCGCAAAGCTATCCCTCTTGGTACATTATTGTTCTAAGAAAGCAACTTGTATTTTTTCTAGGCAAGTCAAGTTACATACCAAAAAGTTAATTTACCTAAAACAGACGTGCATACTTCAATTTTCAATCAATCTTTATTTCTAGGCTTATACAATCCTATTTTATATTTTCTGTATTGACCTTTACCTAGATCATAAACCACCCAAAAACATTATAAATGTACCTTATGCACAACCTCTGTACTCCCAAATAATATGTATAAATGTTACCTCCACGTAATAACTTTATTCTAATTTTTTTTTTTTTACATCTTTCTCTTCTTTTCCCTTTTATTTGTATTTTCCTTTTTATTATTTTTTATTATTGTGCACAACCTAAACAATATCTATAAAATGCAACCTCCATGTAATAACTTTGTTCTAATTTTCATTTAATTTCATCTTTCATTTATTTTCTTTTTTCTCCTTTTTATTTTATGTTTATTAATATTTAAATTTAATATTATATAATTAATATACACTACGTCTGTCTCGACACAAGTATATCCTAGTGAGACAGAAATAGATAAAACCCATGTATTTTTTTAATATGTTAGCAATGATAAATAAAATATACGGTGATATTTCACGGGTAACAACTAGTTACAAATAAAACAAACGTCTCAAGTTTATATTTTCTGTTGGTGGATAGCTATAATATACATAGACAGTGATAGATATTCTTATTATCGCTCTGGCGAGAGATAGCTATCATGTATTTTAGCAGACATTATTCTACATTTTAAATGGGCGGATTAAAGCGACTAATGCTATTTCTGAGCAAGTTGATTTACATACCGTGATATTTCACGAGTAACAACTAGTTGTGTTATAAAAAAACGAAAAACAACCACATTTATATTCGTTTTTGTGTCATGTACTTTGAAGTAACTTCAAAAAAAAAAAAAAACATAAGGATTGTTGTATAGGGTCCTCTTTATTAAGAAGACGTAGAACCTTGGAGTAAGAATATAATATGGAGAGAGAGCCAAATATTTTTACCCAACCTATACAAATTTGCGATAAATCACTTTCTTCGGGTTTTAACGTCCATGTGAGAGAAAGAGACAAGAAAAGTCTTCACCTAATATTGCAGCACTTCTAAGTATGTTCTATATTCTCCGTCCGCGCTAACTTCACATTATCGATTCGCATAACTTACGTCAACGGATTTTGAGGTTATTTCCTATATTTGTGTTGATTGAAGAACTTTCAGTGGTTATACAAATTAATTAAGCGTGATGGTGATATGTGATATGCGTGAATGTTCAAATCAGACCAAAAAAGAATATGAAACATCACTTTTTAGAGATATTTCCACAGTTTAAATATTTTTGACCGAACTTTAGAATTTTCACATTTTTAATAATATATTATAAAGACATAAAATCAACAAAAATCATCCATCATTATTTAGGCAAACCTTCTGTCATTAGTGATTATGTGATGTTTTGACTTAATAAATAATTTTAATGTTGTATTGATATTGTTTTGTTTAATGTGTTTAAATATTTTTATTAAAATGTCCGAATTCTATGTGGGCGGTAACAAATAGGCTATCCAACATCCTTAAGCATATATTTGACTCTTTCTATCGAGTCAGTTTAAAGTCAACCGACCTGACTACACTGTTTTGCAAAGGTACCTTTGCATATATTCTAACTCAAAGCGTAGAACCGTAGAGAGATAAAATGTATTTGCGGACGCCGGGATTTGAACCCGTGACATCTGGATTCGTAGTCGAGCGTCTTTCCACTCGAGCACGCAGGTCGTCAAAGTTGTAAAGTCATTTAAAATTCTAACATAATGAACTATCAATATTATAATTCAATTAACAGTACCCGAGCCTCTAACTGAGAGCCATCATAAAAAAAGTAAAAACAATTTAACTGTATATTTGCACTGCTCTGGGAAATTAACCCACAGCATGATAACAAATGCGTATCCCAAATACGTTCCGGAGGTCGTACAACCATAATTAGTTTCACAGAAATAACTCATAAAAAAAATCAGTCACGGATTATGAGAGGCGAATTATTCTCCGTGTTTTTTTGTTTCCTTAAAACTGTAATAATTTATCAAAACTCCTAATCTTCCCTATCCCTGAAAAAGCCGCATAAAAGTGACATATTTCCATGTTTTTCCTTTATTTTTACCGAATATTCGAGAAGAGCTTATCACTCGTAAATCACTTTCGTTAGAACACTGAACAGATTACTCCTAGTTTTTTGTTTTGTTTTATGTTTAACAGTGAATACCGCACAAGAGTCCCAACTGCTCCCGACCGTCTACAGCCGGTGGGACTATGACATCTCCAATCGGGGTATGTTATAAGGCTGAAGATAGTTGGAGGGGAAGGAGATGGGAAAGAGGAAGGTTGGTATGTACCTGGCTATTCAGATCTGGTCACAAACGGCTAAAGCCATTTTAATCAAGCAACGTTTCGATTCTGGATGGTGGTCTTTCACCAAGGCGATACTTGGAGTATCTGTGTCTGATGTGTCACATACGCGGATTTAAAAAAAAACAGGTGTTACCGATTTACATACGACGTTTTAACTCCTGGATAACAGACGGGCCAATTAAATTGAGTATCTCTTTAAGAACTCTTGACGACCTCCATGGTCGAGTGGTAAGACGCTCGACGACGAATCCAAAGGTCGCGGGTTCAAACCCGTCGTGCGCCAATAACTTTTATTCAATTAATATGTGTCACATTTAAATCATAAAACAAAAGTTTATTTACGGCACGTTCCAGAATGGTAGATACTCTAAGTATCGCCCTGGTGAAAGACCACCATTCAGAATCGATACGTTGCTTGAAATGGCTTTAGCCATGTTTGGTGACCAGATCTGAATAGCCAGGTACTTCTTAACTTTCCTATTCCCAATGTCTTTCCTCCCTCCCCTTCCCTCCCCACTACCTTCAGCCTCACAACATACCCTACTTTGGGATGCCATAGTCTTACAGGCTCTAGACGGTTGGGAGTAGTTGAGACTCTTGTGGCGGTATTCATATAAAAAACGGAAATTTGACGGCCTCCGTGGCCGAGTGGTTAAGACGATCGACTACGAACTCAATGGTCGCGGGTTCAAATTACGGCCTGCGCAAATACATTTTATTAAATTAATATGTGTTTTTTTCAAATTAAGTCAATGTAAAAAAAAATATATTTTTTTTCTTTGCTACACGTTCCATAGTGGTAGATACTCTTAAGTATCGCCCTGGTAAAAGACTACCATTCAGAATCGAAAGGTTGCTTGAAATGGCTTTAGCCATATTCAGTGACCAGATATGATTTTCCAGGTATTTCTCAACCTTCTTACTACCCATATTTTTCCCCTTATCACTACTTTCAGCCTCACAAAATACCTCAATTGGGATGCCAATTTGCCATCGTCCCGCTGGATCCAGATGGTTTGGAGCAGTTGAAACTGTGGTATGTTTTTCACAAAAATAGAGCAATGAGAATTATATACTTACGAAATAGATACTCAAAAGTAACTGAAATGCCAGAGGAATTAAATTGGCTAACAGTGAAACAGATGCTAACATTAAACACATTGACATGAAATGAAGAACAACTTGTTACCAAAATATTTTTCTGACAAAAATGTCAACAACGTGGATATTTACCAATATAATACAAGGATATGCAAAGACAGACTTCCTTTTTAAGAATAAAGCTAACTAACTAACTAACCATCATGGCGTTACCCCGCAGGGGTAGGCAGAGAGGACGGACCGCCATATAACTATATCTTGTCACACACTCCTTGCTTCATTCACATTCATACATCGTCTCATGCATACTCTTCTGTTACTCTGACTCTTCACACGACCCAGTTCAAGTATTTGATTTACTTGATCGTGCCATGTCTTTCTCGGGGGGCGTCCTCGAATTTTGTTTCCATTCACTTTCGCATCATATATAAAGAAAATAAAGCTCACACACAAAATAGCTTACTTTATAAAAGGATGAAATGTTATAATGCACTGCCGGAAACCATCCTAATGATGGCAATAAAGAAATTCAAAATAGCCTGTAAAAACCATTTAAAATACAAGTTAACCAAAATAATATGGTAAGTAGTATACGAGTAGTATTATTATTAAGTCAAAAGGAAAAAATCGAATACTTTGTAAACTTTTATGTACAAGTAATAAATATAATAAAAATAAAAATAAAAGTTTGATTAATTTTACCAAAAGTTAGAATTGATCTTATTTCAGGCACACGGAAACGCCCACGACATACTTCTATCGGTTTAACTCATCAATGGCTAGAATTTATATTAAAGTGTTATCATTTTGATCTCGTTTTCATGAATGCTTTTTTTAAATTTAAAAAACGCCAAGTTTTTCGCAAAACTTAATCATCATAAAATACAAAGTGATAGTGACAGATAAGTTAGATTGAAGCATGAATACTTCAAGATTAGAGAGAGGCTTTGAATTTCGAATCATTAAGGGAATATTAGTTGTATCGTGAATTGAAAGCGTCGCTCGCGAGGATATTATTATATTTAGCAGCTTCGGCCCTGAGTTTAATTGCATCTGGACCAGCTTGGACTCGACACCTGTTAAAAAATGTATTTTTAAAATTGTTATAATCGCTCGGCTATTTTCATTGCAAGCCTTGGCCTTGAACTCTGGGCATAATTCTGTCTCAAGAAGCATACATTTTGACGCCTCTATAAAATCTAAGATACATAGACATGACACTTTTATTATATGCTATAAGAACTCATAACTTTTTGGTTTTATAACCGCATTTTTTGCAAAATGTATGATTTGTGTAATATAAGGAATGTATGAAGAAGTTTCACTGTTTATTTTCATGATAGATATCTTGTTTTTTTTTTGTAATCTTCTGCTAACTAGCTGGGGCTTATACAAATACCTTTCATAATATCTATCTAACTAGTACTGCGGCTCATTAGACCTTATTACTATCATCATCTGATGGTTGTATTTAATTGACTGAATTTAAGTTTACAATAGTGAGTTCTTATGGAAAAGGTCTTAACTGGATAAAAAACCTTAAGCTTAAGATAAAAAAAACCCAACAAAAGTTGATAGATATCTTTTCATAAATGGCCTCCATGGTCGAGTGGTTAAAACGTTTGCTATGATACATTTATTTAATTAACATGTGTTATTTCACATTTAATCAAAATTAAATAATATAAGGTATATTTTCGACACTTTACAATAATATTTAGAAAATTTGTACATCGCCGTTTTTGTGAAAAATCACCTCAAGGGCGCTGTACAAATCTTAATTTCTACTTAATATTAATTCCTAGTTTATATAAATATACAGCAACATACTTACCTGGCAGGTCACTTCTGGCAGGAAACAATCATTAATAATACTAATAAATAATATTTGGATGATTTTTATAGCGCCGTTTTTGTGATAAATCAACTCAAGGGCGCTGTACAGATCTTGTTAAATTGTGATATTTATGTAAGATGGAATGCGGCCGCCCCAACAGAATTAGACCAACGTGGGCAAATGTCATCTGGCTGTCGTAAGGGTGTCACTTGGGAACGAAATTGACTTAAAAAGAAAACAGATAAAATTTGTTTAAAACCACTTTATTATTAATATTTCGTCGACCGGTTTCGGAAGCACCCTTCCATCTTCAGGACAATATTAAAATTAAACTAAGAAACAGTAAACTGAGATATATATATACATATTTGGATGTTGGAATGGGGAGGAGAAGGGGTAAAAGGGGCGATTATGGGAATAACAGAGCGGCTTATATGTCTAAGATAGGACTATATGGTAAAATTATTTCGTTATTGAAAATACTACATTTATTATGTAAAGATTTTCTAACTTCTAATGCTTCTAAGTTATCTAATTTTTTACCTTTATTACTACTGTGAAGAATTTAAACCCCTGTATCCCTATTAAAAAAATGTTTATTTCCATATGCATCTCAGTATTCTAAATTTAAGTTGAATTTTAATATTGTCCTGAAGACGGAAGGGTGCTTTCAAAACCGGTTGGCGAAATATTATTAATAAAGTGGTTTTAAACAAACTTTATCTGTTTTCTTTATAAATATGGCAAGCCACAAAGTTAATGCTTTAAACAAATATGAAATTGACTTAAACTGAATTCGGTAAGAACTCGCGTCGGCCTCATAACAATATGAACCTTAGAAAAACATAACGGTTTTACAAGTAAGTTTAATAAGCCAACCAATTTCCAAGTTGTCATAATTACATTTTGTCCATTTCCTTCACGTTTTTTTACGATTCATCATCCCCTTTGTCCAGGATCGCAGAACGAAGTAGAGGCATTAATAACTATTATCTCACGTGAGACTTGTATCTAAACAATATGTCGGCTGATAAATGGGATGCTGTGACAATGGATCCAGCCACCAGATGAAAGGACGCTTCCTGGCGATCTAAAGATAAGAAGAATAGGAACAAAGAAGAGAGTGGTTAGTAATAATACCGTACTAGTGGTACAATTCACATAAGTCTCAAGCAAAAAGGCCTCTTTTATACAAGCTAGTAGTTGCTTTTCAAAGTTAATGGAACATAGTACCGGTTATATTTTAGTCTTGGCATATTAACTTATTGTGTAGGTACTGACGCGCGTTACTGTATGCACGGAAGCTTCTTTTACGAGAAAGTTATAGGTTTTTATTATATGTTATATTAGTTACTTGTACATTAAAGTTTACAAATTATCTAATTATTTCATTTTATTGTTGACTTTATAATATTTTAACTTATAAACTGTTTAATGTTTTGATTTAAATGAATTTTAAATAGTTCTGACAGGTTATTGTGAATTCATTGATTGGCATAATTTTGATGGTCTCCAGCAGCGCATTATGAGATTTCATCCCTTTATAATATAGTAAGCTATTTTGTGTGTTGGCTTTATTCTTTTTTGGTAGTCTGATTTCGTTGCATGTACTTGTAATATGTTAAACAAATTAGTTCCTCTCATATTTTAGTTACTTTTGAGTATCTATTTCGCCTAGGTATAATTTTAATTGCTCTTTCTTGGAGAAGAAAAGAATCAATAAAAATGTGGAGCAATAATGGAGTAATTGTATTTGTGGATTTTTTTGTCGAATTCTTCCCAAAAAAGATCTATTCCCAATTTTATTTTGTACATAATCAGCATGCTTGATCATATCGTGCAAGAAAGTAATGCAAGTTCATATTTAATGTACCGTTAGAATTTTACACTGAACGCAATTGTTTTCTGTCGTACGTTAGAATATTTTTATCATTATATTTAAAAAAAAAAACACTTTATGTTGTTTTACATAGGGAATGAATAACGAGCGACTGTACAATGACTGTGAAATGAAATGAAATGAACATCGGTTCCTGTCATTACTATTAGCTATATATATTTTTAAATGACAAAAAAAATGAATAGAAGTTGATGTTTTCTACTTCGGCGACCATCTTGCTCCATTAAACGGTTTTTTCCGCAGCTATTTTTTTTTATATGAATACCGCACAAGAGTCTCAACTGCTCCCAACCGTCTAGAGCCAGTGAGACTATGGCATCCCCAAATAGGGTATGTTGTGAGGCTTAAGGAAGTGGGGAGGGGAAGGAGATTCTGAAGAGGAAGGTTGGGATGTACCTGGCTATTCAGATCTGGTCACCAAACACGGCCAAAGCCATTTCAAGCAACTTTTCGATTCTGAATGGTGGTCTTTCACCAGGGCGATACTTAGAGTATCTACCACTCTGGAACGTGCCGCAAATATACTTTTATTATTTTCATATTAATTAAATGTGTTATGACACATATTAACTAAATAAAAGTTATTGGCGCACGCCGGGTTTGAACCCGCGACCTTTGGATTCGTAGTCGAGCGTCTTACCACTCGACCATGGAGGCCGTCAAATATGTTGGTGATAAAATTGTTTTTCCACGAATAACTTCACTATGAAGCTATGGACAGTGAAGTAGTTCTTCTCCACAAACCTACCTATCGGTCAAATATGAAATTTGTTTTTTCACAAAACTTTGGTACATTGGTTTCAGTTCATGGCTTTCTCCACTTGAATTTATTATTGGGGGCGGACTTTTTCTTTCCCCGAACTCTGAAAAATATTATTTTTCTCACATGTTTCTCTATTCTCCTATATTATATGATGAAAACATGAACACTAAGCTAAGAATTATTAACATGAAAAATAAAAATGTGAATTCTCAAAAGAGTCATAATAACTGCTAACAAACACGATAATTCTCATTATTATTATTATTATCTCGTATATATTATACATATATTAAAGTGAATACCGCTAACAATTCCAACTGTTCCTAACCGTCTAGAGCCAGTGAGACTATGGCATCTCCAATTGGGGTATGTTGTGAGGCTCGAGGTAATGGGTAGGGGAAGGAGAAAGGGAAGAGGAAGGTTAGGAATTTACCTGGCTATTCAGATCTGGGCCATTTCAAGCAACATTTCGATTCTGAATGGTGGTCATTCACCAGGGCGATACTAAGAGCATATATCACTCTGGAACGTGCCGCAAATATACTATATGAATATATTAATGTATGTGAATTAAATGTGTTTTGACACATATTTTTCAAACAATTTTTGAAAGATTTGATTAGATTTTATTTTAAAAAGAAAATGAAATACTTATCTTCTTGTAAACTTGAATGTACAAAGTAACTAAGTAAAATAAATAAAAGTTTACAAAGTTATTTCTAATTTTGAAACTGTTAATTCGTGGTGGAATTCCATTTTAATGATTTAATAAAACAAATTTATAACTTTATTCCACTTTTATTTTATGACTGGACCGGTTTCAGCCTATGACGGCCATCTTCAGACTAGTACAAGTTGTTGTTAACCTACGGCTTGTATACTATTTTCGGGGAAATTACCATTACCTTTTATTACTACCCCTGACATTCCCAAAAATAATATATAAGCCGTAGGTTAACAACAACTTGTACTAGTCTGAAAATGGCCGTCATAGGCTGAAACCGGTCCAGTCATAAATAAAAGTGGAAAAAAGTTAAACATTTGTTTTATTAAATCAGTTTACAAAGTATCTAGTTATGTATTTCATTTTCTTTTTGACTTTATAGTATTTTAACATATATACTGCTTATTATTTTGATTTATATGCATTTAAATAGTTCTCACAGGCTATTTGGAATTTATTGATTGGCATAATTTGGATGGTTTCCGGCAGCGCATTATAAGATTTCATCCCTTTATAAAGTAAACTATTTTGTGTGTTGGCTTTATTCTTTTCTGGTAGTCCGATTTCTTTGCATGCCCGTGTATTATATTTGTGAATATCAACATTGTAGATAATTTTGTCAGAAAAATATCTTGGTAACAAGTTGTTGATAACACTGATTAACCTCAGGTACAAACTAAACATACTCTTATTTTAATATATTTATGCATACGGCTTCAAATAAAGTAATTTAAAATTATTTTTTACAAAAAACCTAATCTCTAAGCTTTGAGCTATAGGAACTAAGGTGTCAAAGCCCAAACTAGCAGGTACCGCGTTAGTACCATGTTATGGGCGAGAGCCTCCGAACTTTCGCGAGGGTAACATCGTTCATTATTACCCCCACTGTGAGGTCACTCGGTAAGTGGCTGTGACGTCACGCCTCCTTTGTTTCCGGGCGCCATCTTACGTCGTTAATCAAAGCGCCGATAAGCCTGACATCTACATACTGCGAGAATAAGCCCCAAACAGGGCTGTCGATTCGCCTTCACTATCGACTGGGTGATGAATTCATTAAATTTTACGTGGCCAGTGTTAATCTCAAGTTGTTGATGCGATAGTTTAAACAGTGTAAACAGTTTTGTTACTTTTATATTAACTAGAAAGAGACAGAGACATGTTAAAAGAAGTTGGATAACCTACTAGTTACCGCCCATATAGAATTCAGTCATTTTTTTATAACATTCCTACATACTTAAAAGTGCTGCAATATTATGTGACGACTTTTCTTGTCTCTTTCTCTCTCATGGTATTTTATTTATTTATTCTTGCAAAATATAAAAAAAAAAATACGGGTTTGGTCCATGTCTGTCTCACTGGGATATTCCTGTGTCGAGACAGACGTAAAAACCTGGAGAAAGTCATTTATCTCAAGTTTGTATAGGTTGGGAAAAATATTAGCCATACCTCCTTATATGGTTACTCCAAGCCCATTCGAATGGTGGAGGACTGAACGCTGTTGGCGCAAATAAGAAATTGTCCAAAGAAGCGAAGCTAGCAGTTCACAATGGAGTGCTTATACCAACCCTGATGTATGGAAGTGAGGCATGGAACTGGCAGAGGAAGGATGAAAGTAGACTGAATGCTGTGGAAATGAGATCCTTGAGACGTATGTGCGGTAAAACCATGTGTGACCGTATAAAAAGGTGGACATCCGGAAAGAATGCAAGACTGATGTGAGCGTAATGAGTAGGATCAAGAAAGGGGTGCTTAAATGGTTTGGGCATGTAAAGCGAATGAACGAAGAAAGGAGTGTGAAAAGAATATATGATGCGAAAGTGAATGGAAGACGAAGTCGAGGACGCCCGAGAAAGACATGGCACGGTCAAGTAAAATCAAATACTTAAAACAAGTCATGTGAAGGGTCAGAATAACAGAAGAGTATGTATGAATGTGAATGAAGCAAGGAGTGTGTGCCAAGACAGAGTTGTATGGCGGTTCGTCCTCTCTGCCTAACCCTGCGGGGAAACGGCGTGATGGTTAGTTAGTTAGTCATTCGAATGGTTGATCCTTAATTATTTTGGTCAGCCCTAAACTTAGATGATCACAATAGGCGATCGTTTTATTTGGCCGAGATGAATATAATGTCAAATCGATTTATTCTAGTTACAAATAACCTAATTTCGTCCGCGTCTGTCCGACGTTCGAAACCCGATCGAGTGAAATTAATGACCTTTTCAACACACTATTACTTTCGGTAAGCGAACGAGATTGTATCTGGAGAAAGGATTTATGAACGTCGGGCTTTACTCCGGTCAAAGTAACCAATATTGACTTTACTTTCAAAGTATTTTTCACAATACAAATGAATTTAGTATGAGCTGGACAAAGTTTGTAGTAACAATGTTTGGAGAGAGAGGTAATTATTTTTACCCAACCCATACAAACTTGCGATAAATCACTTTCTCCGGGTTTTTATGTCATACACCATGAGAGAGAAAGAGACAACAAATATTATACACCGCTTCTATGTACTGTCACGATGATCTTGGGCTCCTGGGTCACCGCGGGACTCCGCCCACATTTTTTATTATTTATTTATTTATTATTATTTCTAATTTTGAAACTGTTAATTCGTGGTGGAATTCCATTTTAATGATTTAATAAAACAAATTTATAACTTTATTCCACTTTTATTTTATGACTGGACCGGTTTCAGCCTATGACGGCCATCTTCAGACTAGTGACTAGTCAGACTAGTCTGAAGATGGCCGTCATAGTCTGAAACCGGTCCAGTCATAAAATAAAAAGTGGAATAAAGTTATAAATTTGTTTTATTAAATCATTATTTATTTATTTATATACGCCCTCATGGGCTTTAACATAACATAAGATTTAAAATAAGAGTGACATAAAAAATAACAATGACATAAAAAATAACAATGCACCCAAAAACATGATGAAATTGATGGAAATATTATCATGCAAATTAATTATTATGCCACTAAAATTGACACAGCTAAACGGTTTTTTCGGTTATATGCTTTATTTTTGTTGATAACAATACTGTGAAAAAGTGTTTATACGAATAAACAAAAACATTATGTCGATATGTGCTATGAATGGATGTATAAATACCCTAGCCTTAGTATTAGCCACGCCCAGGTCCGCCGAGTCCGATAAAAATCATCAAAAACTGACTGCACTGCCTTAGATAAATACCACTCTATATACTATAAGAGACAAAGTAACAAAAGTGACGATTTTACTTTCAATGTAATTTTCATAATTATAATGGTTTTAATGTGGCTCGGAAAAAGTAACTAAAAAAAAGGATTGTATTACACATTCAAGGTGGTTTTTATAATTCGAATGATTTTAGTATGGCTTGGACAAAGTCACATACTACAAGTTTCTACTTGGAAAGTTTAGTTTTAGTTTTATTTATTATATACTAGTTACTTTTACATTAAAGTTTACAAAGTATCTTTTTTAATTATTTTTGCTATAGTGAATACCGTACTAGAGTCCCAACAGCTCCCAAGCGTCTAGAGCCAGTGAGACTATGGCATCCCCAATTAGGGTATGTTGTGAGGCTGAAGGTAGTGAAGAGGGGAAAGACATAGGAAAGTGGAAGGTTGGAAAGTACCTGGATATTTAGATCTGGTCACCAAACACGGCTAAAGCCTTATCAAGCAACGTTTAGATTTTGAACGGTGGTTTTTCACCAGGGCGATACTTAGAGTATCTACTACTCTGGAACGTGCCGCAAATATACTTTTTATTATTTTTTGTGAATTAAATATGGTATGACACATATTAATTAAATAAAAGTTATTGGCGCACGCCGGGTTTGAACCCGCGACCTTTGGATTCGTGGTCGAGCGTCTTACCACTCGACTAGGAGGCCGTCGTCGTATCTAATTATTTCATTTTATTTTTGACTTTATTAAATTTTAACTAATATACTACTTATTATTTTGATTTATTTGTATTCTAAATAGTTCTTGCAGGCTTTTTTGAATTTATTGATTGGAATTTTTTTTTTTGTTTGAACCCGCGACCTTTGGATTCGTGGTCGAGCGTCTTACCACTCGACTATGGAGGCCGTTGTCGTATCTAATTATTTAATTATCTTTTTGACTTTATAAAATTTTAACTAATATACTACTTATTATCTTGATTAATATGTATTCTAAATAGTTCTTGCAGGCTTTTTTGAATTTATTGATTGGCATTTTTTTTTTGGTTTCCGGCAGCGCATTAAAATATTTCATCCCTTTATAAAGTAAGATATTTTTTGTGTTGGCTTTATTCTTTTCTGGTAGTCCGATTTCTCTGCATAACCTTGTATTATGTTTGTGAATATCAACATTGTAGATAATTTTGTCAGAAAAAATATTTTGGTAACGAGTTGTTCTTCCTTTTATGTAAAAACATCTGACATTTTAGTTACTTTTTGTATCTATTTCGTGTTAGTATAATTCTCATTGCTTTATTTTGGAGAATTTTAAACTTATTTTGTTTTAAGTCGTTAAACAAGAAAAGAATCATTGAACAGTAATACAAATGTGGAGGAAGTATTTATGATCATTCGAATGAAAATGTTTTCTAATATTGCAAAATCGATTTTCAGCAATAACGCAAGTGAGAAGGACCAGAGTTCCTTTTTTCTTTACCAAAAATTCGTTATTTCCTTTGAAAATATAATAATAAATCGTTGTCAGAAAGGCAAAAGGGTTTAAGGTCAAAAATGAGTTAAATATGCAGTTTTGATGTTTTTTTTCTGCATCGAATGCTATGACTCTCGTTTTATTCTGAAAACTTTTGTGGCCCTTCAGCCATCTAAAATATATTTACCATTTGGGAGAAGGCTAGACTCAAGTGGCACAAGTTTGGGATTTTTTTTAGCTTTTTATCTCTTAAGGTAACTTAGTGAAAAACTCGTGTTTTGTATTTTTTTTGTAATTGGACAATAGTCCGGCAGTTTATAAATAGATAAATAACATTTTACTTCACCCGACTGTAAAAATATAGAGCATAACGAATGTAAAAGAATTTGGTCTCCGGCATTATTTTGGAAAAGGGGTACCGGCTGTGTTCTCTTAATAAAAAAAACCACCAGTTTCCCGGTGGCACATATGTGCTAAACCCAGCGACGCTTGATGCCGTTCACTGGCAAAACAATCTCATCACCCCACTTTGACCTCCGCCCACTCTCCTCCACCATACGAAGAAAAATAATAGAAAACATGGGATACTCCTTATTTAATCAAAACAAGAGATGACCCCATCTAGACCCGATCTCTTTATTTACAAAATAGTTTTATTATGATTTTTTTTCCTTGCTTCGTGATGCGCCTAATGTTTTTTGTTCAATCTCGCTTTCTCTCCTTTCTTCTTCGTGGCATTGTTTTTTTTATCGCGTCACTTCTATTTTTTAATGATTTTATTTGGCAACTCACTTATTTTCCTACAAGTTGCCTTAAATTATAATGTTTTACCAAGTGGCAGTGAAATCGTTGACATAGAATATAGTTCGACATAGAACGAGCCCAATAATCCAAATACTAAGCTTAGAGATCGCGCTTTGGGAGTTTCGGGGCCGAAGGCTTGGAATAAACTCCCTCCGGAACTAAGATGTATAACGAGCCCAACAGAATTTCGGTCCAAACTGAAAACTTACCTTTTCAGACTCTCATATCCTTAAATTCACTAGAAGAATCTCAACAAATCTATACAAATTTTAACCAAATTCTGTACTGTACGACAAATTCAGAGAGTCCGTTTTTAATTTCGCTCCCATGCCCTAAAATTGAAAAAATAAATTTATATTTAAATCATAATTATAATTATTTTTTAATTAATGTGTGTATCTGATGGGAACTGCTATGTAAGTATGTTCCTGTATATTTTCTCTTCAAACTATGAATTAATATGATCTAGAAAATAAGATCTGTACAGCGCCCTTGAGGTGATTTTTTACAAAAACGGCGCTATACAAATATTATTATTATTCAATCGCTTATACTTTCGCTAGTAAAATTATTATTTTAGGAAATAATTATATTAATAATGATAATTACAAATTGTACTAGAAATAATGAAAGGGCAGTGCAATATATTCCATAAATGATAATAATATAAAAATAAATCTATAAATGAAAATAAAAGGTCGAAAATATTTTAAAATGCTCAAGTACCTTTAAAAGGGGATGTTTTATAATTTTTGTTTGGTCTTATTTGAACATTCACGCGTACCACATATCACCATCATGTTTGACTTATTTGTACAACCACTGCAAGTTTTTGAATCAACACATCAAATTTATGAAATAACCTCAAAATCCGTTGACGTAAGTTATGCGACTCGATGATGTGAAGTTAGCGCGGACGGAGAACATCCTTACATACTTAGAAGTACTGCAATATTAAGTGACGACTTTTCTTGTCTCTCTCTCTCTCACGGTATACGACGTAAAAACTGTATAGGTTGGTTAAAAATATTAGCCATATATCCTTATGTCATTACTTCAAGCATATAAACGATGGTCCGAACAAGATGTACGAGTATATTGATGTTTTCCAAATGTGCCTCGTTTACGCTATTTGCTCGTTAGAGACTGATTAATTCTCCAAGGTTGCTGAATGCTGCATGTTTACCAATAATCAGATGGTATTTAATCTCTTCTTACGCACCTGTTTTCTCATTCGCATCACCCTAATTAACACCCGTTTGTGTGGGAGTAGTCGTAACTCGGTGGGTGATACGTAATAATACGTCTAATTAGTAAGGCTTACCTACGGGCGTGCTTTCCTTTGTACAGATTAGATTCAAAGCTTAATTGGGAGTAATATATCTGAACAAGTGCATATATTTTGAGCACAGCAATACCTCGCTCAAGAAAAGCCCTCTACGATGGTATTTCAATCAATTAACGGAGTGGCTCCGGCTTATTTATTAAGATTCCAATTCGCGACAGTTAACCCTTAGATCGGCAATGTCATCGGCTATCGGAAGGTTGAAGGAACTAAAGCGCACACCAGACACTAAGTTCGAAGAGTATGCTGCAGGAGTGTCAGGTCCTAAAGCCTGGAATAGACCACCACGTGATTTGAGAACGATAAATGACTGGACAGAGTTCAGGGCTGTACTCAAAACTCAATTTTTCAGAAAATCATACACATAAATAACAGAATTGCCCTAATTTACATAGCTAGGCTAGTCTGAGAGCATCTAAACTTACCAGAATAAAAATATATGTCCGAAATCCTGAATCCTCGATCCACTGCTGAACAAAAAAGTTGACAATTTTTCACAGCCTGCGACAAAAGTAAATAACTAATATATAAATATCAATACGGTTTTTTAGCCATAACTTCAGGTATTTAGATAGTTTTATGGTGAGTTTTTCCAAAGGTTTTAAGTTTTGAAATGGCGCTATATTAATTAGCCAAGTATAATTATTATTACGCTTGGGATAAATATTTTGTAAAGGCTTGACATTTAATCGAAGGGTATCAGCTATGAACCCTAAAAAAATGAAAATCTATCTCAGATCTATTCCAGAGGTCGCGGGTTCGAACCCGGCGTGCGCAAATAATTTTTATTTAATCAATATGTGTCATAACACATTTGATTAATATAAAATAAAGTATATTTGCGGCACGTTCCAGAGTGGTAGATACTCCAAGTATCGGCCTGGTGAAATACCACCATTCATTCAGAATTGAAAATGGCTTTAGCCGTGTTTGAAAATAGGGTACCTTCATCTTCTTCATCTCCTTCCCCTCCTTACTATCTTCAGCCTCACAACATACCCCTAAAGGGGATTCCATAGTCTCACTGGCTCTAGATGGTTGAGAGCAGTTGAGACTCTTGTGCGACATTCAAGTAATAAAAAAAAAAAGGTAGCATAATTAAAAAACATTTTCCTTTCGATTTTCATTTCTCTCGTCGGCATAGTGACCAACTGCAAAAACACCGAAAATGACCGACCGAGTGCTGATAGCTTGCCACCTTCATCCGACATTGTATAAAAAAAGTTATACAGATGGTAAAAGTGACTATTTAGTTTCTTGTACAAGCAAAACTTGACCAATGACAATAGATGGGACTTTATAAATGGCAGTTGAGCAGTTTTGAGATTGTAATAGACTTTTAGTGTTCGGTTATTTCAACTTTTATTGTAAGATGAAAAAAAAATAAATTAATTTGGTAGCATAAATTTAAAAACAATTTTAACGCTTTTAAATTAGATTTTTGCAATTATATTTCATTTAAGCGTACAATTATATTTGATATTTTTGTTGTCCTCCCCATCAAAATCACTTTAATCAATTCAAATTTTCCAGGTTATCCGCAAACGAAAAAAATAAACTAAACGATGGGAAAAACCTATAACTATCAATTATCAGCAGCATGTAATGTTTTTGAAAGAAAATAGAAAAAGCCTCATTGCCTTATTATACGACAAAACCAAAGATGATTGACAGATGCAAATTAAAAATGCAACTTATTTTTCTGTTTGATTATATGTAAACAATTCACCAACTTGAGTTATCAAGGCAAAAGGATTTATAATAACGTATCTAGAAATCCCATTCGTGAAATTTGGACTCAACCCTGTCCATTTCAAAAATGTATTTTTTTAATAAAAAAAGTGCATTAATGAAAATAAAATTAATCCGGAAATAAACCTATCTTTTTATCCTACAAAGGATTGAGCTGTGCAGTGACAGCTACTGCCGATAAAATAATCATTAGTTTCAGCACATGAGGGGAATGGTCAATGTAGCAAAAAGCTGCAGACAAACTTTCAAAGTTTACAAAGAAATTTTTACAAATTCTGTCTTTCTCTCAAATGAATAAAGTATATAGTCGTAAACTGTGCTTTAATAATTTCTCAATTCGTTTTGCTACGTTTGGACTGAAATTCTGGCAGTTCATATCAATTTGTGGATTGTCAATCCCTCGATTGACTATAATTATCAAGATGGTTTGCTCAAGGCAACCAGTATGTTACTTCTTTCTAATTATCTGGAAAATCAAACATTCAGGCAATCCCTTTTCTGATAAAGACTCCATGCATAGCTATCTTTTTGTAAATAAACTGTGTAAATAACTAAATATGTTTTAAGTCAAGATCACAAAAACATATTTTTTATTTAAAAAGTTTCAGACAAAAAATTTTTTAATGCTGTTTGCGAATGAAATGCACTTTTAATCGTTCTGTTTAAGTATAGTCACAGTGACGAATTCAAAAAATATTCGTATGGTCAAAAACAAACGCAAAATTGTACGCAAAATACATAATTATTATTTGTCAATTTATTATTAAAATTGTAAAAATATTTAAAACATTTATTTCAGTTTTGGGTACTAGAAATTTGATAAAACAATTGCGTCCACACTTTGGGCGAATGACCATTTACAATATGAATGTTTCTCTACAGGCAAAATTGACCAAGTATTTTAAAATAAATTCACACGATTTGGAGAATGCACATTTATTCAACAGTGTTAAATCTATTATGAGTAAAATAATCGGTTGAACATATCCGATTTTTTAGGCGAAGAATAACAGGTTTGCGTTTTTTGCAGTCAATTTGCGAAAACCAGGTTATCTCGAAAACGTGTTCATAACTATCTAATTATCACGCAGTTCCCCGTAAGGGTAAGCAGAGAGGATGTACCACCACACAACTCTGTCTTGGAACCACTGCTTGTTTCATTCACATTTTTACATCGTCTTTTTCATGATCTTCTGTTATTCTGATTCTTGAAATAACCCATAAATTAATATATCTTTATTTCATATAAGTTACTTGTACATTAAAGTTGACAAAGTATCTAATTATTTGATTTTCTTTTTTACTTAATTAATATGTATTTTGAATGGTTCTTACAGGCTATTTTGAATTTATTGATTGACATAATTAAGATGGTTTCCGGCAGCGAATTATGACATTTCATCCCTTTATATAGTAAGCTATTTTTTATAAAGCTATTGTCAATAAAACATGTTTCAGACAAATATTTTTTTATGCTGTTTGCCTTGTTAAAGACATGGGTTATGATGAAACTAGTAGGCATATGTAAAGAATAATTTGTTTCCATCAAATAAAATAAAACATGGATGGGTTTTGTGACTAAAGTAATTGGGTTTTAAATATAAATGCTTCATCACGAAGTCGATAATTTCAGAAATGTAAATTAATAATGTTTTGAATTAGAGTTAAGTTTGCTTTTTTTGTTGATATTAATTATTGAAATAATATCAATAATTTTCAACGAAATTTGTTCCATAAACAAAAAATGCTAATTTGTTGTATCCGTGGGTATATCCGTTATAAAATGTTTTAATTAAGTTTTTTTGTTTTTGTTTCAGGTAAGCAAATTGATGATTTATCTTTGAAAAAAAGCTTTTTAACTCTCCGTAAGGTAAGCTTTTTATTTTATCAGTTCCTATAATTTCGCTTGCAGCTGCTTGGCAATGAATGGGATAAAAAAATAATATTTTATTTGTCTCCATTTAATTTACCCCTTACAGTATGGCAATCTCCGTGGATGTGAAATTGTGGGTATTTAATATCTGCAGTTTGATTTATATTTAATTGAAGTCCAGCTCTACAAATGGCCTTATTCTAGTCACAAAACAATGTTTAAATGAAATAAGTGCATGCGGCCATTGTTTGATCAATTTCACATGCACCTACTCGCAGTACGGTAATATCGCTTTAAGCTGGTACCTGCATCTAGTTGACTGCACTGCAACGTGTTGCACACAAATTGCTTTTTAAAGCCAATTACTGCCGGTAAAATCAGTCACAGTTTTGCATTTATTGAATAAAGTTATTCGAAGGTGTTATTTTCAACTGATTCATTTTATTCGCTATGGAAAAAATGTTGTTTTTAACCCTTTGTATGCCGACAGTGCCTATAGGAACCGGGCATTCATCATTATCTTTTTTTTTTCCTTTAAAACCTGTTTGAATATTTAAATGAACCATAATCGCTTTTCACAGTTTTGCATTCATGGAATAAAGTTATTCAAAGGTGTTATTTTCAACTGATTTACTTTAACTCGCTATGGAAACATGTTGTTATTAACCTTTCATATGCTGATGTTGCCTATAGGACCCAGGCATTCATAATTATCTTTTCCTTAGTTTTTATTCTTTAAAACCTGTTTGAATATTTAAATGAACCGTAATTGCTTTTCACAGATTTGCATTCATGGAATAAAACTATTCGAAGGTGTTATTTTCAACTGATTCACTTTAACTCGCTATGGAAACATGTGGTTACTAACCATTCGTATACCGCCGGTACCTATAGGACCCGAGCATTAATTATTATCTTTTTAAGAGTTTTTATCTTTTATTACCTGTTGTTCGCACACTTGAGTGAACCGTAATCGTTTTTCAACCAAATAATCAATGCATAAAGATTTTTTGAATTGCGTTAAGTTCAGTATAAATCGAGTAATACATATTTGAAGTTTGCTCACGTCAGTGCGGCTAGAAAACACGGTTTTTAAAGTGCCATTACTATTTGTATTAACAAGAAAACTTCATGCAATTTTATTTTGGCATTTAATGAAATGTATAGCTACACGAAAATACAATAAAACAAAACAAAAAATCTTCACGTTTCTTAGTAAACCTTTCCTAAAAGGGATAAAAAAAATTTTATCCGAATATAATCCATCACTCAATAAGTTCGGGAGATGACATCGTAGAAATCTACAGAACACATCGTAGAAAAATATTCACTCCACCAGTTTCTGTCTAAAAATCTGCAGCATCCAATTATGACCTCCATCAATTCTCCTTCACCACATGAACAAGTAGAATAACTATAAAGTAGAAATTCCGTTTGTTTGACATAAAGCAGCCAAAACCTTCAAACAGTGAGCTCTGGAATCGAATCTCGTCCAGCAATTTTTGTTTGGAATTTTTATAGTGATACAACTTGTTCCAAATTATTTTCATCATGATAAATGTGACGCGTGAACACGTTTAATATACAAAAACGTTCGTATTACAATAAATCCTTTTACAAGTTCATGTTTGTTTGTGAAAAGTTCAAAACCCTAATGAAATTTTGCACTTCGTTAGAACAGAAGAAAAATAACAAACATTATTAAGTGTGTTGCCCGGAATTAAAACTTTGTTGTGAAACTTGTTTGTGTCATTAAGGCTGAATCTCGAGTAAATATTTGCTGAAAATATCTCCCCTCAGGGAAATGTCACGTTTTGTCCATCAAAATTTGCTTGTTGCAATGCACGCTATTCGGAAAACTTTTCATCTAGGGACGAAAGTTAACGGCTTATATAATATTTTTCGTAAGTTTTAAGTTTTCAATGATTCCACGAGGTATTTTTTTAAAAAGAAAAACAAATGTTTCCGGGTTGCGAATACGCTGAAATTATTAAAAAACTTTCACTTTCGTCATAATAAGCGGAAAATGTTTCTTGTGCGATGATGGAGGACTTCGCCAGCAGAGGAATTGAACCCACGACGCCCGGGTGGGAATCCGACGCGTTTGTCAAGCTCAGCAACCGACCGGTCAAATGGTATTAAGCAACGCTATTTGATGTCACCGAGGTAATCAATTTGAACACAAAATATATGGGTTTTTAACCCGCCCTGGCCAAAGATAATTTTATATGTTAGGTGTACAACTTTGCTTTATTGTAAAACACTGGTAATAAATTTATAATCCTAAGTATTGTCCAACGCTGGCCACTATTTTCTACCATCTTTTGAGCAGCGTAAGAATCCCGCGTTTAAAAAACTGGTCATCTTATGAAGCCATCCATAATTGATCCGATATTTTACTTTTTCATAAGACCGGAAGTTCTGGTCAGCCAGGTCGTGTGTCATTACTGGAAACAAGTCAAATTCAGAGAGAGCAACGTCTGAAGAATACGGCGGGTGGAGTAGGACTTTTCACTGCAACGTTTTCAAGTATGTCTTGACAACTTTCGCAACATGGGGTCGAGCATTAATAATTAAAACTTATCGCAAATGACGAGAATTTGGCTAGTAAACTGACGTTTATAATCGAGAATAATTTTATGATGCAGACACAAATCGACTAATGTTTCTTTGGGGTTATGTTGACAAATGCCTAAGTTTATTGCATGATGTTCATGATCTATTTATTTAGACTACTACTTACCGCTAAAACCATCTACGAGTATTAGAAAACGACGGAAGCAAAGTTGTTCACCTAATGATATAGTAAGTGAGTTACTTGATAATATTTCCGAGCGATAGGTACTTTCAATATCCTATTCAAAATCAAAGCGTTTCTTTTACTTAAAATAGCTCTAGCCGTGATTGGTTGTCAAATCTGAATGGCTAGGTATTTTTCAACCCTCCTCGTTTCCATTTGATTCTTTTCTGATTTCCTCGAGTTTCACATCGCAAAAATTAGAGATTCCATGGTCTTACTGACTTCGGGTAGTTGGGAATCTTGTCACATTAAAACAATATTCAACGGCAGTATAAGTAGTCTGACTTTACGTAAATGTCATCTTGAAGCATTTCAAAAGGTAGGCAAAAAATCTTTCAGACGATATGACCTTTCCGTACCTGAAAGTAAAAATCAAACGTACCATCGGAAGGGGGTGACCCAGTAGTACCATTTGACCTTGCTTATTAAAGCCTTTCATGTCATGGGTAATTTGTTTTTGGTAATACTCAGAGAGATTTAAATTCATGATATTTCAGTAATCTTTATTTAAGATAAAGCACAAAACTCTCGCCCGGGGTGACATTAGAACCTCCCTTTTAAAACGGGGGTGATAACGTTATAAGGTGATTCGCTTATTCCAGGTAAAGTTATTTGCAAGCTTTTATTTTCATTAAAAAAGGTTTTTGTTGAGTTCCTTCATATTACATGGTATATAAACTAACGTGTGCAAGTTATTTTTCTATTTTTATAATTATGTTTTGTTTAACTGTTGTGAACTTTACCATCTATAATATAATTTGTAAAAGAACAAAAAAAACACTAAATCACTCTTTACCACCTTCTTTAATTCCTTTAAAAACACAAAATAATATATCTAAAAAATTAGCAATATTTGTATTACAGCAGGGGCATACCTGTAGTTTATTATTTGGTGTGTTCGTTTATCTCAGAATTACATTTATCAAGGTGTAATTTTTTAACCCTTACAAACCCAGTCTTAATTCAAATCAACACGAACGTTGTGAATTTTTTCCCAATTTCAATGATTTTAATTTTTTTTTCGCTAGGTTGCAATCTTTATTCAAATTATATTAATATTTTAACTGCTTCCGCTTAAAGACAATGCTCAGCTTTGGATACACGCAGTTTTTTATTTTGTTTTATGTTACCCTTATATTCATTTATGCTAAATCGCAAATGTTTTATTTTAAATATATCTGTTATTTGTGCGTGTATGTGTATGTTTATGTTTATATTTTCTTACTAATTAAAAAATGCAATCTGAGGCCCAATGTTAATTCAAATTAACGTAGAATAATTTCTAAGTTATCAAAAAATATAAATACCATGTTATCAATCATCAAATATCGTCGTCAGAAAGGCAAAAGGGCTGAAGCTCCACTTCAGAAAGCTTACACCGGAGCACTTTAAAGCTTTTTTTGTTTTACAACAAAATTCATTAGTCTTCAGTACCTGGTTCAATTTTGAAATAAAAAGTTAACTCATGTACCTCAATGCCGTTACAGAGTTGCTAAAAGCGACAAAAAGCTAAAAAAGTTTCAAACTTGCGTCAAGTCTTCTCGCAAATGCTAAATATATTTTAGATGGCTGAAGGGCCACAAAAGACATCAGAGACGATATGTTCTGTGTGAAATAATATTTAATGTGAGAGCTAATTATTTTTATCCAGCCTATACAAATTTAGGATGAATCACTTTCTCCGGTTTTTTACGTCGTACACCACGAGAAAGAAAGAGACAAAAAATCTCCCCAATTATTACACCGCTTTACAGTATTGTTAGAATGTTCTTCGTGTCCGGCGTCTCCGTTGAATCCGCCCACACACTTTTTTCGCCCGCGAAATAAATGAACATAACATAAACATGTTTGGGACTGGTTACAATCCTCCTAATTTATAATTATATACAGTAATAATAATAGTGCTACTTAATAATTTTATTTATTTGTATAATTTTTTTTGTTTGTTTAAAGTGGCTATATTTTGTTTCTATTTTGTTTTTTATTATATATTTTCTTTTCTTTCTTTTATATTTTCTTCTATATTTTCTTTTATTTTTATTTTTTAATTTTAATTTTAATTATAATTTAAATTTTAATTTTAATTTTAATTTTAATTTTAATTTTAATTTTAATTTTAATTTTAATTTTAATTTTAATTTTAATTTTAATTTTAATTTTAATTTTAATTTTAATTTTAATTTTAATTTTAATTTTAATTTTAATTTTAATTTTAATTTTAATTTTAATTTTAATTTTAATTTTAATTTTAATTTTAATTTTAATTTTAATTTTAATTTTAATTTTAATTTTAATTTTAATTTTAATTTTTAATTTTAATTTTAATTTTAATTTTAATTTTAATTTTAATTTTAATTTTAATTTTAATTTTAATTTTAATTTTAATTTTAATTTTTAATTTTAATTTTAATTTTAATTTTGTTTAATTTTAATTTTAATTTTAATTTTAATTTTAATTTTAATTTTAATTTTAATTTTAATTTTAATTTTAATTTTAATTTAATTTTAATTTTAATTTTAATTTTAATTTTAATTTTAATTTTAATTTTTAATTTAATTTAATTTTCTTTTTATAATAATAATAATAAAATAAATAATATTTGGACGATTTGTATAGCGCCGTTTTTGTGAAAAATCACCTCAAGGGCGCTGTTATATTTTAAATTGTTTTATCATGTAATTCGAAAAATGTCCTCTACATCACAGGTGAACTCCTAGCGTGGAGGACAATGTAAATATAAAATATTGTAAATAAACATGAAGTTAAGTAAATAAAAAAAAAAATAAAAAATAATAAAAATAAAAAAACTCAACGGTTTTTTAGGTTACATGCTATATTTTTCTTTATAGCAATACTGTGAAAAAGTGGTTATACGAATAAATAAAAACGTTATGTCGACATGTGCTAATTATGTCGAATATGAATGGATGAATAAATACCCAAGCCCTAGTCCTAGCCACGCAGTCCATGGCCAGAGTCCGGCAAACCTCATAAAAACTGACTACAGCAGCGCTCTCTCTTGTATAGTATTGCTCTGAGGGTGCGATGTATGTGGTAATGCCGATTTTATAAAGTGGGTGTAAACACAAAGGCAAGGTCAACATGATTGTCAACATTATCGTGGATGATTGCATGCAAGGTAACGGTCTGTGCGTCGGTGACGCATTGCTTCTTCCCAATACTTTTAAATATCTCCAGTCTTTCGTGTCTAAGATGATAGTAGTCTGCATGCAAAATGGTTTAATAATGAATGCAATCATGTGCAGAGTCATGCTGATTGAAGTGGATAAGAAAACACGATGTAATACGTGTAATTGAAAACAACAAATCCTCGAAGCAAGTAAATGAGTTTTTATTTTTACCTGGGAAGTGTATTCGCAAGAGACGGGAGGGCTAATGAGAACATTTAGAGAACATGAAGTTGACATAGGATTTTGTAACGAAGTCAATGGTATTTTTAAATATGTAAAATCGTAGCTTGCCCTGGAGTAAGAATATATATGGAGAAATAGTTAAATATTTTTACCCAACCTATAAAAAATTACGACAAATCACTTTCTCCGAGTTTTTAGACTTGGAGTGAGAATATATATGGAGAGAGAGCAAAATATTTTTACAAAACCTATAAAAAAATACGACAAATCACTTTCTTCGAGTTTTTACGTCGTAAACCGTGAGAGAGAAAGAGAGAAGACAAGTTGTCACATAATATCGCACCACTTTTCGGTATGAAAGCATTTTTTCCGTCTCCCGCGTCTTCAGTTTATACATAATTTTATAACGAAACAATTACAAAAATAGGACAAATTATACATTAGAAATAACATTCAAGTCAAAGGTTTGGTAGAATCGTAAAGCATGACAAAAATCATTTAGACTGGAACCAAAAATTTCGAGACCATGGCTTGAGTTAACAAGTCTTCACATACTGGACAGTGGAGAATGATACCCATAGTTAGTAGAGTAATGATTGCGGGATAGTTATTCATTGTTTCCGAGTCTAAGCCAAGGAATGTTGAACTGGGTGAGTTGCAACAAAGAAGATGATTCAATTATACGATTAATAATTTTGAAAATGCAAATTAAATCAAAGTCTTTCGTACGCTTTTCTAATGAAGACATTTTCAATGATTGTTTAATTTCATCAGATGAATAATTGCCTCTATAATATGAAACAGTAATGGATCGAGGCAATTTGACTTCAAGTCGAGTTTCACGGTGTTTCTTTGAAAACCACGATATCTTTAAACTAGAATATCACGACTAACTAAAAAATAAAATTAATCAGCGCAAGGAATACTTCAAACATACTTTGTCAAACATATTATTAAGATAATACAAAACACACTTGAATCTTAATTATAGCCTTTGGGATTTAGGCGTGTGCCAAAGTTTTCATAATGTTAAGTATTTATTATTCCAGAACATTGTTTGTGTTCTATAGCGAATTTTCAAGTCACACCCCTCACCCGGTACCTCGTATTGTTATCAAAGTGAAATCGCACATGGGGGACCCGTTACACGATTCATGTCTCGTTTTATTAGTTTTGTACAACAAATCTTTTGCGATAATGAAAATTAAGTTTCTTTTTATGGTCGTTGATTTTTTGTATCGGGTAAAAAGTTAAAATGATAGTAAAAGTTGAGACGTTGATTTTTTTAAAATAACGTTAATTTTATAGTTCTTTAACGTTTTTATCGAAGTTGATGCTTAACAGAAAATCCAACAAAAAACAACCTAACTTACCTAACCCAACCCATCTAGCATTCAATTTTCAACACCTTAAGGGTCAGCACCCAAAATATACACTTTTTGACTTTCTATTACAAATGATTTATCTGTTGATTATTTATGGGTAGTTAGAAAAATAACTGAGGTTTCCAGTAAATACAATTAAAACAGTAATCTTTTAAATTTCCTATGCAAAACACAAGAATTTTAGGTAGAACGTTCAAAATGCCTTTTGTGGTTTCAAAACTACACCTTTTACTGACGTTTAAGTATGTTTTTTATAGAATTTTAAATGTTGAATTGTATTCACTGGAAACCTCAGACATTTTTCTAACTACCCATAAAAAATTTCAGATACATAATTTGTAGGATTGCTTGTATTAGAATGCTAGAAAGTAACGTAAAGTGTTATTTTTGAGTGCTGACCCTTAATACAGAATCTTAGAGACAAAATCTATTTTTTTGTTTATACGGTTATCGCACAGAGGTTCCAATTGTATGGAGCAACGTTTCGATATTGAAAAGTGGTGTCTAACAAAGTCAGTTCTGAAACTATTTACTAATATTAACAATAGTTTAATTCCATTATTTTACCTTATCCAATTATTTTGTGCATTGATTTAAAACAATATGCATTGAGCTTAAATAAAATTTATTAAGAGTTCAAAATATAATCTTGTTCCTTTTTAAAAACTCAATCAATAAAATACATTTTTTTCTGCATGACTGTCACTCGTCACCCTTTTATTCCGGCAATGGATTTGGAACAGGCGGATGAGTCACCGAATGACATTCTGTCACCCGTGCGCGAGTGCCCATACAAAAGTACTCTCTACAGACACGATGACAGTTTCGTCACTCAAAAGTCGCCGGCCAGTGGAACTAAAAAGTCACCCTAATGTCACGTAACTGCGTGCGTGGACCTTCACACACTCCAATAGATTGGAAATAGTGACGAAACTGTTGCTGTGACAAAAAACACCCGTGCGCGCCTGGCCTAAAAGTAAGTGTAATCCATACCTGTTATTTATAACGAATTCCGAATTCTCTAGGAGGTATAACAAAATCCCAACCAGTTTGTAACTTGGTTTAGTACCTGTTATTTACAACTTTGCCCGAATCTTCTAGGAGGTATAACAAATTCCCAATCAGTTTGTAACTTGGTTTACCATATACCAACACAAAGGTTCAATTAAGTGTTTTTTTTTTATATAGTTCTACCGTAAAGTTGGTAAATTTCAAAATATTTCACAAGCTTTAACTGAGCTGTAGTTACAAAATAAAAATACAATATTGAAATTTGTAACACTATTTTATTACTTACTAATTGAAATTGGAATCAAATTTATAGCAATAATGCCTTTTTTTAAAATAATAATATTTATAAAAATATATACGAGTATACTTAGCCAAATCAGAGAAAAAAAAGGAATCAATAATCTTCAATAAAAAGTATGAGTACAATTAAAAATGCCGGTTTCTATTGGTCAGGTCCCAATGGCTGAATTGGTTGAAGCATTACCCCAGAATAGAGTAGAGGAACAGAGTTCGAGTCTCGGTTTTGACCATTATCTTTTTATTTTTTGGCCTTTTCTGTTTCATATTTGAAAATTGATATTATTTAAATACTATTATAATAAATTATTAATCGGATTTGCGAATAATTGGGTTGAAAAACCAAGCCGAAGAAATTCCCCGTATTACGTTGTACACGAAACATGTTTACATGAAAGTTCCATTCTACAGTCAATATGTTTTACGCGGTGAAAGGACCTAGGACGGAATTGTGTTAAATCCACGAGAAATAACTTGGAAATTGTTTTTACACTGGCAATGTAATTTATTGTCAAATTTGAATTTCAAACGATTTGATGTGGAAATTAGATATGTTTAATTGTTTTAGCTCGAGCGATGTCGCTTAAACAATTCGCAAATTTTTATATTATTGCATTAGTTTCTGAAGTTAGCAAGCGTACTTGGGGAGTAACTTTATGTTAAAATTAAATATTATTTTTAACGACCGTCTATATCAGCGAACGAATTCACGTAAAAGCGATGCGGCATCTATGATTCAAACTACAGATCGCCATTAACCACCAAGCCGTTACCTCGCAGGGGTAGGCAGAGAGGACGGACCGCCATACAACTCTGCCGTGGCACACATTTCTTGCTTTGTACACATTCATACATACTCTTCTGTTATACATGGCCCGACTCAAGTATCTGATTCACTTGATCGTGCCATGTGTTCTCAAGGCGTCCCCGGTTTCTTCTTCTATTCAATTTCGTGTGATATATTCTTTTCACACTCCTTTCTTCGTTTATTTGCTCTACATGCCCAAACCATCTAAGCGTCCCTTTATTGATACTATTCATTACGCTTACATCAGCCTTACATTCTTTCCGAATATCCATATTTTTAACACGGTCGCGCATGGTTTTACGCACATACGCCTCAGAAATCTCATTTCTACAGCATTCAGTCTACTTTCATCCTTCCTTTGCCAGTTCCATGCCTCACTGCCATACATCAAGATTAGTACAAGCACTTCATTGTGGACTGCTAGTTTCGCTTCTTTGGTTAATTTTTTATTTGCTCCAACAGAGTTCAGTCTTTTCATTAATAGAGTTTCCTTCTTTTATTCAACCTTCATTTAATGTCCTCATTAGCCTTTCCGTCTCTCATGAACATACTTGCCAAATACACAAACTCATCCACTTGCTCCTAGTATTGATGGTTTACAAGTGCATAAGTGCACGCGTTTTTCGTACTATCTCTTTCAAACACCATCGAAAAATACTTTATAACAAAGATCTTAATTCAGTCGTCTTAGAACGGTGGTCATGTTTAATTTGACCTTCATTTCGAATGCAGGGGCTTGATAATAAGACCCTTATATTTTTTCTTTCTTCTTTATTTTATTTTCCGAAAATTTACGCATTTCGGGTGTCGTTAGAAAGACTTAAAAAACATGACGGACTCAGAAGCCGGCATTTGTCTGCCGTCATTAATTTAATCCGAGCCTCTTTTGAAACCCGTGAAATCCGTTCCGACAACCACCAGCGCCATCTTGACGACCTCCGTGGCAGAGGTTCAAACTGCTTTGCGATGGATCCAGAGGTTATAGGTTAAAATATTAATTTCGGAAAATCTAAAATAAAAAATAAAAATTACATAAATTACAAATATATGTTTTTTCAATATATGCATTGGCTTCTTAGTAAAGCTATGTAACAGATTTGATTAACCAGGTAATTTAAAAAACAATCAGAAATTATTGTGAATACTGCAAAAGAGTCCCAACCGTCTAGAGCAAGCGAGACTATGGCACCCCCAATTGGGTTATGTTGTGAGGCTGAAAGTGGTGGGGAGGAGAAGGAGGTGGGAAAGAGGAAGGTTTGGAAGTACCTGGCTATTCCGATCTGGTCACCAAACACGCCTAAAGCCATTTCAAGCAACGTTTCAATTCTGAAATGTAGTCTTTAACCAGGTCTTGAAAATTCTAAAAGGAGATTGCTAACAACCTTAGAGTACATAGAGTTGTATCTATCCAAGGCAGTGAAGTCAGTTTTTGACTTGTTTTTGATGATTTTAACCTGACTCGGCGCACCTGGGTGTGGCTAAGACTAAGGCTACGGTATTTATACATCCATTCATATCACATATCGACATAATGTTTTTGTTTATTCGTATAGCCACTTTTTTACAGTATTTTTATCAACAAAAATATAGCATATAACCTAAAAAACCGTTTAGTTGTGTCAAGTTTAGTGGCATTATAAAAAATGTGGGCGGAGTCCCGCGGTGAACCAGGAGCTTAAGTTCATTGCGACAGTATATAAAAGCGGTCTATGAAATTTGTTGTCTCATTCTTTCTCATGGTGTACGACGTAAAAACCCGGAGAAAGTGATTCATCGCAAGTTTGCGTAGGTTGGGTAAAAATAATTAGCTCTCCTTCTATATATTGTTACTTCAAGCCATCAACATTAGTAAGAAATTATTAAGTACTAGCGAGGAATTTAAAGAGGCACCATAAAAGAAAACTAATGGATCAAATAAATAATAGAAAAAAATAATAAATCAAAGAGCGTTAAAGGTTTTTTTAAACGTTTTCTTCAAACTGAGTATTCACTATCCAGCCCCTTCTGTGTTTTATTCTTTCTTCTGCCCAATAAATCGTTCTCGTAATGCTTGAGATTTATTAAAGTGCTTTTCTACGTCAGTCTTCATACCATTGTTCGATCTGGCCCGAAATTTCATTATTTGGGCGAGAATGTTTACTGAATCCCATACAGCTGGAAACAATACTGAAACCGAGCGAACGGTTTAAAACTCTTAAGAAATAATTTATCATTTCGATTTGAATTGAATTGAGTACATTTATACGCTTACAATTTTCGTAAAAGAGGTTTCTCACCTATTGTACTAAAAACAAATTAAATACCTTTCGAAGGAATCAATTCAGGGATGTTTTCACCTGTTTATTTTGCTAGAGTTCCAACTGCCCTGAGCCAGCTGTACTGTCAAATGAAGGTCATTTTCCCTTCCCCTTACTGTGTTAAATTATTCTTTGCGTTCCGGCGCTGTGTAATAATTACACAGGTAATAATTTGCGATTTAAAATCAGAAAAATAAAAATATTCATAGTCAATCGCTTAAACTAATCATATTTGATGTAAAAAGTGAAAATAATTGAACTTTAAAAGTTGAAAACATGAAAAAAAAAACCATCGGATAACGCTCACAAAACGGGAGAGAGGACCACCTCCAAGTGACGTTTGAAAGCGAAGTCAAGTAAGAGTGAGATGTGAATAGTGTCGTATTTCCCCGCACACTCTTTGCGTATCTTCGCATCTTATGGCGAATTTTTAGAATGAATATACCTACTTTCACACTGGCACACGTTTAATTGTGTTGATGAATCTATTTCCGATTTTCACAAAATATTTCATATGTGCTATTACAACACTATTTATATATATTCAATCAATGTGTTAATTTACTATGGAGGAATACCTAAAATCTGAAGCCAGTATTTATGATGGTTATAGAGATAATAAAGTTACTAGTAGCAATGTGTAGTCGTTACATTTCATAGTTAAGGAAAGGTTAATGAGACTTAAAAAAAAAACAATAAATGTGTTAAAAACACTATTTAGTTATTTATAAACTAACGGACTATTGTCCAATTATAAAAAAAATACACAACACGAAATGGGAAAAAAAGATCAACAGAGGAAAAACAGCACATACATATTATTGTAATGAAGCAATTACAAAAATAGGACAAAATATACATGAGAAAGAACATTCAAATCATAGCCAAGGTCAAGTCAATGTTTTGGTAGAGTCGTAAAGAATGACAAAAATCATTTAGACTGGTACCAAAAATTTCAAGACTTAGAAGATTGTTTCTAAGTCTACGGCAAGGAATGAATGAAGAATTTAACTGGACGATTGAGACGGTGAATATATTATTTGTAGAACTTGGGTACTGAAGTTGGTTATGGCGTTATGACCATTGAAGAGATATATCGATAGAAGTGATTGATTCTTAAAAGATTTTTTCCTTACCACAGACTTAATATTTATTCCTTCAAAATTTTTCTTAATTTTTTGTTTTCCTTGTGATTCTATATTCCTTAATTTGTGGTTATTTACAGATGTAATGTCTAATACTTTAAATGTATGTAATTATTAACAGTTTTTAATGCATAATATATTATTAAAATAAACAACATTATAATTATTAAAGTTGTTTATGGGCGTGTCTGTGTGCCCGTAGTTGGGTTAATTTTATTTTGGGTGAAATTGATCAAACATTTAAAATACCGAACATTTTCTGGAATTAATAATTAATTTCGTTGCCTTTATTGAGGTTTTGGCGTTGAAAGGTCTTGTGTAGCTATGTAAATCGGCATAGATCACGTTGCTTTTCTAATTTCTATTTAGCTGTATGAAAATTTATATGAATTGTGAGTTTCTGCCTTTTGTAACTTATTTATTAACTACTTTTTTATATTAGTACTTTATAGACACACGTAAAAACATAACTTTTTTAAATAGATAATTTATTTCATTATCATTAATTCCACAATATTGAATACCATATTTCTGGTAGTTTAACATCAAATTTTAAGTTTTATTTATTTTGTATTGGTTACTCGTTCATTTATGTTTACAAAGTATTTAATTTATTTTTTTTACAATAATATTATAATTTTTATACTTTTTAATATTACTTATATATTTAAAATGGTTCTTACAGGCTATTTTAAATTTATTCATTGGAATTATTTTGATGATTTCCGGAAGCGCATTTAAATATTTCCTCCCTTTATTTAGTAAGCTTTTTTGTGTGTTGGATTTATTCTTTTCTGCATGCCCTTGTATTATGTTTGTGAATGTCAAAATTGTAGATAATTTTGTCAGAAAAATATTTTGGTAGCAAGTTGTTCTTCATTTTTTGTACAAACATCAATGTGTTTAATATTAGCATCTGTTTCACCGTTAGTCAATTTAGTTCCTCTGGCATTTTAGTTACTTTTTAGTATCTGTTTTGCCTAAGCATAATTCTATTTTTTTCTGTCCTCCTACCCAGCAGTACCTTGAATTTCGTATACATTTTGTGTACATATTTTTCACTTACATATTTTATTATACTTATTTATTACACACTTGTATATCAACGGAATGTGCTGTGTCGTATACATATGTAAAGGTAATCAATATAAAGCGATAATTTAGGTTCCACATAAATAATAACAATGGGGGATGTAAGTAGGTTCAAAGTTAAAAAAATGATTTTTTTTTTAATTTACGAAAGCAATAAGTAAGACAAACGCATTCAAGTTTTAGAATTACAAAAAATTGAAACGTCTCTATCTTTTGTATTTGAAGTGAAAAAGGTTTTAGTTAAAGTGGTTCTAGCGAAATATTTTAGTACAAAGGTCCTTTAGCACCATCTGCTGTTGGGCAAAATTAATACCGAAGCGAAGCCTTCAGATATAAAAAGAAGCCTATTGGAAACCAGTGGCCTGACGAACTTTGTATTGACCCTTGAAAAAAATTTCAGATTAACAAAGTGTTTGAGATCCTCTGAAATTCTTCAAATTAATATTTTTCCCGAAGTAAAACTCCGATAGATATTTCAATAAATATATCTGATAATATGATGCTGATTTATTTTGACAATATTATGATTGGGTGTTTTTATTACTTTAAAAAGTAATTTTTTATCGCATTTGACAATCTCCTTTGCAGAGTTATACAATTCATAATTTTGAAAATGTAAATCAAATCAAAAAATTTCCCACGCTTTTCCAATAAAGAAATTTTTTATAATTCTTCAATTTCATCATCTGAATAATCGCCTCTATCTCGCCCTAATCTCAATGCAATTCCGCGTAAGAAACGATGTTGTACGAATTCAATATGAGGGACTTAGAAGCAAAGGCAGCAATCTCCAAAAACGGTTCTGTAGCATTGTCAACTTTTGAATGATTATTATAAAGAAATGGAGAATGAAGTGTACAAAAATGCAAGTGCACATCAAACTAGGAACAATTTGATACAAGTATCTCTAAATTTATCAACATATTCACAAAAGAAAAGTGCATTCAACGTTAAATCAACTTTCCAAGAAATAATTTGAAATGAAGGAGATTGCTGCCTTTGCTTCTAAGCCCCTCATATGATGAAATGAACGGTATAGAAAGGAGACCAAATGGCACTGGCATATTCTAGATGAGGGCGAACTAATGAACAGTAAAAAGTTTTTAGGGTCTTTATATTCTTAAAGTCACAGGCAATTCTATTGATTTGTATTTAATCGGAAAATATTTGGACATACATTATTAAAAGAATTTTAAAATTACTCTCTTTAACAATCTGTATTTTGAAAATACGATAATTTACGCATAAGGTATCCATGTGATAATGTGAGTTTTTTTCTATATTCCATGTGTATGGATAGTATTATTCATGAAAAAACGTGGAGAAACTACAAGTATCTTATATTAACACATGTTAAAGGTTTTCATAAAAGTCAATCCAAGTGCGTAGATACACCTTTAAACAAAGAAAATGCCTGTCTCACAGGTAGCATTATATATAATTTTGTTTGCAAGACGTGATGTATGGCATTTCACACGTTTGACAAGAATTCTTCGGGGTGCGTCCATGACATTTGTAAATAACGCTCGTTTCTTTGTTTAAGACCACTTAAGCTAAACGAGCTTTTTAATAGATACAAACGTTAAAGTTTAATTTTTCTTACTTAGATCGGTGTACGTAAGTGCGTAAATAAGGTTTAAAGTACGATGTATTACTGCTTAGTGACGTCTTAATTGCTGTTCGATTTTAACGATGGACTCCCTCGATCTGAAAACGTAAGATTTAAGTTAAAAGCCCAAAATCAAATAGTTCATTTGCTCAACTTTATAATACTTACCAAGGATGATCTTTTTTCAATCGACTACCAGAAGAAATCAGAAGAATTTATGTTGAAACCCAAATATTAAACTCTATCAACAAATATTTTAAAAACATTCTTCACAAATCAAATGTCTCCAATTGAATTAATTTTACAAATAATATTCTATAATTTACTTGTTTTCAGACTCTTGTGCGGTATTTAATGCTTTTTTAAAACCTAATGACAAGCAGTATTTGGTTTCAGATTTTTAAAATGTGAATACCGTCCAAGATTCCCTACTGTCTGGAGTTAGTAGAACTATGACTACGTTGTGAGGAGTGGGGAAGGAAATGAGATGGGGAAGATGAAAGTTAAATTAGGGTAGGTTGGGGTGGGGTTGGGAAAAGGAAGAACATGAGGAAAAATTTAGAGGTCTTACACCCGGGCGGTGCTGAAAGGACCTTACAGTCCTCCATCATTGCACAACAATATCTTCCGCTTATTATGATGGTAGTAGGAGTTTTTCAAATATTGTCAGGTCATTCGTAACCCAGGAATATTTGTCTTTCTTTAAAAAAAAGTGTTCTGACACATATTAATTGAATAAAAATGATTTGATTTTATTTGATATTATTTTAATTCTGGATTCATAGTCTAGCATCTTACCACTCGACTACGGATGTATTTAGATCCATATATCTTCCTCTCTGCAATCAACTAGGAATTAATATTAACTAGAATTTAAGATTTGTACAGCGCCCTTGAGGTGATTTTTCACAAAAACGGCGCTATACAAGTTACCCAAATATTATTATTATTATTCCTTTCAGCCAAACGCCACGTTCCAAATTAAGATGACTTACTTTCGTATCCTTATTATACATATTCGTATCCTTTACAGCTGGTATATTATAGCATTTACCATCTGACACCTTCTTATTTCCGACCCTTAGTGAATTATGTAATATTCTTACACCTGGCAGAAATTCAAGGGAAGGAGTATTCACCCAATCCAGCCAGAAGTCTTCTGATGACATCCCAAAGGTCTTATTTTCTTGAAACTTCGCCACTGACCGGCGGTCACCCGAACAATTCACTTCGATGAAATATAAAACAAAGCCGGCCCGAATTCCGAAAGTCATCCTGTGGGATTCGCACAAATCGTGCTAGGGCCGCAGGGGGACAGATTAAGCAGGGACATTTTGTAGGGACCTCTCAATAGTCAGAAATCCTTGTGTTGCTGCGCTCCTGCTAAACATTTTGTATTCATTTATTGCGACTTGTCGGAAAGCTTAGACACTCAAGGCAAAAATATACTAGGAGGGAGCGCTGGTGTAGTCAGTATTGATGATTTTTGATGGACTGGGGCGTGGCTAGGGATAGGGTATTTATACATCCGTTCATAGCACATGTCGACATAATGTTTTTGTTTTTTTTTTTTCACGGTATTGTTATAAACAAAAGTGTGGGATTTTTTTTTTTTTTTACATGAATACCGCACAAGAGTCTCAACTGCTCCCAACCGTCTAGAGCCAGTGAGACTATGGCATCCCCAAATTGGGTATGTTGTGAGGCTGAAGGTAGTGGGGAGGGGAAGGAGATCGGGAAGAGGAAGGTTGGGAAGTACCTGGCTATTCAGATCTGGTCACCAAACACGGCTTAAGCCATTTCAAGCAACGTTTCGATTCTGAATGGTGGTCTTTCACCAGGGCGATACTTAGAGTATCTACCACTCTGGAACGTGCCGCAAATATACTTGTTATTATTTTTATATGAATTAAATGTGTTATGACACATATTAATTAAATAAAAGTTATTGGCGCACGCCGGGTTTGAACCCGCGACCTTTGGATTCGTAGTCGAGCGTCTTACCACTCGACCATGGGGGCCATCAATATAACCTAAATAGGATATAACCTAAAAAACCGTTGTGGTCTGTCCTGTTGTGTCGCATAACAAAGCGTAGTGGGCGGAGTCGCCGGAGACGCGGGAGACGGAGGACATGCTCAAATACCACGTAAATACAAAGCGGAGCTATACTGTGTGAGAAATTGTCATTTTTGAGAGTTACAGAATGATTTTTGAGACATCAAAAATACGCTTTGCAGTTTAAGATGCAGTAATGTATTTTCACCAATAACAAAATTGAAGTACAAATTGAAACTCTACGCAATGTCATATTTAACCACAGAGCAATAATATAGAAGAGAGAGTTAGGGTTTTTTATCAAGTAAAGAACTTTTCCCTAAGAAAACACTAATGTAAAAATAAACTCAGTCAAGTTAATGAAACCATCAGATGGTGATAGTAATAAGGCCTAATGAGCCGCAGTACTAGTTAATTACGAAAGAATCCATAAAATCAAAATCATACAAGAGAGAGCGCTGCTGTAGTAAGTTTCTATGAGGTTTGCCTGACTCGGCTAGATCTGGGCGTGGCTTAGACTAGGGCTAGCGTATTTATACATTAATTCATAGCACATGTCGACATAATGTTTTTGTTTATTCGTTTAAACCACTTTTTCACAGTGTTGTTATAAACAAAAATATAACATGTAACCTAATAAACCGTTGAGTTATGTTGATTTATTTTGCAAATCAAAAGTGTGGGCGGATTCAACGGAGACGCGGGACATGAAGAACATTCTAACAATACTTTAAAGCGGTGTGAAGATTTGGGAAATTTTTTTGTCTCTTTCTTTCTCATGGTGTACGACGTAAAAACCCGGAGAAATTGATTTATCCCAAATTTGTATAGGTTGGGTAAAAAGAATTAGCTCTCTCTCCATATGTTGTTATTTCAAGTATTTAACTCATTTTTGTAGAGTTGACCACATAGGAGACGATATATTCTTGCTCTGAGCTCAAACAAATGCGGAAATATTTACTAAATACCCACTTGATGAACGTACCGTAAATATTTCAGTAGAAATATAAAGATGTAAACACTCGTTTCTTAAAACAATACTTTTAGAGAAAACATGAAAATGTTTTATGCTATCAATTAACGGATTTACTGACACATTGTCGCCGGAAAGGCACAAGGGCTAAAGCGCCATTTTAGGAAGTTAACATCAGAGCACTTTAATTTTTTTTTGTCTTACAATAAAATTCATAAGTTTTCGGCACCTTTCGGGAAATTATTTGACTGTCAGTCTTGTACAAATGTTGGGCGCGCGTTTGGCGATTTTCCCGACTATTCACCGGTGCCGAAGGGAACAATAACGCAATTTCCTCGGAGCATCTTCCAGTGACATACCGGTAGAAGAAGGACAGCATTCTCACCTGATGTGTGAACTTCAAAGATTGCAATCCGTTTGTTAAGATAGGAGAATCTATCAAACAGACTGCCCGTTTCTAGCAGCAATGAAAAGATCCTGAGAAGATTAAAATAACTTTTGGGAGGCTTTCATCCTGTATTTAACTGGCATCTGCTGATGAGCATAACATAATTTTCATAAACTCACGATTTATTCTCTCTCTTTCTTTATTAGGCAATAATGAACTCTCTCTTCATTCGTTATCTCTTTAACACCCGTGCTGTATCGTTCAAAAAACGTAATAATGCTCTTAGGGTAGAATTCGAGATTAATCTGTGTTGACGTATTGAAGCGAGGAGAGGCCAGGGATGAAATAGGCGGCGAAAGGAGAAGGCTGAAGGCTTCAGCGAGTTTGGGAGCGGAATCCAATAAATTCAAACGTACTCTCAATACGTGAAGCTACCCTTTGGGAACTCTAAATGATAAATACAATCACTAAGGCGAGTCAAACCTATATTATTCGATTGGTAATATAATTAACGTGAATAATTTTCTGTAGAATGAGTTGCTTATTATAAATACAATTATTTTATTAAGATCGAAAGAAAAACTAGGTATTTCGCAGTCTTACTAATTAACTAACTAACCATCACGACGTTTCCCCGCAGGAGTATGCAGAGAGGACGGACCGCCATACAACTCTGTCTTGGCACACACTCCTTGCTTCGTTCACGTTCATACATCGTATCGTACATACTCTTCTGTTATTCTGACTCTTCACGTGGCCCGATTCAAGTATTTGATTCACTTGATCGTGTTATGTCTTCCTCGTGCGTCCCCTACTACTTCCATTCCATTCATTTTCACATCATATATCCTTTTTACACTCTTTTCTTCGTTCATTCGCTTTACATACCCAAACCATTTAAGCGTGTTTTTCTTGATCCTATTCATTGCGCTTACATCAGCCTTGCATTCTTTCCGGATATCCACATTTACCGCACATAAGTCTCAGGGATCACATTTCCACAGCATTCATTCTACTTTCATCCTTCCTCTGCCAATTCCATGCCTCATTGCCATACATCAGGGTTGGTATAAGCACTCCATTGTGGACGGCTAGCTTTGCTTCTTTGGATAATTTCTTATTAGCGCCAATGTAAGCGTAATGCATAGGATCAAGACAGGGACGCTTAGATGGTTTGGGCATGTAGAGCGAATGAACGAAGAAAGGAGTGTGAGAAGAATACATGATGCAGAAGTGAATGGAAGAAGAAATCGAGGACGCCCAAGGAAGACATGGCACGATCAAGTGAATCAAATACTTAAATTGGGCCACGTGAAGAGGCAGAATAACAGAAAAGTATGTATGAATGTGATATGGCAATGAGTGTGTGCCAAGACACAGTTGTATGGCGGTCTATCCTCTTTGCCTACCCGGGGAAACGCGTGATGGTTAGTTAGTTTTAAACCAGCGACACCAACGCAGCAACCTACAGTCCCCCTCGGAACAGGAATCCCTAGTGAGGAGGACTGTGAATAAAATATTATTCGTTTTTCAACATTTCTGTTATCATCATATATTTTTTCAAAATGTTATATGGTAATTAATAAAAAAATAAAAAATAAAAATAAAATAAAAAGCTTGAGTCATGTGTAAATATCCATATACACAGCAAAGATGCAATATTTCAAATTCATTTGAATCAGTTCGATATATTTTGAGGCAGTGTGATTGGTGAAAACCACAAGTCCATATTTAACGAGTATTTAGTACGAAGTACCTGGCTATTCAGACCTTTTTTTGTTTTTATTTTATTTTTATAGTGAATACCGCACAATAGTCCCAACTGCTCCCAACCGTCTAGAGCCAGTGGGACTATGGCATCCCCAATTGGGGTATGTTGCGAGACTGAAGGTAGTGGGGAGGAGAAGGAGATGGGAAAGGGGAAGGGGAAGGTTGGGAAGTACCTGGTTATTCAGATTTGGTCACCAAACACGGCTAAAAGCCATTTCAAGCAAAGCAACGTTTTGATTTTGAATGGTGGTCTTTCACGAGTGAGTTAACTTTTATTAGTTTTTAAATAAAATTAATGCGTTGATGGAAACACAATATTTATTTTAAGTAGAAAAACAGTAAAAGTGAGTATTAATCACAATCTCCAAATGGAGAATCTACAAAAAACTAGACACGTAGTCTCTTTAACTGAGGGTCGTAGATTAACGTCTTGTGGGATGTTGCGGTCCCTTTTATAGGTGATCTCGTTGCTGGAGTCGTGTGCAGTCCACCTCCGGGTCCATTGTAGATGATAGTGTATTCGGTGTCGTTGACACGGCTAGATAAGATGCAGAGCCGGATTCATGTTATCTTAGGGTCGGGGGCAGTCTATGGTAGGTAACAAGCGCGATACTTAGAGTATCTACCACTTTGGAACGTGTCGAAAAAATATATTTTTTTACATGTATTAAATGTGTCATGACACATATTAATTAAATAAAAGTTTTCGGCGCACGCCGGGTTCGAACTCGTGACCTTTGGATTCGTAGTCAAGCGTCTTACCGTTGCTTGAAATGGCTTTAGCTGTGTTTGGTGACCAGATCTGAATAGCCAGGTACTTCCCAACCTTCCTCTTCTCAATCTCTTTCCCCTCCCCAATACCTTCAGCCTCACAACATACCCTATTTGGGGATGCCATAGTCTCACTGGCTCTAGACGGTTGGGAGCAGTTGAAACTCTTATGCGGTATTCATATAAAAATAAATAAAAAATTACTACTCGACTATGGAGGCCGTCAAATCTTATCAGTAAACACGGCAAAGGTCATTTCAAGCAATGTTCCAACTCTGAATGGTAGTTTTTCACCAGAGTGATGCTCAGCGTATCTGTTACTCTGACAGTCAACATATCTACAACCTTAATATAAATCTGCCGTAAGCTTTGAGAGATTAAAAATATTTCGCTCTAAAACTTTACAACATCCATTTACCGAATTTTAGGGTCACTGAAAGTAGATTAATCACAAGAAACACACAGTGGATTGACGTAAAGATGTCAGAGAAGACGAATGAAAAGAAAAATGTTAACTTTTAATCTTAATTTTATCATCTTAACCATAAAACAGACAAATGTCTGTCCGAAAGAACAGACACTGAAAAGCTGAGTTCTGACATCAAATTATCAAACATTTTTGTATCTGGAATTTTTTTTTTTTTAACACTGGGTGTACTTTTTTAAAAATCTGTTAATTTACACATGCACTGTTATACCCAAATCTGAACCTTTTTCTCTCGCGATTTATGACGAAGATCACGATTTTAGATAGTTTTAATTTGTATGCAATATTATTTTCTCCTTGTTAGTTAGTTTTATAAGCCTAATTAATTTAGTATGAAGCGCACTTGAGGTGAAATATCACAAAACTGTATATGTAAGTTCAATGATATTATTATTATAAAAAACATAACTTATGCTCTTTTAAATATTTAAATAATATCAATAATCAACAACCCAAATATGAAACAGAAAGCCTGAAAAAAAAACAATGGTCACAACCGAATTTCGATTGTTGATTCAATTTAAATATAAAAAATTAAAGTCAATTGTAATTACTCTTTATGTTTATTTAAAACATAACCCTACACTAAACCGCAAGACAGAATTTTTTTTGGTCATGATTTATGATGACGATCATGATTTTAGATAGTTTTAATTTGTATACATATTTTATATTATTTTCTCCTTGTTAGTTAGTCTCTTATTGGAATGATTAATTTAGTATGAAGTGCATTTTAGGTGAAATATCACATAACTGTATATGTAAGTTTACTTAATCTATCGAAGGAAGCAAACACTTTGTAGCTTGACATTATAATTTAAATAAAAAATAATTTTGTTTTAAGTTACTTTATTTATACACATATAACAATTCGACCGGTTTCGGTTAAACTTAACCTTCATCAGGAACGTATAAGTATAAACTAAGAAGTTTAGTTTATACTTATACGTTCCTGATGAAGTTTAAGTTTAACCGAAACCGGTCGAATTGTTATATGTGTATAAATAAAGTGGCTTAAAACAAAATTATTTTTTATTTAAAATTGTAAGTTTACTGTTATTATTATAATAAAAAGCTATCTTATGTTCTTTTAAATATTGAAATAATATCAATAATCAACAACCCAAATATGAAACAAGAAGCCTGAAAAAAAAACAATGGCTACAACCGAAATTCGATTATTGATACAATTTAAATATAAAAAATACTCTATGTATTTATTTAAAATAAAACCCTACACTTAACGCAAGAAAGATTTTTTTTTAGTCATGATTTTTGATGACAATCATAATATTAGATAGTTTTAATTTATATATATATTGTATTTTATTTTTCTCCTTGTTAGTTAGTCTTATTAGCATAATTAATTTAGTATGAAACGCACTTGAGGTAAAATATCCCAAACTGCGCTATATAAGTTCACTAGCATTTTTGCGGCACCTGCGACTGCAATTAATGGATTTTGAAATATTACTACACAGACAGATTTAACAAAAATATTTTTTACGCCTTTTTATAATTGAACAGTGTTAATATATTAACTTTTTTTTTATTTAAAAAATATTCTTATTTTTTTCAAATCTCTACGGGAACCCGTCATATTAACAGATTTGGTAATATACCGCTTTTGAATTTGTCCCATTTGTGAAATTATTACTTCTTAAACAAAATAATCATAATAACAATAAAAATAATAATATTTGGACGATTTGTATAGCGCCGTTTTTGTGAAAAATCACCTCAAGGGCGCTGTACAGATCTTATTTTCTATCATTACATATTAATTCCTAGTTAAAATAAGAAAATATACAGGAAAATACTTACCTGGCAGGTCCCATCAGATAGACACAATTATTAACTTAAAATTATAATTATGATTTAAATTTTTTAATTAATTTATTTTAATAAAATATATTTTTTCCGATTTAGGGCATGGGAGAGAAATTTGAAGAATGGAATTTTTTGAATTTGTCATACAGTAGAGGATTTGGTTAAAATTTGCATATCTAAAGGTGATTCGTCAGACAGATTTTGTTGAGATTCTTTTAATGAATTTAAGGATATGAGAGTCTGAAAAGGTAAGTTTTCAGGGTCCAGTGTAACAATTTGTGTGAAGCAATGAAGATAGAGTGTCATTGGTGTGAAGGATATTTCGTTTCAAACCCAAATTGAAAATAAGCGTTCGTTGCGGAACACATTCGGCGCATTATGATTTATGGGGCAATAAAAGAGGTCTCTTTGAGGGTGGAAGTCTGGCGAAGTTGACCATACGGCTGCATTAGTGTAAGTAAATACATCTATCTTCAGTTATAGAGTTTTAGTCAGTGTGTGGGAACGTGGAGTCTAATATCAGTTAGATAAAACATTTACTTAATCAGTATTTGTGTTTATCCATTCGACGGTTGTGATAGGTATATAAAAAAATACCTGTAGATTTTTATTATGTTTATCAATTCGACGGGTGTGATAGGTATATAAAAAATACCTGTAAATCTACTTTTCCCTACCGTTTCTGTGAGTTCAAAAACTTCCTTCCGACCCCAAGATAACACGCCAGTTTACCGTAACATTTTAGTTATTCAGACATTTCCCCGTGGAAAAGTTTGCAAAATAACTTTATGCATTTGTAAATAAATAAATGCCTCACCTAATAATATAACGTGATCCATCATGACTTCTCCGGATTGAGTGACAAATGTTTTTTGTCATTTTTTTCTTGGTATTGAACTTTACTGTATTTCATCGGGTAATTTTATATAAAATACAGACCTTCGTAATACGAGCGTGTCTAGTTAAAAGGGTCCTTGAAAATCATATTTTAAAAGCTGTTACCTTTTAATAATTTTGTAAGACATGTAAACGAAAAAAAAAGTACATTTAATAAGTCAATTGAACCTGAAATAAGGATGTATGTGTAAAATATTTATTCTCTTTTCAATTATCGATTCGTAGTATTTCTCTAAGCTTTCAATTATTTTTTCAGATTATTGTTCTTTATATTATAGGCGTATTAAAAAAAAAAATAATCTGTCTATTTATTAAAATGTTAACATACAAAATACATTTGGTATAGTAATCCCAAGGAGTTAAAAAAACTCATTCTGGATAGGGCAATATTATAAAACAAAAAGGAATAATATTTTTACAAAGACTTACAAATTCAAAATAGGAAGCACAAAAGAAGAGGGAACAAGCGAAAAAACACATAAAAAAGAGACTCGTAGGAGTAGAGACCAACTAGCTAAACATCACAAATACAACAAGAAAGACATTCACACACGGAGGTCTCACAGATAGGATACATCACTGATTTAAACAATTGTCGAGAAAATATCCTTGAAGTGCTTTTGCCAATATTTTTTTTTGTTCCCAACTGGGAGTTTTAATTCTTTAGGTAATGCGTTGTAATGTGTATATGCTATGTATTGTAAGAAGTTAATTCCAAATTTAGCTATGTGAGTAAACGACGATAAGTATATTTGATTTTGTGATCGTGTTTTGTGCTGGTGTATGTCTGTATTAAAAACTGCTTTAATGTTAGTGTGTGATAAGTTATGAATTAATTATTTTTAAATCATATAGAGTTAACAAGTCTCGACATTATGGACAGTGAAAAATGATACCCATAATTAGTAGAGTGATGATTGAGGAACAGCAATTCATTGTTTTTGAGTCTACGGCAGGAATGTTGAACTGGATGAGTTGCAACGAAGAAGGTGAAATATATTTAACAATTTTATTCACACCTGAAATGGGGTTAGGGCCGGATTAACTGAAATTCTGGGAGGCTGGGGTATTTTTCCGGTACACCATTGAATAGACCATTCTCATTTATTTCTTACTAATGAATATACGATAAGGAAAAATAATGACCGAGATAATTAGAACAGTCAATATGAATAAGTATTTATTCCGAATATCAGAATATGGTTCTATTTCTTCGAGGATTATTAGGGTTTCTTTACCAAAATCGTATTGTATTTCCTTGCTTTTCGTTAGCACCATCTGGTATTTGAATATTTTTCATTGTTTATTTATTTACTAGGTATTCAATGTGCTCAGGTAGAGATTTGTTCACTATAACACAGATGGCATCCAAAAATCGGAGGAAAAAACTGAAAAAATAATATCAATAATCTTCAATGAAAGTATGAGATCGATTAAGAATGCCTGTTTCTAATAAAGTCTCAATGGCTGAATTGGTTTAAGCGTTACTCCCGGATAGAGTAGAGGATCCGAGTTCGAGTCTCGGTTGTGACCATTGTCTTTTTTTCCGGCTTTTTCTGTTTCATATTTGTGTTGTTGATTATTAATAGTATTCAAATATTTACAAATATTTGAGCCCGCGACATCTAGATTCGTAAACCAAAATCTTCGCCGCTCGATCACGGGGGTCTTTGTACATACAAAATTGTTTATTCACTTGGTAATGACTATTCGTAGAGGGCTTTAAATAATAATAATAATAATAATACAAGTTTTATTCCGGAAGGTATGCAGGAGTAGTGCAATGCAATACCTTTCATAATTGATATCAATACATTGTAATAATAATAGTAACAAAAATAAAAAATGAACAGAAATTCATAAGAAATAAATAAATAAGTAAATAATAAAATAAAAATATATGAAAATAAAATAATAATAATGAATATAAAAAAAATAAAAAAAAATAAAAAATAAAAGAATATAAGTAAGAAAATATTAATGGAGTATATTAGGCCTCATTTCTACAAAACGCCATCAAAAGGGAGTCCATCCTGGAAATGGGTAGTATTTCTTATCGTGGGTTGACTATTATCAGGAAAATCCTTTGAACTGCAGTCCAGAAAACTGCGCTCATCGGTAGGCACAACTTAAGTTAGTTTCAAAGCCATGAGGTGAAGGGTCTTTCCCGTAACACACGTTTTCCATAAATTTCCCCCTGATTTTCCTTTTGGGTTTCTTGTAATTATCATGAGAAAAAAATTGAATCTTGTACAAATTCGCAATTTTCGACAGTTCGATAAATAATCATTTACATCTGTCACCATGTTTGTCCAGGGTATTTTAATAAATCCCATATCTTCGCTGAAAAGGCAAAAGAGCTAAAGCGATTTTAGTCGAAAATGAGTTAAAAACGCAGTTTGATCTACATCGAATGCAATTCTCTAACTTTCGTTTGGTTTTGAAGACTTTTGTGGCCCTTCAGTCATCTAAAATATATTTACCATTCGGGAGAAGGTTTGACTCAAGCAACCCACATTTGGGACTAGATTTTTGTCGTTTCAGGTAACTCAGTGAGAGCATTAAGTTACCTGATTTTTTTTTTCAAAATCCAACCAGATATTGAAGACTTTACAGTGCTCTGGCATAAACTTTCCAAAATGACGTTTCAGCCCTTTTGCCTTAGATTTACATTTGAAAAGCTTCTACCTATCATGTGAACACTTGACTTAAGTGTATTGGTTTCAATGCCAACTTGAATAATAAATAAAACCTATTAAGGAAACACCGAAAAAACAACCACAAGACGGTAAAACCGTTAATAACCTTACATCTCTAAAGCACTAATTTTCTTCTCGTAAATAACGTTTAAGACCTTCAAAATATAGTATCACGAATGTAAACACAAATTTAAGTGATTGTAAATCTTTTTTCGATATTTATCACCCTGTTTTTATACTTGGCGTGCTCTACGTATGTTTTGATTTGAAACGTCCAAGACTTGTGAATTCGGAATTTGCGGCGTGGCAGAAAATTAATTTTGTTTTTATTATTGTATTTCATCTTTTATTAAAATCTTCGCCATCTGCTTAGCCAAATAATTTGGTGGGACCGTGGCATCCTCGTTTGGAGTAAATTGTAAAGCCGAAGGGAGTAGGGAAGTGATGGAACTAGGGTATTGAAAGATTGGGAAGTACCTGACTATTTGGATCTGGTCACTATATTTGTCTAAAGCCATTTCAAGCGACGTTTCCATTCTGAATGGTGGTCACTGAGTGTCACCCTAAAGAATGTCTACCAGAATTAGTATTACATCTGCATTAGCATAGTTGTTTTCAATTCAAGTTCAAGTATTCCTAATTGAAAACAAATTTTTGAGTAGTTTATTCAAAATTTTATTTAAAAAAAATCGTGTTAAATAAATTTTGAACGTTGTCATATGATTGATCAAAAAATATTATTTTTTATGTGATAACACGTAAATGACCTGACTGCCAAAAGGTAAGAACAAAGCATTTCCAATTTGGGGAATGCTGCGTAACCGAAGGAAGTGACCGGGAAAAAAATGATCATGAAAATTTTTGGGTTGAATGAAGCTTTTTAGATACTAAACTTAGCAATAACCATAGCAACATTTCAATTCTGATTGGTGTTCTTTCAAAATGGTATTATGGAGAGCATATGAACAACGTTCTTATGTATAATATTTATTTGCCATAGTCGGAATTCGAATACGCGACCTCTAGTCCCAGATTCAAAGATCTCTCCAATTCGTTGTGGTGGTCATCAAATACCTGTGAACATCAAGTTGATAATGCTCAGAAATAGTGGAAATATTATTGAAAACGTTCTCTTTGAAACTTAGAAAAATAACATCATTAATATTGGAGTTTTTTTCTAGACTAAATGTTACATCTAGCGATGGACCTTTAATTGGACGTAGTTATGCAGAAAGCGTCCATCCTACAATTTTCCAAAATTGGGTTTTACATGTTTTCCTATAGATGAATACAAGATTTATATCTTCTGAAAGCATTCAAGCTCCAAATTTAAAAGATTTTTTGCAATTCATTTTTTTTAACGCACATTATAGATAATCAACTTAAATTTTAGTTTAAAAATATAAAAATATATGGTAACATAAGAATTACATCTATTTTTTATAAATACATTGATAGATTATAAATAACCTATACGAGTAAATAATAATTCTCATAAAGAAAAGAAAAACACCGATGTTCACTTTAAAACTGTCGATTACGTATATTAATGCTTTTGTTTCGTCATATTTTTAATCGCCCTTTTCTTGGTTTCATCTTTTTGGGGTTAAATGCTTTCTACTACTACGTCAAATTTTTCATTTTATTAATCTTGATCTTAATTAATCAAATCTTTAAATCTCAGTTCAAATTATAAATTCAACTTTCCTTGCCGTAGACTCAGAAATAATGAATTGCTGTTACTCAATCATCACTATACTAATTATGGGTATAATTCTCCAATGTCCAGAATGTCAAGACTTGTTAACTAAAGCCATGGTCTTGAAACTTTTGGTAGCAGTCTAAATGATCTTTGTCATTCTTTACGACTCTACCAAAACTTTGACTAGACCATGGCTTGAATGTTCTCTCTTATGTTTATTTTGTCCTATTTTTGTAATCGCTTCATTTATAAGTGTGTATGTGCTATTCGTGCTCTGTTGTTATTTTTTCCATTTCGTGTTTTATGTCTTTTTTGTAATTGGACTTTAGTCCGTTAATTTATAAATAAATAAATAAACCTCAGTTTAAATTTTAAAAAGCTCACACTCGTATGGTCGTACGTACCCGGATAGTTTTAATTTTTTTGTAAGGACATCGTGAAGTTATTTCTTGAAATAAGTCTTGTTAAAAAAATGTTTCACGAATTTATTAAAAAAGTGCGTATAGCTCTGTAATAGTTTGAAAATATCTGCAAATAAATTTTAGAAACGAAGACTTGGAGTTTTAAATATTCGCTTTCATTAAAAGCTTTCCCAGTTCTATAAATCCACAATCACCTTTAAGGAAACGGAGGTGAATTGAATTTACGAGTAGCAGCCTTCGCATCGGAAATCGGTTCTTTTGGAATCAAACCTTTTCAGGCTATTTAAATTTCTTCTGGGCAGCGCCGACGCCACGGGCGAGAGTTTCCTCTGGAAAGTGGACTGGAGGTAGGTCCTAATAATTTATCTGGAAGGCTATTTGCGGGTCAATTAGTGGAAAGTGAGAACGGTACTACGTTCTGGTTAGAAGGGTCGAAATGAAAATTATGGTTTTATTGCGTTAGTTGCGTTTTACCAACGCAAATAAATTACGGAATGAAAGTTATTGAAAATACACATATTTTATTTAAAAAAAAAAACATTGTTATTGAAAATAAACATATTTTGAAATTATCATAGTAGTCTTAGGCTAAGCGAAACCGGTGGGTCATAAAAATTAAAATAATATTCGTGGTCAGATAAAAAGTTATTTTTTAATTATATTATCAATATAATATCTTAATGTCAGTTAAAGGCCGTTCATCTTCTCAACTTAAACATGAACTATCAATATACTATCAACCATGAGCCTGAGATTTGTCATAGTGGAGACACGTTTTAAACTTCGATCGCTTATGTTATATCAGTAAAACCGTAAATGTTAAATGCATTAAACTTAATACGATTCCTTTTACTTCACAAAACAATTCCATAACTGACTGAAGCTTGACGGCCTCTATGGTCGAGTGGTAAGACGCTCGACTACGTATTCAAATATCGCGAGTTCGAACCCGGCGTGCGCCAATACCTTTGATTCAATTAATATGTGTCATAACACATTTAGTTCATATAAAATAATAAAAAGTATATTTGCGGCACATTCTAGAGTGGTAAAAACTTAAGGTATCGTCTTGGTGAAAGACCACCATTCAGAATCGAAACTTTGCTTTAAATGGCTTTAGACGTGTTTGGTGAACACATTTGAGTAGCTAAATCCGGACCTAACCTAACCTTCCCATCCCCTCTATCTTTAACCTCACAAAATACTCTGATTGAAGATGCCATAGTCTCACTGGTTCTAGACGGTTTGGAGCAGTTGGGACTCTTGTGCGGTATTCATCGTAAAAATAAAATAAAGCACAAGACAGTTTTCGAAACTTTGAATTTCTTCTAGTTTCTTAGCAAGAATAATAAATACAAATGGTATTATAGTTTCCTAGATCTTGTTTTAGAAAAAAAAAATAGTTGTGGTACTAAATTAGAGCCCTGGGGTACACTCAAGATAGCACAAAGTGTGATTTTACTGTGAACGTTTCTGGCGATACAAGTTTCCTCCTTACCGTAAATTAAATAAAAAAGTTTGTTAATTAGGGTGCCAGGTTGTACGTAATAGAAGACCTACGATGGGCATTGTATGAACGATTTTCTTAAAGGCTTTTATTATCTGAATTTAATGAACCCTCTGCTAAGAGATTCTCGTGGAATATGCTACGTACATACGAGTATAATATTACATTTATTAAAACATTCAGATCGAAGAATTATTTTTGACTTGACTTATATCTATAAAATTGTCAATGGTATTATAGACAGCCTTGAGTTATTGAACCTTATTTCCTTTCACATACCAACGAGAACTACTCGATCCAAAATTTTAATTAGTTGTAACAATAACATCAGGACTGAGTCTTTCAGATACTCGCTTGTACCTAGATTGCATGTAGTAGGTAATACATACGCAGATGTGACCAATGTATTTAACTGCACGGAATTTAGATACAAGAAGGCTGTAACATCATATTTCTTTAATCAATAATATATTTTAATGTATTTAAACACTATTTTTTACTACTCTATTCTTTATTTTGTTTGTGCAAATAATTCTCATTTTTCATGGTCAATTGTAAACCTTTAATGTAAAAGCCCTCTCCGGCATATACAATAAAATAAATAAATATAAAATTACAGTAGTTTTTAAAGTAAGAAATAAAATTATAATTAATACTGCACAAGTGTTTCAACTGCTTCCAACCGTCTAGAACCAATGAGACTATAGCGTCCCCAATCAGGGTTTTTTGTTCGGCTGAAAGTAGTGTGGAAAGGAAGAAGATGGGAAAGAAGAAGGTCGGGAAGTACCTGGCCATTCAGATCTTGTCACCAAACACGGCTAAAGCTATTTCAAGCAACGTTTCGATTTTGAATGGTGGTCTTTCATTAGGGCGATACTTAAAGTGTCTACCACTCTGGAACATGCCGCATATATACTGTATGTAATTTTATATTAATTGAATGTGTTATGACACTAAGTACGCCGTGCTTGAACCCGCGACCTCTGGATTCGTGGTCGAGCGTCTTACCACTCGACTACGGAGGCCGTTATCACCTGATTATGTACAGTTTTGAGATTTATGTATTTTCTCTTTTAAACAATCGATATATATGGAATAACTATTTTGTTTATAGTTTTTGTGTTTAATTTGTAGAACTCCATTTTAATTTTTATATAATTCAATTGAATTAAATTTAATATTATTATTATTGAGTTCTGCTATTTTAAGTTTTTATTTTAGTTTTTTAGTGACAGCTGTTTCGGCGTTTAAGGCCATTGTCAAACTGTGGTTAGGCCACATGGAAACGACTTATTTATACGATTTTGGTTTCTTATGTGATTTCTAATTACGGTAAAAACCAAATTGATAATTACGGTATAAACCTAATTGTTTTGAATTATTCTGTGAGGTACTTAACTTAACAATCAACTATTTTGTGTTTATTTGAACATATTAATGATTTTTCAAAACTTCGTAGCTAATTATGGAAATAACGTCAAGGGGTGAAAATGGTTTACCGTTGAGCTTGAAACTCCAGACAGAAAAATAAACTTCTTGATGCCAGAACTTCAGACAATATACGAAAGATTTTCTGCTTCACAAAATTAGCAATTTCCGGACATAAAACCTGGAAAATGAATTCAGTGGCTTTTGTACGAAAACCGTCAAAAATTAATTACTATTCATAAGCGTAGGGGTGCACAAACAATTTCGTTTATGCGCCTAATCCTCTGTTTTCTGCCAAATTTAATATAAAATTAGTTTAGGTGAAAATTATTGAAGCTTACATTAATTTTATTTGACACCGCTGTTTGGTAGTTCCACCAGTTTCATAACTTTCGATTCCCGGAAAGTTTTACAATTTTGAGATTCGGGTTCCATAAAATTTTATTTTTTATCAAGTTTTAATTATTTTATTACTATTTTCTCTTGTTCTTTGGAAAGTCCGTCTCACGAAGTTGTCGGAAACGAAAGATAAACATTTATTCTAAATGGTATTTCAATAGATTTTGGCAATTCTCTACTATATTCCGCAATGAAAATATTTAAAGGATCGAAGGGTTAAATAAAATAATTTAAGTGACTTAATTTTTTTTCGCCTAAAATTTTACAGTCAACGCAACTATTTTCAGTGCGTTTTGTATTTGTTCTAACATGAGCTATGAAACTGCGTAATATCTACATATTTATCAAAATAAGTCTGACTTTTTTATTGTAACTTCATTGCTAAGCGTCCAATGAGACAAAAATTGTTTTTATTTAATTATTTTATTTTATTTAAGTACATATAACAGGCATGATGCCCAAAACATATATACATGAGTGGTTATTTAATTGGAATATTTAACAACAGTAATGAATCAAGTAAAAGTTTATGAAAAATGCAAAAGTAAATGAATAACAAACAAAATTAAAAGAATAATATTATACAAGGTAGAACATAAATGAATGGATTATTGGCACCTGTACTGAAGAGATGCCTTTAGCCGTTTGGTACTTGGTACTTCATATAACCCGTCTATAATTAAAGGGTATCATTACAATATCAGCTTGATATGATTGACAGTTTGTTATAATTTTATTTTTTTTAAATTGTTTATTTGTGTTTGTGGTGAAAGATTGTGGATTTCATCGGGAGTCCAATAAATGTTGAACTTGTTAAAATCGCCAAATATCAAGATGTGTTGGTTTGGTGTTGTTAGGTACACATTCCGAAGTTACTTAAAAATGAGCTTACAGTGGATTCTTCTTCAGATGGTGGAAGGTATACTATGCAAATATTTGGTTTAACATTCCTGTTATTGAGGTTTATATTGAGTTGGATCCATAAGTTCTCTGCTTGATTTTCCCAATGCGCCATCCTCTTAGCCTCTAATTTTCTTGAAACAGCAATCATGACTCCTCATCCGTCTTTTTTTGTTTCGTGCAGTCTATCCTTCCGGTATACTTCGTAGCCGTCATCAAATAGTTCCTGGTCATAAATCGATTCCTTTAGCCATGTCTCCGTTAGACTTATTATTTGATAATCGTTGTTAAGAATGTTTATATAAAATTCATTAATTTTGGTTCTCATCCCCCTTATGTTCATATAGTAGCAGTAAATCATTGTAAAAAGTAGAGTGTTAATCAATATTTTTGTATTATAGGTAAAAACGTAAATCCTTTATTTTTCTTGGGTTGGTTGGTTGCTCTGTAGGTATATCCGATAGGTTTTTTTACTAACCCTGGCGATAATTGCTCCTCATATGAATTATTTTAAAATCTTTATTTATTTAATTTTGTCAATAAAATTTATATATTCGACGGCCGAGTGTCGAGTGGTAAGACGCTCGACTACGAATCCGAAGGCCGCGAGTTCAAACCCGGCGTGCGCAAATAACCTTTATTCAATTAATATGTGTCATGACACATTTAATTCATAAAAAAAATAATATAAAGTACATTTGCTGCATGTTCCAGAGTGGTAGAGACTCTAAGTATCGCCCTGAGGAAAGACCACCATTCAGAATCGAAACGTTGCTTGATTGGAATGACTTTAGCCGTTTGTGAACAGATCTGAATATCCAGGTACTTCCCAACTTTCCTCTTCCCCATCTCTTTTCCCTCCTCACTACTTTCAGCTTCACAACATACCCCAATAATAAGGGATTCAATAGTCTCACTGGTTGGGAGCAGTTGGGACTTATTGTGCGGTATTCACTATAAAAAAGAATATATACATACATTTCCCTCCCTTAAGCACAAGAATTTTCTCAATTAGGGAAGTATTTATCATAAACTGAATTAATATTCGTATTATACCTACTGTTAGTATTAAGTAAAAATGTTAATTTTTTGTACAATTAATCAAATAAATTTAAAAAAAATTATATATATATTATTAATTTTTTTATGATACGTCTAAAACTCAACTGTACACATTTGAACAGTTCCAAAAAACAGTGGATTTGCCATCGTTTGATACTGAGTTTTATAAGACTTTTTTTATGTATATGTATATACTCGTATAAGTATAATACATATGTATATATAAATATGTTTTTTGGAACTGTTCAAAAAATACAAGTGAGTTTTAGAAGCATCATACAATTTTTTTTTTAAAACGGTGAATCGAAGCACTAACGTCCATTAAAAAAGTTAGTGTTATCAAAAGAAAATAGATATCACTCTCCTCCGACGCCGCGAATCATCAATCGTCGCATCGAGGGATGTTTTATCTCAGCAGGTTCCTTGGAATTTCCCACCTACCCTCCCTCGCTAGAAAATAAACGAAGGGGAATTAATTTAATTTGAACCTTTGAACCAGCGTTCGATTTGCCGCAGTTTCCGGAAGACGAAATTTATATCTCTGTTCGAAGTGTGTAGTCTAGCGCTGGTAGAGATGGTCGATATTCTTGTCCCGGTTAAAAAGAACCGGTTCCTAGCCGGTCACTGGAACCGTGGATATTATTTCTCCGAGGAACCGGTCCCAAATTTTCGCAATTAAAAATATCCATATCCTTTGTGTTCATTTCGTGTTTTTTTTTTAGTGAGTTCCAACCAGCTCCAGTTCTTTTCGTTTTTAAATCTCTTCCGACTTCTTCTTTTTTTTTGGCGAGGAATTTTTGTCGATTTGCTAGTACTTTTCGAAAAAATCTCCTTCGTGGAACTTTTCTGGCACCAGGAACCGGTTCCTAAAAGAACTGGATAAATAACCGGTTCGTCGCCGGTCACTGGAATCGCAGGTACACCCAATTCCGATATCGACCATCTCTAAGCGTCCGGAAAAACTTCAAAGTTTTGGAAACGCTTCAGGAACTGCTAGTTCCTCAAAATTAACCCTTCAATTGAAGTACCGCTGAAATTCTGAAACAGGTCAGCCCAAGCATTATATGAACCCGTTAGAAGTAGCCGAATGCGTAGTGAAAACTATACTAGCGCCACCTAGGAGGGAAATGTACTAGTATAACAATTATTATTAAATAATTATTTTACTATTGTTATAAAAGTTTTAAAATGGACAATTATTATTAAAACAAGAAATAAAATAAATATTATATTATTATCAAAACGAAACTCAAAAAACTAGTGTCCCGCGCCAGACAAAAACAAGCAAAGAAATCAAAAGCAACTGTCAGGAGTACGACAAACAGGAAATGGGAGGGAACGAAGAACTAAAAAATACTTCGTTCTAAAATTGAAATATTGAAGCAAGGAACAATTGAACTGTGGATGGTGCGATACTACAATCGTGGGAAAGAACGAAAAACTAAAATTGAGGTTCCGAAGTAAACTACAAATGAACATATGAGCGAAACTACCAAATTAACAAACTTCAATCGAAGTATTTGTTCAATGAATCATGAAGGAAGTTGGAACTGCCGCCAAAAGAAGTAGTTCTTACGGAGCGGTCACAACGCTAGTGTAGTCCTTTGGTACCGCGGACAAGACCTATTACTATCTTTGTTGCCTAAAGTAGCCCCGGTAGAAATTGTCGAAGGATAAGGGGTGACCGACTTGTTGAAGTATATTTTACAATGTGATACTACACAAGAGTCTCAACTAGTGCCAACCGTCTGAATCCAGTGGGACTATGGCACTCACAATCGAAATAGTTGTGGGGCTGAAAGTTATTAGGAGATTTTTTTATTTATTTTTATAAACTAACAAACTATTACACTACACAGAAAGAACAGCACATACATAATATAATAATGTAGCAATGACAAAAATATGACACAATATCCATAAGAAAGTACATTCAAATCAAAGCCATGTTCAAGTCAAAGTTTTGGTAGAATCGTAAAGACTGACAAAAATCATTTAGACTGGTATTGAAATTTTTTAGACCAATTCTGCAGCAAGGCTTATCACCGAGGTATCTAAATATTCGCATATTTCAGAGCACCTTCAGAACCTTCACTGGCTCAAGTGCACTGAGGAATCCAGTACAAGTTGTGCTGGATCTTAGAGTATACAAGAGGTAGCCCAAGCCAAGGCAGTGAAGTCAGTTTTGGACTTGTTTTTGATGATTTTAACATGACTCGGCGCACCTGGGCGTGGCTAAGACTAAGGCTACGGTATTTATACATACATTCATATCACATATCGACATAATGTTTTTGTGTATTCGTATAGCCACTTTTTCACAGTATTTTTATCAACAAAAATATAGGATCTAACCTAAAAAACCGTTTAGTTGTGTCAAGTTTAGTGGCAAAATAAAAAATGTGGGCGGAGTCCCGCCGTTAACCAGCGAAAATAACCAGCTTAAGATCATTACGACAGTATATAGAAGCGCTCCAAGAAATTTGTTGTCTCTTTCTCTCTCATGGTGTACGATGTAAAAACTCGGAAAAAGTGATTTATTACATTTTCGGATGGGTTGGGTAAAACAAATTAGCTATCCCTCCATATATTGTTCCTTCAAGTGCTGGATGGTGTTTAAATCCATTAACGAAATGGCCCCACTGTACATCACCGAACTATGCGTTCCAGAAAACATTCTTCTAAGGCGGTCGACTCTTAGATCAGCAACGTCATCGGCTATCGGAAGGTTGATAGAAAGAACCCAAACGCAGTCCAGATACTAAGTTTGGAGATCGCCTTGCAGGAGTATCGGGGCCGAAGGCTTCGAATAAACTTCCTCCGGAACTAAATTGTATAACGAGCCCAACAGAATTTCGGTTCAAACTGAAAACTTACCTTTTCAGACTCTCATATCCTAAAATTCATTAAAAGAATCTAAACATAATCTGTCTTTCGACGAATCACCTTTAGATATACAAATTTTCAGAAAGTCCATTTTTTTATTTCGCTCCCATGCCCTAAATCAGAAAAAAAAAAATTAAGTTAATAAGTGTCTATCTGATAGGACCTGCCAGGTAAGTATGTTCCTGTATATTTTCTTATTTAAACTAGGAATTAATATGTAATAATAGAAAATATAATCTGTACAGCGCCCTTGAAATGATTTTTCACAAAAACGGCGCTATACAAATCATCCAAATATTATTATTATCATTATTATTATGGCTTAAATATATGGTGGAAAGAAGGTTGGAAAGAATCTGACTATTCAGATATGATCACGAAATACGGCTAAAGCCATTTCAAGCAACGTTTCGATTCTGAATGGTGGTCTTTCACCAGGGCGATACTTAGAGTATCTACCACTCTGGAACGTGCCGCAAATATGCTTTATATTTTTAAATGAATTAAACGTGTTATGACACATATTAATTAAATATAATTTATTAGCGGACGCCGGGTTTGAACCCGCGATCTTTGGATTCGTAGTCGAGCGTCTTACCACTCGACCATGGAGGTATAACGTTAGAAAACGGTATTCAGTTGCCTCTAGCGACTTGCGGTCGCAACTGCATAATTTGTATGTTATTTACAAATAGTAAATAATAATTAGTATAAAAGACCAGCAATAAATTTTATATCAAGCTTCACAAATATTTAACAAATAAAACCTCGTTAGTTACAGAGTCTTTGAGACCCAGCCTCAGTTAATAACTCACTTGAACTGCGTATCAGTAGTTAAGAAAGGTTGTAAAAGGCATTAATTTCCCTGTATAATCGGAATAGACGTAGGTTATTTATTATTTTTCACGTTTTTCCCCTATTCAAAATACCCATTATTGTTCTTGCGCGATTTATTGGCCATTATTATTTGTGAGAGAAAGTACATTTCCTAGGGTAATTGCCTGTCGACTGTCGAAGTCTGAAGGCTTTGTGATTATGTCTCGGCTAAATTTATTACCTTTCAGCATTTAGTTGTTGTTAACGTTGTGTCGACAGCCCAGTTGCTAACTTATTTCAGTACATGAAAAAGAAAAAAAACTCAGTGGGTGTAGTTTTTATCCACGTGATCTTAAGATTTTTTTCTGATTATTACCGATGGGGGCTTCTGAAAACTTTCTTGATGAAACGCTAAGTTTGTCTTAAGCCAGTGTGAGACTATGGAATCCCCAATGGGCGTATGTTGTAAGGCTGAAGGTAGTGGGGAGGGGAAGGATATGGGAAAGATGAAGGTTGAGTAGTACCTGACTATCCAGATCAGGTCATCAACACGGCTAAAGCCATTTCAAGCAACGTTTTCGATTCTGAATGGTGATCTTTCACCAGGGCGATACTCAAGAGTATTTACCACTCTGGAACGTGCCGCAAATAAACCTTATATTATTTTATATGAATTAAATGTGTAATGACACATATTAATTAAAGAAAATTTATGGCGCACGCCGGGTTTGAATCCGCGACATTTGCATTCGTAGTCGAGCGTCTTATCGCTCGACCATGGAGGCCGTCAAAAAAGAGATCCTTGAGACAAATGTGCGGTAAAACCATGTATGTTGTATGTTTAAATGTGCATATCCGGAAAGAATGCAAGGCTGATGTAAGCGTGATGAATAGGATCAAGAAAGGGACGCTTAGATGGTTTGAGCATGTAGAGCAAAATAACATAGAAAGAAGTGTGAAAAGAATATATGATGTTAAAGTGAATGGAAGAAGAAGTCGGGGATGCCCGAGAAATACATGGCAAGATCAAGTGAATCAAATACTTGAATCGGGTCATGTGAAGAGTCAGAATAACAGAAGGGTATGTGTGAAACGATGTACGAATGTGAATGAAGCAAGGAGTGTGTGCCAAGACAAAGTTGTATGGCGGTCCGTCCTCCGTACCCCTGCGTAAAAACGGCGTGATGGTTAGTTAGTTAGTTGACTCAAAGAAGACTATTATATAATATTTGTCTATTACAATAGTTTCTTAGTTTTTAAATTAATTACACCCCTCCAATACGCCAAGCACAGCTATTTATGAAGGTTCATCTTTAGAGTGAAAATCTATATATACAAATTATGTATAAGTACATATAATACTTTACAATACCTATATGTATTATTTGCGTTTGGTAAGCGGCTTTTTCTGAAAACGCAAGAGAAAAATTTGTAAAATTAAAACCAAAATGAACACAATTTTCACTTTAGATGCAAAATAGCCACGTGTTTTTGAAACTGACATTTAACGACAGATTTTTTTTAGCATGTATGTTTTATATATGTTATTTCTTTTTTATTAACATGGAAATCTCGATTTTTTTTTTTTAAATTAATTCCGCACAAGAGTCTCAACTGCTCCCAACCGTCTAGAGCTAGTGAGACTATGGCATCCCGAAATAGGGTTTGTTGTGAGGCTGGAGGTAGTGACAAGGGGAAGGAGATAGGGAAGAGGAAGGTTGGGAAGTACCTGACTATTTAATTCTGGTCACTAAACACGGCTAAAGCCATTTCAAGCAATTTTTTCGATTTTGAATAGTGGTCTTTCACCAGGCCGAGTTTTTACCACTCTGGAACGTGCCGCAAATGTTATTTTATATTAAATTTAAGTGAAATAACATACTTGTATATTGGATTTAAGCCTCAACTGCATACAATTGTATTATTGACTCACTTTCTTTGTTGCAAATCATCCTGTTCAACATTCCTAGCCCGAGATTCAGAAATAATGAATTGCTGTTCCTCAATCATCACTCTACTATGTATGGGTATCATTCTCCACCGTTCTGAATGTGGAGACTTGTTAACTCGAGCCATGGTCTTGAAATTTTTGGTACCAGTCTAAATGATTTTTGTCATTCTTTCCGAGTATACCAAAAACTTTGACTTTACCTTGGCTTTCATTTGAATGTTCTTTATAATGTATATTTTGTCCCATTTTTGTAGTCGATTTATTTAATTATTTTGTATGTGCTGTTCTTTCTCTGTTGCTCTTTTTTCCCATTTCGTGTTGTGTTTTTTTTTGTAATTTGACAATAGTCCGTCTATTTACAAATAAATAAATACATTTAAAATAAGTGCTTTGGAAGATAACTGAATGGCATTCAATTTTTATTTTATATTCATTACAAAATGTTAGAATTTTTATAAAAACAATTCTAAACAAAATAACACTAAACAACACGTAACACGCTCAGCATATTCAACCAAAATATGTGTCTTTTCCTCAGAGCAAGAATATATATGGAAAGAGAGCTAAACATTTTTATCCAACGTATACAAATTTACGACAAATCACTTTCTCCGGGTTTTTACGTTGTAAACCGTGAGAGAAAAAGAGATAAGACACGTTCTCACACAATATAGCTCCGCTTTTAGGTATGTAAGCATGTTCTCCGTCTTCCGCGTCTCCGGCGACTCCGCCCACTACGTTTTGTTGTGCGATATAATAGGATAACTCCAGGTTTTTTAGGTTATATCCTACATTTTTGTTTATTTATTTATTTTGCATAAACAGTTTTATACCAATTACAACGCAAAAGCGATGAGAAGAACACAAAAATGGAAATCATAATTATATAATCAATAGTACATAATAAAGTTAAAACTGAATATTTAGTTCTTGCCTAAACTTGTTGTAGCTCGTGTGAAAAATATCCAAATTTCCTGCAAACCTAGTTAGTCTTCCCAGGGGCATCACTGTTAGTAAGTTAGTTCTGCACCTAGGAAGATACAGAAGCCTGTGTTGGCGGCCTCGCGTGAAATCATCAGGGACATAAAATCCAATTTCAATAATACACCGTTCAGGAGTTTATGAGCAAAAAGCAGTGATGCTATATGCCTCCTCGAATAACAATACTGTGTAAATGTGGTTATACAACTAAACAAAAAAAACATTATTTCAACATGTGCTATGAATGGGTGTATAAATACCCTAGCTCCAGTCCTAGCCACATCCTAGTCAGACAAAAATCATCAATACTGACTACACCAGCGCTCCCTCTTGTATATTATTTCTCTGAAATCTCTTCCTTGGAATTTCGTGTGGGAGGGTTGAGGTTATGAGATAAAAAACACTTCATAGGTAAGCTCTTGACGCTTGTTGTGGGTTAAGTATGTTAATCGTTTCACCTTTTATTTGATTTAAATTTTGAAATTCAAACGTAACGTCATTTTAATGTTGAGTTTAGTTTTAAGTATGGCGCCTGCCATTTAATATTGTTAACATTATTGTTATTGCTCGTGGAAATGAGCACAAGTGTCGGAATAATACACGTGAAACGTTAACGATTCGGGTTGTATGATTTTATGTAAACTGTTTTAGAAAACCACGTGGGTGTGAGCTTCTGGCCGGACAATGTACACGTACCATTAGCCATAATATACAATCAAGAGCTTTAAGGCTGATTCACACCAACGTCCGGATCCGCTTAGTGACGATATTGTTCCGCATGAGAGCTTATTGATATGGTATGAATATCAATCAAAGAGTATGTGCCAAGACAAATTAGTGTGGCAGTATATCCTTCTGCCCACCCTTGTGATATTTAACTACTTAGTTAAATAATTATTTTAAGTGTAAAAATACTTACATCCCAGATTTTTTTTTTAAACCATTTTTTTATCACTAAATAATATTTTTAATAATTAATGAAAATATTATTTAGTGATAAAAAAATGGTTTTTAATAAAAAAAATTTGCAATGTAAGTATTTTTACACTTCAAAATAATTATTTAACTAACTGAGTAGTTAAATATCACAAAGGGTGGCAGAATGATATACTGCCACACAAATTTTTTTCGCCACACACTCCTTGATTGATATTTATACCATATCAATAAGCTCTCATGCGGAACAATATCGTCACTGAGCGGATCCGGACGTTGGTGTGAATCAGCCTTTAGGCGTACCTCTGATAGCGCCGTTGTAAACCCGCCCGCTTTCTCCCATACGACGGCTGTAACGGAAAGGGTGGTTCCAACAAACTCCCAGTGAGAGAATTATGCTAAATGCCTTGGGGATTTACATACCTCTGAAACGGTTAAAAGTGAGGTTGTGCTCAAGACGTTTTCCTGTGTATCCTGTGTATTTTGTAATCCTACCAATAATGTATCCTTAAATTTTATATGGGTAGTCAGAAAAATGTCTGAGGTTTCCAGTAAATACAATTTTACAACTGTTACCCTTTAAATTCTACGAAAAACATACTAAAGTGTCAGTAAAAGCTGCGGTTTTGAAACCAGAAAAAGCATTTTTGAACATTTTGCCTTAAACTGTAAGCTTTCATAAATAATTAAAAAGATTACTGTTTAATAATTGTATTCACTGGAAACCTTGGAAAATTTTCTCACTATCTATATAAGATTAACAGTTCTTTTTACATGAATACCGCACAAGAGTCTCAACTGCTCCCAACCGTCTAGAGCCAGTCAGACTATGACATCTCCAAACAGGGTATGTTGTGAGGCTGACGGTAGTTGGGAAGGGAAAGAGATAAGGAAAGGGAAGGGGAAGGTTGGGAAGTACCTGGCTATTCAGATCTGGTCACCAAACACAGCGAAAGCCATTTCAAGCAACGTTTCAATTCTAAATGGTGGTCTTTCACTAGGGCGATACATAGAGTATCTACCACTCTGGAACGTGCCGCAAATAATTTACTATATGTGTTAAGACACCGCGTCTTACCACTCGACCATGCAGGCCGTCAAAGATGAATCATTTGTAGTATTGCTTGTACTAGAAAGCCAAAAAGTGTCTATTTTTGGGTGATACATAGATAAGTAATGCAGATATTTTACCGTGGAAATTCTATTAAACACTGTCTTCTGAATTCATAATACAATTACTAGGTCGATAGAATTTGGTCCAATTTTTATCTCTAAATCCTTGATTTATACACCAAATCCTCTTTTATAGGCTTTCGTCCCTTCTGAAGCCACCCTCCCCCCTTTCATTCACCTTTCTGTACTAGAAATTCCTGGCGCCATATATTGGGCTAGATTTGAAATGCCGCCAGCTATTATTAATATATCCGAAAGGAATGATAGGAGCCCGTGAGAGAATGAACAAATCACCTGACACGCCGCCTCTTCACTCACCTGTTCTAAATTCTAGGAGCTATAATTCACAGCGTGAATGTGGTCCTTTGACATAACAATTATTATTACCCGTTGATTTGATAGGAATGTCTGTCTAGCTATACGTCCGACAGTAATAATAATTACTAGATGTTTCCGCAGACGTTAGCGCCCTCAAACGGCGATTGATTGAACCACGTATGACACACGCTTATCGTATTAATTCAAAATTAAATTACTGAAGCTTTTACGCTTGACTGTAATATTGATAATTGAAAGAATATTAACAATCTTCAAAGAATATGAAAATAAAATCAAAAACAAAGACTATACAAAAAAAGTAAATTATTTAAAAAAAAAAAAATTTAAGTGAATACCGCACAAGAGTTGCAACTGCTTCTAACCGTCTAGAGCCAGTGAGACTACGGCATCCCCAATTTGGGCATGTTGTGAGGCTGAAGGTAGTGGGGGGGGAAAGAGGTGGAGAAGAGGAAGGTTGGAAAGTACCTGACTATTCAGATCTGGTCACAAACGGCTAAAGCCATTTCAATCAAGGGTCGTTTCGATTCCGAATGGTGGTCTTTCACCTGGGCGATATTTATAGTATCTACCACTCTGAAACGTGCCGCAAATATGCTTTTAATTTTTTTATATGAATTAAATGTGTTATGACACATATTAATTAAATGGAAGTTATTTGCGCACGCCACCCACGACCTTTGGATTCGTAGTCGAGCGTCTTACCACTCGACCATGGAGGCCGTCGGTTGTGACCGATATTCGAACTCGGGACCTCTACTACTCGTATATCTGGGAGCAGGGCATTAACCAACTGTGGCATTCCAAAAAAATCATCAAGTGTTATTTTCGACAATTCCAAACTTCTTGAAGACTATTAAAATTCTTATTTAAATTTTCGTGGGTAGTGTAAACTTTCCGAGGTCGAGTCTCAATATTTTAATTTTATGTGTATTTTTTAATTTTTAAAAATCAACCATTAATATTTTTTTATTTGTTGAAAATGTGGGTTCTGAGATGGAAGGGGCATCAGGGAAAGGTTTTTGTTTTTATTTTTATTGTGAATACTGCACAAGAGTCGGAGCCAGCGGGACTATGGTATCCTCAATATTGGGTTATGTTTTGAGGCTTTTGAGGGGATTGGGGAGGGGAAAGAGATGAGGATGAGGAAGGTTGGGAAGTACCTGTGAGATACCTGGCTGGTTTTGCGTTCTGTGCAAACATTATTTCGGCGTATTATTGTGAGAATAATGAATTAGCGAGCGGATTTTTGAGAAAGGTTTCAACTAGATAAACCAAATATTGATGTTTCTTCTGATTTGTTTTTTTTTTTTTTTTTTTTTTTACGTGAATACCGCACAAGAGTCTCAACTGCTCCCAACCGTCTAGAGCCAGTGAGACTATGGCATTCCCAAATAGGATATGTTGTGAGGCTGAAGGTAGTGGGGAGGGGAAGGAGATTGGGAAGGGGAAGGTTGGGAAGTACCTGGCTATTTAGATCTGGTCACCAAACACGGCTTAAGCCATTTCAAGCAACTTTTCGATTCTGAATGGTGGTCTTTCACCAGGGCGAGGTTTAGAGTATCTACCACTCTGGAACGTGCCGCAAATATACTTTTTATTATTCTTACAAGAATTAAATGTGTTATGACACATATTATTTAAATAAAAGTAAGTGGCGCACGCCGGGTTTGAACCCGCGACCTTTGGATTCGTAGTCTTACCACTCGAACATGGAGGCCGTCGAATATTATTGATATCTTAACTCTTGCTTCAATGGAGCCCCCGTGCCTCAGCTGGTTACTTAAGGTTACAGCAATATTGCTTTCTTTGAAGGAGGCTTGATTATCGTTTCGACCCTTTTTTGGCGTAATCAGACATGGTCGGGTCTTTGAAATATCCGATCTGACAAGGTTATTCTTACCCCAATAAGAAACTCTTTAGAAGTAAATTAAAATTTTCTGCTTTAAAGCCTTGTAGTTGTTAACTGTTTTTTTCTAATAAGTTTTTGTTTGTTAAATAACCTTCTTTATTTATGGTTTATTTATAAACTAACGGATTATTGTCTAATTACAAAAAAAAAATACATAACACAAAATGGGTAAAAAAAGCAACAGAGAAAGAAAAGTTTATAAATAATATTGTAACAAAACAATTACAAAAATAGGACAAAATATACATTAGAAATAACATTCAAGTCAAAGTTTTGGTAGAGTCGTAAAGAATGACAAAAATCATTTAGATTGCTATCAAAAATATATAGGCTTGAGTTAACATGTCTCGAGATTCTGGACAGTGCAGAATGATACCCATAATTAGTAGAGTGATGATTGAGAAACAGCAAGTCTTTTTTTCTGAATCTACGGCAAGGAATTATACATAATAACTGCATGGGTCAAAAATCAAGTGGTAGACGGTTAGTATAATATTGAGTCTAACACAGTACCCACACAAATGTATTCCTTGCACACATTGTGTTTCAAACGAGTTATTTGACTTCATAAAAAAGAAAATTTTGTTATTTAACATTAAGTCAATGTGAAAAAATCTACAGTACATTTGCGCCACATTCTAGAAAGATATATACTCACTGTATTTATTACCCTGGTAAAGTCTCCATTCAGTATCGAAACGTAGCTTGAAATAGCGATGGGCGCGTTTGGTGATCAGATTTGAATAGCCAGTTACCTTTTCACCTTCATCTTGACCATTTCCGGACAGCTTGGAGCAGTTCTAACTCTTGTGTGGTAGGTATTCGCATAAAAAAGTCTTAATTTCGGTTGAGCAATAACATAATATGACCTGTTTTAAAGATGTTTGATTGTGTTACATGTATTCACATATTTTATTTTATTTGGGAGATCAACAGTTTACAAATAAATTAGGTAGAATATTACATGGGTAGTATGAATATGACCATTTATGGGTTTCCACTTGGGTAGTTATGTATAAGTAAGAGAATCTAATTTAAAAAATCAAACAAGAAATTAATATTAAATTTTAATGAAAATACACAAAAATAAGAGGCGCATAAATTTAAAAATTTCATAACAGTATGATTAAAAGGGTTAAAGAAAAGGATGGACATGAAAGGAGATCGATTTAGATAAAATAAATATGTATAATGGTATGTGTGATTTCATTTTAATACAAGCAGTTTTTATTTTTTTAGTAAATATATATGTATACGAGTATATAAAGAAAGAAAGTTAAAGTTAAAAGATAAGCTGTACCGTGGGATAAGAATACACAAAAATGCACTAAAAAACAACCGACAATAACATATTTTGCTTTGATTTTTTATTCTCAAAATTTTGAATAGCTTTTTAAAAACCAATTTAACAAGTTTTGATCTCACTTTCCACTTAGTAACTGCAGATACTTAAAAACAACTGAAATTCCCTCATAAAGATTGCATCATTTTCTAAATAATTGCCTTGACTTTAGACGTTACTAAAACTTTGGGGCAGGGGAAGTTTTGTTGGAATTTTAATAAACTTTATAAAGGGTCAATATTTGAGAGTCGATCCAATTTAGAATTTATTAAGGCGACATGGCACCCAAAAACGGAGAACTTGGTTCGAGATTCAGATTTGAATTAATTCTGTGACAAATCGTCAATCTTCTTCCAAGGATGCACTCTGTGAGAGAGAAAGAGACAAGACAAGTTGTCACATAATATCGCATCACTTTTAGGTATGTAAGCACGTTTTCCGTCTACCGCGTCTCTAGCGACTCCGACCACTACGTTTTGTTATGTGGCATGTCCTTTATTTTTGTTGATAACAATACTGTGAAAGAGTGGTTATTTAAATAAACAAAACATTATGTCGACATGTGCTATGAATGAATGTAAAAAGATTTGTCCATGAAAACCCTAGCCACGCCAGAGTCACAAAAAAATCAACAATCCTGACTACACAAGCCATCCCTCCTGGTATAGTATTGCTCTGAGGTCACAACACATTTTAAATCCTATAAAATAATATAGAGTTTATTTGCTTCACGTTCCAGAGTGGCAGATATTCCAAGTATCGCCCTGGTGAAAGATCACTATTCAAAATCGAAACGTTTCTTGAAATGGCTTTAGCCGTGTTTGTCGACCAGATCTGAATAGCCAGGTACCTCCCGACCTTCCTATTTCCATCTCCTTCCCCTCCCCACCACTTTCAGCCTCACAATATACCCCAATTGGGGATGTCATAGTCACACTGGCTCTAGACGGTTGGCAGCAGGTAGAAAAAAAAGTACATGGAAATCACTTAACGAATAAAAGAAAATACATCATGGAAAATCGTTTCACTTCTTAGAGAGCTTTGATTATTAAAGCTCTTCATTACGCTTAAGCTTTGAAGGTTAAACATCAGACATAACTTTTAATCAACACATCGGTAAGCCACTCTAGTGAAGGAGGCATGATTTTGTCATCCGAACAGGGGTTAATTAAATGCCGCAATAAATCCAAGCTTATCGCCCGAACTTAGTACCTGGATTAATTGAATTTCTTAAGTCTAACTTAACGAATCTCCGTATATTATTTCTGGCTTAGCAATATGGTCTTAGGCCGCGTTAACTTTTAATTAACGAATTCATTGAAAGCGAAAACTTTGATTTATTGGTAAGACGTATTAACCAAACAAGATGTAATATTAATTAAAACAATTGAAGACCCCACGGCGAGAACCTGTTAACTAACATTTTAGTCAAAAATTAGTAAGTATTCTCACTAAATTAATTCTGGTACGCTCTATCCAATAGATACACTTTCAGACCATGAAAATGGCACGAACATGGAAAATCAAAGAGTTGAACATGTTAACTGCAAATTTTGTTACAAATGTTTTTTTTTTAATGGCAAGAACATGTTAATAATAATAATAATAATATTTGGATGATTTGTATAGCGCCGTTTTTGTGAAAAATCACCTAAAGGGCGCTGTTCAGATATTATTTTCTATTATTACATATTTATTCCTAGTTTAAATAAGAAAATATACAGCAACATACTTACCTGGCAGGTCTCAACAGATATACAAACTTTTTAAAATTATATTTTTTTTTCCGATTTAGGGCATGGGAGCGAAATTAAAAAATGGACTTTCTGAATTTGTCGTACAGTACAGGATTTGGTTAAGATTTGTATATCTAAAGGTGATTCGTCGAGAGACAGATTATGTTGAGATTCTTTTAATGAATTTAAGGATATGAGAGTCTGAAAAGGTAAGTTTTCACAAAAACGGCGTTATACAAATCGTCCAAATATTGTTATTATTATTCTTTTAAAGACGTTGCGACGACAGATTATTTATTGACGACCTCAGTGGTAGAGCAGCTAAGATCCTCGACTATGAATCCAGATGTCACGTGTTCCAATCCCGTTTTTTTTTTTTTACGTGAATACCGCACAAGAGTCTCAACTGCTCCCAACCGTCTACTACTAGAGCCAGTGAGACTATGGCATCCCCAATTGGGGTATGTTGTGAGGCTGAAGGTAGTGGGGAGGGGAAGGAGATGAGGAAGGAGAAGGTTAGGAATTACCTGGCTATTCAGGCCTGATCACCAAACACGGCTAAATCCATTTCAAGCAACGTTTCAATTCTGAATGGTGGTTTTTCACCAGGGCGATACTTAAAGTATCTGCCACTCTGGAACGTGCCGCAAATATACTTTATTTTATTTTTCATATCAACCAAATGTGTTATGACACATATCAATCAAATAAAATTTATTTGTCTTTTCTTTTATCTACGCGTTTTCCAGTATCGGTGATAATTGAACAATTTAGTATAATAGTTTGTCTCTACGAGTACCCAATTCTAACGTTATCCACCAAGTTAATCAAGTTTTTCCTGGGCGTAGAATCAATATTCTCAAATACAATACAAGAGAGCATTTGCGAGTGTATTATTGTTAAAATTTCTTAAACTCTGCAAGTATGGGTCCCTTTTGTAACCCCCATTTTTTAACAAAAAAGAAAGTCCTCTCTTAATCGAAATAAACGAACTTAAAACACGGAAAAAAAATTGTTCTATCGGCTGAAGCTCACCGCGAGGGCGTTTAAAAAGGTAAGCGAATCCTTGGGACTCACGAGCCCGTCATTTAATATATTGTGTCTGTATAAAAGTAGGCAGGCATTACCGTAATTTAACAACGTGGAAGCATGGCCGGGAAATTTTCATGACTTTCTGCGCTTAGGGTTATCGTAATGAACCAATTTTTCGTCCCCAATCACAATGCGAAGCAGAAATACCTTTTGTCTTTGCCTTTCAAGCAACTGTTCACAAGCAAACAAACGCCGTTCAACATCTCTCGGTTTCAACTCCTACGGCACCCTGATTTCCTTCCTTCTGAATCATTCCCATGGCTTTGAGGCGTTTTGAAATTGCTTGTTGAGTCACTCCCAATTTTTCCTTACTTCCAAATTTTCTTGAATTCCAAACGACGGAAGCAAAGTAATACACCTAACTTACTTTGTAAGAGATTAAGAAATTTAAAAACAATGAATATTCAAAAAAGGCAGCTGCTCTTTAAATGATGAATGATTTTAGTATGTTTACTTATCTTGTAACTTCAGCAAATCAACAAAAGAATCACCTCGGCCTATATATGCTTCAAAAACGTGACTCTTCTCGAGAAAGATCAAACACAATCAGAAAGTTTTACCCTCACGAAAAAGAATTTAAGAGTGTAAGAAGGTTTTTGTTATACAGAGGAAGATTTTAGATTAATGTTTATGTGAGTAGCTCTACGAGAAATAATGTCTATCGGGAAAGTTACAATTACAAGCAATACCAATTGTTTGAAGAGCCATCAATCTTATTTTCCTTCGTATTTTTGGGAAGAGTAGATGGAGGATTAGAACAAAAATATACAGGAAGGATAGCTTTGCAAAATAGTGTAGTCAGGATTGTTGAATTTTTCTCGAATTGGCTAGGGTTTTCATGGACACACCTTTTACATCCATTCATAGCGACATAATATTTTATATTCGTAAAAAGCATTAACTTTGTGGCTTGCCATATTTATAAATAGAACATATATACTTTGTTTTTAACCACTTTAAAGTGGTTAAAAACAAAGTATATATGTTCTATTTATACATATTATTTTGTTTATTCGTATGAACAAAAATATACAGGAAGGATAGCTTTGCAAAATAGTGTAGTCAGGATTGTTGAATTTTTCTCGAATTGGCTAGGGTTTTCATGGACACACCTTTTACATCCATTCATAGCGACATAATATTTTGTTTATTTGAATGAACAAAAATATACAGGAAGGATAGCTTTGCAAAATAGTGTAGTCAGGATTGTTGAATTTTTCTCGAATTGGCTAGGGTTTTCATGGACACACCTTTTACATCCATTCATAGCGACATAATATTTTGTTTATTCGTATGAACAAAAATATACAGGAAGGATAGCTTTGCAAAATAGTGTAGTCAGGATTGTTGAATTTTTCTCGAATTGGCTAGGGTTTTCATGGACACACCTTTTACATCCATTCATAGCGTCATAATATTTTGTTTATTTGTATAACCAACTTTTCACAGAATTGCTATCAACAAATATAGGATATAACCTCATAAACCGTTGAGCTATGTCGCATAATAAAACGTAGTGGGCGGAGTCGCCGGAGACGCGGGAGACGGAAACATGCTTACATACCTAAAAGTGTTGTGATATTATTTGATAACTTGTAGTGTTTCTCTCTCTCACACGGTTTACGACGTAAAAACCAGAAGAAAGTGATTTATCGTAAATTTGTACAGGTTGGGTGAAAATGTTTACCTAACTCTACATATATATTCTTACTCCAAGGTGGAGGTTATATAGTGGGATACTGAGATTCTTTAGCCTGTCGACAGCATCAAGAGTCACTTGATTCTGCACATATGTATATGCCTACGGGAAACTGGTGAAGAGGACATCATTTAATATTGTTTTCTGTTGTTTGTATTTGTCCACATTCACAAATTTCAAAGATTGAGCACTTAAGACATTAAATAAATGAAAAAAATAACTTTGTACATCACTACGAACATTATTTTAATTTTTAAGACCGACTGGTTTCGCTTAGCCTAAGCATCATCAGGGCACGAAAGTAAACTCAACAAAAAAACAAAGTGTGCGGTTATATAAACGTACAGAGGGACAACAAATTGTAAAATAACAAAACAATGAGAAAACAAAAGAATAACATTTTAATTCTAACAAACGAACAGAGAGAAAGAGACAGTATTTTTATTTTTTTATATAATTCAATTGAATTAAATTTAATATTATTATTTTGACAGTTTGACAATGGCCTTAAACGCCGAAACAGCTGTCACTAAAAACAAAAATAAAAAAACTTAAAATAGCAGAAATCAATAATAATATTAAATTTAATTCAATTGAATTATATGAAAAAAATAAAAAGGAGTTCTACAAATTGAACACAAAAACAATTAAAAAAAATAGAAAGAGACAGATTATTCGAATTGAAATAGACAAAACGTCGACTGAGAAAGTGAAAGAAACCGTCGGTCATACAAATTAAAATAATATTCGTGGTCTTTCACAAAGTTATTTTTAAATTTATTTAAATATGTCAAACTACAAAGTGATTGCTTTCTACAAACATTTTAAGAACTTATTCGTACACAGCCGGCAAACTGGCCGAACGCGCACCCAACATCTGTACGCGGCAGAAATTCAACATACGTATTATATATTCTCAGACGGCCTGCATAATGGAGTGGTTTGACGCTCGACTACGAATCCAGAGGTTGCGGGTTCGAACCCGGCGTGCGCAAATAAATTTTATTTAATTAATATGTGTCATAACACATTTAATTGATATAAAATAAAATATAGTATATTTGCGGCATGTTCCAGAGTGCTAGATACTCTAAGTATCGCCCTGGTGGAAGACCACCATTCAGAATTGAAACGTTGCTTGAAATGGCTTTAGCCGTGTTTAGTGACCAGATCTGAATAGCCAGGTACTTCCCAACCTTCCCCTTACTCATCTCCTTCCTCTCCCTACTCCCTTCAATCTCACAACATACCCCTATTGGGGATGCCATAGTCTTACTGGCTCTAGACGGTTGGGAGCAGTTGAGACTCTTGTGCGGTATTCATGTAAAAAAAAAAAAACGAAAACGGATCGCTTCTACGACTACTTCTTGTGTTCACAGCTCGGCTATGGAAGTATTTTCCGGGTTCTGTGTTTCCTCCCTGCTACAACATGGGGCTCTTCAAGACCCAGGTTCACTTCTTTCATTCCTGAAAAAGACCCACCACACCGCATCACCAAATGTGACGTATATGTCTGTGTCCAACCATTTTCCTTGCTAAATCCTACTTACTGCTTCTGGTTAAAGAAAAGTAAAACAAGTATACCTATACGTTGTTTAAATTTAAATAGTAATTATATTCGAAAAAAAAGTATGTCCTTTTTATTGTATCAAAAGTGAATTTTTTTTTGATTTACTGGAATTATATTTTCTTACATATTCGTAAACAGCATTTACTTTGTGGCTTGCCATATTTATAAATAAAACAGTTAAACTTTGTTTATAACCAGTTTATTATTCAATATTATGTCTACCGGTTTCGGAAGTACCCTTCCATCATCAGGACAATATTAAAATTTAATATTATAATAATTCCGAAACCGGCAGGCATAATATTGAATAATAAACTGGTTATAAACAAAGTTTATCTGTTTTACTTATGTATATTTTATTATGTTAAATAACAAGTTTTAAACATGATTTATGCAACCAATGCATGCATGTAAGCCTAGGAAAGTTTTTATTTGATTTACATTTTCAAAATTAATGATTGTATAATAGACTCTCCTTCTTTGTTGCAACTCATCTAGTTCAACATTACTTGCCGTGGACTCAGAAATAATGAATTTCTGTTCCTCAATCATCACTCTACTAATTATGGGTATCATTCTACACTGTCCAGAATGTCTAGACTTGCTAACCTAAGCCATGGTTTTGATATTTTTGGCATCAGTCTAAATGATTTTTGTCATTTTTTGCGACTCTACCAAAACTTTGACTTGGCTTTGATTTGAATGTTATTTCTTATGTATATTTTATCATTGCTTCATTATAATATTATGTATTTACTGTTATTTCTCTGTTGCTCTTTTTTTCTCATTTCGTGAAATGTATTTTTTTGTAATTGGACAATAATCTGTAAGTATATAAATACATGTTAATTTTTTTCTCTTGTCAACTTTGGCTGCGATATCTATTACGTAGAATAAGATCTTATTCATCAACCAATATTAACCATAGTCTTGTATATGAAACGAATAGCAATTGCAACATCGATTGTTTCATACATTTAAATCAATCATTCCCAAAGTGGTCTATATCGACCCCCAGAGGTCGATTCTGACCTGCAAGGGGCCCACGTCAATGAAAAAAAAAATTGGGGGTGCATGAGACGTAAACGGGGGTACACGGGAGTGGATTCCATTTAGGCATCTATTTTTTTTGGGGAGGATTTTTTGTCGATTTGCTAGTACTTTTCGATTTCAAATCTCTATCGACTAATGCTTTTTTTTCGGAGAGTAAATTTTGTTGATTTGCTAGCACTTTTTTGAGGAGGGTATTTCGTCGATTTGCTAGTACTTTTCGATTTCAAATCTCTACCGACTAGTGCTTTTTTTTCACAGAGTAATTTTTGTTGATTTGTTAGCACTTTTCGATTTGAGATCTCTACCGATCAGTACTATTTTTTGGCGAGTTCGACTTTAAGCAGGGGGTCTATACAAAACAGAAAAAAATCGGCAAGTGGTCTACGGGACAAAAAAGTTTGGGAACCTCTGATTTAAATCATTGAAATATGAAGCTCGGTTTATCGAAATTTAGTTGAACAATGAAAACAATGTTTGTTTTGAATAACGATGGGAATTTGTGTATTTATAACCCGATGCAATTAATTCCTGAATAATGCGTCCAGCTTAAAGCTACGCGGCATTCCTCCATAATTGTAATCGTTCAATACATTCCACAACCTCCTCAATAATTGATATCCTTGTTTATGGGAACAAAACATAGGATTTACGCCCTCAACCTTGCATTAAATCATACCCCATTAGAATATCTTCGCCGGAGAATCTCCGCAGTTAAAACACAGCCTAATTTACTGGCTAGAGATTAGTACGTTTTAGAGAAAATTATGAGCCTATAAAACTGCGGAAATTTATGGCCTTGAAATAATTAACTACGAACTGTATTTTATGGAGAGAGTGAATATTTTTGCTGATTTATTTCGCAATCGAAAGCCGTGTTTTTTAATGGTTTAATTAATTTATTGATTCTTCTTGGAATACTGAGTGATCGGTGTGACTTTCACGAGCAACTTGTGAAGAGATTTATTTCCTTTGCTCTTTTCTACAGAATGCTTTTAAGAAGTGCCATAATCTCATACGCTCTTATTTTATATTTCTTCATACCGGGGGCACGCTTTGAACATTATTTATGAGAAACATTATTCTAACAACGTTGTAGCAAGAAACAGTGTTGCTGGTAAAACGCTGTTATTTATAATCTGTAACCCATCTTAAATATTAAATAAAATAAATAAATATTCCAGATAGATATATAAAATAATAATACCAATAAAATAAAAGTAGCTATTACCCTGTAACTATTGAAATCATACAACAATCCTGATGAATATAATTAAAGTAAAATCATTGTTTACTACCCCTGACATCCCCAAAAATAGTGTATAAGCCGTAGGTTAACAACAACTTGTACTAGTCTGAAGATGGCCGTCATAGGCTGAAACCGGTCCAGTCAAAAAATAAAAGTGGATAAAGTTAAAAATTTGTTTTATTAAATCATTAAAACGCTGTTGTTTCAAGAAACATTGTTCTTACAACAAGCATGATTGTTCTGATGAACGTTGTTGCTGTTGATAGTAATAATATATACTGAACACCCTCAGAGCAAATATATACTAGGAGGGATAGCTTTACAAAACAGTGAATTCATGATTGTTGACTTTTTCCTGACTCGAAAGCGGCTAGGGTTTTCATGGACACATCCTTTTACATCAATTCATAGCAAATATCGACATATTTTTTTGTTTATTTGTATAGCCATTCTTACAAAGTATTGTTATCAACAAAAATATAGGTTGACTAACTAACTAACTAACCATCACGCCGTTTCCCCGCAGGGGTGGGCAGAGAGGACGGACCGCCATACAACTCTGTCTTGGCACACACTTCTTGCTTCATTTACATTCATACATCGTCTCATACATACTCTTCTGTTATTCTGACTCTTCTCATGACCCGATTCAAGTATTTGATTTACTTGATCGTGCCATGTCTTTCTCGGGCGTCCTCGACTTCTTCTTCCATTCACTTTCGCATCATATATTCTTTTCCATCAATATATATAAATATAGGTTTTAACCTCAAAAAACCGTTGAGTTATGTCACACAACTAAACGTAGCGGACGGAGTCGCCGGAGACGCGGGAGACTGAAAACATGCTTACATACCTCAAAGTGTTGCGATATTATGTGACAACTTGTCTTGTCTCTTTCTCTCTCACGATTTACGACGTAAAACCCGTAGAAAGTGATTTATCGTAGATTTGTATAGGTTGGCTAAAGATATTAAGCTCTCTCTCCATATATATTCTTACTACAAGTGAATACCGCACAAAAGTCCCAAATGCTCTTAATCGTCTAGAGCCAGTGATACTATGGCATCCCCAAACGGGGTATGTTGTGAAGTTGAAGGTAGTGCAGAGGGAAGGAGATGGAAAAATGTAAGGTTGGAAAGTACCTGGCTATTCAGATCTGGTCACCAAACACGGCTTAAACTATTTCAAGCAACATTTAAAAAATATAACGGTCGCGACCCAGACTCGATTTTGATACCTCTACTCTATTAAACATGGCAGCCAAATTGGAAGAAAAAAAAAAAAAAACTGTTTGTATTATTTAAAAAAAAATAAGATCGACTAACCATTTTGGTTTCTTATAATGTCTCGGTGGCTAAATCGGCAGAAGCTTTACTCCCGAGTATAGTAGAGGTTCCGAGCTCGATTCTCAGTCTAGATCGTTATATATTTTCTGTTTCATATTTACGTTGAAAATTATTGATATTATTTCAATTATTAGTATAAAAATAAGTTATTCAAAATTTGTAGAAAAAAATGGAAAAAATGACGTTTTAAATAACACTGTGGTTATAAAAAAAACTGTTGTAAGAAACATTGTTGTTGTATAAAACATGACTGTTTACATAACATTGTTGTTACAAAATACATCGTTGCTGTAAGAAACACTTGTCGTTAGAAACATTGTTGTTTCAAAAATATCCTAGTAGGCAGAAACATTGTTGCTCAGTGTAGAAAGGTGAAAAGTATTGCGAACATTTTATGTAAGACATCTATAATATCGTTTATGTCGAAAACCATTACAGATAATTGAATAAAGTGGCAGTAAAAGTTTGTTCTTTTTGTAAGCTCTAACCTTTTCTACTCGCACTGTACTTGCGTTACCAATGTTCCCATTTAAAAATCGAATAATATATTTCATAAAAATGTTCTTCCTCATCGAGGTGATATGTTTATTTATTCGTAAACCTTTTTTATTAAAAAAACAAAATCGTTTGCACCTGTGAGTACCTTCAATAAAATACATTTATCAAAATGTAATAATAAAGTAAATTCATAGAATTATTTCTATTTCAATTCATAGAATCTGTCTCTTTCTCTCTGTTCGTTTGTAAGAATTAAAATGTTTTTTTTTTGTTTTCTCATTGTTTTGTTATTTTATAATTTGTTCTCCCTCTGTACGTATATATAACCGCACACTTTGTTTTTTTGTTGAGTTTACTTTTGTACCTTGATGATGCTTAGGCTAAGCGAAACCAGTCGGTCTTAAAAATCAAAATAATGTTCGTATTCATGTACAAAGTTATTTTTTTCATTTATTTAATGTCTTAAGCGCTCAATATTTGAAATTTGTGAACGATACTTGGAGTATCTACCACTCTGGAATGTCGTGCCGCAAATATACCATATTTTATTTTATTTCAATTAAATGTGTTACGACACAAAGTAATTAAATAAAATTTATTTGCGCACGCCGGTTTCGAACCCGTGACCTCTGGATTCATAGTCGAGCACCTTACCACTCGACAATGCAGGCCGTCAATTTAACTCTTTTAACCGATCGGCAATTGATCGAAGCGATTTTAAGATAATTCATTTATATTCATTAGTGAATCGCACGGCGGCTTCTCTGAATCTCCCTAAGGCGTTGATTTTATATATATATATATATTTATACGTATTTGGTTCCAATATTTCGATTCGAAAATCAAAATAATCGAAAAACAAACGCCCCACGTCCCAGCTTCATAAAAATAATCCTTTAGAAGTTTGACGAAATGGCTTTAGAGAATTTATTCGAATATTTTTGTTATTATAATAAAAATTCAATAATGTCGGTGTCAGGCAACGCGTAAAATTCAAATCGTGCTTTTCCTGCACGCATACATTTTTCAAAATGACGAAGAATTGGAAAAGTGGAGAGATACAAAAATGTAAGTTCGTTTTTGGTGTGCCTTCGCGGAATATTAGTTTTTCTGTAAAATGAGATGTTTTTCTGCGACCGCTTTTATTAATTTTATTTTATTTGTGCAGTACTTTTATTTGTGCAGTGCACCACCAAAACTGAAAAATCAAAAAAAAAAAAAATTAAAACCATTTTCGACTACAACAACATCGAAAACGTCGTATTTTTCAATCTCAACACTCAACAACCACACTTAAAAGTCACGAGCCGCCACTGGCTTACATACCTAAAAGCGGAGCTACATTGTGTGAGAACCTTGAAGTAACAATATATGGAGGGATAGCTAATTTGTTTTACCCAACCCATTCGAAATTGTAATAAATCACTTTTTCCGAGTTTTTACATCGTACACCATGAGAGAGAAAGAGACAACAAATTTCTTGGACCGCTTCTATATACTGTCGTAATGATCTTAAGCTGGCTATTTTCGCTGGTTAACGGCGGGACTCCGCCCACATTTTTTATTTTGCCACTAAACTTGACACAACTAAACGGTTTTTTAGGTTATATGCTATATTTTTGTTGATAATATTGTGAAAAAGTGGCTATACGAATACACAAAAACATTATGTCGATATGTGATATGAATGGATGTATAAATACCGTAGCCTTAGTCTTAGCCACGCCCATTTGCGCCGAGTCATGTTAAAATCATCAAAAACAAGTCCAAAACTGACTTCACTGCCTTGGCTTGGGCTACCTCTTGTATACTCTAAGTTTTAACATGACTCGGCGCAGTTGGGCGTGGCTAAGACTAAGGCTACGGTATTTATACATCCATTCAAATCACATATCGACATAATGTTTTTGTGTATTCGTATAGCCACTCTTAGGTGAGAACTTGTATTATCTCTTTCTCTCTCACGGTTTACGACGCAAAAACCCGGAGAAAGTGACTTATCGTAAATTTGTATAGGCTGGGTAAAACTGTTTTGCTCTCTCTCCATATATATTCTAGCTCTAAGGCCAAGACAATAGAAAAACAGATACGTTTGACAGAAACACCTTTAATCTTTAATCCTTTAGTAGCGCAAATACCAATATTTTATTTTCAATATCAACGCTTTCAACGGATTTCTGAGATCTGACATATCTCCAGGAATTTCAAATCATCAAGAATTCTTTCGAAGGAAGCTTTTTCTTTGAGGGTAATAAAAAGTTTTCGTTCCGTTCACAATTCAGTTATTTAGACGATCAGTTCCAAGGCTCTGAGGCGCGCGTCTCCGCTCCCCCGTTCAATTGAATCCTCCGACCTTTCTGTCATTATGCGAAACATATTCAATGGTCAATTCACATTATATTACGTGACGAATTTCTTCAGGCTTACGGCCCACGCTCCAGTTCACCCGCGCGAAAGCCTCAAGGAGGCTGTTTCGGGTGCGGAAATCTGAGAATTTCTGGAGATTCGCATAAAACGGTTGCCAGGCAGTGCTTTCAATGAGCTCGATTCAGGGGTCCGTTACTCTTAGATATATGCAACCAAATTGTTTAAAAATCCTACATACAAAGCGTAACTCATTAAAATGTAATTTTTTTTAAAACGTCCTTAAATTGTTTTGTTTTGGTTTTCTCCTTGCTTGTATCGTTGCAACTTAATGTCCTTACTGTCTACTGAAAACCATGTACTCATTGTGATAAAATATTTATTGTTCTTTTGTTACTTGTTATATTTACACTGTTTGTATTTTTAGAATCATTTACTTATAATGCTTGAATATTTATGTTTTTAAGCACCAACATATTAACTGTCTTCAATCTGATTTCATTTTCTTTGATTTAAAAAATATGTTAATGTGAATTCATACGTTTCATCTGGATTATTATACCCTTAGCTTCTACCAATTGTTTTTTTGTTTTTGTTTTAAATCTGTTGATTTATGCGTGCACTGTTATACCCATATCGGAACCTTTTCTCTCATGATTTATGATAACGATCACGATTTTAGATAGTTTTAGTAGGTATACATATTATATATTATTTTCTCCTTGTAAGTTAGTATTAGCATCAATAATTTAGTATGAAGCGGACTTGAGGTGAAATATCAAAAAAACTGTTCATATTCACTGTTATTATTATTTTATAAAAACCTAACTTATGTTCTTTTAAATATTGAAATAATATCAATAATAAACAACCCAAATATGAAACGGAAAAACCAGAAAATAAAAAGACAATGGTCTCAACCGAAAATCGATTATTGATATAATTTGAGTACTAAAAAAATCATCAATGGTTTAAAGTTAATTTTATTTTTAATAACTGATGTTTATTTAAAACAACACACTACACTAAACCGTAAGACAGATATTCTTTTTACCTGTAAATTAGGTTGATCAGTGAGCTAATTGAACTTAAACTTTTTATGTTACCGACGGCCTCCATAGTCGAGTGCTAAGAGGCAAAGCACCACTTTTAGGTATGTAAGCATATTTTCCGTCTCCAGCGTCTCCGGCGACTCCGCCATACTTATATAAAAAAAATCTTGTCAATGATTTGTTGAAGAAAGTTTTTCGATATTTGAAAATGCATTAACAAGTTCACAAAAAGTAAGGGCTTCTCTTTTAAGAACACACTGACGAAAATACACTTCGATCGACTTATCTATTCAGTGAAAACAAGCGATTTGGCATTTGGTTTTATTTTTTGAGTGAGAATATAAATACTCGTATATGTAAAACACCATCATAATTTTTTAAGTTAACACAAAAAAAGTCTGTGCATTTTTCATGAGATTACGCTTATCATTTTAGAGTATTAAGTATGGCAGCCTGTGCCATTCCGTATTTATAAAAAATAAGGTACCTTAAACGATGTGTCGAGAGAAAGTTAAACACGAAAAGTTAAAATGCATTTAGAAATTGTACGAATAACGGTTATCACAAATAAAAATAAATAAACGTATTTGTAAAAATAAATTAAATATCATTTCTCAGAAACACAGATTTAATCGAGCACCACAATACAATGCTTTCAAAAAATTGCAGAGATTTTGGCAATCTACATTTGTACAAATGGCAACTTGTTGAATATAAACGAAAACGTTACGTTCAACGGTCCATTGATTTTACAATAATGCTATTCTTTTGTACGCATTTGAATTTGTGTCTGCTGTTGACGGCCCTCCGCACTATCGATCAAACTAAACAAAATGTTTTTTAAATTCAATCGGCAATCATATCTTTGAGTTGCGAAAATTCGAAAATTTAACAATTTCACAAAAAAAGCATTGACATTTTTTTGTATGACCAATGACATCTCGTAAAAGCGCCCCAATAATTAAAAGTGAACATAAAGAAAATATATATCACCACCCAGCTGGGAAACGTTGCAAGGTGGGTCAAGGAAGGGGCTCTGAAAAGCGAGGAAAAATGAATAAAAAATATGCCGATAGGTCTTTCCACATACCAGCAAACTTGAACATTTTTAATGAAATTTGAAATGGCTCGTTTTCACGAAGCCGACGTCATCGGCGATAAATAGCTATGAATTCTAATGTATTAACTAAATATTTTGTAAAGACAGATAAACATTTCCTGGATACCCAGGAGAAAGCCAACTGAATCGAGATGTTCATTTTAAGGCTTTTGATCCCATACGGACTATATCAAATACAAAAAGACTCATTGACTCAAAGAATGCATTCCTTCGATGATTTTTCAAAGGTACCTGGTTTATGAGGAATAACCTTATTAACCTCCCCCCTTACTGTGCTAAATTTTTATTTGCGTTACGGCGCTGTGTAATCATTACACAGGTAAAAAATAAAATATCGAATCAGAAAAAAATAAGAATATTCATAGCCAATCCCTTGATTTAATCATATTTGATTTGAAAAGGATAATAATTGAAATATTAAAGCCGAAAACATGAAAAAAACATCCACTGACGCTCACGAAACGGAAAAGAGGACCACCTTCACGGAAGCCCGAAAGCTACTGCCAGCCGTAGTCGCTGTGTATCTAGAAGGAAAAAGCACAACTGCAAACTCAAATTCCATTTCTCGGGTTCCCATATAGTGAAGTCAAGTAAGAGTGAGATGTGAATAGCGTCGCATCTCCCCGCACACTCTTCACGTATCTTCTCATCTCAATGCGGTTTTTTATAGTAAATATATATCTACGTCACATATTAGCACACGTGATTGTATTGGTGAATTAACTCCCGATTTTCAAAAAATACCTCGTATGTACCCGATAAGTGCTAATTAACATAAACACAATTTTTTCATTCAATGCCTTAATGTATTATGGAGGAATACCTAAAATCTGAAGCCAGTATTTATGATGGTTATAGAGATATTAAAGTTTTTAGAAGCATTGAGTAGTCGTTACACATCATAGTTAAGGAAAGGTTAACACGGGCTCTGAAATTCCTCCATTTCGTAGACACACAATAGATTTAGTCAAAACATTTTACTCCAAATTAGATTCAAACCCGAATCCTTCCATTTCCAACCTTGGCTGTTGGACCCCCTTCGTCTCCGTCCAAATTCCATCTTATTCCTTCCCTTATTTTAGTGAGTGGGCTTAAATAAAAAATTGCTATAAGCAAACAAAATACAGTCGAGCAATTTTCACATTATGTACTTGCATATAAACAAATTAACAAAAAGCCCTACAGTAGCAAAGGCGGCCCGCTCACCGGGTAGAAAAGATTATCTCTTTATGAATGCACCTCTAACCACAGTTGACACAGGAAGAGGGAGAAATATTCCCTGGCACTGTTTTAAAATTTCCACAAACGATATATATTACAAGGCATTTAACGAAAAAAAAAATCAAATAAAAAACATCTAAATCGATTAAATCAGAGCTTCATTTTTTGCGATTTATAGCTTTGTTTACCACTTTTACGAAAATTTGCTCGGCGGAATGAAGGACCGTTAACATTTTGTTTTAATACGAGATACCTTAGGTTGACGACCACTGATCAAAGTGGCAGATTTCCATGGCCGTCGTTTGAAATAGGGCTGATATGTATCATCTTCGGTAATTTTACTCGTGTTAGTCTAACAATAGGTTGGCTTCTCAATATGTGTCTTTTTTTGAGATATCATTCTCTCGAGGTTTAACCCTTTACCACATACTTTTCCGAATTTGGAACATAAGGATGTTATCATCATAATAGGCCATATATGTATTTTATTTTCAGCTATTTTCTTACTGTGAGCTCTGCACAGTGCTGCCAGTTACGAGTTTTTTAGTAACTAAAGTCGCGTCAGTAAGTTGTCATTTCCTGAAGGAGCGTGGTTGTGATTGTTCAGTGAGTGAATTGTTTTCTAATATTTTAGAAGTAATAATAAACACTTAGATTTTTTTTTCTACTCCTTGGTATGGTTGGTATACCTTTAATGCATAGTGTAACAAATTTGGGAATATAGTATTTATTTATAAATAGAACATATATACTTTGTTTTTAACCACTTTTATAGTATTTATTCTTCATATTGCATGCAGTGCCAAATATGGAACAAAACATTTAAAATAAATATTTGGCAATTCTTAAAAATGTATTTTTAAAATTATTTTTTACATGATTCTCAATACATTTCTAAGCAAATTATTTTTTCTGGAAAGATTAAAAAATCCACCCAGTAAAAGGTTAAAAAGTTGCGAATGATCATTTTGAAAAATAACCTAATTTTTTTCTCCGATTCAATAGTATTTTTTTATTTTAGTTTCTTTGTATAAATCTGCACAAGACTCCTTACTACCCGTAGCCAAACAGATCATAGCATCCCTAATTAAAGGATGTTGTCTCTTGGAAATGGCGAAGAGAAGGAGATGGAAAATATGAAAGTTGAAATATTCCTGGCTTTACATAGGTATGTATTTTAAATATTAATAAAGTGAGAAATATCACTCCGGGATATGAAGACTCGACCTTTGGATTAGTTAGTAGTCAGGGATCTGAACCACTCGACCACAGAGGTTATCTACCGAGGCTTGTATATGGGACGAATTGAGGAATTTTGCGAAAATTATTCGAATTCCTAAATTTTTTTACATCATTTTCACGTTTCAGCAGAAAGTCAGTGGGTGTTTTCTCGGCTGGCAGTTGTGCGGATCGAGTTGATATATATTTTTTTAAATTAATACCATACGTCCTAACCTAGGATTAAGAATATATATATGGAAATAAAGCTAAATTTTTGTACCCAACCAATACAAATTTGCGATTAATCACTTTCTCCGGATTTTCACGTCGTATACGATGAAAGAGAAAAAGACAAGAAAAGTCGACACATAATATTACAGCCCTTTTAAGTATGTAAGGATGTTCTCCGTCCGCGCTTACTTCACATCATCGAGTCGCACAACCTACGTCAAGGGATTTTGAAGTTATTTCCTATATTTGTGTTGATTAAAATACTTGCAGTGGTTATAAAAATAACTCAAACATTGTACGGGACGTTATGTCCGCACAAGACTGAATAAGATTAGCCGACCTCCAGTTACGTCTCACCGGCGACCATTGGTGAGGTTGAAAGTGAAAACGCAGAACGCATTCGAGCTTGTTCTTCCCATTTAGATGTGATTGTAGGTTGGGGTTGCCGTAGATCTCCCTGCTCCGAGACGGGTGGCGTCGTGTAAGGTTCCGGTTGGAGTTATGATTCTAGACGATTGAGAGCAATCGGAACTCTTGAGTGGTATTTTCTATAAACAGCAAAAAAAGCAACCTTTCGATTCTGAACAATAAGCATATGAACGGTTTTCAAGAGGTATGCGTTTGTTAAAAAGGACGCTTAATGAATTGCTTAGGATAGCAATATTGGTAGACGCACCATTCTAAAATTGTGGTGTTGGGGTTCTACGTTCGACCTCGGTAACAACCTAATCTTTTTATTTTCCGTATATTTTTATATTTCTTGAAGATTGTTAATATTTTTTCAGTAAATAATTTGAGTGTCAAAAATAAAGCCGTTTCAATTGGGAGCGACTGTTATTTTCCACTATGAATAATGTACGAGGCCTGTTCAAAAGAAAATGTGAATTTTGAATTTTCGCGGGCTGTGTACATTCGATTATCGATTTTTTTTGTTATGTTGGTACACATATGTTTATCATGTGTTAGCATTATCAGCCATTTTAGATTAGTGGTTTGTTTTTGACAACTGGAAAAGTTAGTCATGTTTTTGTGTGTTCTTCGATTTTTTTACTTTTGAAAAAAATCGATCAAAGAGCCCTTGAGGTGATACCTCTGTCGCGAAAACGGCGCTATTTAAATCAGCCAATTATTATTAAAGAATATTTATTAAATTTTGCGTTAAAAATGGAATAAAGTGCTCCAACGTACTTAAAATGTTGACTGTGGCATTCGGCGAGTCTACTTTGTCTCAAAAAAGTGTTTATAAGTGGTACAAGCGCCTTACAGAAGGCCAAGAAGATGTTAATGATGATGAGAGTCCTGGAGTTGTGGAAAAACAAATCATGGATTTTATTCTTTGATCCGTTTTCTTCAAAAGTAAAAAATCGAAGAACACACAAAAACATGACTAACCTTTCCAGTTGTCAAAAACAAACCACTAATCCAAAATGGCTGATAATGCTAACATATGATAAAAATATGTGTACCAACATAACAAAAAAAAACGATAATCTATCGCTAATCTAGCCCGCGAAAATTTACCTTTTCTTTTGAACGGGCTATGTATGTACTTAAAATGGTTGATTTATCAATTCACACGTTGATTTTCGCTAACCAATGTTATTAAGAGATTGATGGAATAAACTTCCATTTTTTCACTTGTCTTCTGAATATTACCTAGTAAGAGTGGTTTATTCAGGGCTGTTTAATGCGTGGTTCTTGGCACAATTTTGTGGTCCAATTCAGCACCTGGTGGTAACAGTAACACGCTAGAGTGATAAACACCTTCCCCCAGTATCGTCATGGTGAAGTATTGTTAAGATTCGAAACGTTTGCTTGAAATGGCATTAGTCGTATTTGTTAATCAGATCTGAATCTAAATCGGTGTCCAAACCTTCATACTTATAAAAAACATATCGAAGATTGTGTAAAAATATGGAACTCGATTCATTTTTCTTATATGTTTAAATACAGTCATCTATAGTCAATTTTTTTTTTAATTCAGAATTTCATATCAGCTCTCAATGTTGAAAATAATATATTCTCAGAGTTCAATAGTTCACTATATTGTTTAGTGTCATAATTTTGTGTTATAACTTTCATTTTAATATATTCATCATAATGTGTTTATCACTTATACCAGAGGTTCCCAAACTTGTTTGTCCCGTAGACCACTTGGCGATTTTTTCTGTTTTGTATAGACCCCCTGCTTTCCTTATATTGTTTTTTTTTTAGCGTTGGGAAAAACTTCAGAGTTTTGTGAACGCCTCAGTAACTGGTACTCATTTAAAATGAACCCTTCGCGGTGAACACTTCAATTGAAGTCGAACTCGCCAAAAAATAGTACAAGTCAGTAGAGATCTCAAATCTAAAAGTGCTAGCAAATCATCAAAAACTCCTCTCCGAAAAAAAGGGACTAGTCGGTAGAGATATGAAATCGAAAATTACTAACAAATCGACAAAATATCCTCTCCAAAAAAGTGCTAGCAAATCAACAAAATTTTCCCTCCGAAAAAAAGCACTAGTCGGTGAAGATTTTAAATCGAAAAGTACTAGCATATCAACAAAAGTTCCTCCCCAAAAAAGTACTAGCAAATCGAAAAAAAGATGAAACTGAGGAAGAACCAGTTCCTCGTCAAATCTTTGTAGTTCTTTGGTTCTTTGTAGTCTTTGAAGTACTTAGAATAAAGTACTTCATTGAAGTCCGATTTCAATTGAAATATATCAACTGCCGCAAAATGAAGTAGTTCTTTGAAGTTTGCGGGAAGCCAACATTTTGCTGACGGTCTGCCTAAAGAAATCCACTCTCGTGGACCCCCATTTACGTCTCATGCACCCCCATTTTTTTTTTCACTGACGTGGACCCCTTGCAGATCGGAATCGACCCCTGGGGGTCGATACAGACCACTTTGGGAATGACTGACTTATACCTTTCTAAATATTAGCGCATTATTTCTATGTTTGAGTTTAAAACTTCTTAAAAATTTAAATCCTAAAAAGTGCGAAAAATACAATAATACCCACGCACAAGCTTTTCCTTTGTAAGTTTTTTTGTTTACACATTATTTTATTCTCTATTACTCTGTTTTATATTATTATTATGTCTCCAAAAATTTAATTTAAAAAATAAATATTAATAGCTGGGTACTTCCCAACCTTTCTCTCTCCCATCTCCTTATTATTCCAACTCGGTTCAACCTCACACAATCACAGTCCCACTGACTTCGAGCATTTGAGACTTTCGTGGTCTGTTCACGTAAAAACAGTTTTTTTTTGCATTTATTAAACTTTGGCAACGGCAGATTCCTATTTTTATTGTATAAGGATTATTTTATCTTGATAAAAAATTACTTGCGGCTGTTGGCTATTTTTTCATAATCTGGCCTTTGGGTAATATAAAGTTAGGCAGCCCTGGTTTATAGAATGTACATATTAGATCGCGTCTAGCGCCAGGTGGCAAGTTAGAAATGATAAAAGAAAACAAAAATGTGATTAATATTACATTTCTTCAATTACAAAGGTTTGTTTTGGTAAAGGTAAGATAATTTATAAGAAAATACCTATTCATACCATTATATACACCATGCAAGATTGGCCTACAAATTGTTTTGATCAACCAGCAAAAGATTGAAATTTTTCTAGCTGTTAAAAATGTTATGAAATTTTTCGCTAATCGGCGTATTCTGGCTGATAATAAGTATCGATTAATTTAACTCATTCCTCTATAAAATATTTGTCAACTTGATACCAATCCTGCTCAAACAGACTAAACGCGGTAATTACTAATAAAAGGTGACACAAAAATCGAGGCTAGCAGTCTGCAAAGGAGTGATGAGACCAACCCTAATGTATGAAGGCTTTAACTGGCAGAGAAAGAACGAAGGTTGGCCGAATGCAGCAGAAATTATACAATCTTTCTACGACCGTAATACAAATGTTGACGTGCAAAAGAATGCATGGCCGATACAAGCGTAATGAACAATATAATTATTTTACCATGCATGGCCTGTTCAAAAGAAAAGGAGAATCTTGAATTTTCGCGGGCTGTGTACATTCGATTATCGATTTGTGTTGTTGTTATGTTGGTACACATATGTTTATCATATGTAAGCATTATCAGCCATTTTGGATTGGTGGTTGGTTTTTGACAACTGGAAAGGTTAGTCACGTTTTTGTGTGTTCTTCGATTTTTTACTTTTGAAAAAAAATGGATCAAAGAATAAAATCCATGATTTGTTTTTCCACAACTCCAGGACGTTCATCGTCATTAAAATCTTCTCGGCCTTCTGTAAAGCGCTTGTACCACTTATAAACACTTTTTTCGGACAAAGTAGTCTTGCCGAATGCCACAGTTAACATTTTAAATGCGTTGGAGCACTTTATTCTATTTTTAATACATATTCTTTGATCCATTTTTTTCGAAAGTAAAAAAAAATCGAAGAACACACAAAAACGTGACCATCCTATCCAGTTGTCAAAAACAAACCAATAATCCAAAATGGTTGGTAATGCTAACATATGATAAACATATGTATACCAACATAACAAACAAAAAAATCGATAACCGAATGTACACAGCCCGCGAAAATTCAAAACTCACCTCTTCTTTTGAACAGGCCTCGTATTTTCGAGAAAGCAATCACTTTGTGGTTTAACATATTTAAAGAAATAAAAAAATAGCTTTGTGTAAGACCACAAATATTATTTTAATTTTTACGACCAACCGGTTTCACTTAGCCTAAGCATCATCAGGTTCAATTGTGTACCCTGATGATCCTTAGTAATTGTATGCTCAATAAATATAAAAAAATAAGAAATGGAAAAAGGTCTTATTACTACCCCCTCCACCGCAGCTTACAATCTTTTAGAAATATGTAGTATTATAGCTATTAAAATATATGAGTGAGTAAATTACTCAAATATTTGCATATTTACTCACTAAACAGGAACACAATAGAGAGATGACTCATAAAATGTACTTAAAAAACGGTTATAAAGAGTGAGAATGGGCTTTTTACGTTCATATACCACACAAAGGAGTTCTCTCTTATTTATTATAATTAAAATGGTCAAATTACTGCAAAAAGTGCATTTAAATGGTGCTTACCGTATTATTAAAGGCCGTAAAAGCTCCATCTGTTTTATAATTTAAAAGCTAGAGTGGGGATTCCTTCGCGAGCTTCTCGGGCGTAAAATGGTATAATGTATTCTCACAAACATTATGCTTTAATGCAAAATTTACCCTACTACTTATTGTCGGTTTCTCCGACGTAATTTGCTTATTCTGGAGTAATGAAGACATGTTATACGTGTATTCTTTCTTGTTTCACTACCCGACTATGTTTAAACCAACACTTAATTTTTTTATCTGATTATTCGAAATAAACCTTATTCTATTTTCAACGAAAAATTGACATAAAAAACTTTACTCTTCTCACGAGGCAAAAGATTTTCGAAATGACACAATTTAAATTTTTGATCCACTTGATCGTTTTGTATCTTGCTGGGGCATCTTGGACTGCTTCTTCCACCCACTTGTGTGACATAATAAATTCTCCTGACACCCTTTTTTCCGCCATTTTCTTATTTTTGTTCATCACGGTACTATCGGCCTTAAATTCTATTCGGATATTTACTATGAAATGGCTTAAAGTTTTACCATACGTACACCTCGAGGATTTCGTCTTCAAATTCCTTGCATTTTTGTCACAAATCAGATTCAATTTTAATTTTCTTACATGAGTCTTTTGTGTTCAGCTTTGAACATAGACCACTCTCAAATATCTCAATTTTTTTCTAATTATTGGTATCTCTGCACGATTCTCCGAATTCTGCATTTCTCTTAACCCTAGAAAGATAATCTACGTCCGCGAGACGTACAGCGCGACAAAATAGTGTTGTCTCTTTTTCACTATACGCCGCAGAGAGTTGTCTGTTTCAACCAACTCAGTTGACGACCAGAGCTCACACGGGATACCTGTGCCGCAAAGGTGAGTACCCATAATCACTACAAATGACTATATTGTACGTCCGAGAGACGTATGATTATCTTTTATGAAACTTTTGTGACATATTTGTCGACATCGTTTATATGTATTAAAAGTAACTCTGTCTATCTGTCTGATGTATTAAAATGCACTTATTATTATTTTCAGTTACTTACTATCAATATGACAAACGGAAGCAAGAAGAAGCAAGAAGAAGCGGAACAAGCGAGAGATTCCAGAACAAATGAAAAATACTCGATCGCGAGCTGTGGGCACATCAATGTTTTGTTATGACGGTCCTTTGACTTTCGTATCATATAAACCAAAACCATCGAAAATGGTTTATTTGTTGTCATCTTGTGATGAGGACGGTACAATAAATCAAACAACTGGAAAAGCTCAGATGATCATGTATTATAACCAGAAAAAGGGAAGTGTCGACGCATTCGACCAAATGTGTTCGTCAATGTCTTGCTCTAGAAAGACAAACAGATGGCCAATGGCTGTACTTTACGGCATACTTAACATAGGTTTTGTTAACTCATATGTCATTTATTGTCATAACATTTTATCAAAGAATGAAAAGCCACTTAGCCGTAAACATTATATGAAGAAATTGAGTACAGAGCTTACTTCACCATAGATGGAAAAAAAGGTTAGAGGCACCAACTTTGAAGAGAACTGTTCGGAATAACTGCCACAGGTTATTGCAAATAGTGATCAGACAGATCAAGAAGAGCCTGCTGTAAAAAAGAAGAGGTATTGTTCATATTGTCCTTCTAAAATTCGCAGAATGTCAAAGTTATCTTGCATAAAGTGCAAAAAATCTGTGTGTGATAGCCATAAACGCGACGTGTGTTTTGATTGCATTTAATATGATTATTATGTGATTTAAAGTAATAAATAAAAATTATTATTTTTAATATAAGATAAAACGTGCCAAATAAGCAACCATTTAGACTGGAAGTTAATTGAAAGTTCCTTTAGAAAATAAGTTTTTTTGTTGTTGCTGATTTGGAAGGGAGTTTACATTTTTGTTTGTAATTTTCAAAATGTATTTTATTTTTAGTAAAGCATTGTTTTATTTCACTAATTAACACATAAACAACTATTTAAAGTACTAATTTTTAAAAATAAGTACACTGCTTTTTTTTAAATACGCTAATTACATGCGATACGTCTCTGAGACGTATGATTATCTTTTACGTTATATTTAATAAGATTATCTTTCTAGGGTTAATGTCATCAGTTTATGTTGTTCGATCCAGAAATCGCGAATCGGTTTCTGGAAAGACTTGAAGTGAATTAAGTGGACTGTAAACGATGATATACTTGGTGAATGATTCGAATAATCTGAGGGAATATAATGGTAAAAGGTTTTTACGCCATTTTGCTAACCTGGTTTGGATGTCTGCTAGGAGCGGCCAACTTCCCTGTCCGGGCGTTGATTGTCAAGTGGCTGAGACCGGTGTCGACAGTTCGGACGACCCGATCCGAGAGTGGGGGTCAAGTCACAGACTGATTAATTCATGTTTATACAGCCATGCAAATAGTGCAGGACAGGGTCGCAAAATGACGTATGGGAATATGTAGGAACGGGGTAATAGTGAACATCAGATTTGGACCTATCAAAGTGTTGATTTTAGGATCCAACATATGCCATATACCTAATTTATCAATGACTTCTACTTCCCTTTCCGGACGAGATCTATCTATCTTTGTCTCTTTCTCTCTCACGGTTTACGACTTAAAAACCCGGAGAAAGAGATTTATCGTAAATTTGTATGGGTTGGGTAAAATACTTGGCTCTCTCTCCATAAATGTTCTCACTCCAAGATTGATTCTCCAACACATATGATAGTAGTATTATAACAGAACGATGCCCAAACCACCTTCTTTCACTTCCGAACAAAGTGCTAGTCTGGTCCCAAAATATCACTGTCCCAAATTGATTCTCGATTGTGGTGACATAATTTCATGGTTAGGTAGGCAGAGAATTTGTATGGTAAACATCAAGGTAGGAAATCAACATAATATCATTTTAATATTTAACAACATTGGTAAAATCGTATTTTTGTTTGGGAGTCATTTTAAAACTAAAACCATTAAATCTAGACGGTGTCCGATTGAATATTTTTCCGGCAACGCTGGTCAAATTCACTCGGCACATATAATTCTGTTTATTTTTCCACGGCATCATTGTAAACTTCGGAGCAAATTATTATACTTATATATTTTTTCATTGAAACTTTGACACAGAACTAAAGTTGGCAAAGTTCCGTGCTGATTTTGTGAAATCTTTAGGGAGTTGACGTTACGTGTTTTTGTGTGATTTACTGCGCTGAATCCATCGTAGGTGAAGGTGGAACGTGTGACCAAGGCTGAGAATTGTCAAAGGCGCTTTTCAATTTTTCTCCGGATTTCTACAAATGTGTTTTTTTTTTAAACGATGTCACCACCATACAAGAACTTAAAAAAATAAATGTAGGAGAAAAAAACAGATACAGACACAAGATAACAAATAGGCAATATAAAACCTAGAGAATTCGCCTGCATACAAACTATTCCCAACAGATTAAACACTTATAAGAAACAACAGATGAATCAAAGTTAATGGCGTAATAAAATAAATTTGATATACATATAAAAGTGATGGTAAGTGTTGTTTAAATACAATAAGCAGTAAATCTCATGTTATTATCATGTCCTTTACAGAATTAAAGCCTTCATATTTCTAGTTAAGATGAGGAATGAATCAAGGGGTAAAGCTGAGTATAGCACCCGCACAAAAATACATTTAAGGAAAAACTGGAAAGAAGCACACAATTTTAAAATCAAATCTGTCATTTACAGAAATTTTTCAATTTTTCTCTGAAAGTAATTAATTAATCAAAAAAATGACAGCATTTTTGAAATTTTGATTAAATAATTCGCACATTCATCTAATTGGGTCTCTGATGCCAGCATTTATGCGCGTCTGGCTAATGTAGAATAAGTCAATAGACTTAGTTGCTCTAGGTACTACTTTTATATTTATTAGTTCAAGCAAATTAGGGCAGTCAATTATATTATTGCAGACTTTATATAGTGTCATGAGGTCAAGGTAGGTTTTAAGTCCTGACTGTCCAAAGCCATCGATAATTATTTGGGGTATGTTTTGAGGCTGACGGAAGTTGGGAGGGGAGGGAATTTTATTGTTTTCTGAAAATGGAATGATGAAAAGTCCCTCACTATTCTTATATGGTAACTAAGCACAGTTAAAGCCATTTAAATCAGCAAAGTCTCGCTTTTGAGTGGTAATGTTTTATCAGTGCGATACTAAGATTTTCTACCACTCCATCATTCGTACAAGACATATTATTCAAATTTTAAACCCGTATGTGAAAGCCGTGTTGCAAATCCACGAAATTTGGGTCCTGAGAAAAAACTATTTCTAATCACTGAAATATAAGTAAGTAGCCATATTTTTTTTAACATACAAGTTTCAGAGCAATAATATACGTGGAGGGATAGCCTGTATAGTCAGGATTATTGTTTTTTTTTCTGACTCAGGCGTGGCTAGGGCTAGGGTATTTATAAATCCATTCATAGCACATGTCGATGTTATGTTTTGTTTATTTGTATAACCCCTTTTTACAGTATTGTTATCAACAAAAGCATAGGATATAACCTCAAAAACAATTGAGTTATGTCCTGTTATGTCGCATAACGACGGTCTCCGTAGTCGAGTGGTAAGACGCTCGACTACGAATCCAAAGGTCGCGGGTTCAATAAATTTTATTTAATTAATATGTATCATAACACATTTAATTCATATAAAAATAAAGTATATTTGCGGCACGTTCCAGAGTGGTAGATACTCTAAGTATCGCCCCGATGAAAGCACCATTCAGAATCGAAACGTTGCTTGAAATGGATTTAGCTGTATTTGGTGACCATATCTGAATAGCCAGGTACTTCCCAACCTTCCTCTTCCCAATCTCCTTCCCCTCCCCACTACTTTCAGCATCACAACATACCCCTATTGGGGATGCCACAGTCTCACTGGCTCTAGACGGTTGGGAGCAGTTGAGAATCTTCTGCGCTATTCATATAAAAAAATAGCGAAACGTAGTGGGCGGAGTCACCGGAGACGCCGGAGACGCGGGAGACGGAAAATATGCTTACATACCTAAAAGTGGTGCGGCACTATGTGACGATTTGTCTTGTCTCTTTCTCTCTCACGGCTTACGACGTGAAAACCGGGAGAGAGTAATTGATCGTAAATTTGTATAGGTTGGGTAAAAGTATTTAGCTCTCTCTCCATATATATTCTTGCTCTGACTGTCTTCCAAGATTATCATCAATTGCTGATTGTATTCCAAGGCTGTTTTTCAACGAAAAGCATTGCGAAAAAAGTGCGACATTAATTCAATGCCACGGTTTATTCGTATCACAAAGAAACGTAAAAACTTTATTTTATCGAAGAGAATTTAATTATTATGAGTTTTAAGCATTATCAAAATAAAAATTATTGGCGCATATAATTAACAGGAGTTCTATGATAAATTGTGAAGGTGTGGATATCGCAAATAATGTTGAGTTGAACGAAATACTCGCACGTGTGCATTGCTTTCATACATCATCTTTCAAAATTTTGGAACTAATGATTTTTTTTTTTCGAAAACTATTAGAAAAATAAAAGAAATACAAAAGCATACATTTACTGTCCTTTTTCAGCTAATAACAACAGGTAGGCGTAAGCAAGAAAAAATGTAGTTTCTTAGTGACATTTGGCAACGAAATCGCTGTCGGAAGTAAATACACATGCACCGATACAAGCAAGTATATGATGTTCGTATCAACACTTATTGCAAAATGGCCTGCGTAGTCGAGTGGTAAGACGCTCGACTACGAACCCAAAGGTCGCGAATTCGAACCCGGCATGCGCAATCAAACTATATTTAATATGTGTCGTTACACATTTAATCAATATAAAAATAATATATACTCATATATATATATATATATTTTTTTTTAATATAAATACCGCACAAAGAGTCTCAACTGCTCCCAACCGTCTAGAGCCAGTGAGACTATGGCATCCCGAAATAGGGTATGTTGTGAGACTGAAGGTAGTGGAGAGGGGAAGGAGATGGGGAAGAGAAAGGTTGAGGAGTGCCTGGCTATTCAGATCTGGTAGCCAAACACAGCTAAAGCCATTTCGATCAACGTTTCGATTCTGAATGGCGGTCTTTCACCAGGGCGATACTTACAGATCTACCACTCTGAATATTTGCGGCACGCTCCAGAGTGGTAGGTACTCTACTTATCGCCCTGATGAAAAACCACGTTGCTTGAAATGGCTTTAGCCGTGGTTGGTGACCAGATCTGAAAAGCCAGGTAAAATTTTCATAATACTCCTCTTTCCCATCACCTTCCCCTCCCCACTACCATAGGCCTCACAACATACCCCAACTGGGGACGCCATAGTCTCACTGGCTCTAGACGGCAGGGAGCAGTTGGGACTCTTGCGCGGTATTCGCCATAAAAAAATATATTAAAAAAAAGACGTGTAGACAATTGTCGTCAGCGGGCACCCCTAATATTTTATTATAAATGGCAACTGTATTTTGACTGTTGAAATAAATTTTGACCGGTTAGTAGTTGAGTGAACAAACTCGTCGGATTCCCGTCCGGGCGTCGTGGGTTAAGTCCCTCTGCTAGTTAAGTTCATCATTGCACAAGCCGCATCTTCCACTTATAATGATGGCACTAAGAGTTTTTTCAAATATTGTCAGGTACCGAGGAATGTTTGTCAAAAAAACAGAAACTCGAAAGAATAATGGTCATTACCGAGAGGGCTGTGTCTTTTTTTGTCTTGATCATGACTATTGTTCTTTCTAGTTTCTGGCTTTTTTCTTTTTCGTATTTGTGTTTTAGATTATTAATATTTTTAAAATAATTAATAATAAATAAGCAATAATGCTTTAATGTAAATTCTAATTTTCATATTTATTCTCCACTTGCTAAAAAGTTAAAAGGACTTCCAAAAAATGGATAATTATCTAAGACACCATCTAGATATTCAATATGTGTTCGGGTAGAACTTTGAATGTCATCAAAATATGGCAGCCCGAAATTTGGAAGAAAATTAAAATATTAATAATTTACAATAAAATTATGAGATTCTTAAAAAACGCCGCTTTCTAATGAGGTCTTGATGGCTTGATTGGCAGAGTGTTACTCCCGGATAGAGTAGAGGTTCCGAGTTTGAGTCTCGGTCATGACTAATATTCTTGTTAGTTTCTGGCTTTTTTCTGTTTTTGGTTTTTAATATTATTTTTATATTTATTTTCACTCTACTTAATTTGTCGGAAGCTTTGATTACTTTTGGACTTCATTGACTTGGGCGAGATTCACAACAACATCACCACTATTTACGCAAAATCTAATACATAGGCGTGACGCGATTTTCGCTGTCGTCAATCTCATCCCACCTGCTCCAACGTCACCCCGTTTTGTGCTATTTTTGTACCGTGTATTATTCTGGCGAGACGAGAACTTACGTTATTCTAATACTGCGAATCTATATGCAAAAGGTCGACGATAGAAATGAGATTTCAAAGTAATGTCTTTCTTTATTTTAAACATTGCTTAATAACGAAGACATCACAATACAATATACACCTTGTTACAGAGTGGTATCGCGAACTTAAAAAAGAAAATATTCACGATATTCCAAAAAAAATCGTACTGAAGTTTTCAAACGAAAAATTATTCTCCTTTCCAAAAAAATGTTATATATACTCGCATATTGGTGATTTTACGTTAAGTGGTTTAACATCACAAAAGGTGTAAAGCAAGGCTGTGTAATGTCACCGCGGTTGTTCAATTTGTATATGGATAATTGTATGCAAAAATTAAAAGGTGTGGGCTTGGGCGCGAAAATGAACAATCTGAAAGTATGTTGCCTATTGTATGCGGAAGATGCGGTGCTGATTGCTGACAGTATGGAAGATCAACAGTTTCTCGTGTCTAGGATGAACCAAGTATGTATGCAAAATGAGTTGATGATGAATGTAAGTAAGTCCAAAGTCATGGTGTTTGAAAGAGAGAGTACGAGAACAGCGTGCAATATAGTTGTGAATGATGAATACTTGGAGCAAGTGGATGAGTTTGTGTATATAGGAAGTATGTTTACGAGAGACGGAAAGGCTGATAAGGATATTGAAAGAAGGGTGAATGCAGAAAACTCCATTAATGGAGGACTGAACGCTGTTGGCGCAAATAAGAAATTGTCCAAAGAAGCGAAGCTAGCAGTCCACAATGGAGTACTTATACCAACCCTAATGTATGGCAGTGAGGCATGAAACTGGCAGAGGAAGGATGAAAGTAGACTGAATGCTGTGGAAATGAGATCTTTGAGACGTATGTACGGTAAAACCATGTATGATCGTATTAAAAACGTGGATATCCGGAAAGAATGCAAGGCTGATGTGAGCGTAATGAATAGGATCAAGAAAGGGACGCTTAGATGGTTTGGGCATGTAGAGCGAATGAACGAAGAAAGGAGTGTGAAAAGAATATATGATGCAAAAGTGAATGGAAAAAGAAGTCGAGGTCGCCCGAGAAAGACATGGTACGATCAAGTAAATCAAATACTTGAATCGGGTCATGTGAGTAGTCAGAATAACAGAAGAGTATGTATGAGACGGTGTATGAATGTAAATGAAGCAAGGAGTGTGTGCTAAGACAGAGTTATATGGCGGTCCGTCCTCTCTGCCTACCCCTGCGGGGAAACGGCGTGATGGTTAGTTAGTTAGTTAAGTTGGCAAAGACTTGTATTCTGGTCGTAGCTTTACAATGAGTGAATCGTTTATAAGGTCATCATCGACAAGTAATTAAAGTAGGTCCGGTTATAAGGTGAATAGACAAACGCGTTAAATTCCCACTCGGGCGTCGTGGGTTCGATTCCTCTACTAACTAAGTCCTTCATCATTGCAAAAGCAACATTTTCCGCTTATGATGACAACAGTGAGAGCTTTTCGAATATTGTCATTAGACGAGTATGTTGGAGACGATGTATGAATGTGAACGAAGCAAGGAGTGTGTGCCAAGACAGAGTGGTACGGCGGTCCGTCCTCTATGCCCACATCTGCGGAGATTCGGAGTGGTGGTTAGTTAGTTGGACCAGTCGGTAGCTGAGTGGACAAACGCGTCAGATTCCCACCCGGGCGTCGTGGGTTCGATTCCTCTATTAATTAAGTCCTTCATCATTACACAAGTAACATTTTCCGCTTATGATGACAACAGTAGGAGCTTTTCTAATATTAGTTCGGGCATGTAGAGCGAATGAACTAAGAAAGGAGTGTGAGAAGAATACAAGATGCAAAAATGAATGGAAGAAGAAGTTGGGGACGCCCGAGGAAGACATGGCACGATTGAGTGCATCAAATACTAGAATTGGGCCACGTGAAGAGTCAGGATAACATAAAAGTATTTATTAGACGATGTATGAATGTGAACGAAGCAAGGAGTGTGTGCCGATACAGAGTGGTATGGCGGTCCGTCCTCTCTGCCCACACCTGCGGAGATACGGAGTGATGATTAGTTAGTTTTTACCGGTCGGTAGTTGAGTGGACAAACGCGTCGGATTCCCACCCGGGCGTCGTGCGTTCAATTCCTCTGCTGGCCATGTCCTCCATCATTGCACAAGCAACATCTTCAGTTTCGTATGATGGCAGTAGAAGTTTTTCAAATATTGTAAGGTTATTCGTAACCCGGGAATGTTTGTATTTCTTTTAAAAGAGAAAAAGAGTAAGTTAGCTTATTTGCAGCTCGGGAATTTTTGTCTTTCTTCGAATAAAAAAGGAGAAAAAAAGGTCAAAAGGGCAGATTTCGCATTTAGCGAGTCAGTAGCGATAGATTACCACCTACAGTGGGCGGTAAAGTTTAGACTACAAATAATCGGTTTCACGTCACCCTACTCAAATACAAAATAAATAAAAAAATATATTATTGGGTCCCTATGAAGAATTTATTAATATTTTTTTCCTTATAGCATTTATAATCATCCCCTGGGGTTTTATGGTACCACCCCCACACAGTTTATGAAATATCTCTAGAAATATGAGTATAATAATACAAATAATAATTAAATTTTATTCCAGAAGGTATGCAGGAGTAGTGCAATGCCAATACCTTCCATAATTGCTAATAATAAATAGTTACAATAATAATAAAATACATGTTGTGATACACACGAAGATAATAATAAAATATATATATATATATAAAAAAACATAAATTCGTAAGAAAAAATAAATAAAATAGTGAATATCGCTTTAATCGAGCGTGCTTCAGGGTTGTCTCCGCATCATCTGCATCCATCGCTCGTTGAAAGGAGAGCTGAGCCATTCAGATGCAGCCACGACAATGACGTTGGTTGAATTCCGTGTCCTGCCCCAGAAGCTGGCTAGTCGGTGGCGAAGTAAGGCGGGGAATGAGTGCACCCTCCCTTCGGTGAACATTGTAGAGGCACTGCAGAATCTTGGAAGTTGCAGAAGTTGCCTATAGGCATTGTTGTAGCAAACCCTCAACTTGTTCCATTGCGCTTTTGGGTACTGTTTCCACAGCTCAGATGTATATCGGGTAGTGCAGTACGTCTTAAAAAGCAGTTTCCTGACATCGTCACTACAGTGGTAGAACCGCCTTGAGAGCATTCCGGCCCGTGTATTTATAGTTGAGATCTTTTTCAATATTATATACCACAAAATAATCGACATATCCTCGCCGAAAGGCAAAAAGGGCTGATGCGCCGTTTTTGTAAGTTTACACCAGACACTTCAAAGTTTTTTTTTTATCAATAAAATTCATAAGTCTTCAGTACCTGGTTGGATTTTGAAAAAAAAGAGTCTACTCAGGCAACTCAATGCCTTCACCGAGTTAAAAAATTTAAGTCATGTTTGACCAAAGTGTCGCTTAAGCCGTTTTGCCTTTCCAGCGACGATATGTCCTAGATTATCTAAATAATCGAAAAAAGAAATTTCGAATGTTTCATATATTTTTATTACGGCAACGATTCAACGAATCTATTTGTTAAAAGCGATAACTGTTAACGAACACAGAAAATAAAACCACATTATTTTTAATTTTTCACAACTTGTAAGTTGACAATGAATGGGACGGGTTTGACGGCCTAGTGGTAAGACGCTCGACCACGAATCCCTAGGTCACGGCTTCAACCCCAGCGTGCGCAAATAAATTTTGTCTAGCTAAAATGTGTCATAAAGCGTTCAATTTATGTAAAATAAAATGTAGTGCTTATATTTGCGACAGGTTACACAGTGGTAAGTGAAACGTTGCTTGAAATAGCTTAAGCCGTGTTTGGCAACCAGATCTGAATAGCGAGGGTATTTCTTAACCTTCCTCTTCCACATCCATTTCCCCTCCCCACTACCTTCAGCTTCACAACATACCCCAATCGGGGATACTATAGTTCCACTGGCTCCGAACGGTTGGGACTTTAGTGCAATATTCGCATTAAAAAAAATGTGTTGAAAATAAAAGACATGAAAATGTTGAAAAATGTTTTCGTGCGGTGATAAAATCAGTGCAAATGGCTGCGGAAGAAAGGAGAAAAAAATGACATGAAAAAACGTTTTATATAAACACCGGGCCGAGTTCCAAGAAAGATACGAGGCGTTTGCGCAAATGGAGTATTTTTTGCACTTTACCCATTCACGACCAACTAATTTTCCTACACATATAACATATTTAATGTCTGATCACACCTCAGAAAATATTTTTTGACAGTCTGGAAAATATTGTACGTTAATTAGAATTAACATTGGGCCTCAAAGGGCTTTTTTTAATTAGTCAGCTAAAATAAACAAAACGAAAATACACACAAATCTACAGATGGTCAATATTCCTGTTCCGGTTAAAACGAACCGGTTCCTAACCGGTCACTGGAACCGTCGATATTATTTCTCCGAGGAACCGGTTCCAAATTTTCGCAAATAAAAGTATTTCCGTTCCTTTCGTGTTTTTTTGGACGAGGAACCGGTTCCAGTTTCTTTTTGTTTTGGAAAATGCTAGCAACTCCCCCCCCCCATGAAAAATCATTTTGGAGAAAATAACCGGTTCCAGTTCCAGTTCCAGGTCTTCTCGTTCTCAGACCCCCCCTCTCATTAATTTTTTTTTTTGGCGAGGAACCAGTTCCAGTTATTTTCGTTAACAAATCTCTTCTGACTAAAACTTTTTTTTGTCGATTTGCTAGTAATTTAAAAAAAAATCTCCTTCGTGGAACTTTTTTGGTACCAAGAACCGATTACAAAAAGAACTGGATAAATAATTGGTTCCTCGCCGGTCACCGGTGACTGGAACCGCAGGTACACCTAATTCTGATATCGACCATCTCTATACAAATCACCATTTTGTTTAAAAATAATAGATATTTAAATAATGTCAATAATCTAAAACACAAATATGAAACAGCAAAAAGCCAGAAACTAAAAAGAACAATGGTCATGGTCACGATCGAGACTCGAACTCGGAACCTCTACTTTATCCGGGAGTGACACTCTGTCAATTAAGCCACCAATACCTTATTAGAAAGGGGCATTTTTAAACGACCTCATACTTCTATTGAAAATTATTAAACATTTCAATTTTTCGATTTTAGGCTGCTATCTTTTGATGGTATTGAATTTATCGTAAGCCGCTTTTTAATGAGGTCGTAATGGATTAATTGGCAGAGTGTTACTCCCGGATAGAGTAGAGGTCGCGAGTTTGAGTCTCGGTCGTGACCATTGTACTTTTTAGTATCTAGCTTTTTTCTGTTTCATATTTATGTTTTAGATTACTGATATTATTTAAATATTTTAAAATAATAGATTCGCAATGTAGCATGAATAACTTTAATGATGAAATAAAACCAAATTAAAATGCTCCCAGGATCCCAGAACAAGCGTTACCTCCTAATTGGGAGCTTTCAAGATATTTGTGGTTTTTGTGGCGGAAATAAGGATTGTAACCTTAGAGCAATAATATACAAGAGAGCGTTGCTGTAGTCAATTTTGATAAGTTTTGCCGGACTCGGCCAGGCTTGGGCGTGGCTAGGACTAGGGCTAGGGTATTTATACATCCATTCATAGCTCATGTCGTCATAATGTTTTTGTCTATTCGTATAACCACTTTTTCGCAGTTTTTTTTTAAACAAAAATATATCATATAACCTAAAAAACCGTTGACTTATGTCCAATTGTGTCGCATATGAAAACGTGTGGGCGGAGCCAACGGAGACGCGGGACACGAAGAACATCCTTACAGTACTTTAAAGCGGTGTGATAATTTGGGAAAATTTGCTGTCTCTTTCTTTCTCATAGTGTACGACGTGAAAACCCGGAGAAAGTGATTTATCCGAAATTCGTATAGGTTGGTTAAAAAAAATTAGTTCTCGTTCCATATATTGTTACTCTAAAATTGCAACCCAGCGGGAAAAAAAATCGCCACAGAAAAGATTGCCAGCTATTGAAAACAGAATCCCGACTTTTTAATATCGATACTTTTACGGGAAAAAATATTACGAAGTTTGTGTTAATTTGAATTAACACTGGGTTACAAAGGGTTAATGTTTGGTGGTTTTACTAAAACGGACGTAACATCCGAGACTTTCCGCAAATCTCTTTTTTTCTGTCAAATTGTCAAAGGAACGGTGACCTTTATAAAATCTGCGGCAAGTAAAAAAACAAGTTTACTGCCTTGAAACGACAATTTTCAGACTAAAAATCTACTCGTATGTATAAAGATAAAATTCTATTAGTGGTGGACTGAACGCAGTACCTAGTCGCTAGTTTGACGGCCTCCGCGGTCGAGTAGTAAGACGCTCGACTACGAATCCAAAGGTCACGGGAGTTAACTACCCCTGCTGACCCTCACCTTCAAGAAGACGATACAGGACGCCCCCTGCACCCCGCACTTCACCTTGTCTAGTAAACAAATATGTTATGCAACTACCATTAATAATGCATTGAACTCTAAAATAAGATTACATTATTATTATCTAGTTCCGTCTTATATCAATGCATATGTACTCTATACAAGTGTCAACGCCCTATGGTATAACCGATAAAACTATCTGTAAATTGTTGTTTGTATCAAATAAACTTAACCCTTATTGTGCGGGCCAGATATGTGCTAATTGTTCCCCAGAAACGGCGTGATTTTTCAGAGATGCATCTTATTTACGCACAATTTAATTACACTGTAATCTGATCATTTAAAGTAAAAAATTAAAATGCGCAATACGACCATTTATTTAACGTATACGTTACAAAAATAATAATGACAAAATTATCAGTGGTTAATTAAAAAATAAATAAATAAACTTGAATTTACCTCAAAAATACAGCTTTCCCGTAAATAATCACTCACAGAATGGTAAAGGTAGGGTTTATTGTAAAACTTAACGAGTCTATTATCATAAATGTACTTTTTCACATATTATTAAATAATAAAAACTTTATTTTATTGCATTTTATTTACTTTAAAAAATATTTTTGTAGGACACTAAAATAAGTCGTCCCTTTTACACACACATTCACATTACGCTGCGTCGGCATTGAACTGGGTGACCACACATTAGTTGAATGGGGCCAGGCGTATAATATTTATTAAAAATTTAGAATCGTGTGATATATTTTAAAAAGATACTGCTTTATCCGAAGCCTTCCTTTGAATAAAACTAACGACTCTTCCATACACGAATTTTTAAGTTAATAAAAATACTTTTTAAAGTTTTTACACACTAAATCTACAAAGTTTCTTATTTTAAATGTAGTATCGTTTTTTGCTTACTTTTTGGTGTCTGAGAAATGGAGCATACTTAGTATAGACCTGTGGCGATCCTGAGACATTAATCTCTTCAAAAATTGTCGATGCGATTAATTTATCAGTTGTCTAGTATTGACTGATTTGGCCTTTTTTACTCCGAACCATCAGCATAGTCAATGGAATAAATACGTATAATTCATCTACAATAACATCCTTCCATTTATACATGCGAGACTGGGGAGGGAATGGTTTATTGGTCTTGACTTGCTCATAATACCAATTGGTTTCATCCACAACTCCGCTTACGATATCACGACTGAGAAATAGTTCAAAGAAGTTAATTTCCCGGCTTTCTTCATTCAGTTCGCAATTTTGTTATCCAGATTGTTGGTTGAATTCGTGCACAACAGGACAAAAGCGGCTACCATCAATCCATTCAGGTGAAAAAATCTGTGCATTTATTTCTGCCGTGGTATTAACTTCGAATATATGGGAATCCTCAATTTCGGCATCATTTATTTCTGAAGGATCATCTGTATCCTCTATATTGTTCACTCTATACTCATCATCGTCACACATAGAAAAATCTTTTAAACGATCCATTTTTTGTTTATGTTGTTAATAAAGTTCACAAATATAAACACGACTAATCCAATAAATTATAAATGTTAATAAACATAAAATAAAGTCAAGTTGTAAACAATCTCCAGTTACTGGCGCCCCGAAACGATAACCAAACAATGGGTACCCGAAAAAGGAAACAAACACACACCAAATACGTGTACCGACAGGCGAGCGCGGCGTGACCGATACACACTCAAGTTCAAACGCAACTGTGTGTGTGGCGTTTCTTCCGACGACAGATTTCTGTGAGATGCGTGTTGAAAACATCGCTCATAATTTAAAAATCCTCGAGTAAAAGTGATGATTTAAAATTTTAATATGGTAGACAAAGCATCAGGCTCATGAAATAACATTTTTACTTTGGCCTTTACTCGGCAAATAAACGTTAGAAATAAAGATTAAAGTGATCCACGCTCCTTGGCTACGAATGTAGCCAGCCGTCAGCTAGGCCCGAAATTTCCTGGCTACATATGTAGCCAGCCGCACAATGAGGGTTAAACACCTTAGACTAGCCTAAAACAGCTATATAAACGGCTGCATCGCCCTAAGTGAATTAATCTATCTTGTCGATTGAATCCAAGCACTTCTGCTTGTCGTATTGCTCACTTGATAATTCATATTGAAATTGTATTTTACTCGTTGTTTGTGTTTTATAATATAATAAAATAAAGGATATTTACATCCAAATATTATTCCATTCATTCAACCAAAGTGTACCCCAAAAAGTTAACTCGGGCTAAAGCCCGGCGTGCTCCAATAACTTTTATTTAATTGATGTATAACACATTTGATTCACATATATTATTTAAAAGTATTTTCTCCTCTTCCATACACAAGCTTTTGCTTCTAATGGAAGAGTACTATATTATATTAATGCTTACGTAATTGCATATACTCTTTTATTATTAATTCAATATATTACGTTTTACTGTATTATTTCATGTACATCCTTTTTAAACTGTACTCATGCACTTACTTATGTTAAATTACTATGTAAAAACCCATTAAGGCGTTAATAAATAAATTATAATTTAAAAAAAATATATATAAATATATATATTTGCGGCACGTTCCAGAGTAGAAGTATCGGCCTGGTGAAAGACCACCATTCAGAATCGAAACGTTGCTTGAAATGGCTTTAGCCGTGTTTTGTGACCAGATCTGAATAGCCAGGAACTTCCTAACCATTCTCTTTCTTATCTCCTTTCCCTCCCCACTACCTTAAGCGTCACAACATACCCCAATAAGGGATGCTATAGTTTCACTGGATCTAGACGGTTTGGAGTAGTTGGGACTCTTGTGTGGTATTCACCATAGAAAAATAAATATATATATTTAAAACTTTGACATGAAGCACTCACTTTGTGGTAAGACATAATTCAATTTTAAATATAAGTAACTTTGTTTTGACACCACTTTATTAGATACATATACCAACCGGTTTCGGCTCTACCTGAACCTTCTTCAGGGTCGAACAAATATGTATTAACAATATTATTAACAGTATCTAATAAAGTGGTGTCAAAATAAAGTTACTTTTATTTAAAATTCAGATATATATATATATCCTAAAATAAAATAAAGTTCAATCTTTTGTTTTCTTCATTTTGATTTCACCTACATGTTAATAGAGAGTTGTTGTATTTTGTTTACAATTTAATAGAACAAGAATAAACGCAAATGAATTTTGTCCATTTTAAAGTTTTCTCCTAGTTTTTGAGAACACTTCTCACCGATTTATTTACATGTTGGTTTGTTGTCTTAAGTGCTCAAATGTGCAACTCTTGAGATCATCCAAATTTGAAAAAAACCTTAACCACTCATCCTCTTGTGCATTTAACTATGAACATAATGACAAAGCAACGATTGACGTTGCTCGTAAAGTTTTTACTATACCATTGCACGCAAGGGAAATATTGTGCTGCAATGGACAACTAACAATACAAACATGTGGTTTGTATTGCTGTTCTGTCAGGTTGCAAAAAGCTTCCTTTGAATGTCAAAGTGACGCTGGGCTTTGAACCTTTTAAATCCATTATAAAAATACCATGTTGAAGAGATGATTTGGAAATGTGCCATCGAGGGAGAATTTCCACACACCGACATGAAATCATTAAAATAAACAACAAATTTCGTACTTTATTTAATTTGAATTAACTTAAAAGCTTTTATTCTTATTCTTATTTTTTTTATATTAATAATATCAATTATTGTATGGGGACGATGCGGTGCCGATTGCTGACAGTATGGAAGATCTAAAATTTCTAGTGTCAAAGATAAACCTGAACGGAGAATAATTACCGACTTGATTTGCTTATACAAAATTATAAATTCAATGATTGACAGCCCTGAACTATTAAACTTGATTTGATTTCATGTTCCTAGCAAGACGGTTACAAGGCAGTACCTACCGTACTATTGTGGCAATTCTGCTTCAATCTCACAATTCAACACGCCTATGCGACGAATGTTGCATCTGGGAAACACATACTCCAATGTCGCTGATATATTTAACACGTCAATATCAAACTATTAGTTTAATTTAGTACAGTTGTTGTTATCTGGTAGAGGTAAACTAATAGTTGGACCTATTACTTAATACTATTTATTTCCTTTCTTTTACAATATTTTTGAACATGTTATTAGTTATGTTATTAGTTGTTTTTGTATCTGCTATTCAATACTCTTTTTTTATTTTTCTATTGTACACAATTATTGCACTAATGGGGTTACTTTTTGAAAAAAAATAAAAAAAAAAAAATGTATTTAAGAGCCTAAAACGGGCGTAAATAAATAAATAAATAAAATAGCTAATGACGTTACATATATATAGACACGTTATAGCCTTAAAGTATTAACACAAAATGTGGCAAGCAAAACAAACACGTTACCAGTAAATTCATCATTCAAATATCGGTCATGTTTTACAAAGATAGACATTCATAGAATATACTCGTATGTGTATGAACGAAACAGATCCGAAGTTTGGACCGCGTTCCGTACTTGCTTGAAACGACCTCAAGCGACGCGTGACCGTTTAGTACTAAATCGGCTTAAACACCGATCACATCAACTAGCGTGATTGTTACTTGCCACTTTGAGAGCGCTACAACGTGTTTATATGTACGTAACGTCATTGGGCAATAGCTGTTTTAGATTCGCGAAAGATAGCAAGTAAAAATAATTGGGGGGGGCACTTGAAAAACAAAATACTCCAAGTGGGCGGTGGGCAAAATAAGGTTGAGAACCTATGCTCTAGACGGTTGGGAACAGTTGAGACTCTAGTGCGGTATTTACTTTAAACCTGAGAGTAACGTAGAGACCTAACATTGCGAAATTTTGAAGCCGCTTTTTGACCAAGGATTGACCAAAGAAGGTATGACGTATATGCTTCCAGCCAATCGGATGCGAAGAAAACCGTAAAGATAAACATTATTCCGTCTTTATCTGTTCGCGAACAATTTTGAGTTGCTACATGAGAAAGAAAGAGACATGGATACGTTCAGATGTTGGACTAATCAGGGAATCCCAATTCTTACAAATTTACGTCAGAATCCCGTATAACTCTCGAAGTAAAACATATTGAGAATGCATTAAAACTCATTTTAAACGGGAGTTTATTAAATCGAAACAAAAAATGCAAAGATTGACAAAATATTGGTGTAGGTAACTAGTTGTTTTGTAGGTTAGCATGTAAAATATTTGAGGTCAAACTAAAAAATACGAATTCTTGGATAAATACCTGTGGAAACTGATTTTTTCGGTCCTTTGTTACTTCAGTTGAAACAACCAACAACTGCACATAAAGCCATATCGTTTTTTTAAATATTGCACTAAATTCACTTAAGTAATTATATATTTTAAGCTTTTTGTCTGTCAATTCAACTGACATGTAAACTACTGTGAAGTTAGTAATATATTGAAAAAATGGCTACACGGCTTTAAGCACGCCCCAAATTTTATGTTCTTAATAACAATTGTTTGTCTCTTTTTCTCATATGTCTGTAGAAACGAGCATAAAGAGAGAGCTATATTTTGCGAGTATGAACGATTTGACTCATAATTAGGACGGTCTCTCTATATTGTTACTCTAAGCTTTAAACATATAAAAAATATAAATGAACGTTATTCAGAACAACAATACAATTAGAAAGATATTAATGAGGATACGTTCCATAGAAATACAAAAGTAAAATAAAATGTAATATTTTTCTGTGAATTTTCACAGTGTTCAAAATGTCAAAAGATTCATACGGGATCAAGATTATACGGTTCGACTTTTAAAGTAAAAAAATATGGAGAGAGAGGTAATTATTTTTACCCAACCTATACAGATTTGGAATAAATCACTTTCTCTGGGTATTTACATCGTACACTATGAGAAAGAAAGAGACGAAAAAATTTCCCGTATTATCAAACCGCTTTAAAGTATTGTTAGAATGTTCTTCGTGTCCCGCGTCTTCGTTGACTCCGCCCACACGTTATGATACGCGAAATAAATTGAGATAAATCAACTTTTTTGTTTATTAGGTTACACGTTATTTTTTTTAACAATACTGTGAAAAAGTGGTTACACGAATAAACAAAAACATTATGTCGACATGTGCTACGAATGTATGTATAAATACTCTAGCCCCAGTCCTGGCCACGCCCAGGTCTAGCCGAGTCCGGCAAACCTCGTATAAACTGACTACAGCTCTCTCTACAGCACTCTCTCTTGTATATTATTGCTCTGAGGTTCGATTCCAATACAAAATAGCAAATGTCCAACTGGATATAATATCTGATTTGAAAAGTTGGGAACGTTTTGAGTGAGTAATCAGAATACCAAAATACACCTGTGTCAGTCCTACCAAAAGGGTTCTATAGAATGCTTTCACTCTAAGTTCATTGAAAACTTAGCGGATAGTTGACTAGGATTCTCTTGTGTCACTTATTGTACTCTGGAGCTGAAACATGACCTTTTATAGGCTGTCAAAGCTGTGAATATCGCTTCCAGGGATCACATTCAGAGAGCTTATATCGACAGAGGTGGATCTTGACCAATAGGCTACATTTTGAAGATTTCTTCATTAGAAAAGCGTAGGAGAGAATTTGATTTAATTTGCATTTTGAAAAATATTAACTGATTATTGACTCACCTTTTTTATTCCAACCTTAGAGTACATAGAGTGGTACCTTGAAGTGACAACATATGAGGGAGAGCTAATTATTTTTACCCAACCTATACAAACTTGCGATAAATCACTTTCTCCGGGGTTTTAAGTTGTACACCATGAGAGAGAAAGAGACAACAAATTTCATAGACCGCTTCTATATTCTTTAAGGATGATTTTAAGCTCCTGGTTCACGGTGGGACTCCACCCACATTTTTTACTATGCCACTAAACTTGACACAACTAAACGGTTTTTTAGGTTAGATGCTATATTTTTGTTGATAAAAATACTCTGAAAAGGTGGCTTTAAGAATAAACAAAAACATTATGTCGATATGTGATATGAATGGATGTATAAATACCGTAGCCTTAGTCTTAGCCACGCCCAGGTGTGCCGAGTCAGGTTAAAATCATCAAAAACAAGTCAAAAACTGACTTCACTGCCTTGGATAGATACTACTCTACCAACTCTATGAGTGGTACATATCCAAGGCAGTGTAGTCAGGTTTTGATGACCCCTGCCGGACTCGGCAGATCTGGGCGTGGCTAAGACTAAGGCTGGGGTATTTATCCATCCATTTATAGCACATGTCGACGTAATGTTTTTGTTTATTCGTATAAACACTTTTTCACAGTATTGTTATCAACAAAAATATAGCATATAACCTAAAAAACCGTCTAGTAATGTCCAGTTTAAAAACATGTAGGCAGAGTCCCCGGAGACGCGGAGACCAAGATCATCCTTACAGTACATAAAAGCGGTGTGTTAGTTTTGTTGTCTCTTTCTTTCATACGGTGTGCGTCGTAAAAACCAGGATAAGTGATTTATCGCAAGTTTGTATAGGTTGGGTAAAAATAATTAGCTCTCTCTCCATACATTATTACTCCAAGGTTGCAACTCATCTAGTTCAACATTCCTTGCCGCCGACTCTGTAACTAACTAACCGACAAAATAAATAACCATCAAGTCGTTTCTCCGCAAGGGTAGGCAGAGAGGATGGATCACCATACAACTCTGTCTTGGCATACACTCGTTGCTTCATTCACATTTATACATCGTCTCAGACATAGTCTTGACATGGCTCTACTTTAAGTATTTGATTCACTTAGACGTATCATTTCTTTCTCGTCCTCGGGCGTCCAGAATTCTTCTATTATTCACTTTCGCGTCATATATTCTTCTCACACTCATCCGCTATTCGTGCCCAAACCATCTAAGCACCCTTTTCTTAATATTATTGTACATACATTGCAACTTATCCAGTTCAACATTCTTTGCCCCAGACTAATAATAAAAATTAAAATAATATTCGTGGTATTATGCAAAGTTATACGTGTAGTCGATGTTCGATCCGAAAACTGCGCTAAGCGCCGAATACGTTTCAGCTTCGGATGGATTGTGAAATTAAAGTGGACTGTAAAACGAATGCTACTTGATGGAAGATTTGATTGTATATTGTGGATAAAATGAGGATTTAAGCCAGTTTGCTCACCTGAAGTTCTTGGGAGGAAATGGCCGGCTGCCTCGAGCGATGGATGACGAATGATGTGTTCTCCAGAGACGGATGCGATGCGAATGACGAAAGACGAAAAGAGGCGATGTCCCTGGAGGCACTTACTACGACGAACGATTGAAGACGAATGACCGCGAACATACCCGCTGTCTCGTCAGGAGCGGGTTGTGAAACTTTTGCCCGCTGAGAGCGACACCGTCGCCGATTTGTTTTAAGGCTGGTCACAGATAAAATCAAAGAACACACTGACCGGGATATAGGTTGGGACTGGATAATAGACAAACGGTGAGAACCTAACAAGTTGTTTTATTTATAATCCAACAGTCGATAAAACGCGATATAATGATAATAATAAAGTTTTATTCCAGAAGGTATGCAGGAGTAGTGCAATGCAATACCTTCCATAATTGATATCAATACATACTTATAATAATATTAGCAAATAAAAATATATCTTTCAATCCATCACAAACACTGTTTTGATTTGCGCTTTCGATAAGAAGATTCAAAAATATGTATCATCAAAATAACACACCAACTAAAGTTGCACGCCAAAAGTGTGGTTGGAAATGTTTGGCTAAAGATTTCTTCGGATTTTTCTACAGCTTGAAATATAAATAATACTCGTATATGGCTGGATATTTTATGCCAGTTTTACGATCCACAGAAACCAACGTAGACAGAACAGGCGGAGTTTTTCCAGCGAGAACTTAAAACAACGTACCACAGGAATAGCAATAAACTAGATATACCCAATACCCTACCGCTGGAGGCACTAACCTAACCACGCTACCTTTATACTCGGCTTCTACACTATTTCCGTGCCAATTATAATTCCGCAAGTGAAGAAAAACATCGTACGTTTTCGTACAACGTGGAGCAAAAAATCATATTTTCATTTCTAGTAATACCATTTTTATAAAATAATAACAATCTTGGAGTAACAATGTATGGAGAGAAAGCTAATTCTTTTTGCCCAACCTGTACAAACTTGCGATAAATCACTTTCTCCGGGCTTTCACGTCGTACACCATGAGAGAGAAAGAGACAACAAAAATAACACACCGCTTTTATGTACCTACCGTAAGGATGATCTTGGTCTCCCGCGTCTCCGGGGACTCCGCCCACATGTTTTGATTTGCGACTAAACTGGACACAACTAAACGGTTTTTTAGGTTATATGCTATATTTTTGTTGATAACAGTACCGTGAAAAAGTGGTTATACGAATAAACAAAAACATTATGTCGATATATGATATGAATGGATGTATAAATACCATAGCCTTAGTCTTAGCCACGCCCAGATCCACCGAGTCCGGTAAAAATCATCAAAAACTGACTATACTGCCTTGGATATATACCACTCTCTACACTCTAAGATAACATTAGTGTTTCACTCTCGGAACAATAATATACCAGGAGGGATAGCTTTGCGAAACACCGTAGTCAGGATTGTTGATTTTTTCCGGACTTTTTTGATTGACTAGGGCGTGGCTAGGGTATTCATGGACACACCGAGGCATCCGTCTATTCTCTGCTTCAAAACCCCCCGATCTATTGTAGTTTATGTGCCTTTTGGGGGCTTGCCAAATAATAAACTAAAATGGACTGTCTCTCGTCACGACCAAAGGTCATTGATGTACAACAAACACACTCATTCGACTCCGGAAAAGTTTTTTAAGTCAGTACATCCTATTATAGTACGGCTCTGCAGTCCACCAGTGGAAAGGACACTCTTCCTGGCGTTCTGTACTACCCTATACACGTGCGAGCTCTGAACCAATTTCAAGAAGAGTAGCATGGAAAGGCTTCGGGTCCAGTACAACAACGCCTACCGCATGATGTTCAGTCTTCCCAGGCACTGCAGTGCTTCTGGTATGTTCACCGAGGGGCGAGTTCCCGGATTTACAGCCCGCATGAGAACCTGGATGGCAGGAATTCAATTCAATTCAATTTCTTTATTTATTTTAATAACATTACAAAATGAAATTGTTAGGCGTTATTAAAGATATGTAGAAAAATAAATATGAAGTGTACAAAAAACAGAGTACAATGCATATAATATACAACATAAAACAAGATTTTATAACTAAACAGTACAGATAAAACTTGCTGTTTAAAGACAGTTACGCTGATGCAAAAAATATCGATATCCGAAGCGATTCGATTCAACAGCAAGAGTGCCCTCCCCACCGGCATGACCATTGGCAAATTAGTCCTGCAGACTGGGAGATAAAACAATCTATGCTGTCGATGACGGCGATAACCATCGGGAACATAAAAGTTAATGCTCTCCATGATAGCTAAGTTTTCGAAACATTCACGTATCAATTTGAATGAAATCAAATTGAGGAATGAGGGAAAGGATCAACAATTCTCATGGAATCCCGTCAGGTCTCGAATTCCAGCATAGAAGCTCATTGGAGTAAGATAATGGCCCCATCAATCTTAACGCTGCCAGGATAGACTCCCTATTTATGGCCCTTTGTAGACAGGGGACCTAATATCCTCCATTATCAATTTTTTTCATTTTTAAAATATTTTTTTTCTTATTAATTTATGTTTCCTTCATTACTGTGTATTTGTGTTTTACAACTTTAATTGATGTATTATTATCAATTATGGAAGATATTGCATTGCACTACTTCTGCATACCTTCTGGAATTTATTTTTTATTCTTATTATTGTTATCATTGGTGGGTGACTTTTGTTACATGTGAATTCTTTACTCTGTCTCTAGGCCGTTGAAGAATACTGTAGGTATAACACGCTTGCTTTCAGAAGTATCTCTTAATATAGTCCAGGTCTATTAATACCCACATCGAAGAGTTGATCTTCGCCCTACATCTGGCGGCTGTTACAGCTTCTTATCTGTTGATTGACCCGCTCGAAGCCCAATGCCAAATTGGTTTGGGTTGAAGCCAACGTCTCCGAATGACAATCAACTCGTGTCTTTGTTTGGTTGCATCACAGAAACGTTTATTTTGTTATCAATCGAGACTCCGCTGAAGGATCTGTTGTCGGAGAGTGAAAATTAACACACTTATCACAATGCAATATAGAACTACTGATCGCGAAATGATTTGTAATGACTGTAATCGGCATTATATAATAATAATAGACCGGTCGGTAGCTGAGTGGACAAACGCGTCGGATTCCCACCCGGGCGTCGTGCGTTCAATTCTTCTGCTGGCTAAGTCCTCCGTCATTGCCCAAGCAACATCTTCCGCTTCTTATGATGGAAGTAGGAGTTTTTCAAATATTGTCCGGGATTTTATTTGTAAACCGAAAATGTTTGTCTTTACAAAAAAAAGTTAATAATTGGCTGATTTATGTAGCGCCATTTTCGTGGCAGAATTATCACCTCAAAGGCGCTTTACAGTATACTTAACGGAATATTTAAACTAAGCTTAAATATTAACTTTTGCCTAATACTTATAACTAGTGACTTACAACTAACATATTTACACTAACACATATATATATAATAGTTGTTGCCCGTGTGTCGTAGATATATGTGTATGTATATATGCCAGATTATATAATAGCAAACGAACTAACTTTTAACTAAGCATTAATGCTTATTTATTATCAAATATTTGAAAAATATAAATAACCTGAAAACAAATATGACACAGGAAAAAGCCAGAAACTAAAAATAAAATGTGTGCGATTTTTCTTGCCCTTTCCTGTAATATCCAACGTATGTGTTACGACTAAATGAAATGCGAGGGTTTTCTATATGACCTTTTGCCACTTTTACAAATATTGCGTGTGGTTATTTTATGTTTTTTTTTATTGCTTCAATACACATAAGATCGTATTTTTGTACAGTCGATTGCCAATCTTATGAAAATACCACGATTAGTAGCAATTTTACATACATCAAGGAATGTTTGTTTATTATCATTGGCCAAAGGCAAATAATATTTTTTTTAATGGGTTTTTATATTTTTTCTTCTCTTCTTTTCAGATATTTTCGTACAAGGATTTCCACATGAAGAGGTGCAGAGACACATTGCAATAAAGGTATCTTATCATAATCCAATATTTTTTTTTTATAAATGAATTATTTCCATTTTAGAAATATTTATTTATAAATTAACGGAATTTTGTCCAATTACAAAAAAAAAATCAAAACCCAATATGTGAAAAAGAGCAACAGAGAAAGAACAGCATAAACAAAATATTAAATTAAGCAAAGACAAAATAGGACAAAATATACACGAGAAAGAACATTTAAATCAAAGCCTAGGTCAAGTCAAAGTTTTGGTAGAGTTGTAAAAAATGACAAAAATCATCCAGACTGGTTCCAAAAATTTAAAAAACATAGCTTGATTTAGCAAAACTCGACATTCTGGACAGTGGAGAATGATACCCATAATTAGTAGAGTGATGATTGAGGAATAGCAATGAATTGTTTCTGAGTCTACGGCAGGGAATTTTGAACTGGATGAGTTGCAACAAAGAAAGTGAGTCGATTATACAATTAATAATTTTGAAAATGCAAATTAAATCTAAGTCTTTCTTACGCTTTTCTAATGAAGAAATTTTGAATGTTTGTTCAATTTCATCATGTGAATAATCTAAATAATTATATGAAAATATAAGTGTCCAGCAGAAAATGTATAAATAAAACAGATAAACTTTGTTTATTACCACTTTATTATTCAATATTATGTCTACTGGTTTCGGGAGTACCCTTCCATCATCAGGACAATATTAAAATTGATTTTACAACCGGTAGACATAATATTGAATAATATGTTCAAAAGAAAAGGTGAATTTTGATTTTTTGCGGGCTGTGTACATTTGAATATCGTTTTTTGTTTTTTTGTAATGTTAAAACATATTCTCTGATACATTTTTTTCAAAAGTAAAAAATCGAAGAACACACAAAAACGTGACTAACCTTTCCAGTTGTCAAAAACAAACCACTAATCCAAAATGGCTGATAATGCTAACATATGATAAACATATGTGTACCAAAGTAACAACAAAAAAATCGATAGTCGAATGTACACAGCCCGCAAAAATTCAAAATTCACCTTTTCTTTTGAACAGGCCATGTATGTCCAAACATTCTTAGAAATATTTTTCGTACAAACTCTGCTAATTTGGCGTCTTCATTTCGGATAAGCAACCGAATCGCACAACTGGTATTATTTTCATTTTATGTATGAACTTTGCTGCTGACGTTTGCATTATAAACAACATCTTAAATAATGCAGCAGTTGGAATTTTAATTTGTTTAGACAGATGCATACGAAAATACACTCTTAAATGAAATAATCCTAAAATAAGAAACAGGAACAAAAAAAAAAAGATTTAAGCACTAAGCGAAACGTCTGAATAAATATTATCATTTATTTCTTGGCCTTCGAAACCGTGAATTTCAATCAACATATCGTCACTGGGAAGACAAAAGGTCTTAAGCGCCACTTTGATCAAAGGTGAGTTAAGCATGCAGTTTTGATCAATTTTTTTTCTGCGTCGAATGCTCTGACTCCCGTTTGATTCTGAAGACTTTTGTGGCCCTTCAGCCATCTAAAATATATTTACCATTTGGAAGAAGGCTTGACTCAAGCCACACAAGTTTTGGACGTATTATAGCTTTTTGTCACCTCTGGTAACTCAGTGAGAGCATTGAACTATTACCTGATTTAACTTTTTTTTTCAAAATTCAACCAAGTACTGAAGGCTTTTTGATTTTATTGTAAAAAAAAAAAAATACTTCAAAGTGCTCTGGTGTAAACTTCCCAAAATGGCACTTCAGCCCTTTTGTCATTTTACAGTGACCTTAAGTTGATAATATTACAAACTCGGAAAGAATTTTTCTTTGGAAATCGTAATAATATACAACGCAGAAGATGGAATATTCACAGAGAGACCAACAAGTGTGAATTGGGATGAAAAATATGAAATACTATGAGAAGGACGAGAGATGTAACATCATATATTTATATTTATTTTATTAAAAAAATCACCACTAGTAAGGAGGGCCGTTCAATTACGAAGTTGAAAGTAGCATAAAGGGTAAGGATATGTGACTTAATGGCAATCTATTACGAATAGGGCTAATTTATAAAGATTCAAGAAAGTCACAATATAACAGATTTTCAAGAACATATTTATTTTCAAGTTTACGGCATAATTAACAATAATATTTTTCGTATTAAGGGTCAACATTCAAGAATGACGCTAAATGTCAATTTGTAGCATCTACCATAATACAAGCAATACTACAAATGATCAATCTGCAAATTTTCTACGGGTATTGTTATGTAACGATATTTTCGTAAACATTAACTTTAAGCCCCGTCTGTTAATATTTTAAGGTACTCAACCTAATATTAAATTCATTCTATTTTATTACGTACGGGAAACCCCAAAAAGGGAATGGACTCAAGGCCGAAGTTTTCCCGGGGGTCTCGCGCGCGGTTATTAGCCTCTTGGTCAGAGACAGTTTTGCCGAACGGACGTGCCCATCCCTGAACTACCAGCGCTCCCGCGTTAACACCAAGACATCCGCGAATCCAGCCGACGCTTTAAGGCTGATTCACACCAACGTCCCGTTCCGATCAGTGCCGATATTGTTCCGCAAGAAAACTTATTGATATGGTATGAATATCAATCAAGGAGTATGTGCCAAGACAAATGTGTGTGGCAGTATATCCTTCTGCCCACCCTTGTGATATTTAACTACTTATTTAGTTAAATAATTATTTTGAAGGGTAAAAATACTTACGACGCAGATTTTTTTTTTTACCATTTTTTTATCACTATATAATATTTTTATTAATTATTAATTATTAAAAATATTATTTTGTGATAAAAAAAATGGTTTAAAAAAAAAATCTGCGTTGTAAGTATTTTTACAATTCAAAATAATTATTTAACTAAATAAGTAGTTAAATATCACAAGGGAGGGCAGAAGGAAATACTGCCACACAAATTTGTCTTGGCACATACTCCTTGATTGATATTCATGCCATATCAATAAGTTTTCTTGCGGAACAATATCGGTGCTGAGCGGAACCGGACGTTGGTGTGAATCAGCCACTAAGCTGTATCTGCAAATCGAGCCTACAACGCTCGCCCAGGTTATCGTTTACTATAATTTGATTTAAATAATGCCCCTAACTTCATTTAATCTCACGGTGTCCACAAAGAATTAACGCTTTTCCTAGTAGCGTAAATTCCTTTGCTGAAATATAAGCCTTTCACCGAAGGCACCTTCTTAAGCAAAAGAGAAAGAGTTTTCATTTAAGTATTTCCTTCCTTGAATATTATTTGTGATCCTCCCCTACCCAAAAGAAGGTCAAGTTTCTCACCCCTATCTAACGAACTTCCAACACGATGACGCTCTCCGAGAAAGCTAGCATGGCGTAAGTACTTAAAGATATCTAAAAGTCCTCATTGAGGACCTAGTTCCACTGGTCCGTATCAGTATTTAGAAAAATGTGAGGTGTTCAGTGAACACAATTTTTTAACTGTAATCCTTTGCGTAATAAAATATGAGTAAAAGGTGCATTTTAAAAACCAGCAAAGGCATTTTTGAACGTTTTCCCTAAAATTCTAGTATGCACTTCATAAATAATTTAAAACATTATTGTTTAAAAACTGTATTCACTGGAAACCTTAGACATTTTTCTAACTACCCGTATGGAGTTAAAAAATAAATAATTTGCAATTTTTCTTGTACTAAAAAGCCTAAAAGTGTGTATGTGCTGACACATAAATATGATTTTACTTTTTTCTCGCACCGTGGAAGCCGTCAGGTATAAACAGTTGTAATTTTTAAACAAATGCCACCGAGTAAGGGACAGAAGATTGAGAGATCTTTTACGATGATCTTTCTAAATTTAAATAAAATAAACCGCGTAGCATTTTCACTGTACACGCGAAAAATAAAGAGATAGAATGGGTCACAAGGGTTGATATCATCCGGGGCGGTAACTCATTTTTACACCCCGCGACCCTTTTCGCACAGTGTAAAATTTAATGCACCATAATGTTTTTTGTACAAATTTTACTCGTAAATTGAATTTTCCGTATCCACAGGCTGCAGTGGCATTTATGGAATGCTTTACGAACCAAAAAATTGGTTTTATTAAAAAGTTTTTTAAATTTATTTTATTCTTTGATCGTTGCCTCGTTGCTGACGATCGTGATTCCCACTCTAACGGGCCTGGGCTACCAGGCTCTTTAGATTTTTAATAATGTAATGCGAGGTCTACTATTACAAACAACGACAGGGTATTATTAAAAATGTTCATAAATTAAATAATATTTATTGAAATTGGAAATAACTTTAAGGCATTAATGCTCGTGCTTTTTTTAAATAACTAACTAACCATTACGCCGTTTCACCGCAAGGGTAGGCAGAGAGGACGGACCACCATATAACTCTGTCTTGCAACACACTCCTTGCTTCATTTACATTCATACATCGTCTCATACATGCTCTTCTGCTATTCTGACTCTTCACATGACTTGATTTAAGTATTTGATTTACTTGATCGTGCCATGTCTTTCTCGGGCGTCTTCGCCTTCTTCTTCTATTTACTTTCGAATCATTTATTCTTTTCACACTCCTTTCTTCGTTCATTCGCTCTACATGCCCAAACCATCTAAGCGTCTCTTTATTGATCCTATTCAGTACGCTCACATCAGCTTTGCATGATTTCTGAATATCCACATTTTTAATACGGTCATACATGGTTTTACCGCACATACGTCTCAAAGATCTCATTTCCACAGCATTCAGTCTACTTTCATCCTTCCTCTGCCAGTTCCATGCCTCACTGCCACACATCAGGGTTGGTATAAGCACTCCATTGTGGACTGCTAGCTTCGCTTCTTTGGACAATTTCTTATTAGTTTTTTAAAATATTCAAATATTTTCAATAATCTAAAACACAAATATGAAACAGAAAAAGTAAGAAAATAAAAAAGACAATGGTTACAACCGAGACTCGAACTCGGATCTTACGACTCTATCTCGTGATGGTTCGCGAAGAGAAACATTTAGTTATTTCTATTTGATTCCCATGCTAGACGTAAAATAGTTATTTTCTAATCAATTCAACAAAATATTAATCATTTTTGTAACGTCATTACGTTTTCCAATTTCATAATAAAATTAAAAAAAAAACGTAAGAATCTCATTATCACATATCTGAACTAGTTTTTTGCCTTGAAATTGTGAATCGATATAGTATTTCGCTGAAAGTTCCCTGTTGACCTTTATTAATGTATGAGACCGAAAGAGAATTTACAACGGAGTTATCGGCGGTATTCATTTGGAAGAGGCACTGTGGCTCTGGCTATGACCACTACCCCAGTCAATAAATATTATTACAAAATTATTATAAATATAACTAATTGGAACTACATTGCGTTGCAATAACATACATACACTTTACTTACTAACTTCTTTAAAATTTATCATTCTATGTATTATATACGTATTATCACTATTTTGTGAAGTATACTATGATGCTATAATTAATTGTAAAACTTACGCTATATTTATATACATGCGTTTTACATACTACCTTTTTTTTTAAACTCTTGCTTTAATGTTGTATTCTTGGAGTAACAATGTATGGAGAGAGATCTAATTATTTTTACCCAACCTGTACAAACTTGCGATAAATCACTTTCTCCGGGCTTTTACGTCGTACACCATGAGAGAGAAAGAAACACAAAAATAACACACCGCTTTTATGTACCTACTGTAAGGATGATCTTGGTCTCCCGCGTCTCCCGGGACTCCGCCCACATGTTTTGATTTTCGACTAAACTGGACACAACTAAACGGTTTTTTTAGGTTATATGCTATATTTTTGTTGAAAACAATACTGTGAAAAAGTGGTTATACGAATAAACAAAAACATTATGTCGATATGTGCTATGAATGGATGTATAAATACCCTAGCCCTAGTCTTAGCCACGCCCAGGTCTGCCGAGTCCGGAAAAATCATCAAAAACTGACTACACTGCCTTCGATAGGTACCACTCTAGGTACTCTAAGGTTGTATTCTACTCATTTATTGTACACCTTTATTTAACTAAAATGTATTTTATGTTAAATTCTTAAGGCGTTAAAAAAATTAAACAAAATTGTATAACCACAGCTTTGAAAGTATAATCCCTTATGATTTTTCATCCTTTCATAAGTTGTAGAGGTGCTCATTTTCATTGCGCCCTAGTGTACGTCTCATTGAAATTATGGCTACAAGATGTGGACGATTGTTGCATACAAATGACTTTAATTATACATGTAAGGTGGGGTGAGAAATAATTATTTCATTGGGATATAATTATATTGATGGGTTTTGGTTAGGCTGTCTCAAAATTTACTGGTTCGTGTTTAAATACCAAAATATTATACATGGTGTGTGGAAGTACGTGTGTCTTTAGTTAAATAGGGGGAAAAATAACCTTTATGTGACTGAAGGAAATTACACCTTTTTAAAATTGATATGAAGGTTTCTTTTACAGTATATTATTTTTAAGTTTGCTGGACCACTTTTATGACGTAATATATTTCGACTCAGTTCAATACTGAAGTGAATAGGAATTTCAGCCTGCACAATCTTTTCTTGGGGTTTTTAATTAAATAGGTGATTTAAAATAGTATTAAGGATACAGGTGATGTACTTTGAACACAACAATACATCACATTTATCATTTAAAATGAGACAAAATAATTAGTAAATAAGGACAAGCTTAAAAAAAAACGCATTAAAATGAGGGTACTTCATCGGAAGTTGCAAATTATACATATTCGTTTTCTAATCTATTTTATCTTTATTTATTAGGTTATTAATAAATAGGTTTATGTGACACTTTATTATAACTTGATATACATTATTTAATAAAAAGAATTTTCGTATTTGCGACTTATTTTTTGACAGATTGCGCCCTTTAGGGGTCGCGATCCTTAGGACGATAAGCGATGATTTAGAGTGATTGACGATGAAATATTTTTAACATTTTGCCATAATAAATATGCATACACGAGAGCCATCCATAAAGTAAGGTTACAAGGGCTCCTGAGGCCAGGGAATTTTATTTGTTTCAAATTTGGCTTATCTGGCGTGTAGGGGGAGTTCTGACAGTCAGTTTTTTAAGGTCCCGTGTGTTTTTTTGGCCATTTTGTTCGGTCACAGTAAGTTCTTCCGATGGAGAGGTTGTCGCGCGCTCCCGCCACCAAAATCGCGTGACCGCCGCGCGTGAATTTTTGGATCCTTTTGCACGGGAGGGAGGAACTTTTTCGAACTCTATCGTTACGGGAAATGAGACGTGGGTGTCACTACACCCCGCACCCTACAATAAAAACAATCACTTCAGTGGCGTCATTCATATTCCCCAGCCACCAAAAAGTTCAAGACGACCCATTCAGCCGGAAAAGTCATGGCATGTGTTTTTTGGAACCCTAAGGGGTTTTTTTTGGTCAATTTTGTGCCTAAAAGTACTACCATCAATGCAGAGGCTTACTGCAATACCCTGAAAAAAATTAGAAGAGCCATTCAGAACCGCAAAATGAGAATGCTGACCGGGAGTCAGCCTGCTGCATGACGGCGCCAGGCCCCACACCGCGCAAGCTTTCCAAGAGCTGCTGACGTCGTTTGAATGGGATATTATCACCCTCCCCTCCATTTTCACCTGAATTGACCCGTTCGAACTATCAACTCTCTAAACTAAAGGAGTTTTTGTGTGGGAAACGTTTTTCCAACGATCAGGAGGTCGAGAAAGTGGCTATTAGAGCTGACGGTAGAGGTCTATGACACTGGCTAACAAAAGCTGGTGCCCAAACTACAAAAATGTCTCGATACCGACGGCGATAACGTTTTTAAATATTTTGAGATACTTGTGAATTATCCTGTGAATTTTCATTAAATGCAAGCATTTTTTGATCCTACATAAATGTTGTAACCTTACTTTCTGGATGACCTTCGTATATAGAATTAACAGGAGTGTTTTAGAGACTTTAATTGATGGCCCAGTGTAAGACGGAGTCAAAGGTTTTCTCATAGTCTACGACGGCATGACAGGGTGAGAGGTTGTTTCCGTTATTATTTCTACTAATGTACTCATAATTATATAATTACAAATGTTTTTCTTGCGCAATTCTGCTTTTTCACATTAATCAATATGTGTTTCGCAGCTAGGACTAGTCACCCTGTATATCTTTACCTTATTGATTGGGGTCTTAAGTTGTTTACTTCGATTAAATTAGCTTAGACGGTGTCTGTGACTTGTCATTTGATTAATTAATTAAATTGGTCATACATCAATAACTTCAATGAATATCTTTTATTATTCCATGTGTATAACGATGATTCATGATGTTTTTCACTCTAGCTATTTAAGAGCAGATTCTAGTGCCATGGGTTAATACGTAATAAATGAACACAGCTTACAAATGAATTTACATTTTTTTGTGTTTTAGATAGTATTATATACTTAGATTGTGTCTTGGATAAACCATTCATTTTTATAAATAAAACACATAAACTTTGTTTAAAACCACTTTATTATTTAATATTACGTCTACCGGTTTCGAAAATACCCTTCCATCATCAGAACGATATTAAAATTAACATAAAATACAAAATGCTGAGATATATATACATATTTAGGAGTTGGAATGGAAAGGAGAAGGGGTAATTGAGGGGATTATGGGAATAACAGAGCAGCAAACTGAAAATATAATTATCTTGGATAAGACTATAAGATAAATTAATTTGATTATTCAAAATACTACATTTACTATTTAATGATTTTTTAATTTCTAATGCTTCTAAGTTATCTTATTTTTTCCCTTTATTACAACGGTGAAGAATTTTAACCCCTGTATCCCTGTTAAAATTATGATCAGTAGCAATGAGTTCGAGGAGCAGCAATCTTTCATTTTTATTTTACAGAAGATGTTTGACTTCTTACAAGGTTGAGAATGAATATAATATATCTTTGTAAGAAGTTAAAATTTATTCTCTAAAATAAGAATGGATGGTTTATCCAAGACACTACCTAGGTATATAATATGTGCTCGGGTAGAGCTTTGTATACTTTACAAAGATGGCAGCCAAATCGGAAGAAAATTTAAAATAAATTGTATTAATAATTTTCGAATGAAGAATGAGATCGATTAAAAATGCCGGTTCCTTACAAAGTATCGGTGGCTGAATTGGCAGAAGCGTTACTCCCGGATAGAGTAGAGGTTCCGACTTCATATGTAGGTTGAAAATTGTTGATATTATCTCAAATAATATAATATTAAATATCTGATGGCAAAAGGCGAAAAAATCCATTCGTAAATGGTGAAAGGAAGGTCAAGAAAAACATTGATTTTTTGCAGAAAGATGAAATTGCAGTCAACCACGTTTCTTTACAAAACAGCTGTACGTCAGAAACGTGCACCTACTCTTAACATTATTACAAAAGCATTATATCAGATGATGAAAACCATACATCTTGCATTAATGCACGTACACTACAGCCCACATTTAGCCACATTCTTCACGCCTCATGTCCACGAGCTTTAACAATCTTGTATTTAATATTATACTCTCTCGCCTGATTGTAAATACATTTTAGTACTACATGTGCACGTATGCGGTCTTACAAAAGAAACAATCATTATCATACCTAATCAGTTATTTAATATTATATTCAAAACCTCAACACTGCCTTGCGAGGTCTCCAAAGAGGAAGCCGGTACCTATTACGGTTTGATGTTCCTTACGTGATATGTGACTATTCATATTATACTGATATATGCAGTAATTAAGAATACCAAAAAGCAGGTTTTCCCTTTGTTTGAAGGTGATAAAGTATAACAGGAAACACTGAACTATAAAGCTGCAATTTATTCAACCGACTCAGTTAAAAATATTCAAATAATGTCTTTTGTCATTATGAATTTTGCACAGGATTTTCTGCCTGAAAATTTTCAGGTCAACAACGAAATGTTCAGCTCGAAAGGTCGTTACATAATGAGCTATGCGGTTTTGAAAACTTTTTGAAGCTTGTTTCCGCGCAATCTACACGACGGTTTTTACTGCACATAATATAATATTTCAAATGCATTTTTTTATTTCTCGGGAAATCAACAGTACTACAGTTTATACTGTGTAACTAACTGCCATACAACTCTGTATTGAAACACACTCTTTGCTTCATTCACATTCATGTATTGTCTCATACATACTCTTCTTTTATTCTGACTCAAGATATTATATTATATTCTTATATTGCCCGACTTAAGTATTTGATTCACTTGATCGTGCCGTGTCTTCTTCGGGTGTCTCTGACTTATTCAACCGTTTACTTTTGCGTCATACATAATTCTTACACCCCTTTCTTCGTTCATCCGTTCTAAGCGCCCAAATTATCTAAGCGTGCCTTTCTTAATCCTATTCATTACGCTTACATCATTCTTGCATACTTTCCGGATATGCACACTTTTAACGCGGTTATACGTGGTTTTACCACACTTACGCCTCAGGGATCTCATTTATACATCATTCAGTCTACTTTCGTTCTTGCTCTGCCAGTCCCATGCCTCACTGGCATACATTGAGGTTGGTCTAAGCATTTCATTGTGGACTGCTAGCTTCGCTTCTTTAGATGTATTTTTATTTGCTCCAACGGCGTTCAGTTCTCCATTGATGGAGTTTCCTGCATTCACCCTTCTTGCAATATCCTTATCAGACTTTCCATCTCTCGTAAATATACTTCCTAAATATACAAATTCATTTACTTGCTCCAAGTTGAACACATTGATGTTTATACATACAATGAAGAACAACTTGTTACCAGAGTATTTTTCTGACAAAATTATCTACAATGTCGATATTCACAAGTATAATACAAGGGCATGCAAAGAAATTAGACTAACAGAAAAGAATAAAGCCAACACCCAAAACAGCTTACTATATAAAGGAATGAAATCGTATAATGCGCTGCCTGAAACCATCAAAATTATGCCTCTCAATAAATTTAAAAAAGCCTGTAAAAATTATTTAAAATGCATGCAAATCAAAATAATAAGTAGTGTTTAAGTTAAAATATTATTAGTCAAAAAGAAAATGAAATAATTAGATACTTAAAAACTTAAATGTACAAAGTAACTAATATAAAAAAATATATAAAAAATAAGTATTCATAATTTACAACTATCTTGCTCGCTGTTTTCGTACTCTCTCTTTCAAACACCAAACAGTCAATAAATGCATAATATACAAGTTTTCAAAATCAATAAAACAGATTTCCTCCATCACACAAAAGAGAGATAGAAACGTGGTCAACATTTTATTTATCATAGTATACGTAAGTCTGAATAATTGAATGGTATTATTTGTTTATTTATTGAATTATATACGCCCTTATGGGCTTTTACATAACTCTGTAATATATAATGTAAAATCATAACGTGGCAAGTCATAAACGAAATCGCAAATAGAAAGCATAAAGTACAAACTTTGCCTGAAAAAATTGTAACAGACGATAAAATAGTTATTACGGATATGGGAAAAATTGCAAATAAATTCAACGATTTTTTTACAAACGTTGCCTCAGATTTAATAAATAATAATCCTTCATTTAGAAACAAGTCCAGACCTACTCTAATTAACACTCACTCTGTAAATACTCCTATTTTATCTCAATTTAAACGTGTAACTGAATCGGAAATCATAAAACACATTGATAATCTCAACACAAACACAGCCAATGGACCCGATGAATTAAGCTGCCTCACAATCAAATCTATTAAACAACATATATCCTTACCTCTGCAACATATATTTAATTCTTGCTTTGAAAAAAACACATTCCCAAACGCATTTAAACTCTCAAATATTGTTCCAATCCATAAATCTGGATCGATTTTTACACCTGACAATTACAGACCCATATCGCTGATATCCCAACTTGCTAAGATATTAGAAAAAATTATGAAGATACAAATTCTAGAGTTTCTTGAGTCCAATGCACTTTTGTCCCCAAATCAATATGGTTTTAGATCAGGTCTTGGTACAGATGATGCTTTATTTAATCTAACGAAAAATATATACAGTAATCTTGACTCAAATATGAAAAGCCTAACAATTTTCTTAGACTTGAAAAAGGCATTCGATACCGTCAATCATAATATACTGATTGGAAAACTTAATAATTTAGGAATTAAAAATAACTGTCTCTCCCTTTTGAAAAATTATTTATCTTATCGCCATCAATGCACAAAAAATTGGTGCTCATATTAGTAAACCAAAGTGTGTTAGACATGGGGTTCCACAAGGAACAGTTATCGGCCCGTTACTGTTCCTAATTTATATAAATGATCTCTGTAATATTAACATTTCGGGAAAACTATTCTCATATGCTGACGATACTGCAATCACAGTACATGGTAAATCCTGGAACGAAGTCACTGAAAATGCTAATAAATGCACCTCCATTGTCAAAGAATGGCTCAACCAAAACCTTTTAACTCTGAACTGTGAAAAAACTATTTATATTCCATTCTATAATACCAAAAAAGGCTGCACCTCTAACTAACCTAAATATAAGGTTTCATAACAATAACTGCAACCCTATTTTATGCTCTAATTGTGTAGAAATGAAATCGGGAAATACAGTCAAATATTTAGAATTACAATAGATAGTCAACTCAAATGGACGAATCATGTAGAAAAGCTTGTAAATAAACTAAGATATTTAACTTACATTTTTAAACGATTAAATAACATAGTTGACATAAAAATAATGAAATTGGTGTACCATGCATTGGTTCAGTCATCAGTATCTTATGGAATAATCGGTTGGGGGGGTATTTATAATACTCATATTAAGCCATTAGAAATATCTCAAAAATTAATAATAAAAATAATGTTGCATAAAAACATTACATACCCCTCCATACAATTATTCCAAGAAGTTGATCTCTTAGATATAAGAAAAATTTATTGTATACAGTGCCTAAAGTACATATTTTCGCGAAGTAAACTATTTGCAAAAAATGAAAATCGTTACAGCAACAGAATAAATAATGTACTGGAGGTACCTCTCTGCAAAACTAGACTTGGGCTGAGACATGCATACTTCATTGCCCCAAAAATGTATAATTCACTTTCATTACATTTTAAGTGTTCAAATTCAACTTCCTTAAATACATACAAAAATGTAATAAAAAACTGGATAAAAGCAAAAGATACCAGCCTCTTCATACTATAAGTGCTAAATTCTAAAAAAATTAACTAACTTATCTGTTGTGATTTTGAATTTGAAAAAAAATAAAAAAAAAATAAATAAATAAATAAAAAAAAATAAAAAAAAATAAAGTTGGTTAAAAACAAAAAAAAAACCAACCTCTTAATACCATAACTGCTATATTTTTTTTTTAAATTCTTAACTAACTTATCTGCTGTGATTTAAAAAAAAAAAAAAAAAAAAAAAAAATTAAAATGTTTTGCTTAATTTGAAATGTAACTCTTTATTAATTGTAATTATATACTGTTTATCTATTTATATTATTGCTATAGAGAACCTACTATTGATTTATATTAGTATACCCACGCACTGGCTTTTGCCTATGTGGGATTTTTTGTTATATCTACATTGTTCTTCCTTATTTTCTTTTCTTTATTGTTTATAATATGTTTCTTTCTTTTTAATTAATGTTTTTACTTTTGTAATCTTTTTCTTTTCTAATTTAAAAAAAAATGTATGTGACAAAAAATCAAATAAAAAAAAAAAATAAAAAAAAATAGTAACATAAAAATAACACGGAGTAAGTGATTATCACCCAAAAACTTAAGTAAGTTAATAGAAATATTATAATGCAATAAATCAACATTAATATTTTTGAAAGAGGTATGCTATTATAGCCTTTCTGTAACAAGATTCAGTGCAGTTGAATATATCTACTATTTCTACAAAAGAATTACCCACTGTATACAATCTAGGTACAAGCAAGTATCCTAATGACTCAGTCCTATTATTATATTATTATGAATCAAAAAGATTAAGCCCAGTCGACATGCAAACGGAATATTATTGATGCATAAAGTAAATCTACCAAATGCATATCATGTACGAGTATGGTTAATGCATTGAACGGACACAGTTGAAAGCTTTTAGGAGCTTAACATGCATTTGAATCGTTTTATCTGGAATTTTCCAGACTATTTTTTAAACTAGAAAAGCGATTGTCCAATCTCTACGATAAAAATCATATGTAGTAGGAAAATCACATTTTTTGCTACATTGTTTTTTTTTCGAATGCTGTCTAGATTTCACTAAAAACGTATTTATGTTAAGGGAAACGTTTTCAATGAAAATTACGGCAAAAATGCAGAAATCAACATGATTTAAAAAAAAATTGAATGTTTAAATTTAAAAAAGCAAAAAAAGTGTTTATTATTACCGCGTGCTTTTTAAAATTATTTTTTATAGTAAATACCGCACAATAGTCCCATCTGCTCCCTGCCGTCTAGAGCCAGTGAAACTACGGCATCCCCAATTGGGGTTGTGAGGCTGTAGTTAGTGGGTAGGGGAAAGAAATAGGGAAGAGAAAAGTTAGAAAGTCACAAACGGCTAAAGCCATTTCATTCTAGCAACGTTTCGGTTCTGAATGGTGGTATTTCACCAGAGCGAGTATCAACCACTCTGGAACGTGCCGCAAATATACTTTATATCGATTAAATGTGTTATGACACATATTAATCAAATAAAAGTTATTTGCGCACGCCCCCTTGGATTCGCAGCCAAGCGATATTTAATTAAGTGAAGTTATTTTGTACAAGGACAGTGGATTATACATTTTTCAAATGTGAATACTGCACAGGAGTCCTGACTGCTCCCAACCGTCTGGAGTTAGTGGAACTATAGCATGCCCAGTTGGGGTGTGTTGTGAGGCCGTCGGTATTAGATAGGGGAAGGAGATGGTTATTTTGAATATAACAGTACCAATACGTTAACTGTCTTTAATACTATTTACTTTGATTAAAATTGGGATTATTTTTAAAGCATTAATGCTTATTTATCATAAAAATAATATTCATAATCTAACACATAAATATGAAACAGAAACAAGGCAGAAACTAAAAAAACAATGATCATGGGCGAGACTCATACTCGGAACCTCTACTCTATCCGGGAGTAACACTGCCAATTAATATATTTAATATATTTAATATTTTTAATATTTAATATTTAATAAATATTAAAAATTAATCTATCAACACCTCATTAGAAAGCGGCATTTTTAAACGATCTCACACTTTTATTGAAAATTATTAATTTTTGAATTTCTTACGATTTTAGGCTGTCATCTTTCGATTATTTATTTACTTTTCTTTGTTTTGATAAATTTCTTCAAATTCATACATACTTTTTATCTGAACTTTGATCATTAATTTCTACTTAGTTGTTTTTTTAAGTAAACATGCACTTTTATTCTAGTACCTGATTTTTTCCATGATTTATGATAACAATCATGATTTCAGGCAGTTTTTATTTGCATAAATATCTGTTGTTTACAATCTTCTCGTTGTTATATTAGGTTAGGTAATTAAGCTTGAAACGTTATTGAGTTAAACTATCACAAAATTGCGCTACATAAATTCTTTGTTATTATTGTTATATAATTATAGCTAAGCAAGATTAAAAAAAAAGACATTAGAAAAATTATAACACACAAATAAAAGAAAACTCTTAAATCTAGAAAATTTTAATACTGAAATATTATCAAAAAACAACAACACAAATATGAAACGGGAAAGTCAGAAAATAAAAAGACAGTGGTCACAACCGAGACTCGAACTCGGATTTTGTACTCCATTCGGGAGTAACGCTTTAACTAATTCAGCCATTGGAACCTTATTAAAAACCGAAAATTTTAATCGATCTCATACTCATATTGAATATTATTGATATTATTTTTTCTTCCGATTTTGCTGCCATATTCGTAATAACTCTATATATTACTTAAATATATTAAAAAAAATAAGAATTAATGCTTTGAAGTTGATTCGAATTACATTAATAGAAAATTTAATCTACCTAGGAAAAATAAAGGATTGTGGAAATTTTTCGGCATTTTCATTTTTGGGATTGTTCAGTTTTCATTCTACCAACATAGCTAATTAACATCATTGAAAAATATATTATTTCGAATTTTTCAAGTGATAATCTGTGGTGGAAATCCATTTTAATGAATTGTACCAGTCTGAAGATGCCCATCACAAAGTGAAACCAGCCAGCATTGAAATAAATAAGTGGAATTAAATTATAAAAGGTTTTTTAAAGATACATTCATATCAAAAACATTAACCTGTATTACAGTTGTGCCATGCAATGATACCCCAAAACATGTCGATTACGTCAATCTAATACCCAATACTCTTTCCATCTGATACGGTCCTTTATCCTAATAAATACGGACTGAATACATACAGCCTAAATGGACGCCCCTATTAAATCTGATAGTACTACAATAGCATTTATCCCTAACAATCGAACCAGACTCTTCTAACAGGTTAAGTTTGTTGATGATAGTCTGTTTTTTTTTAAAGATATTTTATGTTTTGTTTTGTTAGTACACGAAGAAGGCCGTTTATTGCTTCGATAATATATATTATGCATTAGGTTCTGCATTAGCAAAGTTTGTCTGACCAACTGGGCGTCTTTCCTATTGACTTAATTTAAAAATTCTTAACATCGTGTTTATAACTACTGTTTAACAAATTCATACTTACTCAAACTCATAAAAATAAATTATTCAAACTAACAATCAATATAATAAAGGCGTCGGTTTCCCACCCGGGTGTCGTCGGTTCAATTCCTCTACTGGCCAAGTCCTTCATCATAACACAAGCAACATCTTTCACTTATTATGATGGTAGTGGGAGTTTTTCAAATATTGTCAGGTAATTCATAACCTGGGAATGTTTGTCTTTCTTTTTTTTTTTAAATTACAAGATATTTTAATCAAAAGCACGTTAAACAAGCAAAAACAAACACTAAATTTGGAAAGATACATTTAATTTTTTACCACATTTAATTTAAGAAAGTTAAACATTCCCGGGTTACGAATGATCTAACCATATTGAAAAAAAACTCTTACTACCGTCATAGTGAGCGGAAAATGTTGCTTGTGCAATGATGAAGGACTTAGCTAGCAGAAGAATTGAACCCAATAGGCACGGATGGGAATCCGACGCGTCCACTCAACTACTGACCGGTGGCATAACATAAAACTTTACTTCATAGATTAATCAATAATCAATAAAACAGTAAAGTGTATCAAATCAGTTATGAAAATAATAATATATGCGGGCCTCACCATTGATGTTCAAGTATTTATGAACTTACTCGCTAGTTTAGGACGGTTCACGCGCTAGTCTCGCGGTGTCTGGACGAAGCCGAATGAAACACAGACTAATTAAATAAAACAACCAACATAATTTCAAAGCAATAAGTATTGAAACAAAGCACTACCGTCTTGTTATCATTTCTTTAAGTCCTAACAAAGTTAAAATGTATTTCACAGCACTGAATATCCTAGCGAGTAATATAAAATAATGCTTGGTTTCATGAACATAGACCTGAGTCACTTTATTAGTGGTTTCCTAAGAGATCCATATCGTTGGCAACTCAAATAGTTATATATCTCGTTAAATGGATAGATTATATTACACAAATCAATATTTATTTATAATCTAACGGACTATTGTCCAATCATAAAAAAATACGTAACATGAAATGGGAAAAAAGAGCAACAGAGAAAGAACAGCATACGAGGTTTTTTCAAAAGAAAAGGTGAATTTCGAATTTTTTTTAGAAAAGTATTTATTTATTCATCAATATCCATTTTCTCTTCTTTAAAGTAATCCCCCTCAGATATAATGCAATTATGCCAGCGCTTCTTCCAATCCTCGAAGCACTTCTGGAATGCGCTTTTCGGTATGGCCATCAGCTCGTTCTTCGATTCTGACTTTATCTCATCAATTGTGGCAAAACGCTTTCCTTTCATTGGTCTCTTTAGTTTCGGGAATAGGAAAAAATCGCAGGGAGCCAAATCTGGTGAATCCGGTGGTTGAGCCATGATTACGGTGTTGTTTTTGGCCAAATAATCACGAACAAGCATGAGTGTGAGCTGGTGCATTATCGTGATGCAAAATCCACGATTTGTTGACTGGTAACAAAAATTTCAAAACCATGGCTTGAGTTAAAAAGTCTCGAAATTCTGGATAATGGCGATTGATAGCCATAATGAGTAGAGTGATGATTGAGGAACAACAATTCATTGTTTCTGAGTCTGCGGCAAGGAATGTTGAACTGGTTGAGTTGAATTGATTATGGTACAAGAATAAGAAAGCGGTATTATATTTTCTCAAACTAAGAAATATTCTACAAAAACCTTTTCTTCTGAAGGTTGACCTGGCTTGAGTCTGATCAATTCCCCATTAGAAATTTATTAAATGTTTTAAAAAAAAAGTATTTCTAAACAACCTTATAACAGTTTGTTCAGGAATATTTTTATTGAGTCTTGTTTGGACTTTTTCCTGTGGGGGCAAGGTAGTTTTATACCTCCCCCCGGCTTATTATTCCACGTTGCAGAACTGATTAGGCTAATACGTGGTGAGCTTTCAATTCGACGAGAATCATTGTTAAATTAATGGTCTTTGACATAAATAAAATCTTAAAAAAAAAACACATTGCTTTTCAAATCCACAAAGGCTAAATTAACTTGGAGTCAGTGAGCACTAGACCGAAAACAATTGGTCAAATAAAAACACAAACACCCACTAAAAAAAAACGGCCGAACTCCATTACGTATATTCAAACTCTGTGATGAAATATGAGGCGAAAATAATTAGGGAAATTTAAAAAAAGGAACAAAAAATATACGTTTATGTGTAGCAGAGTAGAGATAAATATGTGCCTTTTTAATATTTTGTGACCACGCACGACCGTGCGAGTGAGACCGTTAGTAGCTTAGTGAACAAACGCATCGGATTCCCATCCGGGCGTCGTGGGTTCAATTCGTTTTCTGGATAAGTCTTCCCATCATTACACAAGCAACATCTTCCGCTTATTATGATGGTAGTAGGAGTTTTTCAAATGTTGTCAGGTTATTAGTAACCCAGAAATGTTTGTCTTTCTCTAATCAAAAAAAAAAAATAATAATATAAAATAATACTAAAATAATATTTATAAACAAATGGCGCTAATCGTTGAGTTGTGACAATGTCAAATGTTACAAAAGTTAAACAAACCCGCACAGAGAAGAGCTACAAATTGGAAAAAGGAGAAAGCAATTTACCGTGTAGTTTAACCTTTATATAACTGAAGGGGTACCCGGGTACCCTCTTCGGTTTTCAACATTGATTTTTTTTTAATTTTCCAGTAAGTCTAACCGGCTGAAACTTCCTGACTTCTCCGCAATATTGATAATTAACAATTGAACACAACCGTTGGACATGTGGAGGGTGGTATGTTAGCGGAAAACGAATAAGTATAGTTTACAACTTCTGATGACTGAAAAAGTACCCGGGTACCCTCTTGCGTTTTGAAGCTTGTCCGTATTTATTAATCATTTTATCTCATTTTAAATTATAAATATGATGTACTGTTGTGTTCAAAGTACATCACCTGTAGCCTTCAGACTATTTTTAATCACCTATTTAATTCAAAACCCGAAGAAAATATGGTACTGGGTGAAATTCCTATCCACTTCCCCAAGTATTGAACTGAGTTGAAATATATTACGTCAAACAAGTAGTCCAGCAAACTTTAGCAAATGATATACTGTAAAAGGAACCTTCATATTAATTTTGAAAAGGTGTAATTTTCTTCAGTCACAAATGTGGAGCAATAATGAAGAGGTGATGAAGTAATAATAATGAAATCTTAGATGTAAGTTACTAGTTATAAGTTATACTCAGTAGTAAGTTACAAGCCATAAGTCCTTATTGTAAGTCACTAGTTGAAAATATTAGTTGTAAGCCATTAGTAATAAATCTTAACTGTAAGTTATTAGTTATAAGCTTAAGTGATAAATTATAGGTTAGATGAATTAATTTGTAAAGCGCCCTTGAGGTGATCTTCCCACAAAAACGGCGCAATAAAAGTAATCCATTTATTATTATTATTATTACGGTTAGTATAAAACAGACCAAGCGAAGTTAAAAGCGCAATAAAATTAATTCACAACAGGAAAGCCGTTTGGGAAACGTGCCTTGTTAAAGCATTACTTGTCCCAGGACTGAATGCATGGCATGTAAAGCCCGCACCACACATGACAATCATTATTTTAAAGGACCAATGAATATTCACAAAGTGAACGCAGGCGGTGGTCGGGGCAACCAATTGAATTTACCGCAGCTGAGAAATGATTGCACTACGTGCACGGAAAACCGTATCGCACTGAATGATAACGTTCAATGTGCATGTAAACTGGGAAGCTTAAGTGGCTTAGTGGACGGCAAAATTGAAATAAAAAAGTTCCAAACCTTTCTCTTTCCCATCTTTATCCTTATCCTATTTTTTGGGCGAGTAACCGGTTCTTAGTACTTTTCGAAAAAAACACCAAGAACCGGTTCCAAAAAGAACTGGATAAATAACCGGTTCTTCGGTGGTCACCGGTAACTGGAACTGCGAACGCGACAGATGGTAAGATTTTTTTTTTCTCAAAGTGGGCGGTGGGCAAAAGAAGGTTGAGAATTTATGCTCTACATACTCCTTTCAGTCTCACAACATACCCTATTTGAAGATGACATGGTCCCATTGGCTGTGAGAGTTAGGATACTTTTGTTTATTACTAATTTATTTTTGTCAAAATTTAACTCAATTACCTATTAATTATTGTTGTTAAGGATTGGCACCCACACAAATACACACATCTTGGCTTTCTATTTCAAGCAAAACAAGAAATGTTTTATTTGTAAATTCAATGTGTGTATTTAGGAAAATGTCTAAAAGAAGGTTTCCAGTGAATAAAAATATTTTACTGTAATCTTTTAAATTCGATATAAAATGCATTCTGGAACTTTAGGTAAACGTTTAAAAGTGCCTTTGCTGGTTTTTAAACTGCACTTTTTATTAACATTTGAGTATGTTTTTTATAGAATTTAAAGGATTACGGCTTATTTTTTTTATTCACTGAAAATCTTAGTCATTTTCCGAACTGCCCCTGTAGAATTTACAGATTAGTCGTGTGCAGTATTGCTTGTATTAGAATGCTACAAACTGACGTTCAGTGCCATTTTTGGGTGCTGAGCCTTAAATATGCTTAAAAAAAAAACACTCATGTATTGTATTTTATGTATTCTTAGGCATCATTCCCATTAGTCCAGTACTTAAATAAATAGATACGTAAGTAAAACGCACTCATAATAAGTACGAAAGAAGTATTATAACAATATCACTTCTAGCAACGCCCACGGCTGTACATATGAGTTTGTAGGTCTGTAATTTAAGCAAAGGTTTAATAAAGATACGTTAAAATAGTTAGGACATATTGTCAAGTGGATATACGGAGAAATAACGTCCGTAGTTTCCAATCATACTCGGTAACTGTTGAGCTGAAATTCAGCCTAAATCAAGCTCAACTGCGCAATTACGCAACTCTACGGTCAAGAGAATCGAATCAGCTGGATCAAACAATTCTCAGAAAAAAAATAGTTGGAAAAACTGTCAACAGATTGAAAAAATGACAGCAAAATGTCAAACGTCATTCTAATCGCGATCGATTTTTCGTATCGCCAATTTTTATTATCATTTTTAGTATTAAATATTGAGAGGGAAGATAAAATTATTTTGAATGTGATAGATGTAGCAATGTGTGGAAGAAATTGACAGTAATATCGGGTTATACAGGCGAAAACATGATTAAAAATTCAATTCCACACAAATATTGAATTTTCCAGCAATTTTTTTCAGTTCAGCCGTTATCTTGTACCCGTTGTAAATATCTATTACTTTCTGACTTCTCTACTAACTTCATTTTCTCATTCTGCGTGAAGTTTATGGCACATTTTAGCTTGTTTTTGCTGTCCAAGTTGGTATCGTGTGAACGTCAATTGAACGAATTACAACCTTAGATTAATTAAATAATGTAGATAAGTTACTGAGACATCGCGCGAGGATGCACTAAACCGAGTCCGTAATACATACCTGAAATTTAATACGTTTAGTATCACACAAAAATTCGTTCAACAGACAAGTTGTCACCAGCTGCCACAAACGCGTCGCTGTAGGCTCCTTTCTGAGAAAAAAATGCCTTGAAAGGTGTGAAAATCATTCTGGAGTAAAAAACATATCTCATGCAGTTTCTTTCCATTCATAATTACCCACAAGTCACTTATTATTTCAATTCATATTCACAAGGTTTAAAGGTTCATAAAAACCGTGTGAGATAGCGAATGCAGAAATACATAAGTGTGTGAAAGACAACCAGAGCTAGTAGCGCAATATTCGATTATAACAGTAGCGTGGGACGTTCATATAGCTGTCTCATCCGTACACATATATTCTTTGAATGGCTATCCTTTTCATACGCGGGTGAAACGGACTACAAGACGTTACTAGTGCTGTATTTTATGTATGTGATTACAACGAATGTACTTTTGTGGAATCCGCAAAAATCAAGCTAATGCTTTATTTTTAACAAATTTTCAAATATACGTTTGTTTAATATATATGAGTACATATTCGTATATAATGTTGGTTTATGTACTACAGTACAAATGACGTATTTATAATAAATCAAAAGTTACTCGTTTATGTTAATTAAACGTTAAAAGGTTTCACTTTGACGTTATTTAATTGTCTATGAAAGTAGACGGGGATACTTATGACGATAAACGATTTACGATGTATGATACCACACTCAATAAAAGATTGACAGATCATAAAATAAATTGAGTGTTCCAAGTCAAGAAAATTCTTATATTTCTAAAAAATAAAACAGTTTTTCTGATTTTATTTGCATTTTATTACCTATTTATGTTATGTTGGCGGACGAAACAGTAACTGCATAACTTTGTCTATTTATTTTTCATACATGTACGCAAAGCATGTGTCATTAACATACAAATACAAATCAGTACGATGGATACCCGCGTAAATCAAAATTTCGCGGCGTTTCACCGCCAAAGCTGGCCTGTCAGATGCAGATTTGCGAATTTATGTGACACATTTTACCATATCGAATTTTTTAGAATTGTACGGAGTCATTTTCGGAGGAATAAGGTAAAAATACAATTAAACATAGAGGTTAGTAAACTTGTATGCAGTAGCGATACCCTACGAGAGAAAAGATACATTTGTAGGGCCATAAGAGTTATGCATTTCGAGGAATTACTTTTTTTTTAAAAATGTGTAGGTACAGCACCAGAATTACTCGAAAAATTGGGCTCTGACATCACCAACTGGGGTATAATGTGATAATGAAGAAAATAGGCAGGGGACGGAGGTGGAAAAAAAGATTAGGAAGTACCTTACTTTTCAAATCTGGTTAGTAAACATGACTAAATCCATTTCAAGTAACATTTCAGTTTTGAATGGTGGTCTTTCACCAAGGCAACACTGAGAGTATCTTTTTTTAATATGAATTATGAGTACCGTACAAGAATCTCACCTGCTCCCAACCGTCTAGAGCCAGTGAGACTATGGCATCCCCAAATAGGGTATGTTGTGAGGTAGAAGGTAGTGGGGAGGGGAAGGAGATTGGGAAGAGGAAGGTTGTGAGAAGTACCTGGCTATTCAGATCTGGTCACCAAACACGGCTGAAGCCATTTCAAGCAACGTTTCGATTCTGAAAGGTAGTATTTCACCAGGGCGATACTTAAAGTATCTACTGTATGTACTTTTTTATTATTTTTATATGAATTAAATGTTTTACGACACATATTAATTAAATAAAAGTTATTTCTAATTTTGAAACTGTTAATTCGTGGTGGAATTCCATTTTAATGATTTAATAAAACAAATTTGTAACTTTATTCCACTTTTATTATTTTGACTGGACCGGTTTCAGCCTATGACGGCCATCTTCAGACTAGTACAAGTGTTTGTTAACCTACGGCTTATATACTATTTTTGGGGATGTTAGGGGTAGTAAACAATGATTTTACTTGATTTTGATGATTTTAATGAATATAATTAAAGTAAAATCATTGTTTACTACCCCTAACATCCCCAAAAATAGTATATAAGCCGTAGGTTAACAAACACTTGTACTAGTCTGAAGATGGCCGTCATAGGCTGAAACCGGTCCAGTCAAAATAATAAAAGTGGAATAAAGTTACAAATTTGTTTTATTAAATCATTAAATAAAAGTTATTAGCGTACGCCGGGTTTGAACCTGCGACCTTTGGATTCGTAGTTGAGCGTCTTTCCACTCGACCATGGAGGCCGTCAAATCTATCTATTTATCAGTTTTAACCGTTATTTTATATTAATTATATGCAAAAAATGATATAAGGTTAAAAAATGCTTACATACCTAAAAGTGGTGCGATATCATGTAACAAGTTGTCTTGTATCTTTCTCTCTCACTGTTTACAAAGTAAAAACCCGGAGAATGTGATTTATCGTAATTTTTTATAGGTTGGGTAAGGAGCAAGTTCGTTATGCGAAAGTTCGTTATGTGAAACGCGTTTTCCCATAACAATACATGTTAAAAAAAATAATTCGTTCTGTAGCATAAAATATGGTAAGATGACATAAAAAAAAGATAAATTTTTTGTTATTATTTTTATTTAGATACATCTAAAAACATAATGAAAAAAACACACATTTTTTAATTTTAAGAAATAATCGAATCTTGCACATCTTCATCCATTTTCCGCTTTTTTGGCCGATGGTGCAGTGAAAAACCTGTCCAAAGTCGTTTGTTTTCTCTTTTCTTCAACATCTGCCGGAAATAACGGACAAGAGTATCGGAGTACAGGTCGTTGATCCTGTTTGCTTCAGCGAATCCGGATAGTGGGCATTGGTAATCTCCTGAACTGCTTTCCATTTGACCAGGATGTTCTTGATGTCAGCAGTTGGAATTGGTTGATTGTTTGATTGTTGCTCCTCGTTATCAGATGACGCTTCCCTTTGAGCATTGTCCTGTTGTTGGGCCAGAAGTGTTTGGAGCTCTTCAGTTGTCAGCTCTTCTTTGTGTTCCTCAATAAGCTCCTCTACATCCTCTTCCTCTACCTCTAATTCCAACCTTTGGGCCACTGGTTGTATGAATCGTGAAATGAACGAAAAGGAAGTTCGTTGTGTGCAGCGTTCGCTGTGCGAGGCGTTCGTTATGCGAGGCACCACTGTAATTCAGTTTCTAGAGGATATTCATTTAGAGTTTCATAACTCTCGGTCTGTTGAATCCAGCAATTCGATATTAAAGTTTCCGGTCAATACCAAAGGACACTAATTTAACTCGCTACTTTTGGTATGCTTAGAGTTTGTTATAAACGCTAGAGAATGTTCATTATATTATTCAAAGGAAAATGAGGAATTATTGGATTGGCTTGTGCAAATAAACCGTGCGACTTAATATTTCGTTGAATGTGGCATTTGAGAGAGTAGCTCGTTCTAAAAACGTAATGCTTGACTGTGAAGGAGAGAATGTATTATACGAGGGTCATCCAGAAAGTAAGGTTGCAACATTTATGTAGGATCGAAAAAAGGTTGTATTTAATTGAAATACACAGGATACTTTACAAATATACTAAACTATCTTTCAACGTGATTGCAATTGAGATCTGGACATTTTTGTAGTTGGGGCACCAGCTTTTGTATGCCAGTATCATAGACCTCCGCCGCCAGCTTTTCCAGCCACTCCCTCGACCTCCAGATCGTTGGAAAAACGTTTCCTACCCAAAAACTCCTTAAAGTTATTGAAAAGGTGATAGTATGAAGGCGCCAATTTGGGTATATGTGATAGGGTGGGTGACAATATCACATCCAAACGATGTCAGCAGCCCCTGTGAAACTCGCGCGGTGAGGGGCCGGGCGTTGTCGTGCAGGAGGCTGACTCCCCGGGTCAGCATTCCCATTCTGCGCTTCTGTATGGTTCTTTTGAGTAGGTTAAGGGTATTGCAGTAAGTTTCTTTATAATGGTAGTTCTTTTCGGCATAAAATCCACTAAAAGAATCTCCTAGAAAGTTCTTTAGAAATCACTGATTTCCACTCCTTGCCTCGTCATTAGTGTCAGTACAGCTTTCTCTGAACAACTCAACCCACTTCGTGACATGTTGTTGACTCATCACATCATTATCATACAGTTCCTCGAGCTTCCGATGGATATTCGCGGTGGTATTGTTCTGCAAAGTAGAAAAACGGATCTCACTCGGACGGGAGGTGGCGGGAGCGCGCGACGACCTCTCCATCGGAAAAAATTACTGTGACTGAACAAAATGACTGACAAACACGCGGTATCAATCAAACTGACCGTTAGGATCTTCTCTATACTCCAGGTGCGCCAGCTTAGAAACAAAATAATTCTCCCGGCCTCAGGAGCCCTTGTAACCTTTTTTTTATTTTGGATGACCCTCGTATATAAGGGGATGGAGATCTCGAGGGTGCCGCCTTAACTTGAGCGCAGAGTGATTAAAAAATCGTAATGAAGGTGTTAGTAAACAATTGTGGTAATTCCAGTCCAATAAGTTCTAAATAGTTAGACGATTAGACTTTTTTAATTGATAAATGTTTATTCGCTTTGTAGCTGCATTACGGCCTCCATGGTCGAGTGGTTAAGGCAGTCGACTAGGAATTAAGAGGTTGCCGGTTCAAGTCCCGGCGTGGGCCAATCACTTTTTATTTAATTAATATGTGTCAACACATTCAATTCATATAAAAAATTAATAGTATATTTGCGGCACGTTCCAGAGTGGTAGATACTCTAAGTATCGCCCTGGTGAAAGACCATCATTCAGAAATTAAAAAGCTTTCGCCGTACTTGGTGAGAAGATCTGAATAGCCAGGTATTTCCCAACCTTCCTCTTCTCCATATCATTCCACCCCTCACTACCTTCAGCCTCACAATATACCCCAATTGGGAATGTCAAAGTCTCACCGGCTCTAGACGGTTGGGAGCAGTTGGGACTCTTGTGCGGTATTCACATTAAAATATGTTTATAAATTCGCCTCTGACGTCATTTGACCCTGACCGCAGCGCCATCGCAAAGCATTACATTGAATATATTTTGTTAGAAATATAATAATATCGTAATATTTTTCACTTGAGTCTGACAACCTCTGGTTTGGAAAGTTGAAGAAAGCACACTTGGTTAATGCGCTATCCATAAAGACGTATTTTAGTTTTAATATGACCCGGAGTTTTATTAAAAACTGCTTTGTTCATTTTATACGGGGATAAATTAACTTTTATAATACGATTTTCGTGTTCTATGTAAGTACTAAGGAAGCTACTTGAGAAGATTTATATTTGTATGAAGGTATTTCTTTGGTTGAAATCCTTGGTTTTTTATACATCGCTTTGTTGCCACGTTTCTCGCAATGGGACTGGCTGAGAAATTACAAAAATTGGACGAGATTTATTTTTAATTCAAGATATTTAAATTTTTTATTTTATCCTTCACTCTTTGCCTTATTGTCTAAAAAGCTTAGTTACCAGTCAGGATGCTGAAGCGCCTCAGTCTTATGGCATAGTTTTTTTTTCTGTGACGAGGAGATCTTTCAAACTTCCGCCCCTTATTTGGTTGCATTTTACTGTCACACATATAATTTATTTTTTTAAATTTCAAGACCTCTACAAGAACCTGTTAACTAACATTTTTGTCAAAAATGAGTTAGTGTTCTCACTAAACTAATTCTGGTACGCTCTATCCAACGAACACACGTTCAGATCATGAAAATGGTACCAACATGAAAAATCAAAAAATTGAACCTTTTTTTGAACTGCAAATTTTGTTAAAACTGAAAAAAATTTTAATTGCAAGAATATGTTTTCTACATAAATAACATTGTATTGCAGAAATGTACCGAAATACCAAATTACATATTAAATTTAGTATGTTAGCTTTAATATTCATGAAAAATAGTTTGTGGATTTGTGATGGTACACGCTTTTTTAAATGACTCGACAGGTTCTTGCCGTGGGGTCTCTAATTGAGAAAATTCTCATCCTTAGAGAAGGATTACTATCATGAGTTGGATAATTTCATTTGCACGTACAGATACTTATTAAAAAAAATGTAATAATTTGATAAAAATATGAAACGAGTTTTTTTTTTTAAATCTACGCCTCCCTAGGAAAGTTCAAATGTTTTAAAAAAAGAAATTGGTGCTAAATGCTGAATTTTGATGATGTCAAACGTAACGAAGGTTTGAAACATAACCTATGTATCTTTAAATGAACCGACATCCTCATTTTAGCCTGTTTTACAATATGATTATATGACGACGTTCAAAATGTTAGTCCTATTTCCGTCCGCAGCTTTGTAAAAAGCCAAAGTAAACTAACTAACCATCACGACTTTTCTCCGCAGGGGTAGGCAGAGAGGACGGACCGCCATATAACTCTGTCTTGGCACACACTCCTTGCTTCATTTACATTCATACATCGTCTCATACATACTCTTCTGTTATTCTGACTCTTCACATGACCTGATTCAAGCATTTGATTTACTTGATCGTGCCATGTCTTTCTCGAGCGTCCTCGACTTCTTCTTCAATTCACTTTCGCATCATATATTCTTTTCACACTCCTTTCTTCGTTCATTCGCTCTACATGCCCAAACCATCTAAGCGTCCCTTTCTTGATCCTGTTCATTACGCTCACATCAGCTTTGCATTCTTTCCGGATATCCACATTTTAATACGGTCATACATGGTTATACCGCCCATACGTCTCAAAGATCTTATTTCCACAGCCTTCCTCTGCCAGTTCCATGCCTCCATACATCAGGGTTGGTATAAGCACTCCATTGTGGACTGCTAGCTTTGCTTCTTTGGACAATTTCTTATTTGCGCCAACAGCGTAATAAGCTCAATACGTTAATAGTATTGTCGCTTACGTGGCAAAACCACGTATCAGAAAATTTGCCATTTTTCAGGAGAAAGAAAAAACATCATAACTCGTTTGAAAAAAAGACATGGCTGTATCTTTATTTTCACCATAAAACATTGTTATTACATTTACAATAAGCATTATGAATTAAATTTATTTGAAAAATTATTATTTAAACAGTTATTACTTTTACACGGTTTTACTATCCCATATTTTTTGTTGATACATACTTGTTTTTGCATTGGGAGGTTTTTGCCTTGTTAGATCTCTCTCTGATCACCTCCTCAAGTGCCGGGGCGAATAGAGGCATAATATGAAAGATCTCCATATTTTGTGAAAAAATCATACGACAAATATTTGACACTTGGTTTACGGCACCCGTCAAATAGACGGATTTCCGATTTGCTTTGCAAGTTTTACTAAACAGACAGTATTTTTAATTTTTTTACGACTTTTTATAATTGAACAGTGTAAATATATTTACTGTATTTTTATTTTAGAAAACTTCTTATTTTCGAAAATCTAGACGCTATATACCGATCTCTACAGAGACCCGTCAAATTGACGGATTTGGTAATATAAAGCTTTTGAATTTGTCCTATTGTGTGAAGCAATGAAGAAAGAATGTCATCGGTGTAAAGGATATTTTGTTTCAAGCCCAAATTACAAAAAAAGCGTTCGTTGCGTAGCACATTCGGCGCATTATGATTTATGGGGCAATAAAATAAGGTATTTTAGAGGGCGGAAGTCTGGTGGAAGTTGACCACACGGCTGCATTAGTATAAGCCAATAAATTTATCTTCAGTTATACAGTTGTATTCAGTGTGTAGAGACGTGGAGTTTAATTTTAGTTAAATAAAACATTTATTTAAGCAGTCCTTGTGTTTATCCGTCAATTGGTAAGGGGCCCGTAGAAATGGGTATTTACAAACTGCCCATAAACCTAATGTAAATATTGAATCTAGCATCCCGACAAACAGAAATATAAAGGGTGGGAAAATTAATCACATCTCCAACTGAACCAATTGTCACTTACAGCCTAAGCAAAATGTCTGATACGTGTTTTTCCACTCCGTAGAAATAAATAAACTGATACGAGGCATGTTCAAAAGAAAAGGTGGATTTTGAATTTTCACGGGCTGTGTACATTCGATTATCGATTTTTTTTGTAATTTTGGTACACATATGTTTATCATATGTTAGCATTATCAGCCATTTTGGATTAGTGGTTTGTTTTTGACAACTGGAAAGGTTAGTCACGTTTTTGTGTGTTCTTCGATTTTTTGCTTTTGAAAAAAGTGTTTATAAGTGGTACAAGCGCTTTACAGAAGGCCGAGAAGATGATGGCGATGAGCGTCCTGGAGTTGTGGAAAAACAAATCATGGATTTTATTCTTTGATCTATTTTTTTCAAAAGTAAAAAATCGAAGAACACACAAAAACGTGACTAACCTTTCCAGTTGTCAAAAACAAACCACTAATTCAAAATGGCTGATAATGCTAACATATGATAAACATACGTGTATCAACATAACAACAAAAAGAATCGATAATCGAATGTACATAACCCGCGAAAATTCAAAATTCACCTTTTCTATTGAACAGGCCATGTACATGGTTAAAAAAAACAAATTTAAAGTGTTTCTATTGGCCCCCTGTGTACTATTTTTTTTATCTACTGACGTAGAATATTAATTTAAATATGATTGCATTAAAAAAATAATTTTCCTCAAATTTTCTGATAAGTGGTTTTTCCGTAGAAGCGACGATATGTATTACATATAACACGGTAAGTTGTCCGCAATTAGCTTTCCTAGATTAACGCGTTTGACTGTTGCTGGAAATCATTCAGTTGTACACAAACATTAACAATGCCGACGCTACAGCGGCCATAATAAAATTAGTTCAATTAGCTTATTCTAATTTTAGTTTTAACTGGGTTGTTCATCGCACTGTTTTATACTTTGCTGGGATAGCATAACTGTAGAGAATTGGAAATCAAATATATTATTCAATGTACAACCGCACAAGGGCCCCACTGACGGGAGCTACTGGAATTATGGCATTCCCTATCAGAATATAATCCATACATTACTTCTTACGCGGAATTGCATGGACATTAGGATGAGAAAGAGGCAATTATTCATACGATGATATTGAACAAACATTGAACTTTTTTTCATTAGAAAAACGTAGAAAACACTTTGATTTTATTTGCATTTTCAAAATTATTAATTGTATAAATGACTCACCTTTTTTGTTGCAACTCATCCAGTTCAACATTCCTTGCTGTAGACTCAGAAACAATGAATTGTTGTTCCTAAATCATCACTCTTTTATTTATGGGTATCATTCTCCACTGTCCAGAATTTCAAGACTTGTTAACTCAAGCCATGGTCTTGAAATTTTTGGTACCAGTCTAAATATTTTATTTTTATTTTTTACGACTCTACCAAAACTTTGACTTGACCTTGGCTTTGGTTTGAATGTTCTTTCCTATGTATATTTTGTCCTATTTTTGCCATTGTTTCATTTAATATTGTGTATGTGCTTTCTTTCTCTGTTGCTTTTTTCTCCCATTTCGTGTAATGTATTTTTTTTGTAACTAGACAATAATCCGTTGGCTAATAAATAAAAATGTTGTGAAGCTTAAAGGAGTGGGGAGGTGAAAGATATGAAAGAACGAGTACATAGCTATTCCCATTTCAACAACAAACACTGCCAAAGCTTTTTTATTGTTTCTAAATCTGCAACTGATAATTCGTGGCCGAATATTCTTTTAATATGATTTTTTAATTAAAAAAACTTTGTGACTTCTTTTCACTATTCTATATAAATTCACACTGCTAAAGCCATTTCGAGTAGCGCCTTGATTTTGAATGTTTGTCTTTCACCAGAGCAATATCATTTAAAAGTATCCTTATATTAAAAGAAATGCAAAAATAACTTTGTATAGTACCACCAAAATTATTAATTTTTTTATGAACGGTTTCGCTTAGCCTAGGCATCATCAGGGTACAAAATTAAACTAAACAAAAAATAAAAAATGTGCGGTCATATACATACAGAGGGAAAACAAAATATAAAATAAAATAACAGAACAATGAGAAAACAATAGAATAATATTTAAATTATAACAAAGGAACAGATAAAAAGAGACAAAACATAAAATAAAATAACAAAACGATGAGAAAACAATGGAATAACATTTAAATTATAACAAAGGAACAGATAGAAAGAGAAATATGAATTGAAAGAGACAAAACGTCAACTGAAAAGGTGATTAAGGAATAAATAAATATTTTACTAGTTTACAGAAAATATACCTAATATTCGACTACTGGACAAATTTACCTGCTTATTAAGAATATGACTATATATTTTAATGGCTTTCTTTATTTCTAGTGCTTCTAATTTGTAGGCTAAGCGAAACCGGTAGGCAATAAAAAATAAAATGATATTCGTAGTTTTATAAAAAATATATTTCATTTATTCAAATGTGCCATACCACAAAGCGATTGCTTTCTACAAAAAAATGTACTTAAATTCTTCAAGGGATCTTAATTTCACGGATTCAGACAGTTGGGACTTTAGTGATAATCGCTTGAAAACAATATAAACCTTCAGAAATCTAAAACCAACCGGATCCTCGTGAAACTTTTCATCACTACATCCATTTTGAGTTAATAATTGGCCTATTTTCATGCGTGCTTGTATAATCTCGAAGTCAAAATATTCGACAAGGCAAATATACTCGAGCCCTGAAATATTATTGCGTGGCCCTTATTTATGATCTCGTCAGGGCAAAGGGTTAGAACACGAAGGGGCCCTGCCCTTGGGCCCTTGGCCCAGGAAACTGCCATATTTATAATATCATTGTTTCTTTTCAGAAATCCAGATTTGTTATTCTTTTTTAGTTTGTTAATGCCCGTCGGGCATTTACATATTGAATAATACAATAATAATAATTTTTTTCAAGGTGCCGAATCCTTTTTGCGGAAGTAGAAAAAAAAAAATAATAATTGAAATAATATCAATTATCTTCGACGTAAATATGAAACAGAAAAAATATAGCAATCGCGACCGAGACTCGAACTCGGAACTTCTATCCGGGAAAAATGCTTTTGCCAATTCAGCCACCGAGACTTTATAAGAAACCGGCATTTTGAATCGATCTCATTCTTCATTTGGAAATTAATAATATATTTAATTTTTCAATTTTTCTTCCGATTTGGCTGCCATCTTTGTATGGTATACAAAGTTCTACCCAAGCACATATTATATACCTAGATAGTGTCTTGGATAAACCATCCATTTTTATTTAACAGAAAATTTTTGACTTCTTACAAAGTCTGAATTGGTAGAAGCGTTACTCCCGGATATATTAGAGGTTCCGAGTTCGAGTCCCAGTCGCGACCGTTATATTTTTTTTGTCTCATATTTACGTTGAAAATTATTTAAATTATTGTTACAAAAATAATAAGTTGTAAAGTTATTTCTAATTTAATACAAAGAATTGTGTTCTATTCTTAGGAGCTGCATTTTTTTTTGAGAACGCTCCTCACTGATTTATTTGCAGGGTAGTGTATCCTCTTAATTACCAATTATCATTGCTCAGATCTTACAGTTCAAAGTTAATATAACTTTGAATGATTATTATTCAATATGGTTTCTCCTTGCACGTGATGTTTGTGGAATCAATTACCTTCCGAATTTCAATCCATGCAAATTATAACCATTGGATCTGGTAGTGATACACAACTGTTCAAAAAATCAGGGCAATTTTATCCTTTAAAATTTAGTTAAGGATTAGAAGTTGCGAAAAATATTCTTGTTCAAGGAAATAAATAATCCAACTTACCCCTAGGCTTTAGTCTAATGGTGCCCTTGAAAACCGGGTCCAGCAGTTGCTCATAATCAGCTGTCAACCGAACTTAATTATCACTCAATCTGTATTTTTTTGTTTGTTGAAATAGTATCAGACGGTTCATTTTTCGTATATTTTTGTCTTTCATTTTGCCTCTTTCACTTGAAGTGAAACGTCTAAACACAAAATGAAACAAAAGTACCGAACGAATTCATTAGTGAACCAATCAAACAATGTTGGATTTTGGCATTCGGCACTATTCACTCGCACTCGGAATGAAAGAAAAATAAACCGTCTAAACATGGGATGAACATTCGCTCAAGTTTGGTCATTTGTCTCGTTTCCTGTAGCAGAAGGACGTCGCGTCGCACGGAACTAAATGGTTTTCAAGTGGAACTATCAAAGCACGCTGCTCTTTTTAGAGAATCTTAAAAATTACCAATGTCTCTGGAATCATAAACTAGATTTATATAAAGACAGATCGCTCCGTGCAAATCCCATACAATCGCTACTTAAAGATTCGAACTAAAAAAATACGGTCGCATTAACCACCGTCGACATTTTTTTTGCTTCTTTTTTATCAATTCTTCGATCAAATGATCACAAATCAAACGAATTCCAAGGCGCACGACTTCGTTCGACGGCATCGCCGAGGTAAATAACGAATGCACGTTCATTTCTATATCATTCTGTCTGTACCGTGTGAACACTGAATGAAATAAAAATTAACGTTCTCTCGAGTGAACCTTCTGATTTCGCCTTTGCTCCCTACTTAATCACTTTCGTAAATCGTTTTATAAGGAGGTGCTTTTCTTTTATACCGACTCTCGTGACCCGTTTCAAGAGTTTTATTCCATTGATCAAGCTCGGTGTTTTCCAAAGACTCCTTACAGTTTATTCCTCGAAATAGAATTTATCCGCTTGTAAAAAAAAAACTGATATTTTTTATAACTTTAATAAATAGCCTAGTTTGCCTTAAAGTATTTTTTTCATTCTTGAGAATGATAAATTTCAGTGAAAAATAGTATTTATTTACGTCCTAACTACGCCCTATTTAAGCATGATATAATATTCAAATCTTTCGTTCAAGTCTCACATACCTGACATTGTCTCCAGTGCTAACAAGATGCTTGGATTCGTTCTTCGTAATACAAGATCATTTACTAACGCAATCCGTAGAACATACGAAGCACTTGTGCGCAGAATCTTGGAATACAGTTGCATTAAATGGGTTCCTTCAGAACGTAACCATATCCTCAAAATAGAAAGAGTGCAAAAGAAGTTTATGCGTTACTTATACATGAGGGAGTATTCATATTTCCTGTTTTTGTTCCCTTTGTTATTTTTATGTGGAATGCTAGATTTTCACACCCTGCAAGCCCGCCGGAAGATGTTTTTGGGTAAACATTTTTATAAGTTGATTTCTGGAAGTATTTATAACCCTTATATACTAAAGGAGATCAACTTATTTGTCCCAAGTAATTATATTCGTGCGATGCACCATGTGACGTTTTACACACCGAGAGTTAGATCTTCCTCATACAAAAACACGCCAATATATAAAGCGATGGAACTATTCAATAAAGCTGCATCTACCTTAAATATATTTAGATGCACTTATATAGAGTTCTGTCACTATCTCTCGATATACGCACAATAGTGACCGTTAGGTACATAACGATTTATTTAATCTTAAATAAAATGTATTCTTTTTACACACCTTTTTACACTTGCCAATTCAACGATTATCTCATAATATGTGTATAAGAATGAACCTCTCTAATATCCAATCTTTTTTTTTTTAATTGCTAACCTTATTTGCGTTATTATATCATATATAGTGCGTCACACTACTTCAGTTTGTACTTATATAACTCTATTCGATATATAATACCTTGTCTATATGTGAGATGTACATAAATGTTTAATTTATTTTTTTACACTATGCTTGTATCTACAATATTTTTATATCAATCATCTTTTAATGTATTTGGTGGATAACTGTTTTTATGAAATCTTGTAAAATAAATATATAACTAAATAAAACAATAGCATATAAAAATAGTTAAAAATTCGGTAGTTTTGACAGCCTTCGTGGTTGAGTGGTAAGACGCTCGACTACCAATCCAGAGGTTGTGGGTTCGAACCCAGCGTGCACAAAAGTTTTATATAAATAATGTGTGTCGTTACACATTTAATTCAATTATACAAAAAAAAACAATTCAGTTTATATTTGACTGTCACACATTTTATCCCTGAAAGAGAAACGGCGTGATAATTAGTTTGTTTTACTTTTTGTATTTAAATTGGGCACCAATAGATTCGCAGCCAAAGGTTGAGCGTCACTGTATTAAGAATTTATTTGAATGAAAGGGCATAGGTGAGGAATTATATTAAAATTAGATCCAAACAAGAACAACTTCTACTCGTGTTAGGAGATGTATATGTTTGGAATTATTTACCGGAGAGATGATTATTCTGAATGGTGAACTTCCTGGAAACTTATTCAATTAGTCATCAACACAACCGATCAATATTAGTAAAAGGAGCACGCTCGTAGAGCCAGTCCTGTGTAGGCGCAATTAGAGCAATCCGCTCCAAGTTGAAAACTGCCATGGCGCTGATAGTATCTAATTATTGTGTTTTTTTACGCATTTAGCGCCTGCATATTATATAAAATGAATAGAATTCATATTGAAGTTGAAATTGAAATTGAATTTAACTTTAAAGCATTAATGCTTATTTTTTAAACAAAAAAATTAGGAAAAATTAAAAAAAAATAATATAAATAATTTTCAATAAAAGTATGAGATCGATTTAAAATGTGGGTTTCTAATAAGGTCCCAATGACTGAATTGGTTGAAGCGTTACTCCCGGATAGAATAGAGGATCCGAGTTCGATTCTCGGTTGTGACCATTGTCTTTTTATTTTCTGCCTTTTTTATATTTGTGTTGTTGATGATTGATATTATTTAAAAATAAATTTATTCTATCCATGGGAGAAAATCGGGAGGTTTGGGGGCACTAGGAATTAAAATTGACTAACTAACTAACTAACCATCACGCCGTTTCTCCGCAGAGGTAGGCAGAGAGGACGGACCGCCATACAATTCTGTCTTGGCACACACTCCGTGCTTCATTCACATTCATGCATATTTTTCTGTTATTCTGACTCTTGACATGGCCCGGCTCAAGTATTTGATTCACAGGATCGTTCCGTGTCTTCCTCAGGTATCCTCGAATTTTTCTTCAATTCACTTTCTCATCATATATTCTTTTCACACTCCTTTCTTCGTTCATTCGCTCTACATGTCCAAACCATCTAAGCGTCCCTTTATTGATCTTATTCACTACGCATTCTTTCCGGATGTACACATTTTTAATACGGTCATACATGGTTTTACCACACAAACGCCTCAGGAATATCATTTCCACAGCATTCAGTCTACTTTCATTCTTCCACTGCCAGTTCCATCCCCTACGATTAAGCATTTCATTGTGGACTGCTAGCTTCGCTTCTTCGAACGATTTTTTGTTTGCGCCAACAGCGTTCAGTCCTTTATTACTGGAGTTTCCTGCATTCTCCCTTCTTTCAATAAACTTATCAGCCTTTCCGTCTCTCAAGAACATACGTCCTAAATACACAAACTCATCCACTTGCTCCAAGTATTCATCATTCACACCTATATTGCACGTTGTTCTCTTAAAATTGACAGTTGAAAAAATATATTTATTTGGAGCATTAAGAAAAGTCCAAGAATCGTGCTGTTTTGTATTTGATCAAATAATATAAACTGAATTAGTACTGCTGTTTTTCTCCCGTAATGTGTATTTCATGGTTCGCAACCCTTCGCATTCTTCTGATCTCGACTTGAAAAGTGGTAGATTTATCATTTAAGTCGTTTCCAGCACACTGCGCCGGAACGTCTAATCTCATCTAGTTCACTGAATTCCTCTCACTCGACGAAGCTGCATATGCAACGGACCAGAATCGGAAGATTTCACTTCAATTATTTTTTTCAAAAGGTACGTCACTATGCAGATTTTATAGCAGAGAGAGATTTTTTGGAAAACTTCGAATGACGCATACGTAAATAGTATATTTTTAGGGTTTTCCCGTCCTTAATGCAGCTAATCAAAATTATTCGGAGCGAAACAGAGCTAGATACATAATCTTTGTGACATTGTGGTCAAAGGAACCCCCTTTAAGAATAATAAAAATATATATACATAGCCTGTTAAAAATTCACCTTTTTTTTTTAACAAGCCTCGTATGTGTATGAAATTACGGTATTCAACCCCCCCCTCCATTTTAAAGAGTAAATATAGCCTCTCAGAAGTTGGGCGTGTTGTACAGGGCCCGCAGATACTTCGATAGTACACAACTGCTGACCCTGTACAAATCGCAAGTACGCCCCACTGTTGAATTTGGCAGCCACCTCTGGTCTGAAGCCCCGAAATACCTGAAAAGAACCCATCACTCTGTGCAGAAACGGGCCGTCCGTTTGATAGATTCTCCTATCTTTTCAAACTTTGGAGCACAGACGTCAGGTGGGAATGCTGTCCTTGTTCTACAGGTATTTCAATGGAAGACGCTCCGAGGAACTTGCGTCATTGATCCCTTCGGCAACGGTGCATAGTCGGGAAACTCGCCAAACGCGCGCCCGACATTTGTACACGGTTGACATTCAATACATGAGAACGGGTCGCTTTTACGACTCGTTCTTATATTCAACAGCTCAGCTATGGAACGATTTTCAGGCGTCTGAGTTTCTCCCTCCTTCAACATGGGTTTTTTTCAAGACTCTAGTTCACTCCTTCATTTCCTCAAAAAGACTCTCCACACAGCATCCTTAAAGATGACACAGGCCCTGAGGGATTTTTTGTATTTATTATTAATTATTTCCCTCAAGGCCTCCTGTGTGGAGTTAATGTAAAAAAAAAAAAATCCCCAGAAATGCAAAAAACTCTTTAATTTCAACAATTAGATTCCCGGTAAAGACTAAATTTGATATTTCTGTGCAAATAATTAATTACTTCCTCCGTTCCGATTCCGTCTTAAACATTTTTAGATTACACAAATAATTATGTTCCTGAGAATTAAATAAAATTCAAATCTTAATTATTTTGCTTTTCTAAACTGTTAACTAACTCTTGACGGCCTCTAATGTCAAGTGGTAAGACGCGCGACTTAGAATCCAAAGGTCACGGGTTATTTTTTTAATTTTTTATATTTTTTTATATGAATACCGCACAAGAGTCTCAACTGTTCTCAACCGTCTAGAGCCTATGAGACTATGGCATCCCCAAATAGGGTATGTTGTGAGGCTGAGGGTAGTGGGGAGGGGAAGGAGATTGGGAAGAGGAAGGTTGGTAAGTACCTGGCTATTCAGATCTGGTCACCAAACACGGCTCAAGCCATTTCAAGCAACGTTTCGATTCTGAATGGTGGTCTTTCGCCAGGGCGATACTAAGAGTGTCTACCACTCTGGAACGTGCGCAAATGTACTTTTCATAATATTTATATGAATTAAATGTGTTATGACACATATTAATTAAATAAATGTTATTGGCGCACGCCGGGTTTGAACCCGCGACCTATTAATATCTGCCATAACACATTGTATTAATATAAAATTATATAAAGTATATTTCCCAGGTATATACTCTAAGTATTGCCCTTGTAAAAGACCACCATTCAGAATTCAAACGTTGCTTGAAATGGCTTTAACCGTGCTTGGTGACCAGATCTGAATAAGCAGGCATTCCCCATCTCCTTTCTCTCTAGTTTTTTTTTACTTTTATTTATTTTATATTAGTTACTTAGTTACTTTGTACATTCAAGTTTACAAGTAGCTAATTATTTTATTTTCTTTTTGACTTTATAATATTTTAACTTATATACCACTTATTATTTTGATTGATATGCATTTTGAATAATTTTAACAGGCTATTTTGAATTTATTGATTGACATAATTTGGGTGGTTTCCAGCAGCGCATTATAAGATTTCATCCCTTTATATAGTACGCTATTTTGTGTGTTGGCTTTATTCTTTTCTGGTAGTCTAATTTCTTTGCATGCCCTTGTATTATATTTGTGAATATCAACATTGTTGATAATTTTGTCAGAAAAATATTTCGCCAAGAAGTGGTTCATTCTCTCCACTACCTTCAGCCTCACAACATACCCCAATCGGGGATGCCATAGTCTCACTGGCTCTAGACGTTTGGGAGCAGTTGGGACTTTTGCGCGGTAATTAACTATGCATTGATTCACTTGATCGTACCATGTCTTTCTCGGGCGTCTCTGACCTCTTCGTCTATTCATTTTTGCGTCATATATTATTTTCACACCCCTTTCTTCGTCTATTCGGTTTACGTGCCCAAACCATCTAGGCGTCCTTTTCTTGATTCTATTTATTACGCTTACATCAGCCTTGCATTCTTTCTGGAGATCCACGTTTTTCAAATATCCAAATACCACATATCCAAAATTGACAATTGATAGTAATAATAGTTGATTGAATGCTGTTACAATGAGATCCCTGAGACGTATGTGCGGTAAACCATGTATGACCGTGTTAAAAATGTGGATATCCGGAAGGAATGCAAGTCTGATGTAAACGTAATGAATTGGATCAAGAAAAGAGACGAACTTACTGTTTTGTAGCTTAAAACTTGAGTTGGGCCGTATGAAGAGTTAGAATAACAGAAGAGTATGTATGAGACAATGTATGAATGTGAATGAAGCAAGGAGTATATGCTAAGTCAGAGTTGTTTGGTGTTTCATCACATCTGCCTACCCCTACGGAGAAACGGCGTGATGGTTAGTTAGTTAGATATTGTCAATTTTGTATGGAGTTGAAATCAACAAGTGTCATTCAGACCCAATGTCACGTGTGCGTACTACTATACCAAATTTATTTTATGTTATCACCCATTATTCGCGTACAACACGTTTTTTTAAATTTTATATCTGTGTTGCCGAACCATAAATCAAACCCGCAATAAAACTCTTTAACAGAGTAATGGGTTTCTTCGAGGTTAAAGCAAATTTTATCGACACCCAAAATGCTTAGGGAAATAATAAACACAGCAATTAATACTAATTAAGTCATTCAAATGGTTTTAAGCAGTGTCTCTCAAACTTTTTTTGCCTCATGCCACAATGGGCGAGGGATTTTTTTTTACGGCACAAAAAATCATAATATTGTTTTTTTTTATTAACTTTGTGTTTTTTACGTTATTTTATATTACTCACCTCACTAGTTTATAAGAACCTGTTCTGAGGTATGTGACAGTGGGTGCATATACTCGTAATTATAGATCATGTAAAAGCAAAACTTGTGTAAATATAAATATGTGCATGTACAAATACGGATTTAAGTTTTTTTTGTTGAAGATCTAAAGAAGAATGGGTGTGAATTGATAAAAAACACTTTCCAACCTTCATATTCCCCATCTCTTTCCCTTCTTTACTACCTTTAGCCTCACAACATACCCCAATTAGGGCGGCCATAGTTTCACTGGCTCTAGACGGTTTGGAGCAGTTGGGACTGTTGTGCGATATTTAATACAAACACATGTGCAATGATGAAAGACTTAGATAGCAGAAGAATTAAACTTACGACGCCCGGATGAGAATACGACGCGTTTGTCCACTCAGCTACTAACTGGTCATTTGAATCTTACGATTCATAATTTTTTCGCGGTCGCCATTGTAAAACGCCGTTCAGTTCAGATGTTACATATAATATATCATGTTTATACTCAGAGCAATAATATACCAGGAGGGATAGCTTTGCGAAATAGTGTAGTCAGGATTGTTGATTTTTTCCTGACTCGGCGTGGCTAGGGTTTTCATGTACACACCTTTATTGATCCATTCATAGCACATGTCGACATTACACAGCATTTATTTCTATAACCACTTTTTTACAGTATTGTCATCAATAAAAATAGAGGATATAACCTCAAAAACCGTTAAGTTATGTCGCATAAAAAAACAAAGTGGGCAGAGTCACAAAGTTCAAAAGAACAACTTGTTACCAAAATATTTTTCTGACTAAATTATCTACAATGTTGATATTCACAAATATAATACAAGGGCATGCAAAAAAAAATAGACTACCAGAAATGAATAAAGCCAACGCACAAAATAGCTTACTATATAAAGGGATGAAATCTTATAATGCGCTGCCGGATACCATCACAATTATACCTATCAATAAATTCAAAATAGCCTGTAAAAATTATTTAAAATGCATATAAATCAAAATAATAAGTAGTATATAAGTTAAAACATTATAAAGTAAAAAGGAATATAAAATAATAAGCTACTTGAATGTACAAAGTATTAATATAAAATATATAAAAAAAACTGAAAATTCACTGGAGACCCAGGCGACGGAAAACATGCTTTAATACTTTAAAGTGGTGCGATATTATGTGACAACTTATCTTGTCTCTTTCTCTCTCACACTTTACGACGTTAAAACCATGAGAAATTAATTTTGCATAGGTTGAGTAAAAATATTTAGCTCTCTCTACATACATATTCTTACTCCTGGTGTATATATGTACATATTTTATATTGTTCGCGGCACACAGTTGGGCAGACACGGGTTCGAGTCATACAATCCATTATCCAATTTATGGCCTGTCGATCTGTCGATAGTCGACTGTTCAATTGGAATCTGCGAGGCGTCAATTGGTTTGATTGAAAACTATTAACCGCGAGTGCATTATTATTTGCATACGTTTCGACATACATGGCAGTGTTATCGACTCTTGAATAAACAGGCAGTTGCACGTTCAATTATCATGCCAAAATTACTATTTATTGCGTCTATCTTCGGAGCAATAAATCCCACGCTGGTAGGTACTTAAAATTAATATTATGACACGTGATGAAATGCTGATTTTATTTTGCTCATCTGGTAGAGAAGCCGAGGAACTGGCAGTCGAAATACGACAGAAAGTAGACTCAATGCAGTGGAAATAAGATCCCTGAGGTGTATGAGTGATAAAGCTATTTACCGCCATATGTATTTTTTAAATTGATAATAATGAATTATATTATTTTAAAACCTTAAAATTTACTTCATTAAAAAGCGTAGGAAAGACTTTTTTTTTACAATAACTCCACACAGGAGGTCTTGAGGGAAATAATTTCCATCTTTGGGGATGCTGTGTGGAGAGTCTTTTTGAGGAAAGGAAGGAGTGAACTTGGGTCTTGAAGAGACCCATGTTGAAGGAGGCCGGCAAATCGTTCCATAGCCGAGCTATTGAACATAAGAACGAGTCGTAAAAGCGACCCGTTCTCATGTATTGAATGTCAACCGTGTACAAATGTTGGGCGCACGTTTGGCGAGTTTTCCGACTATGCACCGGTGCTGAAGGGATCAATGACGCAAGTTCTTTGGAGCATCTTTTATTGAAATACCTGTAGGACAAGGACAGCATTTACACCTGACGTCTGTGCTTCAAAGTTTGCAATCCGTTTGTTAGATAGGAGAATCTATCAAACGGACCGCCCGTTTCCACACAGTCAAGGGTTTTTTTTAAGGTATTTAGGGGCTCTAGACCAGAGGTGGCTGCCAAATTCAACAGTGGGGCGTACTTGCGATTTGTACAGGGTCAGCAGTTGTGTTCTATTGAAGTATCTGCGGGCCCTGTACAACACGCCCAACTTCTGACAGGCTAACTTTACTCTGGCTTCGATGGAGCCTTGGTGCCTTAACTGGTCACTTAAGGTTACACCAAGCATTTCAATGGAAGGTTTGTTGGGAAGATAACTTCCGTTGAAGGAGACCAAATTGTCATTTTATCCCTTTTAGTCGTAATCAGACATGATTGGGTCTTTGAAACATTAAATTCGACGAGATTATTCTCACCCCAAGAGGAGATTCTCTCAAGGTAATCGTTCAATTTAATTTGCATTTTATAAATTATTAATTGTATGATTGACTCACCTTGTTGCAACTCATCCAGTTCAACATTCCTTGCCGTAGACTCTGAAGAATTATGGGTATTACTCTCCGATGTCCAGAATCTCGAGACTTGTTATTTTATGTCACGGTTTTGATATTTTTTGGTACCAGTCTAAATGATTTTTTGTCATTCTTTACGACTCTACCAAAACTTTGAATTGACCTTGGCTTTGATTTAAATGTTCTTTATTTTGTATTATTTTTGTCATTGCTTCATTTTATATAATGTTTGTAGTATTATTTCTCTATTGCTCTTTTTTCCCATTTCGTGTTATGTATTTTTTGTAATTGGACAATAGTCCGTTAGTTTATAAATAAAAAATAAACGTCTGGTCTATTTTATTGGTATTCTCTGCATTTCAATTCTTCAGCAAAAAAACTCAGCAGTTAGAATGTTAAGCCTGACATAAAATCGCGTTATTTTGCATGTGGAACGAACTCTGATATCTGTGTTTCATACCTCATTTATTCCAGGACACTCGTTTCTTACTTAACCCACCTTCCATTTTCTTCCCAATTTACACCGACCTATAATAATTTGTTTATTTTTTTGCAGGTGAGCGCGTTTTACATTACTATTCAGAAGTATTATCAGCTGTGCCGCAGTTTTCTTCTTCTTATAAACTGCATCAAATGTAAGTTACTTTATTTCTCCATTTTGACGAATTACGCTCTAGCGTCTTCCTTAACCTACTTCAAAGACACTTCCATTAGTAAAATGTCGTATGTTTTGAGGCGTTGAGTTTTGTAGTGTAGGTATCTTTAAAAAATACCCGGCAAAAATGTCAGATCTCAAATTAACATAGTTACTACAATCAACAAAATGAAGTTATTTTTAGATATTGTTTTTTAACTTTAATTCTGTTAAAAAGCCACAATACACATTTATTAATAGCTCTACACACTAGATACCATAATAATTGACGGTCTGCGTGGTCGAGTGGTAAGACGCTCGACTACGAATTCAAAGGTCGCGGGTTCAAACCCGGCGTGCGCAAATTTTTTCGCTTTAAAATAATATGGGTCACACATTTAATTCGCATAAAATAATACATGGTATATTGCTGCACTTTCCAGAGTGGTTGACACTCTAAGTATCGCCCTATCGAAAGACCACCATTCAAAATTGAAACGTTGCTTGAAATGGCTTTATCCGTGTTTGGTGGCAGACGTGAATAGCCATGCACTACCCAACTTTCCTCTTTCCTATTTCTCTTCCCCATCTCCTTCCCCTCTTCACCACCTTAAGTCTCAAAACATACTTCAATTGGACGTAGTTATGCAGAAAGCGTCCAACCCACAATTTGCCAAAATCGAGTTTTACATGTTTTCCTATAGATAAATACGAGATGTATATCTGCTGAAAACATACAAGCTCCAAACGCAATACATTCTTAGTATTTTTTTTACTAACGCAGATATTTGACTTAAATTGAAATTATAAAACATTATAAAATGTAGGACATAATAAGAATTACATTCTATTTTTTTTTTTAATTACTATTAACACATTATTATATTACATATTACTTATTTATAATAATGCTCATAAAGAAAAAAAAAACACTGATATTTACTTTCAAATGCCGATTACGAATAATGATGCTTTTTGATCTTCATATTTTCAAACGCCCTTTTCTCAATTTCATCTTTTTGGGGTTGGACGCTTTCTGCATAACTACGTCCAATTGAAAATGCCATAATCCCACTGGCTCTAGACGGTTGGTAGCAGTTGGGACTCTTGCGCGGTATTTACTATACAAAAAGTACACAGGTAATCCTCTGTGTGTTGTCACAAAAAAAAACCGAAAGCCATTTCGTTTTTATGTATTTCGAATAATCTAAGTTGATGTTTTTACCGTAAATAAATCGTTAGTCTGAATTATTATATGTGCGATATTACTGGAGCCCGTTACAAAACCATAAATATGATTCTTGATGACCGTTGAGTTTTACGAGATATTCTGCAGTTGACAAGCCCGCTCCTGTAGCGAGTCGTGGTCCTGGATCGTATTGTACATGGAACACAGTAGTTTTTAATTTGTTTATTTGTGTATTTTTTTATAGTTTTCTGTTTAACACCCAGTACTTGAATTATCCGTCCACAATGGAGTGCTTATACCAAACCTGATGTACGGTATGGCAGTGAGGCATGGAACTGGCAGAGAAAGGATAAGTAGACTGAATGCTGTGGAAATGAGATCTTTGAGACGTATATGTGTAAAACCATGTGTGACCGTATTAAAAATGTGGATATCCGGAAAGAATGCAAGACTGATGTGAGCGCAATAAATAGGATCAAGAAAGGGACGCATAGATGGTTTGGGCATGTAGAGCGAATGAACGAAGAAAGGAGAGTGAAAAGAATATATGATGCGAAAGTGAAGAAGAAGTCGAGGACGCCCGAGAAAGACATGGCACGGTCAAGTAAATCAAACACTTGAATCGGGTCATGTGAATAGTCAGAATAACAGAAGAGTATGTGTGAGACGATGTATGAATGTAAATGAAGCAAGGAGTGTGTGCCAAGACAGAGTTAAATGGCGGTCGGTCCTCTTTGCCTACCCCTGCGGGGAAACGGCGTGATGGTTAATTAGTTAGATAGAAAACTGGAAAGTTTTATGCGAGATTTCTGTATTTTTTTGACCTGCAAGTACGATAGTAACAAGGAACTCTTATCAGGACAGGTTAGGATAGTTCAGGTTTGTAGGGAAGTCGGTGGATGTAAAGAATATATATATATTTATTTTTTAAAGAAAGAATAACATCCTTGGGTAACGAATAAAATGAAAATATTTGAAAAACTCCTACTGCCATCATAATAGAGACGCCAACGAACAAACAACTTAATTTTATATCATTTGAAAATCAAAGCAATAAACCGACGAACAAGCGAAAAAACCAAAGAGCAACACATCTTACACCAAGCTCTTCTGTTTCTCGATTGTCAATTGTTTTTTTTTTTTAATAAAGTGTTGCTGAGTAAGACATCGAATGACGAAATGGCGGGATAGGTAGGAACTGGGAGAAAAACAAGAAGGTGAGAGAACCTAACAAATTATCTCTTTGAAATCTAAAATTTACTCTCAACTATATTTAAATAAAGATAAAAACTAATTATTAATATAATCTGCTGCATGGCGCTGTGGACACGATAGATCAGGTTTAAACAACTACGGATAACCTAAGATTAATTAACCATGGAATCTCTCCAACACTCTAATCTCTCTGGACTCGAAGTTCACGAGTTTATACGGTTCTTCACACCGACGACCAAATTCACGTGAAAGTATTACGAGGTCTGTGATTGGATTCTGATCTAAAAAAAAACTACGGAAACCTTACTTAGACACGTAATCACGTAGCGGAGCGCAATGCATACAAATATATGGCTTATCCTTAAGTGAGTTTCCGCTTAGAGTTTCGGAATCCAACTCACTCGTGTTAGTTTCATTGCGATTTTGCATTGTAGCTAGATTTTTTATGGTTGAAATATCAATGTATGCAATTATGTTCCGATAGAACTTTGCTAATGATTGTAAAGATGGATGCCAAGAAGCGTAAAATAATTTTATTTTATTTTTATAGTTTATATCATATTTGTTTATTTATTAACTTTTTGTTTCTTACATTGTGTTTTTATATTACCTACCTCACTAGGTCATAAGAACCTGTTCTGAGGTAAGTGGCAGTGAGTACAAATAGAATTATATTAAAAAATGATGATATTTGTTACATAATGTTAGATGATGCAACAGATACTGACCGTAAAACTCTCTTGATACCATATAAGATACATTGACAGTAGGTAAAGTTGCAAGGTACTAAATCCTATAATTAAAGACAGTGGATACGATACAAATATACATATTTTTATTTATTTTTTTATTAACTTTTTGTTTCTTAAAATTATTTTTTTTTACTTTACCTACCTCACTAGGTCATAAGAACCTGTTTTGATATAAGTGAAAGTGAGTACAAGTAGAATAATTAAAAAAAATGATGATATTTATTACACAGAGTTCTAGTTTGTCATGGTGAAGAATTTCAAGTGCTATTTTAGGAGGTTTTCGATTTCCTTGCGGTCCTTACTCATTAGCCATTTAGTAATGTTTTGATTGAAGGAATACATATTGGTGATGGCTACAGTCTGTGGTGGGAGTTTGTTGTAAGTGTGAGGCGCGATGTACATATGGTGTCTTTGTGCAAAAGCTGTATTGTATTTAGGCACTAAAAGTCTTTCTTGTTGTTTGGCCCTTGTGTTTTTATTATGTGTGATATACATTAAAGATTTTGAAGAATGAGTTATTTTTAACACTATTTTAATATATAACTGTCTGATAATAAAGGATTCCTAAAAGTTGAAAGAGTGGCGTTGTTGCGTGCCTAAAAGGCTTTCTAAATATGCATCGTAACAATTCTACAAGAATACTTTGTTTTAAAACCACAGAATTTATTATGATGAAGGCCAACCGGTTTCGCTTGGATCAAGCTTCGTCAGGGCACATATAATAACTAAAGAAAAAATACAGAGTTAACAGGTATATATAGGTACAACAGTTAATGATAGAGTGAGACAGTATATAATACAAAGAAGGATGTTGTACCTATATATACCTGTTAACTCTGTATTTTTTCTTTAGTTATTATATGTGCCCTGACGAAGCTTGATCCAAGCGAAACCGGTTGGCCTTCATCATAATAAATTCTGTGGTTTTAAAACAAAGTATTCTTTTAATTAATATAATGTCCAACCACCATGTGATTGCTTCTTACGAAAAAATTCTACAAGAGTTTATAGTGAACAAATTACATTTTATACCTAAAGAAAAAAAAAATGCCAATTTTAAAGTAGTATATAAGAATAGTGGTCTTAAAAGAATTATTATAGAATTGTGGGGCAATATTTATATAATATCGTGTTATTATGTAAGAGGATTGAAATTTTTTAGGGTCTAACATTTCACAAAGCTGCTCTAGATTGTCATGGAATGAGTGAAGAATTTCAAGTGCTATTTTAGTTAATACCGCACTAGATTCCCAACTGCTCCCAACCGTCTAAAGCCAGTGAGACTATGGCATCCATAATCAGGGTGTGTTTTGGGGCTGAAGATAGTGGGGAGGGGAAGGAGATGGGGAAGAGAAAGGTTGAGAAGTACTTGGTTATTCAGATCTGTTCACCAAACACGGCTTGTCATTTTTAGGCAACGTTTCAATTTTAAATGGTGGTCTCTCACCAGGGCGATACTTAGAGTATCTACCACTCAGTAACGTGCCGCAAATATATTTTAAATGAATTAAATGTGTTATGACACATGTTAATAAAATAAAAGTTGCGCACGCCGGGTTTGAACCCGCGACTTTTGGATTCGTAGTCGAGCGTTTTACCACTCGATAACGGAGGCCGTAATTTTTATTTATTTAAAACATATCAATAGTCTTCAAGATGTATGAGATTGTTTTAAATGACCGTGCTTGAAAGGGATTTAACCGTCTTTGTTGACCAGACCTTAATAGCCAGGTTATCCCAACCTTCCTCTTACCCATCTCCTTCCCCTCCCCACTACCTTCATCCGCACAGTATACCATAAAAGGATGTCATAGTCTCACCGGCTTCAGACGGTTGGAAGCAGTTGGGACTTTAGTGCGGTATATTCACTATAAAAAGAATTAAAAAATCAGTCGTGATAGTAAAACTGAATAATAAAAAATAAATAAAAAATAGCATTTATCCTTTTATCATTTAGCCTTTATCCAATACGCTCTTGGGCTATTTTATTTATGTTTGTTTTAATAAATTTAAACAAAAGTATTTTTGTTTTTACACCACTTTATTAGATACATATACCAACCGGTTTCAGCTCTACCTGAACCTTCTTCAGGGTTGAACAAGTATTTATTACATGTTATAAAATACATATTTTTTCATAATATGAAATACATATTTGTTCAACCCTGAAGAAGGTTCAGGTAGAGCCGAAACCGGTGTGTATATGTATCTAATAAAGTGGTGTCAAAACAAAGTTACTTTTATTTCAAATTTAATTATGTCTTACCACAAAGTGAGTGCTTCATGTCAAAGTTTGTTTTGATTATTAAATACTGGCCATATAAGCAGTGACGTTACATATATATATAAACACGTTGTAGCGTTCTCAAAGTGGCAAGCAATAATCACGCTAGTTGGTGTGATCGGTGTTTAAGCCAATTTATTACTAAACGGTCACGCGTTGCTTGAGGTCGTTTCAAGCAAGTATGGAACGCGGTCCGAACTTCGGATCTGTTTCGTTCATACACAAATATTCTATGAATGTCTATCTTTGTCATACATGACCGATGTTTAAATGATGAATTGACTGGTAACGTGTGTTTTGCTTACCACATTTTGTGTTAATATTCTAAGTCTATAACGTGTCTATATATATGTAACGTCATTGCATATAAGATTTAAATTTATTATGATTTTGGAGGCAGCTTCGGCAATAATTTGTGACAACATGGAAATCGTAAAATGCAGTCATCATCGACGAGCGAAACCGATTGCGCGCAAGACGATCGGAGATAATGGTCGGAGAATGACCAGCTAATGACGAGATAAACACGAGCAATGGACCGATGAATCAATTCTAGCATCAATCTTCATCAGTAATTTATGAGATGAAATGCCTTCATTGTGGCGAGACAGGTCGCTTCACGAGGCGACGTCATTTATAATGATTAGCTACGAAGTGCCTGGAAGCTGAGAAACAGATTACATTTATTATTTGTACGCGAGTAAACACTGTTGTCCAGCGCACTTTTATTGCTACAGTTTTATGAAGAGGTGAGTTTCATTGTTGATTAAAAAGGTGATGGATTCTTAGAAAAGAATTGACTCGATTTTTGACATTAGACATACGAGTATACTGGCTGCAAAATCTACTTTATCGTATCGCTGCAATATCTACTGTGTATTATTTAATGATAACAATTTACAAGAAGGGTATTCAACTATTGTTTTTATCTGATGGTGTATTTGAGTGAGATATGGAACTGGCAAAGTTTCAGCTTAAGTACAATTAAGACATCTTCCTAATTCTTAAAATCTCCAACCGTCTGGCTAATTACCGAATCTCAGTTCCACACTTTCTTAACACAAATAACACTGTGGATCCTTTAATCGCTTCTTACGCAGAATTGCATGTAGATTAGAGCAAAAAAGAGGCGATTATTCAAATGATAAAATTGAAAATTATTGAAAATATCTTCATTAGAAAAGCGTACGAAAGACTTTGATTTAATATATCCTGGTGAAAGGCCACCATTCATAATCGAAACGTTGCTTGGCTTTAACCATGTTTGGTGACCAGATCTTAATAGTCAGGTACTTCCAAATCTTCCTTTTCCCAATCTCCTTCCCCTCCCCACTACTTTCAGCCTCACAACATACCCTTTCGGGGATGCCATAGTCTCATTGACTCTAGACGGTTGGGAGCAGTTGAGACTCTTGTGCGGTATTCATATAAAAAATAAAAAAAAAATGATGGTATCATCATAATAAGCGGAAGATGTTGCTTGTGCAATGATAGAGGACTTGACTAGCAAAAGAATTGAATCCACAACGTTCGAGTGGAAATTCGACGCGTTTGTCCACTCAGCTACCAACCGGTCTTAAAATAGGTTTTTGCTGATAGACGAGGCTGCGCAAAAAAATTGCTCTACCGAAACCTTGAAGTAAGAATATTTATGGAGAGAGAGCTAAATATTTTTACCCAACCTAAACAAATTTACGATAAATTGCTTTCTCTGGGTTTTCACGTCGTAAACCGTCAGAGAGAAAGAGATAAAACAAGTTGTCACATAATATCGCACCACTTTTAGGTATGTAAGCTTTGACGGCCTCCACGGTCGAGTGGTAAGACTCTCGACTACGAATCCAAAGGTCACGGGTTAAAACCCGGCGTGCGCCAATAACTTTTATTTAATTAATATTTGTCATGACACATTTAATTCATTTAAATATAATAAAAATAATATTTACGGCACGTTCCAGAGTGGTAGATACTGTAAGTATCGTCCTGGTGAAAGACCACCATTCAGAATCGAAAAGTTGCTTGAAATGGCTTTAGCCGTGTTTGGTGATCAGATCTGAATGGCCAGGTACTTCCCAACCTTCCTCTTTCCTATTTCTTTCCCCATCCCACTACCTTCAGCCTCACAACATACCCTATTTGGGGATGCCATAGTCTCACTGGCTCTAGACGGTTGGGAGCAGTTGAGACTTTTGTGCGGTATTCATATAAAAAAATGAAAAAATCAATTTATAAATTCCCGAGTGACTAAGTTTGTCAACTTTAACTTTAGAACTGATGAGAAATTTTCTTGCAGATTTGCTTGTATAAATTTGCTTAGACTAAGCAAAACCGGTCGGTCATAGAAAATAAAATATTATTTGTGGTCTTATACAAAGTTATTTTTTCATTTCCTTAAAAAGAATTGTGGCGCGACCGAGACTCGAACTCGTTATACATTGGCTACTCTCTTAATCTTTCAACAGCATCTTCTTTCAAGAGACGTTTAATCAAAACGGCATTTTTAAGCTTCCGGGATCTGATCATCCTGGTACGTACCACTGCTCATTATCCTTCCCCTCTTCTCCTAATCTTCACATTCTCTGACTCATTATGGAAATATCGTTACCTGCTGAACATATGATTATCTACAATCTCGAGCTCACCGCTCAAGAGTATTCACTGGTTTTGAAAATATAATGTGAATTTGGGGTAACAGGGAAAATCCAAAATTTCTAAATATATTTTTATAACTGGCTTACACAATGACAGGGCTTAGAATACTAGTAAGTAAGGAAGTAACTAAACGTTTGTCCTAAAAAAACACTAGATCAACACCGAAAAGGGATGAAGCACTATTTTGAGAAGTGTACACGAGATTACGTTATTTTTTACAATATAATAATAATTAAAGTAAACTTATGAAGCGCAGTTTTGTGATATTTCACCTCAAGTACCCTTTATACTTAATTAATTATAGTAATACAACTGACTAACACAGAGGAAATAATAATAAATATTTGGACGATTTGTATAGCGCCGTTTTTGTGAAAAATCACCTCAAGGGCGCTGTACAGATCTTATTTTCTATCATTACATATTAATTCCTAGTTTAAATAAGAAAATATACAGGAACATACTTACCCGACAGGTCCCATCAGATAGACACAATTATTAATTTTAAATTATGATTATGATTTTAATATTTTATTTATATATTTATTATCCGATTTAGGGCATGGGAGCGAAATTAAAAGAACTTTTTCTGAATTTGTCATACAGTACAGGATTTGGTTAAAATTCATATACAATAATACAGATACAAATTAAAACTATCTAAAATCATAATCGTTATCATAAATCATAGGAGAAAAAAAGGTTCAGCTATGGGTATAACAGTGCATGTGTACATCAACAGATCAAAACACAATTTACACGAAGATAAGGGTATAAAAATCGAAATGAAACTTATGAATTCATATTTACAAATTTGTTAAATCAAAGAAAAGGAAATTAGATTGAGGACAGTTAACGTGTTGGTATTAAAAACATTAATATTCAAGTATTATAAGTAAACGATTCAAAAATGCAAGCAGTGTAAATATAACAAGTTACAAAAAAACAATAAATATTTTATGCCAATGAGTATATGGTTTTCAGTAGACGGTAAAGACATTTAGTTGTAAGGATACAAGTAAGGAGAAAACCGAAACAAAGCAAATTAAAGACGTTTTTAAAGAAATTATATTTCAATAAGTTTCGTGTTGAATGTAGGATTTTCTTTTGAACAATTTGATTTTTAAGACCCGTTTGAACTCTGTTTATTATGTAATTCATAGCTGGTTGGATTTAAAAAAAAAAGTTGACTCTGCTAACTCAATTCCCTCATCGAGTTACCTGAAGTGACAAAAGCCAAAAAACGTCCCAAACTTGTGTTGCAAAAAAAAAGTTGAAAAGGAAAAAGAAATAAAAGGGAAAAGAAGAGAAAGATGAAATTAAATAAATATTAGAATAAAGTTATCACGTGGAGGTCACATTTTATAGATATTGTTTGGGAGTATAGAGGTTGTGCATAAGGTACATTTATAATGTTTTTGGGTGTTTTATGATCTAGGTCAGAGGTTCCCAAACTTTTATGTCCCGTAGACCACTTGTCGATTTTTTCTGTTTTGTATAGACCCCCTGTTTTCCTAGTATTGATTTTTTTTAGCGTTAGGAAAAACTTCAAAGTACTAGCAAATCGGCAAAATATCTTCCACAAAAATTATTATTATTAATATCATTAGGGAATTAAAGTCCATTATAAGATAGTATTACGTAAGTACCTACATAGGTACTATCTGTGAGGTGGATTATTACATTTGCGGGAAGCCAACATTTTGGTGACGGCCTGCCTAAATGGAATCCACGCCCGTGGACCCTCATTTACGTCTCATGCACCCCCAAATTTTTTTTTCATTGACGTGGACCCCTTGTAGGTCGGAATCGACCCCTGGGGGTCGATATAGACCACTTTGGGAATCACTGATCTAGGTTAGTACAGAAAATAAAAAATAAGATTGTATAAGCCTAGAGATAAAAAAAGATTTGAAAATTGATTTAAGTAGTAGGTGTTTTACAGTAGTTAGCAATATGAGAGGGACCTATTTTATGAATCCAATGTTTTATTTCATGTTTAAATTTGGTCATAATTTTTATTTGTCTAGTCGTAGTTGGTGGTAGATTGTATAATTTGTCGCTATATAAATTATAAATTGCTCTGGTGTTTTGTACATCACAGTCTAGTGAGGTGAGCACTCTTTCCTAAAGGTCTGGACGGACCGAGTAACACGTCCGGCCAAACGATCTCAGCTGTCAAATTAAGGTGTCATTTAACGCCGCTTCGGCTCTACGGGAGTTTTCATTTTTTAAATTGCCGCAGGGGCTCAGCGGTGTTTTGGTTTGCTTATTTGCTACACGCAGCTCCGGGAAATGAATCGGTGCCTAGCCAAACGAGGTTGAGAATGAAAAAGCCAAAATGTATAAGTTTCGCAACAAAATCGTGCCTTCGAAAGGCTTTTATATCGGTAACTCGATGACGGTTAGAGAAATATCGGATTCTTTGACACAGTCCACTCGAATTAGTAAATTTACTAAAACGGTAGTTTTTGTAAAAAGTTTTACTGTTGACCATGGTGTAGCCGAAAATGATTAAAATTATTTTTTAAAGCGAAGATTTTTTTTTATGTATGTTCAATCTCATCATATGACGGCCTGCATGGCGTGCGCAAATACATTTTATTTAATAAATATGTGTCATAACACATTTAATTGATATGAAATATAATAAAGTATAATTGCGGCACGTTCCAGAGTGGTAGATACTTCAAGTATCGCCCTGGTGAAAGACCACCATTCAGAATTGAAACGTTGCTTGAAATGGCTTAAGCCGTGTTTGGTGACCAGATCTGAATAGCCAGGTACTTCCCAACCTTCTTCTTCCTCATCTTCTTACCCTCCCCACTTCTTTCAACCTCACAACATACCCCTAATGGGGATGCCATTGTCTCACTGGCTCTAGATGATTGGGAGTATTTGAGACTCTTATGCGGTATTCACGTAAAAAAAAATATATATATGAACAATCGCTTCTTTCTCGCCCTAACCTCCATGCAATTTTGAAGCAATATAAATAAAGACACGGTTTAAAGTGATGTACGAGTACTTAACATTGTACCTACTCAAGATCAAGAGTGTGTGGTGACCTTTACTATGCTAGAGTGCCAATATAAAAAAAATACAACAGATATTAATGTTGTTGTAGCCGAAAATGATTTTTTTTTCCATTTTTTGTAGAAGATATTTTAGTAAAAGGGGGGGGGGGGGAGTAAAACTAAAAATCCTGAAAATATTCATCCAATAAAAAATATTAGAAAAAAAAAGATTTCGGCTACAACCTGAGAACGACTTACATCCTTACATGTAGTCACCTGCTTCCGTTTTGTTCCTTCAATTCGCTATGTTGCATTTACTGGTGTATGTTTCCCCTATTTCCAAGAAACATGGGTGAGTTAAATCGCCCTTCAGTATGTAAGCTTAAATAATATGTATACCACAAAGAATGATGACATTTGATGGAAGGATGAAAGGGATGGTTGAGTTTGAGTTTGATTCCCTTGGTCAGCATTACGTCATCCTGAATTACGACATTACAGTGAAATGGATCGATGAAGTTTTAAATAGATTGGTCCTACACTCATAAGAATTTTACTAATATAGTGGGGAGGGGGTTGTCTGCTTTGTTGACACCTAACTGGTCTTTTACAATAATAATAACAATAGTAACAACTTTTTTTTCCAGAAGGTAAATGCAGGTAAAAAATAAATAAAAAATGATTTAAATCAAAATTAAACATAATAACAAAAAAAACTTTAATTGAGCGTGGTTGAAGGTGGTCTACGCATCATATTTATCCATCGCTCGTTGAGAGGAGAGCTTAGCCGCTCAGATACCATTGGCTGAGTTCCGTGTCCTCCCCCAGAAGCTGGTTAGTCAGTGGCAAAGTTAGGCGGGGAATGAGTGCACCCTCTCTTCGGTGAACATTGTAGAGGCACTGCAGAACCTTGGAAGTTGCCTATATGCATTGTTGTAGCAAGCCCTCAACTTGTTCCATTGCGCTGTTGGGTATTGTGTCCACAGCTCAGATGTATATAGGGCAGTGCAGTACGTCTTAAAAAGCAGTTTCCTGACATCGTCACTGCAGTGGTAGAACCGCCTTGAGAGCATTCCGGTCCGTATATTAATAGCTCTTCTTTGTCGTTCCATATCTTTAATATCGCTCAAATCTTCTGTAAAGATATGTCTCAGGTGATTAACCTGTAAGGCCACAAGCAGTTTGTTACCTTCTAGTCAGATTATAAGAATATTTTGTGGCTCCTTATTGTGTTCGAATACGACATTGACGGACTTTTAGGGTTATACAACAAGTTATCTAGTTTGCGAATACTTCGCATATTTTCACAAGTCGTCTCATCGCATTAATGGAGGGTGCCAGCAGTACCATCATCCGCGTATTTGTTGTTGTTACTCCCTTGTCCACAGATATGGAAACCAATCCTTGACTCATTGAGTTCTTGTAGGAGGTCGTTTATACGAGTCCTGTTCAAAAGAAAAGGTGAATTTTGAATTTTTGCGGGCTGCGTACATTCGATTATCGATTTTTTTGTTGTTGTTATGTTTCTATACATATGCTTATTATTTTTTAGCATTATCAGCCATTTTGGATTAGCGGTTTGTTTTTGACAACTGGAAAGGTTAGTCACGTTTTTGTGTGTTCTCCGATTTTTTGCTTTTGAGAAAAATGGATCAAAGAATATGTAATATATTTTGCGTTCAAAATGGAATTAAGTGCTACAACGCACTTAAAATGTTGACTCTGGCATTTGGCGAGTCTACTTTGTCTCAAAAAAGTGTTTATAAGTGGTATAAGCACTTTACAGAAGGCTGAGAAGATGTTAATGACGATGAGCGTCCTGGAGTTGTGGAAAAACAAATCATGGATTTTATTCTTTAATCCATTTTTTTCAAAAGTAAGAAATCGAAGAACACACAAAAACGTGACTAACCTTTCCAGTTATCAAAAACAAACCACTAATCCAAAATGGCTGATAATGCTAATATATAATAAACATACGTGTACCAACATAACAAAAAAAAAACGATACTCGAATGTACACAGCCCGCGAAATTTTAAATTCACCTTTTCTTTTGAACAGGCTATGCATATACAATAAATAGAGTGGGTGACATATTTCCCCCTTGCCTGACTTCGCTTTTGAGGAATAGGGTTCTAGAAGAAACCCTTACTAAATGAATGTAATTTTTCTGATTCCCGTACCAAATAGCCAGCATATTGACTACTGCCGCTGGGACATCGTTTTATTAGTTTTATATTTTGTATAAAATAACGTTTAAAAGATTATGACTTCACATAAATAAATATATTTAAGATTGAATGATTATGTATAGCATAACAATTTTCTTCAGAACAAGTATAAGGAATAGTGAAGTATTAAAAAATAAATCAAATTTAAATTTTATATTAACTGATTTAATAAAACAAATTTATAACTTTATTCCACTTTTATTTTATGACTGGACCGGTTTTAGCCTATGACGGCCATCTTCAGACTAGTACAAGTTGTTGTTACTAGTACTAGTCTGAAGATGGCCGTCATAGCCTAAAACCGGTCCAGTCATAAAATAAAAGTGGAATAAAGTTATACATTTGTTTCATTAAATCATTAAAATGGAATTCCACCACGAATTAACAGTTTCAAAATTAGAAAGTTATATTAACTCTACGCAGAAGGCTCTACGAGAAATAATTTGCTTCAGGACCTGTCTTCTTTAGGGATGCTTTATGGAGAATCTTCTTTGGGAAAGGAAGGAGTGAACCTGGTTTTTGAAGAGGCCCATGTTGTTGGAGGAAGAAAACACAGAGGACGTAAAATTATTCCACAGCCGAGCTGTTGAACGCATTGAGTCGTAGAAGCGACACGTTCTTATATATTGAATGTCATCCGTGTACAAATGTTGGGCGCGTGTTTGGCATGTTATCTGTCTGAATACCAGTATCGAAAATATCGATTCCATCCCTCAGAACCCCACAATTTTCAGGATTCCAAATATTCACTTGTTCAGAATTTGGGGAAACATGTTTTTAGACTTTTTGATTTTCATGAATTGAGCTTTTACGATTTATTTTATTTAGATTTTATCCACGCGGCATTTTAATTTATTTTATCTACAGCAAAAAATCATTTGAATTATTTATATTTTATTTGTCAACCTGATATGACTCTTGCCCATAAAATTTCACTTTCGTCAATGGCTTATTTTGAAATGGTCGGCAAAATTATTCGTTCTTCACTCCGCTTTTAATTCAAAGTTATAAGTTAAAATGATCTTCCTTGAGAATATTTCATTCACACCTCATTAAGTTACTGTCAAGTTTTATATTTTTATTCGATTTATACTTACTTTATTTGTTGAAATCCATAATACTCGAATTAACAGAACCTCATACGGGTTTGTTCTAATGCGGATAAGACCAATCTTATGTATTTTATGTCAACTGTTATTTTGTGATATGGACACATTTGAAAAACTCATATAAAAGAGAAAATAAAAAGGTAGAGGCGTCACAGGGATCATATTTTGAATGGGTGATACATCAAAAGGCTCAAATGATTTTAGATGTTTGATTGAGGGAAATTGGGGATGTGGAAGTAACAAAGCCTTTTACCACCCTTTTTCAGGCCTCATTTAGAAAAAAACACCTTTCTGCTTCATTTATTTAGATTCACTTAACATTAATGATCCTCCTTTCCAGCGACGAAATAAAAAAAAAAAAATCGGACAATAAATGATTTAATCAAAAAATTAAAGCTATAAATTGTAAAAAAAATTGAAATGGAGAGCTGCACTTTAATATGAATATATCTTTCTTTAGATTTTTATGTTCTAATTTCTACATTATATTCGCCAAATGCCTTATTTTTCTATAATTTAAATCTCAAATTTTTTATTTAATCGTATATTGCGTAAAAGTTTTACATGAATTTCATTGCCAGTAAGGAGGGCAATTAAAAAAACAGTTTCATCTTTTATTCCTTTTTCACAATTTTTCCAAAACTTCATCGATATAGCAATTTTTACCACGGGCAACAATGTGAAATTAGTTCATTTTTAAATCCTGAATAATTACATCTTTCGCTATAATTTTTTCTCGTAGAAAACAATCACTTTGTGGTGTGACATATTCAATGAAATGAAGTAATAACTTTGTATAAGACCACAGATTTAATTTTAATTTTAATGACCTACCGAATTCGCTTAGCCTAAGAATGATCAGGGGAAAAAACAAACTAAATACATAGTGTGTGGTTAAATATAATCGCACAAACAGAGGGAGAACATAATATAAAATAAAATAAGAGGACAGTAACAAAACAAAAGAATAAAAAATAAATTAAAACAAAGGAACCGAGAAAAAAAAGAGAGAGAGAACAATATGAAATAAAATTAGCTAAACGTCAACTAAAGAGTAACAAGAAATTAATGAGTTTACGGGAAATAAACCTAATATTGGACTTCTGGACAAATTTAACTGATTATTACAAATTTTGCTACGATGTCAATTAAATTGCGTAATAAATTAAATAATTTTGGTACCGGATTAAATGACGGAGGAAACATGAATCACGGATAATCCGCGTCGTTACAAATCACCGTCGGAAAAAAACGACAGGTTCTAATGATGCCGGTATCAACTGTGACCGGATTTTCCACTCATTTACACCGAAAAAATCTGATGGTATTAAAAAAACACACACACATTTCTGTACTTTCGTCAAATTTCACGATATTAAATATTTTAAAAGTTGATGGGGTGTTGAAGTAAAGTGAAACAAGATCGGTTAGTAGTGGCCGAGCAGCTTAAAGCTTCGGGTTCGGCAGCATCATTGCACAAGATACATTTTCCGCTTACAATGGTGGAAGTAGGAACAGTTTACATTTTTTCAGGTTACTCGTTATCTGAGAATGCTTGTCTTAAAACTTTACCGGTTTATTAATTTCACAGTGGTCTCGCTTAACCAGGTGATTCTCGGAGAGTTAAATAAGTAAGTATCCTCTTATTTATCAAAGGACATATAAGAATGCCAATAAATGAAACCGGATGACCTCACAAATAAACTCACATATTAAATTGTCTCATTCTTTGCCTATGAAATCATTGCCGCCATTCAAACTGACGCAACATCCTTCGAATAAAGCTTTGAAGTTCTGCCGGTAGATGTCATTCAAATGCAAATGCGTATAAAAAATATGCTAATACTTTTTTACTGCATCCGCTGCCTACAGATGGCTTGGTTGCCGTTTATATTCTACGCACAGAATAAACTAACTAACGTTATTACATTCTACGCACAGATTGAACTAACTAACTAACCATCACGCCGTTTCCCCGCAGGGGTAGGCAGAGGACGGACCATCATACAACTGTCTTGGCACACACTCCTTGCTTCATTCACATTCATACATCCTCTTCTGTTATTCTGACTCTTCACATGACCCGATTCAAGTATTTGATTTATTTGATCCTGCCATGTCTCGAGCGTCCTCGACTTCTTCTTCAATTCACTTTCGCATCATATATTCTTTCCACACTCCTTTCTTCGTTCTTTCTTGCTCTACGTGCCCAAACCATCTAAGCGTCCCTTTCTTGATCCTATTAATTACGCTCACATCAGCCTTGCATTATTTTTGGATATCCATACGCAAAGATTCAGCTTCTAATATAGATTAAATGAAGCACACGGAAGCACAACGGAAGCGAGTTAATAAAGGTTTAATGTCGATTCCTTGCGGCCACCGCCGCTTCGGCAACAACAAATACAACTCTCACCACGGTTTTATTTTATTATTATTGAATAGGAAAGTAGAGATATTGTGGTATATCTCAAAACCACGCGATACAACTGTCCAGAGCCGGTCGGACTAAGTCAACTCCAATTTGGGTATGTTCTCCGAATCATGTCTGATTACGACAAAAAGAAATCGTAATGGCAATTTACGATCTCTTTCGACGGAAGTATTCATCCCGACAAGCCTTCTATTGACATGCTCGGTGTAACCTTAAGTGACCAGCTGAGGCACGGGGGCTCCATGGAAGCCAGAGTAAAGTTAGTCTCCCATAAGCTGGGCGTACTGTACAGAGCCCGCAGATACTTCAATAGTACACAAGTGGTGACCTCGTACAAATCTCAAGTGCGCACTGTTGAGCTTGGCAGCCACCTTTGGTCTGGAGCCCCAAAATACCGGAGAAAACCAAATAGATTCTGTGCATAAACGGGCGGTCCATTTTATAGATTCTTCTATATCATAAGTTCTCAACGTGGGCGATAACGCCCCCTCGCGGGCGTTTGAGACTCTTTCAGGGGTCAGTAGAATACCCAGAGAAAATTAGGGGGCGTTGGAAAAAATAGCCGGTTACTGGAACGGTCGATATCCTTTGTTCGTTCTTTTCGTGTTTTTTGGGCGAGGAACCGGCTCCAGTTCTTTTCACTTTCAAATATCCACCGACTAGTACTTTTTTTTGGTGATGAATTTTTGTCGATTTGTTAGTACTTTTTGAAAAGACACCAGGAACCGGTTCCAAAAAGAACTGGATAAATAACCGGTTTCTCGGTAATCACCGGTAACTGGAACCGCGAACGCGACAGATGGTGAGTAAAAAAAAATGGGGGGGGGGGCTCTAGATAAAAATATATTCTCAAAGTGGGCGGTGGGCAAAAGAAGGTTGAGAATCTATATTCTATATCAACAAACGAATTGAAATATTTGGGACACAGACATTGGGTGAGGATATTATGTGTTCTAGCAGTATATCAATGGAGGGGCTTAGAAGCAAAGGCAGCAATCTCCTTCATTTTAAATTATTTCTTGTAAAGTTGATTTAACGTTTAATGCACTGTTCTTTTGTGAATATGTTGATAAATTTAAAGGTAATTGTTTCAAATTGTTCCTAGTTTAATGTGCACTAACATTTTTGTACACTTCATTCTACATTTCTTTATAATAATCATTCAAAAGTTGACAATGCTACAGAACCGTTTTTGGAGATTGCTGCCTTTGCTTCTAAGTCCCTCAATGTAAAATGCGCCGAGGAATTTGTAAACATTCTTAATTTCGTCGATGTGAACTGTCGTTTTATTCGTTAGCGTTCTGCAGTGGGGGTCAGGAACGATTCCAAATTACCGACATTGTCGATAAAATATACATCGATGTTTCATGTTAGGGCCCCAGCTGGGCCATTTCTTCATCCTGAATCAGATAAAATCAAAACATGATAAATTTAATTTTCGTTTATAATATTTTATCGCTGTGGTTAATTGTACAAGTTTTTTTTTGTACTTCTTTCGGAATAATATACCAGTAAATAAATATGTTTTTACCATATTAACATTTAAAATAAATAATATAGACAATTAAGTAGGGTTAAAAATATCGTCAACTAGTTTCAGTTTGTCTTAATCCTGCATTAGGAATGTATAAAGATGTACTTTTTATAGACGATATATTCATCAACACGTTATCAAATAAGACATTTCATTTTAAATTACTCTACCTACATAGATTCTACGTGTATACTTTTCTGTAAAAAAAAAATATATAACAAAACACACTATACTTTCTTGCAGATTTAAAACAATATTTTACCACGTTAAACAAAATAAAATAAGTACTCATTTATATTTCTTTGTCGAAATAAACATTTTCAAACTGTACGGGTAATTCGGATTGATTACTCTTTTAACATGCACACTTCACATAACTCATAGTTCAAAACGTAATCCCTACAGTTCGGTTCGTGTGATTCAAAATTTTGTAATATTTGACATCGTCACATGTCAGGGATTAGCGCCATTTCGTTTTTTTTTTAACATTTAAATGGTTCCTGCTAAACGTCGATTTTAGCCCCATTTAAGCTTTTAAACAAATTGTGATCAGCTGACAAGCTTAACAACATGACCGTTGTGCTTTTCAGCTGGATCACAATTCGTTCAAAAACTGTAACAGGCCGGTAGCACTGATGTACAGAATTAAACTCTTTAAATGTTACACGAACTAAAGGAAGTGATTCTTGTTTAATTTTTCCAATGTTTCCAGCACGTCAAGTTTTTGAGTAAAAAGCGTGGGAAATTTAAAAAATTGTAATACGAAATTTAAAACGCGTTTTACTTAAAAAACTTACGTGCTGGGAAAATTTTAAAATAAATTCTCTATTAGCGGGCAAAATTACACAAGAATAAGCTCCAGACGGCCTCCATGGTCGAGAGTGGTAAGACGCTCGACTACACATCCAAAGGTCGCGGGTTCAAACCCGGCGTACGCCAATAACTTTCATTTTATTAATATGTGTCATAACACATTTAATTCATATAAAATAATAAAAAAGTATATTTGCGGCACGTTCCTGAGTGGTGCGTACTCTAAGTTTCGATTCTGAATGGTGAAATACCCCCATTCAGAATCGAAACGTTGTTTGAAATGGCTTAAGCCGCGTTTGGTGACCAGATCTGAATAGCCAGGTACTTCCCAACCTTCCTCTTTGCCATCTCCTTCCCCTCCCTATTACCTTCAACCTCACAACATACCCCCATTGGGGATGCCATAGTCTCAGTGATTCTAGACGGGAGCAGTTGGGACTCTAGTGCGGTATTCACTATAAAAAATATAATAAAAATATTTTAACCTGTAACAAAATCCTTGCCGACCATTGCAATCAGCGTTTGACGGAGACCGATAAAATGACAAAAAAAAGAATATGGCGCTAATCATTGAATTGTTACGAAAATTTCAAACACCTCACCTTGGTTGGTTAATTGCATTTCTTATTTTCTTCTTGTGAAAATGCTTTTCACTATAAAACTTTTGTTCGCTTGCTTCGAACGCAATTTCGAAATGAATCCATTGTCAAGCGAGTGGAAACTTTGTTCTGGGCCGTAAAGAATCTTTAGTTTATGGTGTTGTTCGTTTGGCCATAGAGAAAAAGCGCAAAAAGGAGCTGAAATATAAAAGACAAATTGAATGTGACACATCGATTGTTCTCTTTAATTAATTGTTTGATGTAACGCCCTTTCGGTGGATACAATACAGGCTTTCCCTAAAGTAAATATCTATCTTTTTAACAATAATAATAATTTAAGAGAGATGTGAGATATTGTACGAAGTGTACTTTTTAACTTCAAAAATAATTGGCTTTTACTATATGTAGATAATATAAATATTTATTTTTTATAATATTTGGATAGTTTGTACAGCGCCGTTTTTGTGAAAAATCACCCCAAGAGCGTTGTGTATGTAGTTATTCATAAATTTACTGGGGCAACAACTATTATTAATATGCGCTAATTTTAATTTATTAGTTGTAAATCACTAGTTATAAGTATTAAGCATAAGTTAATATTAAGTCTTACCTGTAATATTATGTTAACTATGCTGTAAAGCGCCCTTGAGGTGATATCTCTGTCACGAAAACGGCGTTATATAAATCAGCCAATTATTATTATTATTACTTAGTAATAAATGTATGTATTAGAACCTTAGAGGAAATGGAGAGATGGCTTTGCGAAACAGTTTAGTCAGTATTGTTTTTTTACTGACTAAGTCGTGGCTAGGATTTTCTTAGACACACTGATTTTACAAAAGTGTTGATACATTACGTTACTTCAAGATAAGAAAATTATTTTTTGCACTATTTTAAGTAAAGTTAGTCTATTTTTTTTAAATAAATTAGAATAATCATTTCTCCTATCACAAAGTTAGCTGACGCGGATAGGATACTTGATTTCAGAAGATTCATATACCACACATCTTCCAGAGGCTGGAAGATTGTTTGAAATCTTCGGTCTTTCATGTGTTGTTGTTTTTTTTTAATATTTTCTCTGGTATATTTTTTTTTCTTCTAAAGCCTCAAAAACAAACCGTTATCTTTGGCGTCATGATATTCGCACAGTTTTTTCAGCCTAATATTTGTGGGTCGAGGATGTTTTTTTAAGCCATAGGGTTGAAATATTAATTTAGTTGTCAAAAAACATTTATTGTTCCCCATTTTTAATTTTTTTTTTTTTTTTTTAAGTATTGATATGAAAAGAAACAAACCGTTACGATTTGATTTCTCATGATTTTTTTCATTCTTGCATTGGTGGGAACTTACATTATTTTTCGTTCTGCAGCGAAATATAAAGGTTAATATATATATTGTACATTAACTCCACACAGGAAGCCCCAACGGAATTTATTTCTCCTGGGTCAATGTCATCTTTGGGAATGCTTTGTGGAGGGTCTTTTTGAGGAAAGGAAGGAGTGAACTTGGGTCTCTAGGAGACACATGTTGTAAGAGGAGAAAAACACAGATGCTGTGAAATCATTCCACAGCCGAGCTATTGGACACAAAAACGAGTCGTAGAAGCGACCCGTTCTCATGAATCGAATGTCAGCCGTTTATAAATATTAAGCGCGCGTTTGGCGAGTTTTCCGGCTATGCACGGAAGGGATCAATGACGCAAGTTCCTCAGAGCATCTCCCACTAAAATACCGGTAGAACAAAGGTGGCATTCCCACCTGACGTCTTTGCTCTGAATATTGCAATCCGTCTGTTGAGATTTTTTTTTTTTTATTATTTTTTTATTTGATTTTTTGTCACATACATTTTTTTTTTAAATTAGAAAAGAAAAAGATTACAAAAGTAAAAACATTAATTAAAAAGAAAGAAACATATTATAAACAATAAAGAAAAGAAAATAAGGAAGAACAATGTAGATATAACAAAAAATCCCACATAGGCAAAAGCCAGTGCGTGGGTATACTAATATAAATCAATAGTAGGTTCTCTATAGCAATAATATAAATAGATAAACAGTATATAATTACAATTAATAAAGAGCACTTATAGTATGAAGAGGCTGTTATCTTTTGCTTTTATCCAGTTTTTTATTACATTTTTGTATGTATTTAAGGAAGTTGAATTTGAACACTTAAAATGTAATGAAAGTGAATTATACATTTTTGGGGCAATGAAGTATGCATGTCTCTGCGCAAGTCTAGTTTTGCAGAGAGGTACCTCCAGTACATTATTTATTCTGTTGCTGTAACGATTTTCATTTTTTGCAAATAGTTTACTTCGCGAAAATATGTACTTTAGGCACTGTATACAATAAATTTTTCTTATATCTAAGAGATCAGCTTCTTGGAATAATTGTATGGAGGGGTATGTAATGTTTTTATGCAACATTATTTTTATTATTAATTTTTGAGATATTTCTAATGGCTTAATATGAGTATTATAAATACCCCCCCAACCGATTATTCCATAAGATACTGATGACTGAACCAATGCATGGTACACCAATTTCATTATTTTTATGTCAACTATGTTATTTAATCGTTTAAAAATGTAAGTTAAATATCTTAGTTTATTTACAAGCTTTTCTACATGATTCGTCCATTTGAGTTGACTATCTATTGTAATTCCTAAATATTTGACTGTATTTCCCGATTTCATTTCTACACAATTAGAGCATAAAATAGGGTTGCAGTTATTGTTATGGAACCTTATATTTAGGTTAGTTAGAGGTGCAGCCTTAGATTAGATAATATATCAAACGGACCGCCCGTTTCTGCACAGAGTGTTTTTTAGTCATTAATGAAATGAAAATATTAAGTTAAATTGTTAAACGGTTAAATCGCGAAGAAAGGCATTTATACGTCCTATGTTTTTTAGGAGATTTTCCCATAAAAGTAAAGTCATTTGGGGTATTTTTAGACCAAAGGAAATACGGTGGGGAAAGAGATGACAAATAAGATATTTGAGAAGTAATGGATTTCTGGCAGATAATATAAAAGAAAGTTTCAAACAACGTTTCGATTGTAAATTATTGTCCATCACCAGGGTAATTCTGAGAGTATCTACCACTCTGATATAAATATTTATTCCTCCTATCTTCAATGTCTATCTTTTTATAAATTCTTAAATCCAAATATTATTTTTCTGACACCAACACTCAATAATGTGGCCTTGCGAAATCGAATAAATCTTTAGCATAAAAATGAAAATATCGTTTATATTTATGTATATTCTTACTCTTAACATAATATTTTATGTTAGGAGTATTGACGATGTTTATTTACAAAATTTAACAGTCAAGAACAACGTTATTAAACTCTCGCGGTCAAGCAATAAAAATATTCAAGTTTGATTTATAGTGTAAGATGTCGAACTTGTGTTTTCAGTGGCGTATTTATTAGATCGGGCTCGCGGAAGAATCATAGATAACGATTTGATAATATCATTTTTTTCAACTATTTTTTATTGAGACCGGACTGGTTTCGCCTTATAATGGACATCTTCTCTATTTTCAGACTGGTCGAATACGGGCAAATAAGGCCAGAAAAGGCCAAAAAAGACCATGAAATGAAAATTTCATCAAAAAAGGGTCCAAATTCGTCGAATATGAACAAAGTAGCCCAGAAAAGGATGAAAAAAGGTACAAGGTGCAATGCTTGTTGAAATAGATTCAAAATTGTGGGAAATGGCCAAGTAAGGCGAGAAAGGCCAAAAATGTAGAGTTCGTCAAAAAGGGTCGAAAACCGTCAAATAAGCCCATAAAAGGTAAAAAATGCAAAAAAATAAAATAAGGCCTAAAAGAGGGTCCGAAATTTTTGAATGTGGCCAAATAAGGCCCATAAAAGGCAATAAAAAAAAAAAAAAAAGGAAAATAAGGCAAATTTCGACTAAAAGGGTCAAATCAAAGGGTCGTAGCCAAATAAGGTCTAACAAAAGAAAAAATGTAAACTTCTTCAAAAAGGTTTCAAAATCGTCAAATATGGTCAAATTAGCTGAGAAAATGATAAAAAAGGTACAAAATGCAATTTTTGTCAAAATAGGTTCAAAATCGTCAAAAATGGTCAAGTAAGGCAAGAAAAAGCCAAAAATGTATATTTCGTCAAAAAAGGTTCTAAAATCGTCTAATATGGCCAAATAAGGCCCGTAAAAGGCAATAAATGGCAATACATTAAACAAAGGAAAATAAGGTAAAGTATAGCCTTAAAATATTCATAATCGTCGAATATGGCCAAATAACGCCCATAAAAGGTAAATAAAGTAAACAAGGCAAATTTCGTCAAAAAGGGTCCAAATCGTCGGAACCCAAAAAAGGCAATAAAAGGTTAAAAAAGATGGATTTTTTTACAAAACAGTGGTAATAATGGTCGAATATAAGCTATTGCTGTTTACCAAAATATAGGAAAATAATAAAAACAGTTTTCAAGTAGTACGTGATTGTTAAAAATGACGCTCAATCAATTGGTTGTTATGGCGAAATTGGTAAACGCGCTACGCCCGAATAGTGTGGAGGTTTCGGGTATCGGTAAGAAATTATTTTTTTAATTTTATGTTTCCATATTATTTGAAGATTGTCAATATTGATTAAAAAATCTAAAAAAAGTTATTAAATTAACTAACTCACTAAACATCACGCCATTCCCCCGAAGACGTAGGCAGAAAAGACACACACTCTTTGCTTCATTCAAATTCATACATCTTCTAACATACTCTTCTGTTATTATGACTCTTCACATGGCCCGATTCAAGTATTTGATTCACTTGATCACGCCATGTCCTTCTCGGGCGTACTTGACTTCTTTCATTCTATTTCGCACCCTATTTTCTAATAAACAGAGTAAAAGCTTTGAAAGGCAATTTTGATTTTAAAAGATCTTTTAGTTTGGTTGGGTATTGTAGCTTCAAATCCAAAACACAATTTTGAATGAAATAGCCCGGGGGCTTGGGTATTTTTTTGCCACGACACTGCAGACTTTCAATAGACACGTATTTATATATATCTCAATCGAGCTTTAGCGCAGCTGACGGGAATCATCAAAATAAATAAATTCGGAAGAATCAACAAAAACAACCCTAGTAAATAAAGAAGCAAATGACACCTGGAAGTTGTTTTTCATGTGATGCCGCACTAACTGTCCGGACTTGGCAACACTATGCAACATAACTATGGCATCATCCAATAATGTTGTGATGATTTAGGAAGTAGAGAGGGGAAGGAAAAGAGAAGAGGATGGTTCGAAAACATCTGGCTATTCAGATGTGGTCACCAAACGTCGCCAATGCTATTCAAAGTAACTTTTGATTTAATCAGGGTCATAAAGACAGTATTTTTGCAGAAAGGTGCATCTCGTTTAAATTGTGCCCAAAAATTTTCTTTTGAAAAATCGGTACCTACTTTTAAAGTCACAACCTCTCCGTCCAATGCCAAGGAGCTCACCGCTCTGGCACGCAAACACAATATTTTTAACATAATGATAATATTATCTTATTTTAATGGAAGCAATTGAACGGGATTTTTAATTTTTGTTACCTAAACTGAATGCTGTAATAATTTTATTTATTAACTTTTTGTTTCTTAAGTCATTTTTTTTACATTACCTACCTCACTAGGTCATAAGAACCTGTTCTGAGGTAGGTGACAGTGAGTACAAGTAGAAAAATTAAAATATGTTGATATTCGTTACACAATGCTAGATGATACAACAGACACTAACTCTCTTGATACATTGATTATTCCATATAAGATACATTGAAAGTAGGTAAAGTTGCAAGGCACTAAATCCTACAATTAATGACAGTGGATACGATACAAATATATATACCTTCGTACATCGTAACAATCCTACAATTATTGATAGTGAATACATTACCTAAAAAAAAAATAGTGGAGTTAAAAGAATTATATTATTTTAGAATTATGATGAAATATTTATAAAATATCGTGTTATTATGTAAGAGAAATATCCCTGAGGTGTTTGTGCGATAAAACCACGTATGACCGCGTCAAAAATGTGGATATTCGGAAATAATGCAAGGCTGATGTAAGCGTATTAAATACAATTAAGAACGGGACGCTAATAAGGAGTGTGAAAAGAATATATGACGCGAAAGTGAATGGAAGAAGACGTTGGGGAAGCCCGAGGAAGACATGACACGATCGAGTGAATAAAATACTTGATTCGGACCATATCAAGAGTCAGAATAACAGAAAAGTATATTTGAGACGATCTATGAATACGATTGTGCGCCAAGACAGAGTTGTATGGCGGTCCATTCTTTCTGCCTACCTCTGCGAAAAACGACGTGATGGTTAAATTAGTTAGTTTCCTTATTTTTGATTGACAATAATTATTAAAATTATTTTGAAATCACGTCGGTAAAAGACAAACTTCGTAAAAGTATTTATCGACAGTTTGGATACATCGGCAACACCCAGTGCTTGTTTTCCCCGAGAAATGTATTTATTTTAGCACATACTCGTACATGTTGCCACTATCGAAAATCCAATTCATTACAATCGTGAGTCTTCTCATCCGACTATATGTCTATGGTTTATAGCTTTCTATATTTGTCCGTGGCCTTGAACAAAATATGTCTGTGAACGCGTCAACAACTTCAAGAAAAAAACTATTTTCCCTATCTTAACCTTTCTTCGTATGTGGTATCATTATTGTATATAAAGTGCTCTCTGTGTAATTCAGAAAAATTAAAGACTCTTTTCGTAAGTTTCACGATTAAAAAACCACCATAAAACGAGTCAGAGAATTTTTATATCCCGCTAAATTAGTTTCGGAAAAAAATCATCCAGCGTAACTAACAAAACGTAACTTCGCGTACCAAATAAGCCATGCTTCAGGTCTACGTGAATTATAAGTTTGGTTTTATTTGTTTTTTCCTTCTTCTATAATGTCCTTAATGCGTACTTACTTAAAAGCATTTTATATTTATAATTAACTATCTTTTATTGTTTGTTCTGCTTTAGAGCTTTTGTGTTTTTATTGTTTAACATTGTTTGGAAGTACTAAAACATTATGAGCTTCAGTTCATAATTTTTTTTTTCTAAGACTTATCTCTTATCTTAACTATATAATTGCTCTTATAAGTAATTTCTTAAAACGAACTGATATTTTTTTAAATGATGCATTTCGAAATCTAACCTTTTTGTTTTCTTTATATTTTTTTTAATAACTAATACCGCACAAGAGTCCCAACTGCTCCCAGCCGTCTAGAGCCAGCGTGACTATGGCATCCCTAATCGGGGTATGTTGTAAGGCTGAAGGTAGTGGGGAAGGGAAGGAGATGGGAAAGAGGAAGGTCGAGAAGTACCTGACTATTCAGATCTGGTCACTAAACAAGGCTAAAGCCATTTTAAGCAACGTTTCGATTATGTGTCTTCCACCAGGGCAATACTTAAAGTATCTACCACTCTGACCTAAGCTTGTCTATCAATGTACCACGCTTTTATTTCGGGAATCATACTTTCTGGGGTCTCAAAAATTTGGTATTCAGATCTGGTCACTTAACAAGGCTAAGGCCATTTTAAGCAACGTTTCGATTATGTGTCTTTCACCAGGGCAATACTTAAAGTATCTACCACTCTAACCTTAGCTTATCTATCAATGTACCATGCTTTTATTTCGGCAATCATAATTTCTGGGGTCTCATAAATTTGGTATTCAGATCTGGTCACTAAACAAGGCTAAAGCCACTTTAAGCAACGTTTCGATTATGTGTCTTCCACCAGGGCAATACTTAAAGTATTTACCACTCTGAACTAAGCTTGTCTATCAATGTATCATGCTTTTATTTCGGGAATCATACTTTCTGGGGTCTCAAAAATTTAGTATTGTATTAGTTTGACTAAAATTATGACTTTTTTTGGATTTATTTCTGGCTTTAGGTCAAGGGAGTGGAAAGTAGAAGGGAATAGTGAATTGTGATAAACTTATCAATTTAATACATGTTTAAAGAATCTATATACTTCGGACACTCAAACGAAAAAATACAAATTTTTTAAAAAAAAAGGGGATGCGGTACAGGGCCAAAATTGGTATGGATTTTTTTACCCTATCATTATTCGAATGCGCAACTTTTGAGACGCTTGACGTATTAAACAATTACGCAGCATCCCCAAAGACGACGTAGGCCCTCAGATAAATTATTTCCCTCAGTTCTTTCTGGGTGGAATTAATGTTAAAAAAAACACACGTTGAACAAAATTTTTGGTTGAACAAGATTTATTCACATTCAAATCGAAGCTCGGGATCACAGGGACCTACCTATGCGGGTTTTGAATATAAGATAGGCCCCTGTGATCCTAAACCTCTGAAATCCCTTTACTAAGTAGAATATACTACGATTTTTTTTTAAATTCTAGCTATGTTTTAATTCTTACTGTGCGTAACTCAGAGCAATAATATACCAGGAGGAATAGCTTGTGTAGTCAGTATTGTAGATTTTTTCCTGACTCGAGCATGGCTATGGCTTGGATATTTATACATCCATTCAAAGTACATGTTGACATAATGTTTTGTTTATTTGTATAACAACTTTTTCACAGTATTTTTAAATATTTTTTTGAACTTTTTGTTTCTTACATTATTTTTTGGATTATCTACCTCACTAGGTCACAAGAACCTGTTCTGAGGTAAGTGACAGTGAGTACAAGTAGAATAATTTTTAAAAAAATGACGATATTTGTTACACAATGTTCTAGTTTGTCATGGTGAAGAATTTCAAGTGCTATTTTAGGAGGTCTTCAATTTCCTTGCGGTCCTTACTCATTAGCCATGTAGTAATGTTTTGATCAAAGGAATACATAATATTATTAAAACGTATTGTTACTAACAAAAATATAGGATACAACCTCAAAAACCATTAAGTTGTGTAGCATAACAAAATTTAGTGGGTTTAGTCGCCGGAAAGGAGACGGAATGCGTGCTTACGTACCAAAAAGTGGTGCGATATTATGTGACAGCTTGTCTTATCTCTTTCTCTCACGGTTTACGACGTAAAACCCAGTAGAACATGATTTATCGTAAATTTGTATAGGTTGGGTAAAAATGTATAGTTCTCTCTCCAAAAATATTCTTGTTCTGAAATTCGGAATATTGTAAATTAACATCTGCAATAATCTGTCGGTATTTAAGCCTTTATCTTTATTTCAGTTTACCTAATATCAATACACGTGTTACATTATGATACTTACGCCATTTCCAAAAGCAATAATAACCATGTATTTAATGTGAAACTGCCAAGCGGAATACATAATTAAATTGAATATTAAAATAAATAATGCATGCACATGCGCGATGTTAAAATAAAGGGATAGCGATTAATATACAAAATCGCTTGCTAACTTTCAACACGTAAAGAGTTTTCTTTCACAAAACCTCAACTCTCTCAAACGAGGTTCCTTAAACAGGAAGCCTGTAACTATTACAATTTAATGTGCAAAGTCGTAATTTTTAACATCTATATACAACGAATTTCATAGATTCTACTTATCATAAATTTTTTTTTTTAAATCAAAGATTTTCTTTAAATTATTACCAAATAAAATAATGTCAGTACATTCTTATGAGAGTTAACGTTTCAAAGTTTGAGCTTATGTTAATATAAATATTCAAATTTTAAAACTTAGCTTTTCAAATCTTCACCTTCCTATAGTGTTTTTTTAGCAGGCATTATTCTATATTTGAAATGGGTAAATTAAAGTGACTTATTTTTTTTTCTTGGCAACTCAAGTTACATCAAGTGATAAAAACAACTAGTAAATAAAACATACCTGTCAAAACTTTATTGCCTGTGTTTAGCACATTAAATTTTTTTGCCTTAAAATATTGAGGATAAGTTTGTATCTTTTATCTCAATAGAAAAAATAGAAAATACCGAAGTACAAATAACCTGACAATATATTTTTTTACCTACTCCCATCACTAAAACGAAAAATTCTGCTTGTTAAACTTAGCTAGCAGAGAATCTAACTAGCCACACTTGAAAACCCGACGCTTTGGACCACTTGGCCACTAAATGTATGTTATTTCAGACGATTGATGTTTAAATACAAGCGTAATCATTTATAATAGTGGTTTATGTCTTGAGTGTATTGAAAACAAATAGTGTTTCAATTCTTAAAAGAATTCAAAACATATTGTAACAACCAGTAATTGATAAAATCTTGAAATGGTTGCCAATATTTTCAAATGAAGTAAATTTTATTGAGTACCTAAGAAATATTGATACAATACTTGATTTATTAAATGTGCAAACTGACGGATCATATTTGCGACCGTCGCGCATGACGCACGCCGTCAAAATATCATTCGTGATACAGCGCATCGATCGGGTTAATAGCATTCTTACCCCAGTTTTTTTCAATATTTTCAAGTGACTTTTCCGGTTATGAGAAATAGGGATATAAGTCATTTTTAGTATTTCAATGGCCTGTACTTTGTAATAAATATCTAGGTCTTGAAGTTAATGCACGTTTTAATCCTTGGCTGATAACTGTCGCCGGGTAAAATAAAAATAAAAAACATTTATTCTGATGTCGTTATAATGGCGGGTGCGTGTTATACGCTCGGTCGTAAAACGTCGAAATTGGCGATAAAAATCCTTCAAACCGCTGTAAGTTGCGATGTAATTTTGCGCGAACATCTTATTTTGGCATCGTTAAGGGTATTCGACATACTTTAGTTTTCACCTAATTGAAGACATTTTTGGGTATTTTTTCGAAATTGTAGATTTTTTCGACTCTTAGAAAGTTTTGAATTTATGATTTTATAAAAATTTTAAATTTTCAGAACGTTATGATTTTTATGAAATTTTTAAAATTTTAGAATTTCTAGATTTTCAGAATTTTTTGAATTTATGATTATTTTTTAATAATAAAATTTTTAAATTTTCAGAACGTTTTGATTTGTATGAATTTTTTTAAATCTTAGAATTTTTAGATTTTTAGAATGTTTTGAATTTATGAATTTTTTGAAATTTTAGAATTTTTAATTTTTCAAATGTTTTGAATTTTTAATGTTAGATTTTTTAAAAATCATTTTAATAAGGCTTAGAATTTAAATAGAGTACGCTAAATGCAGTAATTTTTTTCAAGTATTATATCGATTCCTTGGAATAACAAGGTTCCATCTGACACCGCACTACTATGCGATAATAAACTCTAAAGTAGCTTTCTAAAGAATTTACTATCGCATGACATTACCGCGTTAGATGAAACCTTGTTTTTTCCAAAGGGTAGGAATGCTAGAATTATAAGAGAGAATATCCGAGAAGAATGCGCAAAATAAATAAAGACGCTTATATGGTTTGAACCTTGGAGTAACGATATAAGGAGGTATGGCTAATATTTTTACCCAACCTATACAAATTTGGGATAAATCACTTTCTCCCGGTTTTTACGTCGTAAACCATGAGTGAGAAAGAGACAAGAAAAGTCGTCACATAATAGAGCAGCACTTCTAAGTATGTAAGTATATTCTCCGTCCGCGCTAACTTTACATTATCGAGTCGCATAACTTACATCAACGGATTTTGAGGTTATTTCCTATATTTGTGTTGATTAAAATACTTGCAGTTGTTATACAAATAAATCGAACATGATGATGATATGTTATATGCGTGAATGTTCAAATCAGACCCAACAAAGATTATAAAACTATCACTTTCACTTTTCAGAGGTATTTCTACAGTTTTAAATATTTTTGACCGAACTTTAGAATTTTCACATTTTTAATGAGATAAAGACAAAAAAATCAACAAAAAGCTTCCATGTTTTTCCAGGCAAACTTTCTGTTATTAGTGTTTGTATGATATTTTTACTTTATTAATAATTTTATTGGTGTATTGATATTGTTTTACTTAATGCGTTAAAATATGTTTTTTGAAAATATCCGAATTCCATGTGGGCGGTAAGTAATAGGCTATCCAACATCGTGTAATATATCTTTATCTCTTTCTGTCGAGTCAGTATAAAGTCAACCGTCCTGACTACACTGTTTTGCAAAAGTCTTTTGTCCATGTCCTCCAAGGTTTGAACACTTACAGCGAGTTGACGAATATAAGTAGTTTTGGAAAGTGAGTGATGCACAAGTGAATGAAAAATGGTGCTGGAGATGTCCAAGGAAGACCTGGTACGTTCAAACGAACCTGATTTTTTATAAAAGCTCAATTTATGACAAGAGAAATTTACATTACATGAGTGATATCGAATACAACTTTATTGAGTAATCAGCATTATACATTTGTGGAGGTGATTACAGCGCCCTTGAGGTGATTTTTCACAAAAACGGCGCTATACAAATCATCCAAATATTATTATTATTATTATAAATAGTAGTGTTGGGAAAAACTTTAATGTTTTTTAATGCTCTACGAATTGCTAGTTCATTAAAATGAAACCTTCGCAGTGAACACTTCAATTGAAGTCGAACTCACAAAAAAGAGATTTGAATTTATCCAATTATTTGTTCAGTTCTTTTTGGAACCGGTTCCTTGATATTTTTTTCGAAAAATACTAGCAAAACAAAAGTACTAGTCGGTAGAGATTTGAAATTGAAAAGAACTGGAACCGGTTCCTTGCCCAAAAAAACACGTTCCTTTGGATCGACCTACTTTGAAGTCGAACTTCAATTGAGTACTTCTTTGTAATCGAAGTACTTTTTTGTAATCTAACTTCCATTGAAGTATTAGTTCAATGAAATGAAGTTTGAACTGCTAAAATGAAGTAGTTCTTTCAGAACTGGCACAGCGCTAATAAATACAACACAAATAGTAAGGTACTACTGTCATAATTAGCTAAAATACTTTTTTGTGTAATGATGAAGGACTAAACTAGCAGAGAAATTAAACCCATGACGTCTAGGTGGGACCCGTCGAATTTTACGATTCGGCTACTAACCGGTCAAAAATCTTCAAGGCATTTACTTCTAAATCAAGAGTGAGAGATACAATCAGCCGAGGGTGATGAGAGTCCAGCAATCAAAATAAGAATATTGGTTGAAAAGACTTAAGCTGTGCTTAGTGATCAAAGTAGCTAAGTACTTCCCAACCTTCCTCTTCCCTTTCGCCATCCTTCCTCACTTCTTTCAGCTTTACAACATTCTACAAATCAGAATTGTCACATTCTCACTGTGTGTCTCCAGGACTATCAAAAACAAAATACAAAATGAAACGACAAAACAATAAGAAAACATAACTATTAAATTTGAATAATATCCGTGGTCTTATACAAAGTTATTTTTTCATTTTAGATTGCTTTCTACGAAAAAAATAAAAACAAATACATTTATAAACATTTGACGGTCTCCATAGTCGAGTGACGGCCTCCATAGTCGAGTGGTAAGACGCTCGACTACGAATCCAAAGGTCGCGGGTTCAAACCCGGCCTGCGCCAATAACTTTTGTTCAATCAATATGTTTCATAACACATTTAATTCATATAAAAATAATAAAGGTATATTTGCGGCACGTTCCGGAGTGGTAGATACTCTAAGTATCACCCTGGTGAAAGACCACCATTAAAATGGCTTTAGCCGTGTTTGGTGACCGGATCTGAATAGCCAGGTACTTCCCAACCTTCCTCTTCCCGATCTCCTTCCACTCCCCAGTACCTTCAACCTCACAACATACCCTATTTGGGGATGCCATAGTCTCACTGGCTCTAGACGGTCGAGAGCAGTTGAGACTCTTGTGCGGTATTCATAAAAAAAAAGTAAATAAATAAATTAAAATAACATTAAAAATTCACGATCTCTCGTTTTACAGACCAACCAACTCTGCCACCTCGACTACTTTTTACTGAGAGCTTTTTATCTTAGGCATAATATTTCTGTGATAGAAATATATTGTTCAAATAATTAATATCACAATGGATCGTTAATCTTTAAAAACATGGATTCTGTTTCACTATCTACGTTTGATAGTACCTATACAACAGAACACTATGGCAATGTAAAGAGAAAAAAGTGGTTTAGCTCGTTTAATTCAGGTAATAATATGTTTGAGATAAAAGGTGTCTAACATTTCTGTAAAATTAGTGTTACAAAATAAACAAAAATCGATCTCAATTTCCAGTGACAAAGCTCGAAAAATATCTTTAAATGCGAAATTTTCACAGTAGGGAAAAAGCTTTTACAGGATATGATTTTTTTACCACTGTGCGCAATAGTTTTAATAAGTCCTTTTCGTAAAATTTCCAGAAATATCGCAAATATCGTCGTTTCGGTTTGTTTAACTTTGTCATTAAAAAAATCACAGTCACAATTTACAACTCCATTTTTATTATTGTCAAACAATTCTTTTCTTGTGTAATGACAGAGAATTAAACTAATTTTGAATTATCCAAAATAGAGCAATGAGAATTATACTTGGGCGAAATAAATAATCAAAAGTAACTGAAATGTCAGAGGAACTAAATTGGCTAAAAACAGTAAAACAGATGAAAACATTAAACACATTGATGTTTATACATAAAATGAAGAACAACTTGTTATCAAAATATTTTTCTGGCAAAATTATCTACAATGTTGATATTCACAAATTTAATATGAGGACATGCAAAGAAATCAGACTACCAGAAAACAATAAAGCCGACACACAAAATAGCTTACCATATGAAGGGATGAAATCTTATAATGCGCTGCCGGAAACCATCCAAATTATGCCAATCAGTAAATTCAAAATAGCCCGTATGAACTATTTAAAATACATATAAATCGAGGTAAAATATTATAAAGTCAAAAATAAAATGAAATAATTGGATACTTTGTAAACTTTAATGTACAAATAACTAATATAAAATAAATAAAACACAAATTAATTCAAAAGATGATTTTTTTTTTACTGCTTTGAAATCATTATGTTAAACGTGAGTAAACAATACGCAGAGTTTCATATTGAATATTATTATGAGATGACATTTTCGGTGTAGAATTGATTATTCTTGCGTTTTTTTGTAGATTCTGCGTTCACTTATTCGTTTTAATTTAATTATTGCTAACAATCTTAAATCCGCTCCGCGAAATTAGCAGAACTGTTTTTTGTCTGACTTTTGTACGTCGATATTACTAGGCGTTTCAGCTGGCAACTTCACTTCCATCACGTGCTATGTTACTTTGAAATGCACATTTGACCGGTTTGCAAAGCTAGGTAAAACTAGTGATTTGATCAAATCTTACCCGTATTAATATCCCCAGATGTAAAATTACTGACTTATTTGACCTAAATTCTTTTCTTTTGACATTTTTCGCAATATGGCGGCATTCAGAGATTCGATTTAAGTGGATCAAATACTCCGCTTTTAAAATAACCTTCAATTGACAGCTATCTCCATTTGATTTGTATATTTTTTGTAGTTTTCTTCGTTTGTAAAACATAGTTATAAAACATAATGTGGCAATCGGAAAATTCTGCTTTAGTTGAAATAAAGTTATCTGACATTCAACGGCTTAAGAAGAAAAAACGTATTAAGGGTCAACACCAAAAAATACACACTGTTTGGCTTTCTAGTACAAGCAAAACTATAAATGATTTATCTGTTAATTATATAGGGTAGTTATAAATATTTGTTTGTTTGTTTTTGTATTTTTATTTAGATGAATGCAAAGATTATTATTTTTCACACATCTAGTAAGAAAAAACATTTTTACATTTCATAATTATAGAACAAAGCATATAAGGATCCTATACAGCAGATATAAATAGAAATCTTAGTAATCTTAAGAATTATAGGTTTTTTCTTAACATATTCAGCACAAATCCTACGAAAAGTGCCAAGACTTGAGGCTTCTTTTGAGGCGTTTGGAAGACTATTAAAAAGTTTTTGGCCTTTAAAAACCAATTAAAAAAGCCCAACCTTTCCAGTGAATACGATTCTTAAAAAGTTATATTTTAAATTTATTATGAAATCCATACTGGAGTTTTAGGTAAAACGTTCGAAAATGCCTTTGTTAGTTTTTAAACTGCACGTTTTACTGACATTTCAGTATGTTTTTCATAGAGTTTAAATGATCACAGTCACAAAAATGTATTCACTGGAAACCTCAGACATTTTAACTAACTTCTCATAGAAAATTTGCATATAAATCATTTGTCGTATTGCTTGTATTAAAATGCTACAATGTGACGTTTAGCGTCATTATTGAGTGCTTAACCTTAATTATTGTGGATAAAGTTACTCGAATTTAAAACGATGTATTTCTTTAAATCCTTGACCATTTGTTTTTGTATTCTGTTTTTTTTCCAATTTTTTACAGGAGATTTTCTAGTTTTTCGTAAGAAAAAAGATTTTCCTCAGGAACTGATATTGTTATTATTTAGTTTCAGGATTTTTTAAAGCACGGACTAGTACGAAATATCACATTGAGAGTGCCAAAAAATCTAATCAATTCTCGGATCCATTTTTTCAAAAAGTAAAAAAAATGGATCAAAGAATAAAATCCATGATTTGTTTTACCACAACTCCAGGACGCTCATCGTCATTAACATCTTCTCGGCCTTCTGTAAAGTGCTTATACCACTTATAAACACTTTTTTGAGACAACGTAGACTCGCCAAATGCCACAGTCAACATTTTAAGTGCGTTGGAGCAATTAATTCCATTTTTAACGCAAAATATATTACATATTCTTTGATCCATTTTTCTCAAAAGTAAAAAATCGAAGAACACACAAAAACGTGACTAACCTTTCCAGTTGTCAAAAACAAACCACTAATCCAAAATGGCTGATAATGCTAACATATGATAAACATATGTGTACCAACATAGCAAAAAAAAAAACGATAATCGAATGTACACAGCCCGCGAAAATTCAAAATTCACCTTTTCTTTTGAACAGGCCATGTATATACGAGTCGTATATATAAAAAAAATACTTTAGTGCGGTATTCGTTATGAAATTAATAAAATGAGTCTTGTTACCAAACACGTCTAATGCCATTTCAAGCAACCCTTTGATTATGAATGGTGTTCTTTCGCCAGGACGATGATGAGTTCATCAAGCTCAGCGGATAACCGACTTTTTCCCTTTTCAATACAAGTCATACTTAGAGTGAAAAGGTCTGTACTTATGTTTTCCTAGGTCTTTTTAATATAATGGTTTACAGCTTTATTAATCAGATAAAAATTAAACATAATGCAATTAACAAAAAAAAAAAATGATATCATCTTCGTTCTGAACCCTCCGAAGTCTTTTAAATCTCCGGCCAGAAATAGCAGGCGATTTTAGTGTTTATTTACGAAGACTGTTAAATCAAATGGTTACGTTTTTTTCTTTCGATATTTAGTTTCATTTAAATTCTTAGCTATTTCCACACTACGCACGAAAATAATAGATATGGGACTACAAAAGAAGAATGGATGAAATTACTGAAGAAAAATTCAAGCTGTAACAATCATCTTAGTTATATTCAAATTCCAAGCGTATTGATCTGTTCTTCGATCTCGAATACTTTCTTGTTCTAGCATCGCATCATCCCTTACTTATTAGGGAGATGAACGCTATTGGTCTAAATTCACCCCCGCCAATCTAAGTTTATAGATGTGACCCCTAGAAGAGATATTCACAGTTGTGACGGCCTGTAAAAGGTCATGTTTCAGCTCTAGAGAGCAGTCTTTTTACCCCCTCACGTGCCTTTCAGTCTCCTCTACCAGGACTGACACAAGAACCCTTAGTAAATGGTTGCTTGATGTGCAGTGGATCCAGAATCGACGCAACCCCTTCCCCTCCTTTAACCCTCCTCTGCCAAGGCTGACACGAGAACCCTTAGTAAATGGTTGCTCGATTTACAGTGAATCCAGTGTGACGGCCCTCCTGTAACCCTCTGCTAAGACTGACACGAGAACCCTTAGTCAATGGTTGCTCAATGTACAGTGGATCCAGAGTAACGACCCTCCAGTAATCCTCTGCCAGGACCTACACGAAAACCCTTAGTTATTGGTTGCTCGATGTACAGTGAATCCAGAGTGACGGCCCTCCTGTAACCCTCTGCCAGGACTGACACGAGAACCCTTAGTTAATGGTTTCTCGATGTACAGTGGATCCAGAGTGACGGGCCTCCTGTCCCCCTCTACCAGGATCGACACGAGAACCCTTATTTAATGGTTGCTCGATGTACAGTGGATCCAGAGTGACAGCCCTCCTGTAACCCTCTGCCAGGATCGACACGAGAACCCTTATTTAATGGTTGCTCGATGTACATTGGATCCAGAGTGACTGCCCTCCTTTAACCCTCGGCCAGGACCGACACGAAAACTCTTATTTAATGGTTGCTCGATGTACTGTGGATCCAGAGTGACGGCCCTCCTGTAACCCTCTGCCAAGACCGACACGAGAACCCTTATTTAATGGTTGCTTGATGTACAGTGGATCCAGAGTGACTGCCCTCCTTTAACCCTCGGCCAGGACCGACACGAGAACCCTTATTTAATGGTTGCTCGATGTACAGTGGATCCAGAGTGACGGCCCTCCTGTAACCTTCTGCCAGGATCGACACGAGAACCCTTATTTAATGGTTGCTCGATGTACAGTGGATCCAGAGTGACTGCCCTTCTGTAACCCTCTGCCAGGACCAACACGAGAACCCTTATTTAATGGTTGCTCGATGTACAGTGGATCCAGAGTAACTGCCCTCCTGTAACCCTCTGCCAGGACCGACACGAGAACCCTTAGTTAATGGTGGCTCGATGTACAGTGGATTCAGAGTGACGGCCCTCCTGCAACCCTCTGCCAGGACTGACACGAGAACCCTTATTTAATGGTTGCTCGATGTACAGTGAATCCAGAGTGACAGCCCTCCTGTAACCCTCTGCCAGGACCGACACGAGAACCCTTAGTTAATGGTTGCTTGATGTACGGTGGATCCAGAGCGGAGGTATCTTTTAGAAGTTTCTTTGGGAGGACTGATACAGGTGTAACTTGTATCTCAGTGAACCCAGGAAAGGAAATACAAGTACACCGAAGCTATTGTGCAAATAGTAAGGTAGAGATATTATCTATTTTACGACCAGAATGTCAAGTGTTTATTTGAATTAATATATTGTCTTGTCATTGTAAATTGAACTTGCAAACTGATTGTACCCCGAACAATAAAAACTAATTGTGTTTACTGTTAAAATTGTGTAATAATTTAAATAACCCTTTACAAAGGTCGCCCATCGCGGAGCTTTATTTATTAAATTCATATAAAACAAGTTGTCACGTAAAATAAGCCTTACAAAGCTAATTAAATAAATAAACATTATAAAATGTGTTGTTTCTTGTGTGTATTAATGCTTGTCTTTCTCGAAATTCTAAATTCTTTACAAACATATTCCTAACTAGATGTGAATGATGGCTGAAATCTTTAAGTTCAGAATTGGTATATGTATATATATTCTACTCTTAGAATTGCTGAAATCAGACCTTTCTGATTCTTTTATAGATTACTAAAGATGGGTGATAATCTGTTAGTTCATTCCTTGAGTAAACAATGGTCCAAATGTATTTTGCATGCTGTATTTCAAACAATAACTTTATTAAAATAAAACTATTATTTATTATTCATTTTGATGCCGACCATGCCTCGTTTTTATTTTTACTTCATCAAAGTTTTATAATATTTTTAAACTACACTTTTAAATATTAAAACAATTATTACTCAAAAAAAAAACTAGAAATCAATAATTTTTAAATTGATAAACTCTTGTTTAAAAATATAATTAACCAATAAAATTAATGTTATTTTAAAAGTTAATTCAAAACGGGTGGTTATGAAATTTAAAGATTACATTAATACTAGTTTTTGTCCATGAAAAATCACCTGATCCAACATGACTTGTTAATAATAGTTACTTCAATCCACCCATTTCAAATAATATACAATATCTACTGCTAAAATAAATTATACGTAGATACTTTTTTAGGCAGGTTTTAGGCAAGATTTTAAAAGATAATTTCAATTAACATCAGTGCCAAATTTTAAAAGTTCACTCTCAAATAAACGTATGTACTAACAAGGGAATTATTAATAGTACATTTTTTATTATAATATTTATTTTATGGCTTACATTTCTATCTAAGACATTAAAAATATTCTAACACAAAATTAAATTATACCAACCTTAAGTGGTGAAAAAAAACCCAGTTGGGTGTAAAACGATGGAATCCAACCCCAAATTGACGGATAAAAAAACAGAAAAGATCTACTATCTTTTTTATTATCGCACAGAAAGCATTCTTGATTCAATTTTTTAAAAAGTATTTTTCCGTGTCATTTTTTTGAAAGTCTCTTTTGGCATACAAATATTTCTGGGCAAGCACACAACTTATGTTCGTTGTTTTATAAACTCTTAAAATTAACATTTTCGTATTTAAAAGGTAAATGATTATAACGAGGCAGACCTTTTGCCATTAAAACGATTCGTCGCTGTGAAATTTAATTATTCAAGTCCATTAAATAAAATTCAGTGGTTATCTTATTACTTGCCACATTTTTTTGTAAAAAGTAAAAAACATTTTCTGTGGTGTGAGAGGGTGTTTGGATCGGATTATTAAAATTAATTTAGGACGAGAAACAATTCTCGAATTAATATTTTTTCTCCATTGATCTGCTTATTTCACTCCATGACAGGCATGCTTCAAAATAAATAACTGTTTTCATCTGGAATTTAAAAAAAAAACCGGATATGTGGATGTTAAAAACGAAAAGTTTTCTGTCTCTCGCCAATGGAATACTAATAGTACCTTTCACTTTTGAATGAGATGCAAATATACTTGTTGGATCCTAAAATCAACACTTTGATGGGTCCAAATCTGATGTTCACTTTTACCCCGTTTCCTACCTATTTCCTATACGTCACTTTGCGACCCTGTCCTGCACTATTGGCATGGCTGTATAAAACATGTATTAATCAGCCAGTGACTTGACCCCCACTCTCGGATCGGGTCGTTCGAACTGTCGACACCGGTCTCCATCACTTGAAAACCATCGCTCCGACAGGGAGGTTCCCTCTTCAACATTATCGCCGGGACAGAGAAGTTGGCCGCTCCTAGCAGACATTCAAAGCAGGTGAGCAAAATGGCGTAATCCTTTTACCATTGTTCTCCATCAGATTATATTTCGAATCATTCACCAAGTAGATCATCGTTTACAGTCCACTCAATTCATCTAAAGTCTTTCCAGAAACCGATTCGCGATTTCTGGATCGAACATTTGGTCCTATTCGAACCGGATTATCGTATTATCGTACTATCGAATTATAGTATTATCGTACTATCGTATTATCGTATTATCGTATTATCGTTTATTGTTTTACCTACTTGGTGAATCGATTTGATTATCTGTTTTCCTAAAACCTCTGTTCCATCGATTCCATTTTTGAAGCTACAAAGTGTTGATTATTATTCCGTGAATTAGTTTTTATTGTCACGTAAAAACGAAAGTCACACACGCTCGATTTTCGTATTTGAATTCCAAGATTCGTTGGTTGTTTTTGCTAAATAATTGTTGATTATTATTCCGTGAATTAGTTTTTATTGTCACGTAAAACGAAAAGTCACGCGCGCTCGTTGTTCGTATTTTGAATTCCAAGATTCGTTGGTTGTTTTTGCTAAATAATTGTTAATTATTATTCCGTGAATTAGTTTTTTATTGTCACGCGAAACAAATTCACCATGTCATTCAAATTTATAATTGTTCATTAAAGGCATTAAATTCGGCTGATATTATAGATAAGAATTATCTACAGGTTAAGTTCAGGTACATCGAGTATGTTAAGCGGGAGTTCATAGAGTCGTACGTGATCCTCGAAACGGCTCAGAATAAAGATTGTGGCATGGAGGAATTACAGAGTCGCCATACATGTTTTATGAAAATGTACTTTGATATCCAAATTAATTATAATTCGTTTTTCCCTCCCATAGAGGATTGTCATTCGGCTAGATTTAACGATTTTAATTGTAACAAGAATTACCCGTCGTTATTAGATTTCTCGCGTAATCGGATAAGTTCAGACGACAATAATTTCGACCTACCGACTGTTGAGAGGTATGTGTCGCCGCCTCCGGTTATTAACACAATTCTATCAACTAGTATCACGCCGCATGTGGAACTAATTAAAAACACCGAGGTGTTAACTAGCTCGAGTAACTCGTCCGTTTTATTATCTACGGCCGTCGTGCAGGCAAGAGATAAACACGGACGTTATCAAAATGTACGCGTCTTATTGGATTCTTCAAGTCAAGCTAACTTCATAACTCATGACTGCTCAATTCGTTTGGGCCTCGACTGTTCTAATCGAAATATTCCTATTCGAGGAATTGGACAGTTGTCGGCCACCGCAGAGAAGGAACAGGTCAATGTTCGGATCCGTTCCCTCTGCTCCAATGAGTATGTTAATGGGGAATTCGTTTTGTTGTCAAGTATTTGTGCAGATGTCCCTAGTTCTCCCATTCGTCGGGGAGACTGGAAACATATCAAAACTTGAATTTAGCTGACCCAAATTTTGAAACTCCATCTGCAATTGATATGTTGTTGGGTGCAGGAATTTTTGCATCTATTCTTCGTTCGGGACGAATGGAAGGTGACCCTACTGAACCCATTGCTCTGAATACAGTTTTTGGTTGGATTTTAATGGGATATGTCGATAATTGCGTGTCTCATCCTATTAATTCATTTTTGACTACTTCAGAATCATTTATTGATACTCGTTTAAAAGCGTGTTGGGAAAACAAAGACCTTTCAATTCATCGTTCGTCGTCATATCGAGAAGAGTCACTCTGTGAAAAGGCATTTTCAACTCAGAATTATAGAAATATTTCGGGACGGCACGTTGTTTCGCTCCCTTTCAAGGAAGAGTCATATCGGAACTTGAGGATTCATATCATTCGGCAGTATCTCGACTGCATCACTTTGAAGATCGATGTTCGCGGAATCCACATTTTAAATCGGCATATATTAAATTCATGACAGAATATGAATTTCTAGGTCACACGATATATGTGACAAGCTCATTAACTTCGTTTGGAAAATATTTTATTCATTATTGTGTAATTAAAGACACTGGTTCTACTAAGAACCTTCGAGTAGTTTTTGACGCAAGTTCGAAAACCACATCAGACCAGTCATTGAATGACATACTTTTGACAGGACTTAAACTTCAACAAGATATTGTGAAGTTAATTTCGAGGTTCAGAACGCATAAAATAGTTTTTACAACAGATATCTGCAAAATGTATAGACAAATCTTAGTTCGTCCGGAGGATAGACCGTATCAACACATTTTGTGGCGTGAATCATCTGATCACGAGATCAAAGAATTTGAATTACAAACTGTGACTTACGAAACTGCTTCTGCACCTTTTCTCGTTGTAAGTACGTTACATCAGCTCGCATTGGACGAGGATATCTAGTTGTCGGTGGCATCAAAGGTTTTGTTAGAAGATGCTTATGTCGACGATATTTTAACTGGAGCTTCTACGCTCGAATCGGCGCGTAAATTGCAACAATATTTGGTGGAGTTGCTTCATCTTGGCGGTTTTGAATTAAGTAAATGGTCTATTAATTAATACATGTATACACTAGTAATTGTTCAGAATTACTTTATGATATTCCAATTTCACATCGGGAATTACTTATAGAATTAAATTCGGATCATGATAGCATTAGGATTTTCGGTATTGGTTGGGATTCGAAAGGTGATTCGTTTTCGTATAGAATCAAAATATCCCAAATAACTTATTCCGAAAATTTACTATTATCAATATTTGTTACGATTTTCGATTCGCTTGAATGGATTTCTCCCGTTACGTTTTCGGCAAAGTGTTTATTACAATGGTTGTAGAAGCCTGGATTGAACTGGGACATTCCAATCCGTGCCGTAACATTGGCTAGCATCGACATTCCGCGCTACATTGTAGAGAGTTTTGATAACAATTATCAATTAGTAGGTTTTGCCGATGCGTTTGAAAAGGGCCATGCCTGTGCTGTGTTGTACATTCGGTCCAAGCACTCGGAGCATAGAGTTAATATTCGCCTTTTGATTGCCAAGTTAAAGGCGGTTCGCGTAAAAACCCTTTCCATTCCGCGATTTGAATTAACTTTTAGATTACGTTTTTTGAAATCATTTAATGACATTTTAAATATTGATAAATTGTTCGCTTTTACGGATTCTACCATCGTTTTGTCATGGATTCATACGCCAACCATGACTTCATGGGATGAAGCCGTCTTAAATAGATTTTCGTCATTAACAAAAATACAACAAGTTACAACTTGGATTGTGAGATTTATTGTTAACATTCAACATAAAGTAGAAGATCGCAATATCGGAGTTGTTATTGTCGAAGAATTATATTCATCGCTAAATATATGGATAGAGAAAGTGCAACAAGTGCATTTTCATAAAAATTTAAACTAAATTCATCATAATTCTTCTCAAGAAATTCATCATAATGCTTATCACGTTCGCAAATTAATACTTTCTTTTGTAGTTTCGGTTGATTTACTTAGAGTGGGTGGGAGATTGCATCATGTCCCTATCACTTCTAATAGTCAACATCCCATATTTCTATGTAATAAAAGTAATCGACTAATTTGATTATTGATTCGTATCGTTTGGTTTATTTGCACGCGGGACCTGGGACGTTATTATTAAGTTTACATGTAACAATTTGGATTGTTCCCGCTCGCAACGTCATTTGTTTACGCCTTAGCAAATGCATAATTTGGTTTAAGGCTCGTCCTTTTAATTTACAACTTGTCATGGGCGATTCGCCACAATCTCAATTTTGTGAAGATTGTCCTTTTTTCAATATTGATGTTAATTTAGGTGTCCCCTTTTTCAATAAAAGAAAGAAAGCGTAGAGGAACAAAAGTGTTAACCACTTATTTGTGTTTATTTATTTGTTTTAAGTACCAAAGCAGTACATTTAGAAATAGTATTTGACTTAACGTCCGCAGCATGTTAAGCGTGTTAGATCGCGTTCCTAGCTGAACGGGGATTATGTTCTAGTCTCACTAGTGACAATGGCACAAATTTCGTCGGTGCTAACAAACATCGAACGGCTCACGAACATCTATCATCTGCCGTTATTATTACGCGTCAAATCAAGTGGTGTTCTCACCTCCCTTCCGTATCTCATTTTGGAGGCATATAGTTGGGGCGTATCGAGGAATGTCATTTTGATCATGATCAAGTCGTGCGTGTAGTGATAGTTAAAAATGCACACGGAACATTTCGTCGGCCAGTTGTCAAAGTTTATCCGTTACCGGTCTAAGTGTTCATCGACCATGACGAGGATATATGTAACCTGGTTTCGTCCCATGAATCCGTGATTGTCAATAGTTTATCTACTTTATTTTATTTCTTTTTTGAATAATGTTATAGTAAATAGATAAAGTAATTATTTAATAGTTTTACGTAGTAGTAAAACCAATTTTTCATTAATGATCGGAGGTGGCAACGCACATTTTCGGAAGTAGGTTGATCGAAATTATTAGATAGAGTTGTGCTAATAATCTATTATTTATATTATTATCCTAGTTTGACTCCTGTTGAGTTTTCGATGCGTACATGTTGAAAATAGCATACGAATAAAAATAAATGTTTTCAAACACGACGACAAGACAGCGATGTGTGTTTTCCGTTTCGAATGAATAACGATGATGTTTTTCCACTATTTTGACAATAACCAAACGGAAGACTCTACTGTGGTTTATTCGAGTTTCAAAGTGAGTTTCCATAGACGTTAAATATCGGTTGCTTCCACAAATAATTAATAATTTTGAGATTATCATTTTCGGTTGTTATGATTTAATTTGTTTATTGACAATAATCGAGAATGTGTGAATCATCGACGTTTGGTAGATAAGAGATTTTCATCTCTTCTCGGGGGGGGAATGTTGGATCCTAAAATCAACACTTTGATGGGTCCAAATCTGATGTTCATTTTTACCCCGTTTCCTACCTATTTCCTATACGTCACTTTGCGACCCTGTCCTGCACTGTTGGCATGGCTGTATAAAACATGTATTAATCAGCCAGTGACTTGACCCCCACTCTCGGATCGGGTCGTTCAAACTGTCGACACCGGTCTCCATCACTTGAAAACCATCGCTCGGACAGGGAGGTTCCCTCTTCAACATTATCGCCGGGACAGAGAAGTTGGCCGCTCCTAGCAGACATTCAAACCAGGTGAGCAAAATGGCGTAATCCTTTTACCATTGTTCTCCATCAGATTATATTTCGAATCATTCACCAAGTAGATCATCGTTTACAGTCCACTCAATTCATCTAAAGTCTTTCCAGAAACCGATTCGCGATTTCTGGATCGAACAATACTCGTATATATTTTTTGAATATCTGCAAGTGAACTAACGCAAGAAAACGAAAAAAATAATTGTGGTCAAATAAATAAGATTAAATAATAGAATTAATTGAAAAGGCTAGATAGAAAAAAAGAGACCGTTTTACGTGATTTTTTTTCTTTGTGTGTTTTTCTGTTTCTTTGAATGTCATTAATATTGTTACAATAAATATTGACAGTTCGGGTATTAGTGCTATTTTTAAATTGTCTTTTATGCACATTCATGTACACCTATTTATATTTACTTAATTTAAAAAATTAGATTTTTTTGTAAATTCATCTGTTTATATTATTGACGGGTTAGTAGCTGAATGGACAAATGCGTCGGTTTCCCCACCCGGGCGTCGTGGGTTCAATTCCTTTGCTATTGCACAAGCAACATCTTTCGCTTATTATGATGGCAGTAAGAGTTTTTCAAATATTGTCAGGTTATTTGTAACCAGGGAATGTTTATCTTTTTTGAAAAAATATTTTTATTTTTTATTTTTCTCCATCACTTAATGTTTTTTTTTTTTTTTAATTTTTACTGAAGCTTGTATTTTTTTTTGGTTTCCACACTTTGTACTGTATTTATTTAAAATGTTTAAATTGAATAACTCTCGATTTTTTTTTTATGAATTGTGTAAAATTGTAGTAAATATCATTCATGTAATGTGAATTTCTTCTGTCTTAAAATGAGTTTTTATAACTCATCTGAATCGCTATGTTGCAAGATATAAAAACAATCAAAAATATACTTCTATATATAAGTATAAACATATTTTTGATATATATATATGACTTTAAATTACATTCAACACCTAGATTCGAACCCGCGACCAAATGATTTAGAGCCCAGAAGCTTACTGCTATGTCTCAGACTTAGAGTAACCTAGAGCCCTAACTTTGCGAAATATTGTAAGGAGTTTATGACTAAGCTTGACCACAGGAGGTATGACGTATATGCTTCCAGCCAATCGGATGCGAAGAAAACCGCAAAGATAAACATTATTCCGTCTTTATCAAAAGATACAAATAATGCAAAGATTGACTAAATATTGGTGTAAGTAACAAGTTGTTTTGTAGGTTAGCATGTAAAATATTTGAGGTCAAACTAAAAAATACAAATTTTTGGATAAATACCTATGGAAACTGATTTTTTTGGTCCTTTGTTACTTCAGTTGAAACAACCAACAACTTCACACATAGCCATATCGTTTTTTTTGTAATGTTGCACTAAATTCACTTAAGTAATTATATATTTTAAGCTTTTTGTCTGTCAATCCGACTGACAAGTAAACTACTGTGAAGTTGGTAATATATTGAAAAATGGCTACACGGCTTTTAGCACGCCCCAAATCATTTGTTCTTAATAACAATTGTTTGTCTCTTTTTCTCATATTTCTATAGAAACGAGCATAAAGAGAGAGCTATATTTTGCGAGTATGAACGATTTGACTCATAATTAGGACGGTCTTTCTACATTGTCACTCTAAGGTCTCAGATGCCATCTTTGATAGATTTATCAAAAAACGTTCGTTTTTAAATGCAAATTTTATACTACGTTGTCTTTAGTCAATAATTAACACGCTTTAACAAAGACGTTTCTTACAAAAGGCAACACAATCGCATTAGCGATAATGAAATATATGGCACGTTCTCAAACCAATAATATATTAGGAGGAATAGATTTGCGATACAGTGTAGTCAGAATTTTTTCATGACTCGGGCGCGGCTAGGGTTTTTATGGACACACCTTTTTACATCCATTCATAGCACTTGTCAACATAATGTAGCGTTTATTTGGGTAACTACTTTTTCACAGTATTTGCTATCAATAAAAATATAGGATGTAACCTAAAAAACCGTCGAGTTTATATAACAAAACGTAGTGGGCGGGATCGCCGGGGACGCGGGAGATGGAAAACATGCTTACATAACTAAAAGTGGTGCTATATTATGTGAAAACTTGTCTTGTCTCTTTCTCTCCCACAGTTTACGATGTGAAACCCGGAGAAAGTGATTTAACGAAAGTATTTGTGTAAAAATATTTAGCTCTCTCTCCATATTATTCTTGCTTTAAGGACACGTTCCAGAGTGGTAGATACTCATATTTACACGCTCTGGTAAAATAGCACAATTCATAATCAAAACTTGAAATGGCTTGAACCGTGTTTGGCGATCAGATCTGAATAGTCAGGTACTTCCTAACCTTCCTCTCTCCCATCTCCTTCCCTCCCCACTACCTTCAGTTTCGCAACATACCCCAATCGGGGATGCCATAGTCCTACTGGCTTCAGGCGGTTGGCAGCAGTGGGGACTCTTGTGCGATATTTACTATAAAAAATAAATATCTCAACAAAACTTTTTACAACCTAAAATAATTCGACATTATCCAGTGGCGGCTCGTGAGTTTTTAGTGTGCTAGAGTGCCAAGATTGAAAAATACGACGTTGGAAGTGTTGTTGTAGCCGAAAATGATTTTTATTTTTTTACAAGATTTTATTTTGTTGTATGAAGATTTTCAGGATTTTTCAGTTTTGGTGGTGCACTGCATGGATTTCCGAAAAATCTTCTTACTAAAAGTTGAAATTTCGAAAAAAATAAAAAATGTTTTCGGCCACAACAACATCAATGATGATGTTATTTTTAAATCTTAGCACTCTAGCACACTAAAAAGTCACGAGCCGCCACTGCATTATACATTAGCCAAGTTTTGTTATGGCGAAGTATTTTTGTAACAATGCTAAAACATTATTTCAATATGAACTTTTCGCAAGGCAGGCCTGTCTTCGTCAATTAATATTTTCATTCGCCCGCACAATAATTTTATTGGTGAGTTTTAGCATAATGAGGAATTTTGTTTATAGTACGAGTAGCAGCGTAACAGACAGTGCTTTTAACCTGTCTTTCGATTAATCAAGAAGATAAGGAAAATATTTTATTTTACTCTAAATACAGGCGTTGAGTTGGGACAGATCTTATTTAGCTCTTATCGTCATTGCGATTTTGCACAAAATAATGAAGATTTTTCTCATGTAAAATTAATTAAAAAAAATTTTCATCTCTTTAAAAAAACTTGATGGTGATTTGTATTTTCAAGCCAAAATATTTTTTTACTAAGACTTCTTTGTTTGTTGAAAATACTAGATATATTTTATTATGTGACGTGGGTAATATGTTCTGACGGCCTCCATGGTCGAGTGGTAAGAAGCTCGACTACGAATCCAAAGGTCGCGGGTTCAAACCCGGCGTTCGCCAATAACTTTTATTTATTTAATATGTGTCACAACACACTTAATTCATATAAAAATAATAAAAAGTATATTTGAGGCACGTTTCAGAGTGGTAGATACTCTAAGTATCGCCCTGGTGAAAGACCACCATTCAGAATCGAAACGTTGCTTGAAATGGCTTTATCCGTGTTTGGTGACCAGATCTGAATAGCCAGGTACTTCCCAATTTTCCTCTTCCCTATCTCCTTCCCCTCCCCTCTAAATTCATCCACACAACATACCCTAATTTGGGATGCCATAGTATCACTGGCTCTAGACGGTTGGGAGCAGTTGAGACTCTTGTGCGGTATTCATATAAAAAAAACAAAAAAAACTGAATTGACAAGTTTTTAAATATCTAAATAATATCAATAATTAAAACACAAATAATGAAAATACCTAATTTCCAAATCAGTTTGTTTCCCGGTAGACTAAAAACATTCTCATTTACCGCACTTATATTAATAATTTAATTGTATCTTATATTAATACTAATCACCCCATTTTTAATACTGTATCGTTTATTGTGTTATATTTTATTATTTTGTTTGATTTATTATGATTTATGTTAGTTTGATTGTTTTGTAATTTTGTGAAGCTCGTGTATTTCTTTAATTTCTCTTTTTAACTCATTGGGATTGCTACGTACTTTAGCAAGATACTTTTAAAAAATAATATAATATGTGAAACAGAAAAGGCCAGAAAATAAAAATAAAAAAGAACATGTTCGTACTTGTTTTCCTTGCAATGTTTTTGATATAATTTATATGGAATGGAAATCTAGACAGTACAAGAAAGTACAGGAAAGTACAGTACAGGAAAACAACAAGCTTTTGAAATAATGTGGAATTTGATTAAATTAATTTTTAACCTAGTATTAGAAGAAAATGAGGAACCATTCCCAAATTAATAAAGATGTTAATAACTAACGAAAAATGCATTAAAAAATTGATTATTTTAATTTAAAATCATAGTTTTAGTAAATAAAAACCTAAGACCAAAATGAATAATTTAGTAATACTTGCAGACAACCACCATTTTGCAGCTTTGTAAGACTACATTTTTCTTCGTAAACACTTTTGTATTACTTACCATTCTCTTAAATAATAATAAAAAAACATGTTAAATGTAGGGAAGAGGGACCTAGCCCCGGACAGCAGGTAGCCCCGGACGGCAGGTAGCCCCGGACAAGCTTATATCTCAGATCTGCCGCTTTGTTGTCATGTAATGTTGATTGTGCTATCTATCGGCCTCCGTGGTCGAGTGGTAAGACGCTCGACGAATCCGAAAGTCGCGGGTTCTAACCCGGCGTGCGCCAATAATTTTTATTTAATTAATATCTGTCATAACACATTTAATTCGTACAAAATAATATAAAGTTTATTTGCGGCACGTTTCAGAGTGCAGCAGGATACTCTGGTGAAAGACCACCATTCAGAATCGAAACGTAGCTTGCCCTTCTCTCTGCAAACATCTGTGAGGCGCTGCATCGCCAAGGAAGACGTGTACATTGCAACCCATTTCTTCAGATTGATTCGTGGATGGTCTGAAAACTCAGCTTTCATGGAGAGCATTCATTTTTATGTTCCTGATGGTTATCTTCGCCATCGGCAGCATAGGTTGTTTTATCTCCCGGCCTGCAGGACCAACTTGCCAATGGTCATGCCGGTGGGGAGGGCAATCATGTTGTTGAATCGAATCGCTTCGGATGTCGATATATTTTGCATAAATGAAGCTTCGTTCAAACGACAAGCATTCCTGCTATTTGTATAATTATTCCTTGGTTTTATTTTATTAATTTTTTAATACATCATTTGGATGAAAAATTATGTTTGAATTGTCTTATTTTTTATTGTTTTATTTTTTACTGTCTTTACTTTGCATTCATTGCAATTTATATTTTTTTAGAATTTATTGTTTTATATTTATGAATATTGTGTATTAATACACTTACTCGCTCTATTTAAAAACGCCTTAAAATAAAAATTTTGTCATGTTTTTTAAATAATAAATAACTGAATTGAATTAAATTGAATTGAATTGAAGACCGAAAAGCGGCCTGTACGCGTGGTTGTACTGCCCTCGTGGCGTGCTCATGAATGCTTTTGCATATCTGGGACATTTTCTGGGATTTGGCACGTGATATCATGTCAGTTCTACAAATCGTTTTTGTGCTGATTTTCCAGCCTCTTTGTTTCCGCTCTCCTACAATATGGACCTCCTCGAGACACAGGTTCACTCTTGTGTGGAGACAATATAAAAAAAAAAAATAATAATATGTTAACAAACTGAAATATGTAGATGAAGGCATATATCACTTAACTTTAAGGTGTTATCTAAAAAAAGGTTGGAGCACTTAAAGTTAGCCTGATTCGGGTCGACGATTAATACGGTAATGAAGGGTTTGAAAACACGGTGATCCATCACCAAACAAAATTAACAGGTGGCAATGAAAGATGGCCAAACTCTCGCGGTCTCAGCGGCTTAGCACTTTGTTTGACTCGAGGGCAACAGGCAGAGAATATTTTTTTGTAAAAATAATATTTTGTTCGGTGCATATATTGTTAGCTCGGAGTAAGAATATCTATGGAGAGAGATAGATTATAAAATGCCTATTTAAAATTGGGGTTGGACGCTTTCTGCATAACTACGTCCAATTGTAGTTACGCTTTCCAATTTCATCAAAAAAAAAATTTAACTTGTAGAAGTCTTGAAGTGGCGTATCAATTTTTTATCGTAAATATATAATATAGTATAAATATAGTTTTTACTGGTCTCAACTACGAAAATTAAAACGTTCGATTCAATCATGCCAACCACGTCATATAAAAAAGTTAATGATACTCAATGTAAATTTTCTAGGAGTATTAAGGTTTGTACCAATAAAACCACACATTATTTATTATTACGAATGCCCACAAAAAGTATGGCGGGCTGTGTAAACCATTTGCTTTAAATTACCAAACGACTATGACATATCCACTTTTTAAACTGCTCGTTTATATTTACTTTTGTCAGGTTCACAGTGGAAATTCGTATTCATTTTCATAAAACTCAATCAATCTTTATTTTTCCAAAAAATGGCTCGTCACATTTGTCAAAAACGATATGTGATATTTTACTGTCATGCGTTTGACATGTAAATAATTATCTTCTGGTATAGCCAAGTAACAAATTTTTTAAACCACTTTATCTATTTTTAATATTTTCTAAGGACTTCTTCGTGTTCGTTTTTATTTTTGGTGAGTTTGTTTCGCTGAGACGACTATAAGTAAGGTTATGTCTAAGAAAAAAAGTTGGGTATAAAATTGAATTTTACTGAACAATCATGACAAATATTTTAAAGTATGACATTTTATTTACATTGTGTGAAAAAATTGTTTAAAAAATTTCAAACGGTAAAAAAGTTACATTCGTTTTTCTGGGGCATGTTTTTGTTGGCAGCGTTTGCGGTATTAGACGTGCCTCAGCCATTATTTTATCTAAAAAAATACTTATTATTTAAAAATATAGATAAAACTAGTACTTATCAAGCCGGAATTTAAAAAAAAATCAGGTCATGGTAGTGACCGGAATAAAACAGGCGATTTTTGGCCTCAAAATTGTTCAGTACTTATGATAAAAAAAACTATGCCAGGTACTGAAAAAACGGCTCTATTTGTACTAGATTATTGTGTATTGCATAACTGTCCCAAGCTTGATCCCGATCGGTCAAATAGCGGCGGAAATATTTCTGGTACCGATTTTGAAAACACTGTTTCGAGTAAAACGCGTTTAAAGTAACGCGTTAAAGTTAGTCGTGGCTCACCCTCACCGTCAGTTACAAAACGCCATACCTTCGTCATTACTAGGAATTTCCTTATTAGATACTCAAAGGGTTATTTTCGAATGAGCATCTTTTTTTAAAGAGTGAGGTTATATTAGGTTAGGTTGATATACTATTTAAGATGTTATTTTGTTTATTTCCATGCAGATAGGAGAGATGAGAGATTAGGTTAAGTCTGTTTTGGTTAGGTTAGGTAAGTCGATCTTTTTAACCTACCCAGATGTATGTGGGCCCTTAAGGAAAATAAAAAGTGATCGTGGGTGTTGATACATGCATACAGGCACATGTTATTAAAAAGAATACATACAAAAAGAATACCGGACAAGTATTCCAATTGCTCCCAAACCATCTAAACCAGTGACACTATGGCAACCCCAATCGGGATGTATTGTGAGGCTGAAAGTAGTGGGGAGGGGAAGGATATGCGGAAGAAAAAGACCAAAAAGTATCTGGCTACTTAGATCAGATCACCAAACACGGCTTAAGCCATTTTAAGCAACGTTTCGATTCTGAATGGTGGTCTTTCTTCATGGCAATACTTAGATAATCTACCCCTCTGGAACATGCCGCAATATACTATATATTATTTTATATGAATGATATGTGACAATTAAATTATGACGTATATTAATTACACACTATTTGTTTGCGCACGCCGAGTTTGAACCCGTGACCTCTGGATTCGTAGTCGAGCGTCTTACCCCTCGACCGCGGAGGCCGTTAAAATGATATCAAGCTGAAATTGTTAACTGAAACAAAAAGTCACACGTTTCTTTGACCGATCGTAGCCAAACTGACAAATGCTTTGGGTGCACACCCAGACGTCACGGGTTTGATTCTCTGCTAGCAAAGTCCTCCAACCTTGCACAATAAACTTTTTCCACTTATAATAATAGAAGAAGGAGGAATTAAAATATTCTCAGGTTATTTTTTTGTCACCTTTCAAAAAGAAAAATAGAATATTTAATACAGTGAATGATAATAATAATATTTGAATAAAAAAGTGTCCATGATTGTAAAAGAATCTATCAAACGAGTTTTTTTTTTTCATAGAAATATGATAGTATCTTGGGGCTCTAGGGATTTGGTGGATTCAAATCTCAATAGTAAGACGCATTTACAATTTGTGTTGAGTCGGCAGTTGTTTAATATTTAAGTATTTGTGGGTTATACATACAATAGATCCAGCTTCTGAAAAGCTTAAATCTGACTTTACTAGAGCTTTCTTGTCTAAGCTGTTCATTTGGTTATTAAATTCTATGGAAATATGAATGAATTACAGCATCTGAATATTTTACTCGTTACTGACATGATTTCGCTGTAAGCGTGCTCGCAGTAGCCGTGTTTCACTGTATTTTCATAACTAACTAACTAACAATCACGCCGTTTCTCCGCAGGGGTAGTCAGAGATGACGAATTGCCATACAACTCTGTCTTGGCACACACTCCTTGCTTCTTTTCAAATTCATACATCATCTCATACATACTCTTCTATTTTTCTGACTCTTCACATGACCCGATTCAAGTATTTTATTTACTTGATCGTGCCATGTCTTCCTATGGCATCCTCGACTTCTTCCATTCGCTTTCGCATCATATATTACTTTCACACCCCTTTCTTAGTTCATTCGCCATACATGCCCAAACCATTTAAGCGTCCATTTCTTGATCCTATTCATTACGCTCACATCATTACGCTTTAATCTGTTGATGTACACATGCACTGTTATACTCATATCTGAACCTTTTTCTTTCATGATTTATGATAACGATCATGATTTAAGATATTTTAATTTGTATACGTATTCCCTCTTACTTATAAACGAAGTGTTAATGTTACGCGTGTTATAAGGTCGGAATAGCGATAAACTTGCTTTAAAACCACGGCTTATCTGTCTAATTTAATGGCTTACGTCCGGTGTAACTAAACCAACGCTAAGTCAGCGCGTAAAAATCTAATGAGTAAGACGGATATGTATTATGTTTTCCTTGTTAGTTCACTGTTATTATTATTATCAGCCTTGCATTATTTCCAGATTTCCACATTTTTAATACGGCCATACATGGTTTTACCCTTAGAGTATACAAGAGGTAGCCCAAGCCAAAGCCAGTGAAGTCAGTTTTGGACTTGTTTTTGATGATTTTAACATGACACGGCGCAAATGGGCGTGGCTAAGACTAAGGCTACGGTATTTATACATCCATTCATATCACATATCGACATAATGTTTTTGTGTATTCGTATAGCCACTTTTTCACAGTATTTTTATCAACAAAAATATAGCATCTAACCTAAAAAACCGTTTAGTTGTGTCAAGTTTAGTGGCAAAATATAAAATGTGGGCGGAGTCCTGCCGTTAACCAGCGAAAATAACCAGCTTAAGAACATTACGACAGTATATAGAAGCCGTCCAAGAAATTTGTTGTCTCTTTCTCTTTCATGGTGTACGATGTAAAAACACGGAAACAGTGTGTTCGATCCAGGAACCGCGAATCGATTCCGGAAGGAAATGGAATGAATTTAGTGGACTGTAAAGGCGAGGTAGTACTTGGTAAATGACTTGATTTATCTGGGGAAAACAGTAGTAAGGAATTACGTCATCTTGCTTACCTTGATTTGTGTATCTGCTAATTGGCGGCCAACCTCTCTGTTCCGGTGATAGTGTGAAATGACTTCCAGGGCCGGGCGATGCTTTTGAAGGAGGTACCTCCTTCTCCGGGCGCTAAATGTGAAGAAGTGATGGGGGCCGGTCTCGACCGTTCGAATGATACGATCCGAGAGTGGGGGTCAAGTAACAGGCTGATTAATGCATATTTTACACAGCCATGCCAACATGGCAGGACAAGGGTCGCAAGGTGACGTATAGGAGATAGGTAGACGGGGTAAAATTGAACATCACATTGGAACTCACAAAATGTCAATTCTAGGACCCAACATTCCCCCCCCCGAGAAGAGATGAAAATCTCTTATCTACCAAACGTCGATGATTCACACATTCTCGATTATTGTCAATAAACAAATTAAATCATAACAACCGAAAATGATAATCTCAAAATTATTAATTAATTGTGTAAGCAACCGATATTTAACGTCTATGGAAACTCAATTTGAAAACTCGAATAAACTACAATATAGTCTTCCCGTTGGTTATTGTCAAATCGGTGAGAAACCGTTTATCGAATACAGCTTTGATTGAAATCTATTGTCAAACTAGTGGAAAAACATCATCGTTATTCATTAGAAACGGAAAACACACATCGCTGTCCTGTCGAGTATGTTAAGCGGGATTTCATAGAGTCGTTGCGTTTGAAAACATTTATTTTATTCGTATGCTATTTGCAACATGTACGTATCGAAGACTCAACAGGAGTCATACTAGTATAATAATATAGATAATAGATTATTAGCACAACTCTATCTAATAAGTTCGATCACCTATTTTTGAAAATGTGCGTTGCCACCTCCGATTATTAATGAAAATTGGTTTTACTACTACGTAAAACTATTAAACTAATTACTTTATCTATTTACTATAACATTATTCAAAAGAGAAATAAAATAAAGTAGATAAACTATTGACAATCACGGATTCATGGGACGAAACCAGGCCACATATATCCTCGTCATGGTCGATGAACACTTAGACCGGTAACGGATAAACTTTGACAACTGGCCGACGAAATGTTCCGTGTGCATTTTTAACTATCACTACACGCACGACTTGATCATGATCAAAATGACATTCCTCGATACGTCCCAACTATATGCCTCCAAAATGAGATACGGAAGGGAGGTGAGAACACCACTTGATTTGACGCGTAATAATAACGGCAGATGATATATGTTCGTGAGCCGTTCGATGTTTGTTAGCATCGACGAAATTTGTGCCATTGTCACTAGTGAGACTAGAACATAATCCCCGTTCAGCTAGGAACGCGATCTAACACGCTTAACATGCTGCGGACGTTAAGTCAACTACTATTTCTAAATGTACTGCTTTGGTACTTAAAATAAATAAATAAACACAAATAAGTGGTTAACACTTTTGTTCCTCTACGCTTTCTTTCTTTTATTGAAGAAAGGGGACACCTAAAATAACATCAATATTGAAAAAAGGACAATCTTCACGAAATTGAGATTGTGACGAATCGCCTATGACAAGTTGTAAATTAAAAGGACGAGCCTTAAACCAAATTATGCAGTTGCTAAGGCGTAAACAAATGACGTTGCGAGCGGGAACAATCCAAATTGTTACATGTAAACTTAATAATAACGTCCCAGGTCCCGCGTGCAAATAAACCGAACGATTACGAATCAATAATTAAATTAGTCGAATTACTTTTATCACATAGAAATATGGAATGTTGACTATTAGAAGTGATAGGGACATGATGCAATCTCCCACCAACTCTAAGTAAATCAACCAAATCTACAAAAGAAAGTATTAATTTGCAAACGTGATAAGCATTATGATGAATTTCGTGAGAAGAATTATGATGAATTTAGTTTAAATTATTATGAAAATGCACTTGTTGCACTTTATCTATCCATATATTTAGCGATGAGTATAATTCTTCGACAATAACAACTCCGAAATTGCGATCTTCTACCTTATGTTGAATGTTAACAATAAATCTCACAATCCAAGTTGTAACTTGTTGTATTTTTGTTAATGACGACAATCTATTTTAAGACGGCTTCATCCCATGACGTCATGGTTGGCGTATGAATCCATGACAAAACGATGGTAGAATCCGTAAAGCGAACACTTTATCAATATTTAAAATGTCATTAACAAATTTCAACGCGTAATCTAAAAGTCGAGCGAGCAATAAAGCGCCGCATAATTCTAACCGCGGAATAGAAAGGGTTTTTACGCGAACCGCCTTTAGCTTGGCAATCAAAAGGCGAATATTAACTTTATGCTCCGAGTGCTTGGACCGAATGTACAACACAGCATAGACACGTCCCTTTTCAAAGTCGATGCTAGCCGCTGTTACGGCACGGATTGGAATGTCCCAGTTCAATCCAGGCTTCCACAACCATTGTAATAAACACTTTGCCGAAAACGTAACGGGAGAAATCCATTCAAGCGAATCGAAAATCGTAACAAATATTGATAATATTAACTTTTCCGAATAAGTTATTTGGGAAGTCTTCACCCGGTACGAGAACGAGTCAGTTTTGGGCTCCCAAACAATACCTAAAATCTTAATGCTATCATGATTCAAATCGAAATCTATAGGTACTTCGCGATGTGAGGCTGGAATATCAGACAGTAATTCTGAACAGTTACTAGACCATTTACCCAATTCAAAAACGTCAAGATGAAGCAACTCCACCAAATCTTGTTGTAATTTACGCGCCGCTTCGAGCGTAGAAGCTCCAGTTAAAATATGTAACGTACTTATAGCGAGAAAAGGTGCAGAAGCAGTTTCGTAAGTTACAGTTTGTAATTCAAATTCTTTGATCTCGTGATCAGATGATTCACGCCACAAAATGTGTTGATACGGTCTATCCTCCGGACGAACTAAGATTTGTCTATACATTTTGCAGATATCTGCTGTAAAAACTATTTTATGCGATCTGAACCTCGAAATTAACTTCACAATATCTTGTTGAAGTTTAGGTCCTGTCAAAAGTATGTCATTCAATGACTGGTCAGATGTAGTTTTCGAACTTGCGTCGAAAACTACTCGAAGGTTCTTAGTAGAACCAGTGTCTTTAATCACACAATGATGAATAAAATATCTTCCAAACGAAGTTAACGAGCTTGTCACATATATCGTGTGACCTAAAAATTCATATTCTGTCATGAATTTAATATATGCCGATTTAAAATGTGGATTCCTCGAACATCGACGTTCAAGGTGATGCAGTCGAGATACTGCCGAATGATATGAGTCCTCAATTTCCGATGACTCTTCCTTGAAAGGGAGCGAAACAACGTGCCGTCCCGAAATATTTCTATAATCCTGAGTTTCAAAATTTGGGTCAGCTAAATTCAAGTTTTTGATATGTTTCCAGTCTCCCCGACGAATGGGAGAACTAGGGACATCTGCACAAATACTTGACAACAAAACGAATTCCCCATTAACATGCTCATTGGAGCAGAGGGAACGGATCCGAACATTGACGCGTTCTTTCTCTGCGGTGGCCGACCCCTGTCTAATTCCTCGAATAGGAATATTTCGATTAGAACAGTCGAGGCCCAAACGAATTGAGCAGTCATGAGTTATGAAGTTAGCTTGACTTGAAGAATTCAATGAGACGCGGACATTTTGATAACGTCCATCTTTATCTTTTGCCTGTACGACGGCCGTAGATAATAAAACGGACGAATTACTCGAGCTAGTTAACACCTCGGTGTTTTTAATTAGTTCCACATGCGGCGTGATACTAGTTGATAGAATTGTGTTAATAACCTGAGGCGGCGACACATACCTCTCAACAGTCGGTAGGTCGAAATTATTGTCGTCTGAACTTATCCGATTACCGAAAACCGAATTATAATTAACTTGGATATCATAGTACATTTTCATAAAACATGTATGACGATTCTGTAATTCCTCCATGCCACAATCTTTAATCTGAGCCGTTTCGAGGATCACGTACGATTCCAAAAAATCGTGCTTAACATACTCGATGTACCTGAACTTAACCTGTAGATAATTCTTATCTATAATATCAGCCGAATTTAATGCCTTTAATGAACAATTATAAATTTCAGTCAAGGCTGTATTAGCCTGTCGATTTCTTAATGCTGCGATCGCCGCCATTGTAAATTTAGTTCCACGTGACAATAAAACCAATTCACGGAATAATAATCAACAATTATTTAGAAAAACAACCAACGAATCTTGGCATTCAAAATACGAAAATCGAGCGTGTGTGGATCCCGTTTTTATGTGACAATAAAAACTAATTCACGGAATAATAATCAACAATTATTAAGAAAAACAACCAACGAATCTTGGCATTTAAAATACGAAAATCGAGCGTGTGTGGATCCCGTTTTTATGTGACAATAAAAACTAATTCACGGAATAATAATCAACACTTTGTAGGTTCAAAATGGAATCGATGGAAAATAGGTTAGGAAAACAGATAATCAAATCGATTCACCAAGTAGATAAAACAATAAACGATGATACGATAATAATCATCCGATAGTACGATAATAATCATCCGATAGTACGATAATAATCATCCGATAATACGAAAATACGATAATAATCCAATAATCGGGCTCGATTAGGACCAAATGTTCGATCCAGGAACCGCGAATCGATTCCGGAAGGAAATGGAATGAATTTAGTGGACTGTAAAGGCGAGGTAGTACTTGGTAAATGACTTGATTTATCTGGGGAAAACAGTAGTAAGGAATTAAGTCATCTTGCTTACCTTGATTTGTGTATCTGCTAATTGGCGGCCAACCTCTCTGTTCCGGTGATAGTGTGAAATGACTTCCAGGGCCGGGCGATGCTTTTGAAGGAGGTACCTCCTTCTCCGGGCGCTAAATGTGAAGAAGTGATGGGGGCCGGTCTCGACCGTTCGAATGATACGATCCGAGAGTGGGGGTCAAGTAACAGGCTGATTAATGCATATTTTACACAGCCATGCCAACATGGCAGGACAAGGGTCGCAAGGTGACGTATAGGAGATAGGTAGACGGGGTAAAATTGAACATCACATTGGAACTCACAAAATGTCAATTCTAGGACCCAACACAGTGATTTATTACAATTTCGGATGGGTTGGGTAAAACAAATTAGCTATCCCTCCATATATTGTTCCTTCAAGGTTTTACCGCACCGACTTCTAAGGGATCTCATTTCCACAGCATTCAGTCTACTTTCATCCTTCCTTTGCCAGTTCCACGCCTCACTGCCATACATCAGGGTTGGTATAAGCACTCCATTGTGGAGTGCTGGCTTCGCTTCTTTGGACAAGTTTTTATTAGCGCCAACAGCGTTCAGTCCTCTATTAATGGAGTTTCCTGCATTCACCCTTCTTTCAATTTCCGTATTAGTATTTTCTAGCGTTGTGACCGCTTTGAAAGAACTAATTTAAAGAACTACTTCTTTTGGCAGCAGTTCCTACTTCATTCGTTGTTCATTGAACAAACACTTCAATTGAAGTTGGTAGTTCATTTTATCGTTCATTCATATCACTAACTTCATTCAATTAATTTCATCGAACAATTACTTCAATGGAAGTTAGATTACAAAGAACTACTTCAATTTGCAGCAGTTCAGTTGTGAAGTTGAACTTCAAAGCCTATATAAAGAAATACTTCAATTGAAGTTTGACTTAAGAGTACTTTTGGCGTGGAACTGGATTCTCTCCAGTTCTTTTCAATATGAAATCTCTACCGACTAGTACTTTTGTTTTGGCGAAGAACCAGTTCCAGCTATTTTTGTTTTCAAATCCCTACCGACTAGTACGTGTTTTTTTCGGCAAGGAACCAGTTCCAGTTCATTTCACTTTCAAATCCCTACCGACTAGGACCTGTTTTTGTTCGGCGAGGAACCGGTTCCAAAAAGAACTGAAGAAATGACATGATAAATTCAAATTTTTCTTTTGGGAGTTCGACTTGAACAATTGAAGTGTTCACTGCGAAGGTACATTTTAAAGAACTAGCAATTCGTGAAGCATTCACAAAACATTGGTATTTTTTTCCAACGCTAGTATTTTCATAATGTTTTTATTAACTACTAAAATAATAAATGAAACGAAGCCGTACTTCGCTTACACCCTGTTCAACACACCGCAAGGAATAGCTTCAGCTGTTGTTTTTATTCCTGTTTCTAGGAGCGCCGCTAAAATGCCGGCGAAATTATTATTTTTACGAGCACTCTGCGCGCCTCGTAAAATAGAGGGTGCCCCCAAAGTTGCGACGATTATTTTCGTTTAATATTTGGCCCGTTCAGCGCCGGGCTCTCTCACGACACCCGCGTCCGGCGGAGTGGCTGTTCGGATGAGCCTGTTGATGTGGCGTATGAGGGGCCGACGCCATTCGGGCTCAATAAAAGCTAGCTTTGGGGGGGGGGTGATAATATGGAGACGAAATCTTTAAGCACTGAGAGAACTTTCCTTCTTCTTTGAGATTTTTTTAAAGAAGGTTTTATTGTTTAATGAAGGTTTAATTTATCTATACTATCTACCATTAATTTTTTTTTGGTTATTGACACTGTTTTTTTATATTTATAAAATTATGTATGTTGAATTACGTATGTAGTTATTTATTAAGTTACAATTTTTCTACTTTTAAGCATTATTTTCTTTTACCTATAATAATAATAATAATAATTGGATGATTTATATAGCGCCGTTTTCAGTACAGAAATATCACCTCAAGGGCGTTTTACAGACTTAATATTAACTTATGCCTAATGCTTACAACTAGTGACTTACAACTAACATATTAACCACATTAACGATTGACTTTAATGGTTGTTGCCCGTGCGGTCGGGCATAGGGTAGAAAAAAATGAAGTAAGTAATAGTTAACTATGTATATCAGTACCAAGCGTTAACCATAATTCGAAAAAACACCAACGCCGTTATCGTTGGCGATTGTTAACTGTTAAATATAACCGTTGAAAATAACGCCGAAGTTGACTACTTTTTGATAGACTACCAATATAATACTTTATTTTCTAAATTACATATTAGTACACAAAGCGTCCTTGAGGTGATTTTTCCCACGAAAACAGCGCTATAAAAGTTATACATTTATTTTTATTTTTTAGTCTAGACGTTGAATTATATGCACTAATAATGCAAATGCAATAGTAAAAAATAGTAAAAATGTTAAATAATATATTATATGCGTCGTATTGTCTACTAAAACTTAATTTATTTGCTAACTAGGTATTTGCACTTTAGCCGTGAAACAAAAGATAAACATTAGACAATTACACCATTAATCATATTCTTCAACTCATAAAAACACATCGAATGCACGCGCGACAATTAAAAACGCGCCGAACTAAGTCCATGATTTGTTTTTCCACAACTCCAGGACGCTCATCGTCATTAACATCTTCTCGGCCTTCTGTAAAGCGCTTGTACCACTTACAAACACTTTTTTGAGGCAAAGTAGACTCGCCGAATGCCATAGTCAACATTTTAAGTGCGTCGGAGCACTTTATTCCATTTTTAACGCAAAATTTAAAAAATATGCTTTGATCCATTTTTTTCAAAAAGTAAAAAAAACGAAGAACACACAACAACGTAACTAACCTTTCCAGTTGTCAAAAACAAACCACTAATCCAAAATAGCTCAGACAACAATCACTTTGTGGTCTGACATATTTAAATAAATGAAAAAAATAACTTTGTATAAGACCACGGATATTATTTTATTTTCTGTTTTATTTTGAACCCTGATGATGCTTAGGCTAAGCAAAACCGATCGGGCATAAAAATTAAAATATTAATGATAAAAGAAAACAATGCTTAAAATGTAAAATTTGTAAAAAATATTCAAAGGCTTATTAAATAATTACAAACGTAATTCAACATAAATAATTTTAGAAGAGCAATAGCAACAATCAAAAAAAAAAAATTAAATGCTGGATTATATAGATAAATTATACCTTCATAAAAGAATAAACCTTTTTCAAAAAAATCTCAAAGAAGAAGGATTTCAGATTAAATTTGAGTGCGTTAGTGTATTATTAAATGCAATTTCTCTCTGCGAACGTAACGGGACATGATGTAGGTCAAAAATGAAACATTTTAAATATTTATTGAAACGGAAATAGAAAAGCAGTACCTGCCTGTGAAATTTCAAATTTATTTCGATTTGTAAGCGTCGGTGAAATAAAATGTGTACATTTTGCGTAACTGTAGATAGTTAATTTTTAAAACACTTCTGTTCGTAAAAATAAACTAATGATTTATTAGAAACATCACTCGATCTTTTTAAGCCAGTAAAATGTACTCGTAGATGTATGGGCGCCTAATAAAAATATTTTAGACATAGCTGGTAACTGTTTTAGGAATTCACCATCGTTGGACAAAATCATCAAAACAAAAGTTCAAATTTCCGAAATACGTATGTACGGAAGAAAACTGCGATGTCACCGTGGTCGAGTGGTAAGACGCTCGACTGCGAATCCAGAGGTTGCGGGTTCAAACCCGGCGTGGGCAAATACATTTTATTTGAATAATATGTGTCTTAACACATTGATATTAAATTATATACAGTATATTTGCGGTACGCTCCAGAGTGGTAGATACTTTAAGTATTGCCCTGGCAAAAGACCACCATTCAGAATCTAAAAGTTGCTTGAAATGGTTTTAGCCGTGTTTGAAGACCAGATCTGAATGGCCAGGTACTTTTCAACCATTTTATAAAAATTAAATGTATTATGACACATATTAATTAAATTTAATTTATTTGCGCACGTCGGGATCGAACCCGCGACCTCTGGATTCATAGTCGAGCGTCTTATCACTCGACCATGCAGGCCGTCAAATTCTACATCCAATCATATATCCCGTCCTATTTCCCATCACCTTCTCTTTTCCACTACCTTCAGCCTCACAGCATACCCTAATCGGGGATACCATATTCTCACTGGCTCTAAAAGGTTGGGAGCAGTTGGGGCTCTTGTGCGGTATTCACTATAAAAAGTAAAAATTAAATGAAGAGCGACGAATACAAAACAACTTACACGATTCTCAAGAAAGATTTATGGAAGACCTTTTTATTTTTTTAATTTTTTTTTTTAAAGTTAGACAAACATTCCCGGGTTACGAATAACCTGACAATATTTGAAAAAACTCCTACTGCCATCATAAAAAGCGGAAGATGTTGCTTGTGCAATGATGGAGGACTTAGCCAGCAGAGGAATTGAACGCATGACGCCCGGGTGGGAATCAGACGCGTTCTCCACTCAGCTACCGACCGGACAAGGAAGAGTGATTAGTTCAACTGCAGTTTCACTGAGTTGTTTTGGATAGCAGAATACAGCGGGTTTATTGCTTTGATGAAACCCAACCTTTAAAATGAAAGGGCATCAGAAGAAGAATCGTAAATTTAAAAAAGCAGTGGCGAAAAAAGGAAAAAAATGCTTTATTTTCATTTATAACGTCTCACCAACATTTTTCACAATGTATTTAAGAATTTATCGGAGGAATTAAGTATATGGAAATTTTTATCTTCACTAAGCCGAACACTCTGATTCTATTATATATGGCATATGTAAGGTCGCAGCTTGATTTCGCCTCAATCATTTGGAATCCTCAATATCGAACCTATATTGATCGTATTGAAAATGTTCAAAAGAAGTTCATTAAACACCTATCGTATCGTTTTAGTTATTATCGGTTTAATCCCATTGCTCTATATAAACGTAGAAAAATCTTGGATGCTTTGTTCCTATACAAAGTTGTGAACTGTCTTGTTGATTCATCATATCTCCTAGAAAGGATTGCATTTCGTTGGCCTGAACGCAATACAAGATCAAACGATCTGTTTAAAATACCTCACTTTAAGACTAAAAGCGCACAAAACTCGTTGATAGGACGAATCTGTAAAACTCATAATACCCTGCGAGATGTAGACATTTTCAACCATAATTTGAAATCCTATAAAATGAAACTTACTGAAGTGTTACTTTAAATGATACTAATTCTACTGTTATCTATCTACTGTACTTAATTTAACATGTTATGCTTATACCTAAATCTTCACTTGTTAATATAACCTAAATGTACTTATTAATGGAACTTGATTGGTCGAAAATATGTATAATTGTAACTATATTTAAACATATATGACTGTTTGTTTCCTAAATAAAGAAAATAAAAAATAAAATTAATAACCTTTCGAATTCAATAATAATAAGGCTTAACTAATATATGGGTACCTGTAAGGAATGACGAAGTTAAAGTTGTCTAGGTATGTTGGGGACTTAAGTTTCGACGAATTTAATCAATTTTAATTATAATTTCTCTTGCGCGTTATTCCATACCGGTATTTTGATAGATTGCCATGACGGTAGCCATAAAAAGAAAAGTAGTTAGAATTCACTTAGAGGTGTCTCATCCTCAGGACACACCATCCTGCAAATAAATCGGCGATGGGCAGTGAAATAATTGGCATGAAACTTAAAATAGATTAAAATTCATTTTCATTAGTTCATGTTTTATCGTACATGTTCTATTAAATAGCGAAAAAATACAATTACCTTAATAAGAAGTAGGTGAAGTAATTGTCAAAATAAGCGAAGCTAGCAGTTCACAATGGAGTGCTTATACCAACCCTGATGTATGGCAGTGAGGCGTGGAACTGACAGAGGAAGGATGAAAGTAGACTGAATGCTGTGGAAAAGAGTTAACCTGAGACGTATGTGCGGCAAAATCATGTATGACCGTATTAAAAGTTTGGATATCCGGAAAGAATGCAAGGCTGATGTGAGCGTAATGAATAGTATCAAGAAAGGGACGCTTAGATGGTTTTGGCATGTAGAGCGAATAAACGGAAAAAGGGATGTGAAAATAATATATGATGCGAAAGTAAATGGATGAAAAAGTCGAGGACGCCCGAGGAAAATACGAATCAAGTAAATCAAATACTTGAATCGGGCCACGTGGAGAGTCAGGTGACAGAAGAGTATGTATGTGACGATGTATGAATGTGAACGAAGCAAGGAGTGTGCCAAGACAGAGTTGTATGGCGGTCTGTCCTCTCTGCCTACCCTTGCGGGGAAACGGCATGATGGTTAGTTAGTTAATTACTATTATCTCATTTTTTCGATGAATATCTCGGAAAGTAACTAATTCATCGCGTAGAATTAATTTAATAAACATGGCCCTTACTTGTTATTTGATTACTTTAACGGTTAGAAAATTTTCTAAGTCACCACTCTTCTCCGTCTTCTTTCCCTTCCCACTCCCTTCAGCTTCACAACACACCCCTATTTGAGATGCCGTAGTCTCACTGGCTCCGAACAGTCGGGAGGAGTTGGAACAAAAAAAAATAAAAACAATTAAGATGTACGGAAATCTCGAGAATAGTGAGAAATGCTTTAAGCTTCTTCTCAGAAAAATGATTGAAGGTTTTTTACTGGTGAAGAATTCCAAATTACTTACGTTCCACACAGAATAGAGATGATGTTAAATCAACTAAAATGATTGCCTTTCAATCAAAACGTTATCTGTTTTTAACCACACCTTTTTATTTTATTATAAATAAAACAGAAATGGCAAAAATAACTATAAATGATTTTCTTTGTGAGTACCTCCGTACACCCGTACGAGTGTGACTTTTTTTAATTTGACACTGATTGAATTTATCATTTTTTTAAATAATCTTTTCTAATTCCTACCTGCCTATAATGTATTTCAGCAGAAATTATTTGAAACAGGTGGATTCGAGGAACTTATATTGCCAAGTCAAGTCACACCTTGTGATTTTTTACGGGCATACCCAAACATTTTTTAACTACTTTTGTCGTTTATAATAATCAACCTTTCCTTAACTATGATGTGTAACGAATACACATTCCTTCTAATAACTTTAATATCTCTATAACCATCATAAATACTGGCTTCAGATTTTAGGTATTCCTCCATAATGCATTAACGCATTGAATAATAAAATAGTGTTTATATTAATGAGCACTTATCGAGCACATGTGAGATATTTTGAGAAAATCTAGAATAGATTCGTCAACACCATCAGACGTGTGCTAGTGTGGATCTAGGTATATGAATTCTAAAAATCCGCTATGGGATGCGAAGATACGCGAAGAGTGTGCGGGGAGATACGACACTATTCGCATCTCACTCTTACTTGAATTCGCTTTCGGGCATCGCTTGAAGGTGGTCCTTTCACCCGTTTCGTGAGCATCAGCCGATAATTTTTTTAAATTTAATTTAATTTAAATTATTAGCACTTTTGACATCAAATATGAGTAGTTTAAGCGATTGGCTATGAATATTCTTATTTTTCTGATTTAAAATCGCAAGTTATTACCTGTGTAATGGTTAAACAGCGCCGGAACGCGAAGAATAATTGAGCACAGTAAGGGGAAGGTTAACATCTTAATTTTTATCTACTCTTAGAAGGCATAGAAAGGTAACTTTGCGAAACAGTGTAGTCAAGATCGTTGACTTTATACTGACTCGACAAGAAGAGAAAGTCAGTAGAATGGAGACACGGGTAGTAACCATACTGACAGAAATTTCTTCTTAACCCTCTCCAACACGAGGGTGTACCTACTTCGCCTTGTGTGGACTCCAAATTACCGACTCACTCCGGTATCTGCTCCTTACCAAGGAGAAGAATCCGGGTGTCAACAAAAACCCAGCATTCGCAATGAAGTGCTACAGGTCATTTAAATATGAGCATAAAATGTTAGCCCACTATCAAACACGGTTCAAAGATCCATAACAGTGGAGACACGTAAAGATTCTAGACCTTGGAGGACATGCAAAAATGTCTTTGCGAAACAGTGTAGTCAGGATTTTTGACTGACTAGATAGAAAAGGTCGAAGATATAATAAAGGATGTTGGATAGCCTATTAGTTACCGCCCACATGGAATTCGGACATTAAAAAAAAAACATATTTTATAAATTTGCGATAATAAACATTCTTCGGGTTTTTACGTCGTAAACCACAAGAGAGAAAGAGACAAGAAAAGTCGTCACATAATATCGCAGTACTTCTAAGTATGTAAGGATGTTTCTCAGTATAAAGTCAACAATCATGACTACACTGTTTCGCAAAGGTACCTCTCAATGTTCTCTAAGGTGACACCAGTCTATTGTCTTCGTATATAACTATTTATATATTCGAATACTTATTGAATAGCCAAAAATAATCAACTTATGAGGCGAATTCGTCGCTTGAAGGGTTTCCTTTGTCCTTAGAATATTCGTAAATCACTCTCTATCTGTAGACCAGAAGTCGCCTATCTCGTATATTCAATAACGAGAATATCTGATTTCTATCACTACGAAATAAGACTATTTTTGGTCCATAATAACATAAATTTAGTTTCAGAGCAAGAATATATATGGAGAGAGAGCTAAATATTCTTACCCTACCTATACAAACTTACGATAAATCACTTTCTCTGGGTTTTTACGTCGTAAACCGTGAGAGAGAAATGGATAAGACAAGTTGTCACATAATATCGCACCACTTTTCGGTATGAAGGCATGTTTTCCGTCTCCCGCGTCTCCGGCGACTCCGCTCACTACGTTTTGTTATGCGACATAACCCAACGGTTTTTGAGCTTACATCCTATATTTTTGTTGATAACAATACTGGGAAAAAGTGGTTATGCAAAAAACAAAATATAATGTCAACATGTGCTATGAATGGATGTATAAATACCCTATCCTTAGCCACGCCCGAGTCAGGAAAAAATCAACAATCCTGAAAACACAAGCTATCCCTTCCGGTGTATTATTGCTTTGAGGTTAGATTCATTCCGTTTTTTTTTTTACATTTGGATGGTCCCCGTCAAACGCTAATTCTAGACCTATTTCAGCTTTTATCATAGTGTGATCAGTCTTCAAGCATGACGGTGATGCCACTATGCTTGTCAGCTTATCACAAATTAATAAATAGCTGCAACGGGACACGAATCGTCGTTTAACGGGGACATTTAAAATGTCAAAATAACAAAATTACGCTAATCGATGATTGTGACGCCGTCAAATGTAACGAAAGGTTGAAACACTCCGACCTTAGAGTTTTTTTTTCTGACGCTATGTCATCTCCAATTGAGGTGCGTTGTGAGGTTGAAGGTAATGGGGAGGGGAAACAGATAGGGAAGAAGAAGCTGCGGAAGTACCTGACTATTCAGATCTAGTCTCCAAATATGGCTAAAGCCATTTCAAGCAAGGTTTCCATTCTTTCACCTGGGCGATACTTAGAGTATCTACCACTCTGGAACCTGTCGTAAATATGCTTTGTATTATTTTATATGAATTAAATGTGTTACGACACATATTAATAAAATTAAAAGGTGTTTGCCCACCCCGAGTTATAACCCTCGACCTTTAATTCTTAGTCGAGCGTGTTAACTACCATAGACTGCCCCCGACCCTAAGATAACATGAATCCGGTTGTGCATCTTATCTAGCCGTGTCAACGACACCGAATACACTATCATCTACAATGGACCCGGAGGTGGACTGCACACGACTCCAGCAACGATATCACTTATAAAAGGGACCGCAACATCCCACAAGATGTTAATCTACGACCTTCAGTTAAAGAGACTACGCGTCTAGTTTGTTGTAGATTCTCCATTTGAAAATTGTAATTAATCTCACTTGTACTGTTTTTCTAATTTAAATAAATATTGTGTTTTCATTCAACGCATTCATTTTATTAAAAATTAATAAAAGTTAACTAGCGTCTTACCACTCGATCATGGAGGCTGTCAGAGTTGTAAAGCGCGCAAGATTTTTTAGGACTTTACTGAAGTATGATTGATAGAATTAGTGTTTTTTTTTTATATTGCATTGTGACAACTTTAAAATAAACGATCGGTATTTAGAAAAAAAAAATCATACCACATAATATTCCTACGACCCAGAAACTCTGGGACTATTACAACTCCGTTTTTGGGGCAGAATAAAGAGAAGGGGTTTTAAAGCACCCGACTTACTACAATATATTTATTTGCGTTTTTATCTGACAAAAAAAAATTAAAAATTAACATGCACATTTTATAGTTTTGATTAATTACCTTCAAACTCAACTAGTTATATATTATATTAAATAAAATTATTTCACATATATTAGCTTAACATTTTTTTATTATAACTTTGGATAAAAATCATTATGAATATTTTTAACTTATATATTCGTAAAAAGCATTAACTTTGTGGCTTGCCATATTTATAAATAGAACATATATACTTTGTTTTTAACCACTTTTTTATTTAATATTTTGTCTACCGGTTTAATATACACATTAAAAACATTCGTAGAATTTTAGATGAAGAAAATTTAGTACTCACTAGAGCGGATAAAGATTAATTTAATATTGTCCTGATGATGGAAGGGTACTTCCGAAACCGGTAGACGTGATATTAAATAATAAAGTGGTTATAAACAAAGTATATATGTTCTATTTATAAATATGGCAAGCCACAAAGTTAATGCTTTTTACGAATATATAATATCGGCGAGTACGGCCAACAAAGCAAAATTATATAAAAAATTCTCTATTAAATATAGAATTTTGAGTTTAGATATATATTTTTATCAGCGGTGTTTAAAGTGTAAAGTGTTTCCAAATTACATAAGTGTTAAATTCAATAAAATGTGCGTTAATCCCTCAATTTTTAAAAGTTCCATTCTTCAAGCTAAAGTTGCTTGGTTAAAAGAAGATTTAAAAAGTGCCTTTAAACAAAGAAATGATATCAAACTAAAAATCATGTTATTACACACCGAACTAGTGCACGATCTACATCCAATTGAGTGGGACTTATTCGATGATAAAATAAGAACTTATACATCGGTTAAAGCATTCCAAAAACAAATAAAATTAAACAATAAACTTCAAAATCTTTGTAAAATGAATACTAATATACATTCTCCAGATACTTCAAAACATACATTTTTTGATCGTGTACAGAATTTATCTCCACATATGTTTCTTCCAGAAGAGATGAAGTTATTATCTAAAGGTTTGAAATATAACTTAAATTATAATAATAATAATATTCACAACGCTATTGAAAATGTGGCAGTAGATATTGAAAGTGCATTAACCAATCAACCTAAAACATTTCAATATAAAAGTGCGGAAATCATTAAACATCAAATAACAAAAATTACAAAGGTCACTAATATGGAGAATATACACATTAAAAACATTCGTAGAATTTTAGATGAAGAAAATTTAGTACTCACTAGAGCGGATAAAGGTAATACAGTAATTATATTGACTAAAATAGACTATCAAAGTAAAATGGAAGACTTCCTCAATAATGATGATTTTATTATTTTATCAAAAGATCCTACAAATAAATTTCAAAACGATGTTAAAAATGCCATAAAAGCATGTAAAACCCAATACTTTAAAGATGATTATCCTAACCAAAATAAGTATTTACAACCTAACCCTAAAGTTCCTAAATTATACGGGTTATTGAAAATACACAAAGAAAATAAACCTATTAGACCTGTCGTTTCATCCTGTAATTCCCCAAATTTTAAAATAGCTTCACATATAACAAATGTATTTACTAATTTGAATGTATTTTCCCCAAAATTTACCATTAAGAACTCACTTGAATTAATTAATACAGTTAAAGACTTGATTATTCCTAAATATGCAAAACTTGTATCCTTTGATGTTATCAATTTGTTTCCTAATGTTTCTACAGATGCTTGTAAAGAAATAATTATAAATATGTTAAATTCCTCTAACCTAGACAAAGATATGATTAATGACCTTTCTCGTTTATTTAATATGTGTCTCAACCAAAACTATTTTTCATATAATAATTATATCTACCAACAAAAAGAAGGTTTACCCATGGGTGCCCCAACCAGCCCATTATTGGCAGATATTTTTATGAATAACCTAGAAAATAAGATTTTTAATTGTTCTTCATCACTTTTAGATAATGTTCTTGTTTGGAAAAGGTATGTGGATGATGTTTTTTGTATTTGGACCGGAACAGAGCGGCAACTTAATAAATTCCTTCATTTAATAAATTCTTTCTATAAAAATATACAATTTACTTTGGAAATAGGTAATAATTCATCAATTAATTTCTTAGATTTAACACTATCTTTAATAAATAATAAAATCGAATTTAACATTTATCGTAAACCAACATTCACGGATATTACCATTCATAATACTTCAAATCACCCGGTATCACATAAACATTCAGCTTATCACTCAATGATACACAGGCTAGTACAGATTCCCCTATCACCAATTAATTTCTCAATTGAATTAGAAAAAATTAAACAAATAGCTTTGAATAATGGTTATACCATAGACTTGATAAAAAAAATTTTGAATAAAAAACTTAAACTGCTTACTACTAATACATTTTTATATAAAAATAATAACAATATTTTAAATAATCCCTTCCAATGGCGTAGAATCTTATATATATCTAACTTCTCTTCACTTAGTACCCGAAATTTGCCTACCCACATTAAACCCGCGTTCTATACAAATAATAGCATAGGTATATTATTGAAAAATACTAAAGATAGAGATAATAAATTAAGTCATTCTGGCATTTATAAAATTTCTTGTAATAATTGTGCTTCATATTATATAGGTAAGACATCTCGCAGTGTAAACATTAGAATAAGTGAACATCTAAGATGCTTAAAAAACAATAATTTTTCAGATTTCGCCAATCACCTCATTACTACTAATCATGATTTTAATAGAAATACAGGGGTTAAAATTCTTCACCGTTGCAATAAAGGGATAAAATTAGATAACTTAGAAGCACTAGAAATTAGAAAATCATTAAACAGTAAATGCAATATTTTAAACAATCAAATTAATTTATCTTATAGTCCTATCCTAAATATTTTTCCAATAAACCGCTCTGTTATTCCCATAATTTCATCAATTACTCCTTCTCCTTCCAACTCCTAAATATGTATATTTATCTCAGTATTTTGTATTTCAGATTAATTTAATATTGTCCTGATGATGGAAGGGTACTTCCGAAACCGGTAGACAAAATATTAAATAAAAAAGTGGTTAAAAACAAAGTATATATGTTCTATTTATTTTTAACTTAGTTCATTTGCTGTTCTGAAAAATGAAATTTCGTATCCGAAATAAGTTAACCAAAATATTATAAGATTTCCGCTGGGTTTTGAATCTGCGACTCCTGGGATTACAGTCAAACGCCTGTACCATGGGAGTTAATCAATAAATTAATTACAGCTTTAAACTGATAATTTCACTAAGTAATCTGCGTTCTCCGCTCTTTGTGAGTAAACAACCCCAATCAACTCCACACTCGTCTCCATACTCCATCTCCATTTCTTCCCCATATAATGTATCTAGTATCTACTCTAGTCGCTGCCTACTTTACAATATCTATTCCCTACACCCGTTTCCACCTAGGGCCGCCGCTAGAGATATACCGGCCTGGGTGCGTTTAAAATGCAGGTAGATTAATAGTCTATGTCTATATGTTTATAACAATACTGTAAAAAAGTGGTTAGACAAATAAACCCATGGATTTACTTATAATTGCACCAGTATGAAGATACCAGTTACAACGTGAAACCGGTCGGGTCAAAAAGAAGCAAGTTGAAATAAGCTACAATTAATAAAAAAATCTTCAGTTCATATATTAACTCTAAATAGAGTGGTAAAGGTATTTTTTAAAATCAGTATTGCGCCATTCTATTCTTGCAATTATAAATGATCTTGCTATTACGAGTGATTATCCTTAAAAACATTATTGTCATAAAAAGGTATTTTAACCTAAACTTCTGAGAGTCATTACATATCCCGCTTCACAAATAGACCATCCATTTTACGTATTTAACTCATTCCGGGCTAGCGTCTCAACATAGTAGACGGCAAAATACAAGCCCCGTGCGCTAGCGTCTCAACGTTTGAGACGGCACCGTACTACCAAATGTCAACCGTCATATGTTTGTTAATATAGCATCGACACTTCTAAAATAATTTTATTACTCTACTCAAATCTGTCCTCTACCGGCACCTATCAAAATTTCTTAGAATTATTTTGCTTAATTATTTAAAAAATATTTTTAAACGGGTCGATCCTAAATCTTGCAATCGAGATTCTCTGTGACGTAATTCTGTCATCGGTCACAGGATGGCGCTAGTCTCGTTTCCCTGTCGAAACAAAGGACAATGCGTAGATCGAATTTTACATGCGCCGTGTTCGCATTTCGTGAATTTTAAATAATTAAACTACTTAATTAAAGTGATTAAATCTTTATTACGTACGTATTTAATGTGTGTGTTTAGTAAACTAACATTTAGATTAGGTTAATATTCTAATTTAACTTTTTTTGTGTAATAATTCTATACGCAGTGATATTAAATTCAATTTAAAATTTCTTGTTTTCGCATACATAACAGTTTTTATACGGTTTTTGATTTTTTTTTCCGTTGCTGGTATTGGTTTTGGCATATGTTTAGCTAGCATTTTGGCAGATAAACGCAATGGCAAGTCTTGTGATGTACGCGGACCAACTTCAGGGCGCGATGTAATACGATATTTATCTAATAATTGTCTTATCACACATAATTGGTAATCAGGAAATCTAAAATTTTTTGAACTTATATTATTGTGCATTATATACGAATTTAGTAGATATAAATCAATCAAATGGAAGGAAAGTTTTTTATACCATTTAACAAATTTTCTTAGGGAATTTATGCTGGTTATCATCATATCTACTTTATCAACTAAATCCATGTTTTTGTTGTAGTCTTGGATACATGTTGGTTTCAAAATCGCTTCACCGGTTCTAAAATTATTTTTTCCTGTCGGAAAAACTGCATCATCGTGAAGTGTGGTTAATATGTGAATTTCTCGTTTATCGTGCCATTTTAATGCCATCAGTGAACCAGAACACTGCGAGGTAATCTCCCCTCTCTTCAATTTTTTAAATTTTGGCATATTTTTGCGATTTTCGCGTACTGTTCCACATGCGTTGGTTCGGTGATCGTGCAGGAATTTAAACAATATTGGACTAGTGTACCAATTGTCCACATATAAATTGTGACCTTTCCCTAGGTAGTCTTTTAACAAAGTGGTGACAACCGCACCTGAATCCCCGAGACATTAGTTGTCAGTTACGTCCGTACCATCACCACAATAAATAATAATATCTAAAATAAAACCAGTCTGCGCGTCGCACAAAACAAACATTTTAATTTTAAACCTATGGCGTTTGGATGGAATGTACTGCTTAAACTTAAGACGTCCTTTAAAGTCTATAATGGCACCATTGTTTCCTTAAACATTTTACGAGTGTGATTAACCAGGAGTTTAATTTTGTGCAATTTATCACCAACAATTTGAGTATGAGGGTCTGAAAGATGCAGCATACTGAGCAATATCTGATATCGATTTCTAGACATCGTCTTGCCAAAAATATTGCTTGTGAGAAGGGGATCTTTTGACCAGTGCTCTTCGATTGTATGATGTTTTTTTTTGGTCATCAACAAATTTTTGGAACCATAAACTTAACTATGGTAAGAACCACGTGACATACACACACATGACTTTATAATGGCGGGAGATTTGAGCGACTGGCCCAAGAAAACTTTAGTCCTTTTTTGGATGCGGCTTTGTGTAGTGTAAACAATATAAATTATCAACTTTTATGAAAGATGTCGCTAAAAAAGGGTTTATATTATTTTATGAAATAATATTTAGTCCCATCTACGGCTTGAACTTAGAAATATCATCGAAGAAACATTGACATTCGCCTTTTACACCGTACGATGTAAATGGCAGTTGAGGCACGGAATCACCGTACACCGATGCATGCTAATGGCAGCCATAGAGTTAAGAATGAATTAAAAAAGAAAAAACATTAAATAAGTTAGCTATATATTGAACTTTAGTGAACCACCCTGTAGATTATCACTTGAGTGGCGGACCATTTCAAATTCTTATAAATCATGTTCAATGTATCTTGGTGTCGGACTAATATAAACAATATTACGTAAATACGAAATTTGAGAGTGATCGTACTGTGTTATGTGATGAGTGATGAAGGTTTTATGGTTTTCGTAATTCGAATATAAGTGGATCATAATATTTGACAATCGGCGCAGTGTTCGGAGATTGCAGACACTATGATGACGCACACACATACCCGTAAGTCCGTTCATACAAATGGTTCGTTTTTATCGATGGATGTTTATTCTCGTAATATTTATCATATTCTGTTTATGTTTGAAGCTTAATAAGATGATAAGACATAGCCCGATATCTAAGGAACATGCCGTAATATATTTTTGTTATCTTTAATGCGATTTTCACTGCGTTAAAACGAATTTTATGTGGTCATTTATTTGCGAACAAAAACCGCCGCGCACTGGTGTTGTCATACCAGTACATATCAACGCCCTGAAAAGGTTAACAATAACAATTGATTAATAGAAACTAAAACAAAGAAGTACAAGATCCGTAGCTCATGGGTTAGCTACAACTTAAAGATGTCGTACAGCTTGTTGAAGTTTGAAAATATTATTAACTTAAGTACGCCCATCGGAGAGGCAAATTCAGGAAGCCGCCCCTCGGTTTGGCCGCCCGTCAGCGCGAATGCGGCGCCCTCGTCTCCAATCCTCTCCTGGCCCGACTTGTCGTCTCTCCTATTCCAAAGCGCCTATTGTCTCCGGCAGAAGTCCCACTAAGATCAGGGCCGGACGAGATTGAAGCGAGAGTGCAGACGACTCAATTAGGGGCGCGATATTATTATAATTGAATATGTTCGCAAAGTTGGAGCATGCTGGAGGTCGATGGGTGGTGGCGGTGAGCCATTATTAGCACATTAAAAGCGTCTGGAAACGCAAACTAACTAAAAACAACTTAATAAGGAACTCGTGGGAAGAATATTACAACGTATATCCTCGGAGCAATAATATAACAGGAGAGATAGCTTTCCGAAACAGTGTAGTCAGGATTGTTGATTTTTTCTTGACTCGGGCGTGGCTAGGGTTCTCACGAACACACCTTTTTTCATCCATTTATAGCACATGTTGGATTCCAAATTGACAGCTTGTTGGTTTTTTACCTGTTTTGTCCATTCCTACCCATCCCGCCAATTTGCCACTCGATTTTACGGTTGAACAACCTTACAGAAAAAAAAGAAAGAATATGCTTTTGTAATCGTGTGTGCTGCGCTCAAACGGCAGAAACTCCCTATCGTAACATCGTGCGGTCCCGGACCTTGGCGATCGGCCATTCGTATTTCATCATTCGTCGCAGCAGGCTGCCTCCGGAGGACATCGGCGAGTAAATTGGCTTGAATCCTTATTTTTACCATAAAATATAATCAAGTAAATATCGTTGTGTAATTTTTACAGTCCATTTAATTTCGTCGATGTTCATTCGAAACGGAAAGCACGATTCTGTGTTTTATTGCCGTTTCCGGATGTAACAGCACATGTCGACATAGTGTTTTGTTTATTTGTATAACCACCCTTTCACAGTATCGTTATCAAAAACCTTTGAGTTATGTCACACAACAAAACACAGTAAGCGGAGTCGCCAGAGACGCGGGAGACGGAAAACATGCCTACATACCTAAAAGTGGTGCTATATTATGTGACAACTTGTACTGTATCTTTTTCTCTCACGGTTTCCGACGTAAAAACCTGGAGAAAGTGATTAATGGCAAATTTGTATAGGTTGGGTAAAATTATTTATATTCTCACACCAAGGTTAAGAATTACATATACATTGGTTGGAATGGCGATATTGGCAGATGCGCCTAGTCCGGATAATGTAAAGGATCCGGGTTTGAATCTCGGTCCCAACCTAATCTTTTCACTTTCTCTGTATTTTTCTATTATCATATTTTTCGAAGATTATTAATATTCTTCCAGTAAAAAATAATAAATAGAATTTATTGCGGATGTCGGATTTCGAACTCGTGACCTCTAGATCCGGAGTCAATGCTCCTAGCCGCTCGGCTGGGTCGTCAAGGTAACCAATGTTAAAGGATGATAAGGGCGCTATAAATAAGGTTACATTTTCGTCATTCTTTGATAATTTCTTTCTCTTGGCAATACTTGGAGTAACAATATATAGAGAAAGCTTATTATTTTTACCCAACCTATACAAATTTGGGATAAATCACTTTCTTCTGGTTTTTACGTCGTACACCATGAGAAAGACAGAGACAACAAAATTGCCCAAATTATCACACCGCTTTAAAGTATTGTAAAAATGTTCTTCGTGTCCCGCGTCTCCGTTGACTCCGCTACACGTTTTGATAAGCGACATAAATTGACATAACTCAATGGTTTTTTAGGTTTAAAAAAAAAAAAAATATTTAATCCTGAACAAAAATAAGCATTTTTACTTAATACTTACAGTAGGTATAAAAATAATTTAGTTTATATACAATGTCTTGTTTCTAGTTAATGATAATACCCTCCCTAATTGAGAAAATACTCGTGCTTAGGGAGGAAGATTAGGGAGGCCGTGTAATATTTTTGTTTATAACAATATTGTGAAAAAGTAGTTATACGAATAAACAAAAACATTATGTCAACATGTGCTATGAATGCATGTATAAATACCCTAGCCCTAGTCCTAGCCACGCCCAGATCTAGCTGAGTTCGGCAAAAGTCATAGAAAACTGACTACAGCAGTGCTTCCTCTTGTATATTATTGCTTCCAGCGGCAATACATACATTTCATTTAAGCAGCGGCCGACGTAAATAAAATGATAAAATGTGAACCTTGGAGTGTCATTTGTAATTTAATTTAATTTTTTGTTCACTTTCGTAAATCTTCAGTTTGACGTGAATATAAAAAATCCTAGATTTTCGGTTATTAACAGATTGATTAATGTGTGATAATTTACCTACAACTTGTGAGTTCTGTCGAAAACGAGGTCGTTTTAAAACGTTCTAGATTACGCGAATCAGTGTCTAGGTCACAAAGAATTTATTTACGTCGACTCAAAGGTTAGTTTGAGAAGTCGAAATCGACTAATAAATATACTGCTTTAAAAAATGTGAAATCGCTTTTCACTTTTCATAATTTGTCGTTTTTAATCGATCGCTTTCCATCTTAGCGTAAAAAAGAATTCTTATTCTGGGGAAAAGTGTACACTAAGTTAACGGAGAGGAAATAACTTGAAATTGATGGGAATTCATTAAAACCAGTGAACACAGGGTATTGATTATTGTATATCGAGGTATTGTTAGCTGTAACAACGTTCAAGTTTTTTTTCATATGATTACTGCACTCTCCCAACTCTCCGGAGCCAGTGGGACTATGGCATCCCTAATTGGACGTAGTTGTGCAGAAAACATACAACCCCAAAAAAATCAACAATCCCGACTACACTGCTTCGCAAAACAATCCCTCCTGGTGCATTATTGCTTTAAGTTTTTAACAATCGTGGACTTTTGAGAACTGTTAATATTTTAATGAAAAAAAAAAAAATCTTGGCACAACTCATCAAAACTGACTACAGCAGCGCTTAAAGCTGGATTAACACCAACGTCCGGATCCGCTCAGTGACGATACTGTTCCGCATGAAAGCTTATTGAAATAGTATGAATTTAAATCAAGGAGTATGTGCCAAGACAAAGTTTTGTGGCATTATATCCTCTCTGCCCACCCTTGTGATATTTAACTACTTAGTTAGTTGAATAATTATTTTGATGTGTAAAAATACTTACATCGCAGATTTTTTTATTAAGAACCATTTTTTTATCACTAAATAATATCTTAAATTATATTTAAGCCGTGTTTGGTGACCAGATCTGAATATCCAGGTACTTTACAACCTTCCTCTTCCCCATCTCCTTCCCCCCCACTACCTTCAGCCTCACAACATACCCTAATTGGGGATGCCATAGTCTTACTGGCTTTAGACGGTTGGGAGCAGTTGGGATTCTTGTGAGGTATTAAGTATAAAAAAAACTTTCACATAAACTTTTTGAAATAATATTCAAAATGTGCCTTCATAAGGTTACTCATAAAACATAATTTTATCCGCCTTACGAATTGTTAAACTTTTGTATTAGATTATTTAGTTTGTGAATTGTATAAATATAATTTTTAAATTGAAAATGTATAATACATTTACGAAATTATATTCCAATAAATTGAATATCCACATTACATTATAAGGCCATACTCCTTAAATACATATTAGCGTTTTAAATTGAACAATATTCTTCTGGCAAATGTCGATATAAGGGATTAGTACATATTAAATATGATAAATTATTCCCAAGGAGCTTAAAAAAACTCATTCCGGGTAGTACTGAAATTATAAAACAAAAAGGAATTTACAAAGGCATAAAAGTTTTGAAAGGGAGTATAAAAAAAGGTAAAAACGCGTAGATACATTAACATACTCGTACATGGTCGAGTGGTAAGACGCTCGACCACGAATCCAAAGGTCGCGGGATCAAACCCGGCGTGCGCAAATAACTTTTATTAAATAAATGTGTGTTATAACACATTAAATTCATATAAAATAATATAGAGTATATTTACGGCACGTTCCAGAGTTGTAGATACTCCAAGTAGTGGCGGCTCGTGAGTTTTTAGTGTGCTAGAGTGCTAAGATTGAAAAATACGACATCGTTAGTGCTGTTGTAGCCGAAAATGTTTTTTTTTTTTTTCAAGATTTTATTTTTTGTATGAAAATTTTCAGGATTTTTCAGTTTTAATAGTTCGGATTTCTGAAAAATCTTCATACAAAAGTTGAAATTTCGAAAAAAAAAAAAAAATGTTTTCGGTTACAAAAACATCAATGATGACGTTTTTTTTTCAATCTTACCACTCTAGCACACAAAAAAGTCACGAGCCGCCACTGACTCCAAGTATCGCCCTGGTGAATGACCACCATTCAGAATCGGAACGTTACTTGAAATGGCTTTAGCCGCTTGTGACTAGATCTGAAAAGCCAGGTACTTTCCAACCTTCTTCTTCCCCATCTCCTATCCCTCCCCACCATCTTAAGCCTCACAACATACCCCAATAGGGGACGCTATGGATCAACTGGCTCTAGAGAGTTGGGAGCAGTTGGGACTCTTATGCGGTATTCACTATAAAAAAAGAGAATCATAATAGTTGAGATTAATTGTACATAATAAATATTTTTATTTTTTTTGGAAAATTAACAACAAATCAACAATAATTAGTACATATATAATAAAAAAATAATAAATTATGCTCATTACAAATTCTTCTATTGAAGACAAATATTATAAATAAAGTGTGACAATAAATACAGTTTTAATTTAGTAACTTATCTTTGGTGTGAGAAGAGAAAGGTGGAATATGCTAAACATGGGAATGGGATAAATGAAGAAGGAGAGGGAGACGATGAGAGGTTAGATTATCAAGTAATATATTTATATTAAATCATATTATTGTTTTATTAAATCTATAAGTTTTGCCCAGTGTAATATTCAATCAACGATCCAAGCTATATGTTGCCAAAAAATCGATAATCCAACTCTTCTACCCTAACATAAATATGTAGGGAATATTTTAACATCTGCCCAATCCACTCAGCCCAGGTGCTCATTATAAAGCACTTAGTGAATATATATTAGAAATTAAGGCAGAAATCGGTAGAAAAATATACTCATTAAAGCTTTATGCTTTTTTTTTTCATAAAACAAATTGAAACAATCTCAATAATTTTCAAAGAAATATCAAACAAAATAAGCAACAGAAAATAAATAAAAAAATAGGTCGAGACCGAGACTCGAACTAGGATTTTTTTTTTAACAATTATCAAAGGAATATAGTTTTTTTTACAATTTACCACATAAGAGCCAACTGATCCCAACTGTTTAGAGCCGGTGAAACTATGGCATCCTCAATCTGGGTATGTTGTGAGACTGAGTAGGGAGGGGAAGGAGATAGGGAAAAGGAAGGTTGAGAAGTGCCCGGCTATTCAGATCTGGTCACAAACGGCTTAAGTCATTTCAATCAAGCAACATTTCGATTCTGAATGGTGGTCTTTCACCAGGGCGATACTTGGAGTATCTACCACTCTGAAACGTGCCACAAATATACTTTATATTATTTTATATGAATTTATTGTGTTATAACACATATTTATTAATAAAATGTTGTTTGCACACGCCGTGTTTGAACCCGCGACCTTTGGATTCGTAGTCGAGCGTCTTACCACTCGATTGTGGAGGCCGTCAAAATATGATATTGATAAAAATGAATGTTTATAAAATGGTTTCGGTAGCTCAATTGGCAGAGACGTTACTACCGGATAGACAAGAGGTTCCGAGTTCTCGGTCGCGACCTAACTTTTTTCGATTTCTGTGTTTCTTATTTTGTTGAAAAACATACTCGTATGTTAGGTTAGGTTACGTTAAATTTGTTTACGATTTATAGTTATTAGTTTAAATCTTCGATTGATTCATACATTGTTAAAAAATAATTTCTGTGAATTCGGCTGCTGGTATGGAGGGCCATTTATAGTCTTAAAACCTCCATTGTGGCTTTTGACATAACGGTAATTAGCTCTTATGGTTAAATGCCTTGACTTCAGTTAAGTAATTTACCATCAAAATTCATGATACGGGGAACCGAGTGTGTACTGGTACGAGTATGATCCGTGTATTATAGCTGAATTGGAATTATCGATGATCTGCCTACCTTATTAAATCATGTTAAGTCGCTCAAGACATGATTGAAATTGTGTTCTCAATTACACTCAAATCAGCCTTGCGGGCTTAAGATAATATATTCATAACTAAACTCTGAATTGGGCAAATAAATACCCAATTTTAAATATATAATAATACTAATATTCAACAGGAAGTAATCACTTCGTGGTTAGATATAATTATAGTATAAATAAAAATATTTTATTTCAACGCTGTTTTAGTTGAAAATGTAAGCAAACTAGTTTCGATTCAGCCTGAACCTTCGTCAGGGTTGTATAAGTACATATGTATGTTAACCGAAACCAGCTGGTTTATAATATATATTCGTAAAAAGCATTAACTTTGTGGCTTGCCATATTTATAAATAGAACACATATACTTTGTTTTTAACCACTTTTTTATTTAATATTTTGTCTACCGGTTTCGGAAGTACCCTTAATACGAGTATACATTCTCCAGATACTTCAAAACATACATTTTTTGATCGTGTACAGAATTTATCTCCACATATGTTTCTTCCAGAAGAGATGAAGTTATTATCTAAAGATTAATTTAATATTGTCCTGATGATGGAAGGGTACTTCCGAAACCGGTAGACAAAATATTAAATAAAAAAGTGGTTAAAAACAAAGTATATGTGTTCTATTTATAGGTTTATAATATATTCAAATAAGCTAGTGTTCAAACAAAATATTTAATATAATATTAGAATTAGCTTTGAAGCTTTTAAGCTTATTTTTTTATATTAATTAATAAAATCAATAATCTTTAACGTAAATTTGAAATAGAAAATACATACTATAATATAATATGTCGCGACCGTTATATTTTCTGTTTCATATTTACGTTGAAGATTATTGATATTATTTCAATTATTAACCTACCGCCGTGCGCGCAAGTCCGTCTTTTTTTATTATTTATTTTTTATATGAATACCGCACAATAGTCTCAACTGCTCTCAACCGTCTAGAGCCAGTGAGACTATGGCATCCCCAAATAGGGTATGTGGTGAGGCTGAAGGTAGTGGCGAGGGGAAGTAGATTGGGAAGAGAAAGGTTGGGAAGAACCTGGCTATTCAGATCTGGTCACCAAACACGGCTAAAGCCATTACAAGCAACGTTTCGATTCTGAATGGTGGTCTTTCACCAGGGCGATACTCAGAGTATCTTTCACTCTGGAACGTGCCGCAAATAAACTGTATATTATTTTATTTGAATTAAATGTGTTATGACACAGTATTAAGCAAATAAAATATATTTTGCACGCCGGGTTTTCAAACCGCGATCTTTAAATGCAATGGAATACATTCCATAATCGATAATAATAAATAGAAACCAAACAATAATACATAAAAGGAGAAAAAAGCATAATTATAAATTGTAGTGCAATGATGTAAACTCTCGTGGAAAGCAATTACTTTGTGGTTTGACAGATTTATAAAAAATTAAATAACAAATTTGCATATGACCACAGACTTGATTTTAATTTCGAACCCTGAATATACTTGTACTTAGGCTAAATGAAATCGGTCGGTCATAAAAGTAAAAATTATACATGTGCTCTAATAAAAAAATATTATTTTATTTACTATAGTATATGCAAAATAACAAAAAGAAAAACATTTCGCCCTGGTCAAAGACGACTATTCAGAATCGAAACATTGCTTGAAATGGCTTTATACGTGTTTGGTTACCAGATTCGAATAGCCAGGTAATTCCCAACCTTCCTCTTCCTCTTCTCCATCTCCTTCCTATCCCCAACACCTTTATCCTAACAACATTTCCCGATTAGGGATGCCATAGACTCACTGGCTCTAGACGGTTGGGAGCAGTTGGGACTCTTGGTCGGTATTAACAATAAAATTGCACAACCCGCTGCATACATTCTGGAATTATTTTTATTCATTTTTAAATTTAAAAAGAAAGACAAACAATCCCGGGTTACGAATAACCGTACAAAATTTGTAAAAAACTCCTACTGCCATCATAAGAAGCGGAAGATGTTGCTTGTGCAATAATGGAACGCACGACGCCAGGGTGGGAATCCGACTCGTATGTCTACTCAGGACAACCGACCGATCAAATTCATATTGAATTCATATATTCGGAATAATTTATTATTATTATTAAATAGCCAAAATAACACATAATTTAAATAAAATATAAGACTCCACTCTCTAAAACCTAAGCCGATTTATAAAAAGAATTCTCGAACGAGGAGTTTTTTAAATTTATTTGTTTAAAATATACCACCGTGAACCAAAGATTGGGACTTAAGAAGCAAAAAAAGGCGTTAGCAAATAGTGATTCTTCTCAAATACAAAATTTTATTTTCAACGGAGGAAACGAGAAAAAGTTCATTCGCACAAGCGAAAAAAATATCTCCGCAAAACTAACGCAGACCGTTGTGTAAATTTAATATTCCGGTGAATTTCAAGAAAGCTCTTAAGTTATTTTACTCTACGAGACAATTCTTCGGGCTTCGGGCGACATAAAACGTGATCGGGTGAAAGTGAACATTTAATTACATTCCAAGCTTTTTCAAATCTAAAATAAAATACATTCACGTATTTAATATGTTGGCCTTTTTAGGGAGTCGTGTTACAACACCCTTCAAGTCTGTCCCAGAGTATTTTTCCTTAGATATCAGAAAATTTACATCGAGTATGATTGGTAAGCACTTTTTCTGAGAAGCTTTTTGACCTTAACGATAGACATGCAAAAAAAATATTGGTACAAAAAAAATATTGGAAGACCTAAGTCAGTGTGGTGTATTCGCGTTCGTTAATAATATAATTGTTTTAGAAGATTTCTAGAACTCCAAACATCAACTTCATCGGTGAGTGAATTGGCTTCCTTTATTTCCTTCAATCCTTAATCTGTCAAAGTCTATAATTAGACACTTTCATCAAGTAGTAGTAGTTTATCGTTTTTCAGTCCACTAAGTTCATCTAAAGCTAAAAAAACTTATTGATTCGGTGTTTTATTGCAGCTTTGGGTGAAATGTTTCAATCAAATGTTTCTTCCATTTAATTTGTTTGTATTTTTCACTTTATGACATCATTGACTTATTACATTATTTTTATTTATTAAAATTGGTATTAACTTTGAAGCATTAATGCTTATTTGATATTAAATATTTAAATAATATTAATAATCTAAAACACAAATATTAAACAGAAAAAAGCCAGAAACTAAAAAGAACAATAGTCATGACCGAAAGTCGAACTCGGAACCTCTACTCTATCCGGGAGTAACACTCATTAGAAAACGGCATTTTTAAGCAATCTCATAATTCTTTTAAAAATTATCGATATTTGAATTTCTTACGATTTTAGGCTGCCATTTTTGATGTTATAGAGATAGAGTAGAGGTTCCGAGTTCGAGTCTCGATCATGACCATTGTTCTTTTTAGTTTCTGGCTTTTTTCTGTTTCGTATTTGTGTTTTTGATTTTTAATATTATTTAAATATTTAGTTACGTATGTGTTTCTTTCTTTTATTTTGTTGGTACTTTTCACTTTTTGAAATTATTCATTGGTGTACTATTTTTATATAGTTTTATTTAACTTTATCTAAGTACCTACATACTTTGTATTTGTTTAACTTAGTGTTTCAACTTTATTGTCAATATGCTGTATAATTAACTATTATTATTATGTTGTTTTTTTCTCCATTATTGTTAGGAGTGGTAGATACTCTAAGTATCGCCCTGGTGAAAAATCACCGTTCAGAATCGAAACGTTGTTGGAAATGGCTTTAGCCGTGTTTGGTGACCAGATCTGAATAGCCAGGTACTTCCCAATCTTCCTCTTCCCAATCTCCTTCCCTTCCCTACTACCTTCAGCCTCACAACATACCTTATTTAGGGATGCCATAGTCTCACTGGCTCTAAGCGGTTGATAGCAGTTGAGACTCTTTTGCGGTATTCATATAAAAAAATATATATATACATTATAAATGTCGAATAATCAACTATAATTATTATTTTTTATTTTTTTTACATTTTCGTTAAAAAATATTTATTATCAGAGGAAACTTCACTATATTTATCAAAATTTGTCTACAACTGTATGTTTTCCTAAATTTTATTTAAAAAAATAAGTAGCTACTATAAAGCAGGAAATCTACGTGTACGTAGCAATAAACAACCCAAACGGTGACTTTATCTTGTGCTTTCATTGACTTTTATGGTATAAAAGTATTGCTTAAGGATCGGCACCCAAAAGAACACATTTTTTTGTTTTCTACCACAAGCAATACTATTAATGATTTATCTGTAAATTCTATACGGGTAGTTAGTCAAACATCCAAGGTTTCCATCGATTAGATCTCTTAGATTATATTTGTAATGCATTTTGGCCCTAAGGTTAAACTTTAAAAAAGCCTTCGCTGATTTTAAAACTGCACCTTTTAATGACATTTAAGTATGTTTTTCATAGAATTAAAAAGATTACAGCTCAAAATTTTCATTCACTGGAAACCTTGGACATTTTCTTAACTGCCCATGTAGAATACACAGATAAATCATATGCAGTTTTGCTTGTATTTTAATGCTACAAAGTGACGTTTAGCGTCATTTTTGGGTGTTGAGTTTTAAGTGACTTGATCTAAACAGCTAGATATTTCCAAAAACCCATCTACTTCAATCCATACGAAATTATTCTCCATTTGGAGGTGCCGTATTAAAGTTGGCACTGCACGACTAAACTGTCGTGCTGTATTCACAAGAAAATAAATAAATTATTAGCACATTCAGTTCCTACGTTAGGGTTGATCCAATGCCTCTTCAAAAGAAATGGTCCCATAAATTCACGGAAAATAAGGGCGAATAGACGATATGAAGTGAAGACTTCTGTTGAGAAGTGACGATTAATCATAGGACTTTGGCCTGTCAGAGACTACCATTCAATGTATCTGTCAATGTCAGATACAAAGATATATGAGATAAATGAATATACATAATATCGTAACTGAAAAGGCAAAAGGCCTAAGTGACCCTTTGATCTAAAATTAGTTAAACATGCAGTTTTGATCAGTTTTTTTTTTAACGCATAGAATGCTCTGACTCTTGTTTCATTTTTTTATACTGTTCTTTTCGTTCTATCTCGTTAAACTACAATGAAATACTTTGGGAACAGGATTTCAAATACATTAAAAATACAAAATGAAATATAATTCAATAGAAATACTATGAAAATACAATGGAAATACAATGGAGATACAAATTATCTTATTATTTCCTTGAAACGAATGTGTTGTAAAACCATGTAAGACCGTATCAAAAATGTGGATATCCGAAAAGAATGCAAAACTGATGTGAGCATTATGAATAGGATCAAGAAAGGTACGCTTAGATGGTTTGGGCATGTGGAGCGAATAAACGAAGAAAGGAGTGTGAAAATTATATATGATGCGAAAGTGAATTGAAGAAGAAGTCGAGGACGCTCGAGAAAGACATGGCACGATAAAGTAAATCAAATACTTTAATCGGGTCGTGAAGAGTTAGAATAACAGAAGAGTATTATGAGACGATGTATGAATGTGAATGAAGCAAGAAGTGTGTGCCAAGACAGAGTTATATGGCGGTCCGTCCTCTCTGCCTACCCCTGCGGAGAAACGGAATGCGAAGCGTGATGGTTAGTTAGTTTATACATATTATTAAAATTCACACATCTTAAAAAACCGTACACTGTGCAGCATAGTATAGTATTTCTACAAAGGAGCCATTTTTAACAATTTCCTGTTAACAATTCCCATTTATTATTTTTTTTAATTTTTCGTTGCTTCAGGTAACTCAGTAAGAGCATTGAGTTACCTAAACTTTTTTTTTTCAAAATCCAACCAGGTACTGAAGACTTTAATTTTATTATAAAACAAAAAAAAATTAAGTGCTCTGGTGTAATTTTTCCAAAATTACGCTTCAGCCATTTTGCCTTTTCGGCGACGAAATGTTTTGAGTATATATTTTAGAAGGGAGAAAATCGTCATTTGATTTTTTTTCTACAGGGCATAGACATCATACATATATATATATGTTTAAATAATTCCACACGAGAAGCCTAAAAAATATCATTTCATCTTTGGAGCATGGGTCACCGTGGGACTCCGCCCACATTTTTTATTATGCCACTAAACTTGACACAACTAAACGTTTTTTAAGGTTAAATGCTATATTTTGGTTGATAACAATGCTGTGAAAAAAGTGGTTATACGAATAAACAAAAACATAATGTCGATATGTGCTATAAATGGATGTATAAATATTCTGGCCTTAGTCGTAGCCACGCCCAGGTCTGCCAAGTCCGGTAAAAATCATCGAAAACTGACTACACTGCCTTTGAAAGATACTACTCTATATGTTAAGTAGTATGCGTACGACGTATTATGTCTGCAGTCAGAGTACATAAATGTCGTACGGAAGAGAGTAAGATTCAGGGGTAAATCGCTCTCCCGATTTTGTGTATTCTGAAGCTAAAAAATAAAAAGGTTATTGCTGGTCCATTTAAATGAAAACACCATAATATGGGAAAAAGCCTTTCGGCATAAAAAACCCAATTTATTAATAAACTAACTTAATGAAGAATAATACAATATTGAAGAATATGCAAGTGTCTAGGACCATCAAAACGTTGGTTCAAAGACGTCAATGCGAGCTAAGTGCCCGGCTTCCGGGACGTGGTAGTCCTGACGCGGGTCAGTTGGCTCGGCCAAACTGCCCGCGCTCCCCGTCGCTACGGGTAATGGTTCTTGAGCTCGTAGCCACGAGCAAGAAATATATGGTGGGTAGTGCACGTAGCGTGCTAGCATCGTGCGAGCAAAGTATACTCGGCTTTCGGGACGTGGTAGTCCTGACGCGGGTCAGTTGGCTCGGCCAAACTGCCCGCGCTCCCCGTCGCTGGTCAGAGTCAATTCCGCATTTACCACCTATGGTGAAATAGCAATTTCAAGAAGATGGCGTTGTATGTGCGCGGCTGAAAAGTAAGGGAGTCGTAGAAAGAGTGACGACACGAAACAACATATTATGCAATACAGAACCAGTGTGGAGTCACGAGATATTCCTCAGCTGGAGGTGTCTGGATCGTAGGCCAGTTGGATGGTGAGTATCACGCTAAATTAAATAGTTAGCAAATCAATACGGTTCAAAAGGAGATGACAATACGAAACAAAATATTATGCAATAAGGTAAGTATCACGTTAAACTGAATAATTAGTAAGCTAATACGGTTCAAAAGGAATGACAGTATGATACAAATATGTTATGCAATACAGAACCACTGTGGAGTGATGAAATGTCGATCAGCTGGAGACGTCTGGCCAGTAGGCCCGTCGGATGATAACTAAATGACACGACGCGCATAAAGCCGTGCGAAATGCCCAGGCTGCCGAATTGGCACCCCTGAACACAGGTATTCAGAACTCAGGTTAAGAAACCCGAGCGCAGAAGCGTGACGTTAGCAACATATTCCCATGCGATTAATTAAATACTTTCGTTATTTCCTATTATAACATGTTGAATCTTTGAATGTTATTGTAAACATAGAACATATCTTCTTGGGTGTTAATGGCTCAAGATAACGACGCAACACTATATTCTCTAAGCTACCACCCATATGAATTTTATCGTAAAACAACAAAAAAACCACTACGTGCTCTGGTTTAAACTTCGCAAAATGGCGCTTAAACCTTTTTGCCTTTCCGGCGACGATGTGACAAATACGGAAATGCTTGACTAGACTTTCTATTGAATATATGTCAAGATCTCCACCATAAGTGTTTCTGTATATTATATAGATAAAGATCTCCTCGTTTTTACGGCCTCGTGCTACTTTCAGACAATATCTTTTTTTTTGTAATGTGATTTTGTAAAAGAGCTTAAGCTGCTCGAAGCTGGTGGGGCTTTGGCATCCCCCATTTGTGAGTGTGAAAGTATTCAAGAATGGGATGCAGAAGGGATATGGAGAGAGGTAGTGTAAGGTATAAAAAATAGAGTTCGAAAATTAACATATATTTTTAGTTGTTTAAGGCATATTCGTAATAAAGAATTATTAAGAATGACCTATTTCGCTTTTTGTCAATCCATAATTCAAAATGGTATAATAGGATGGGGCAGTACTTATAAAAATCACACACAAACCCTTTACATCGCACAAAAATTATTAATTAAAATAATCCAAAAAGAATAAAAATAATATCCTTCAGAACTTTTATTTAAAGAATTTAAAGTCAGAAAATTAAATACCCTTTATTTGTACCACGCCACATTACAAATATACAAAGAAGAAATTTTAAATAAAACCGAACCATTCAAAAATACAAAAAATACAAAAAAAGACAAAAATGCACATTACCGATCCCGATATGTAAAAAAACAATAGTTCAGCAAAGTTACAAATATCCAGGAATAAAATTCTTCAATAGTTTACCGGAAAAAATAATATTGATTAATGATGATCTCAAAGAATTCAAAATACAATTACAAACCACACTGAAAAATTAAAATAAATATTTTTGAAAAATCATTACAGAAAATTATTAGTAACTAACTAAACTAACTAACTAACCACCACGCCGTTTCCCCGCAGGGGTAGGCAGAGAGAATGGACCGCCATACAACCTTGTCTTGGCACACACTTCTTGCTTCATTTACATTCATACATCGTTTCATACATACTCTTCTGTTATTCTGACTCTTCACATGACCAGATTAAATTAAATTATTAGTAACTAAATTAATAACACCCCCTCATACACACAAGCACAGCTTTTTATGAGGTTACACCTTTATAATTTATAATGAAATGTTAGATTCAAAAATATATATATTAATATAACACTTTACATTATAATGTATAATCTCTGCTTTATATTATCTACTATGTATTATGTTTGATAATAAAAAATAATATTGAAGGTTGAAAAATACATTCAATTATAACACTAAACGCCGCACTTGTTTTACGGCCTCCATAGTCGAGTGCTAAAACGCTCGACTACGTATCCAAAGGTCGCGGGTTCAAACCCGGCGTGCGCAAATGACTTTTATTCAATGTTTATGCATCATCATTTAATTCATATAAAATAATATATAGTGTATTTGTGGCACGTTCCATAGTGGTAGATATTCAAAGTATCACCCTGGTGAAAGATCACCATTATAATTGAAACGTTGCTTGCAATAGTCTTAGCTGTGTTTCGTGATCAGATCTGAATAGCCAGATACTTACCAACCTTCCTCTTCCCCATCTCCTTCTCTTCCCCACCACCTTCAACCTCACAACATACCCCAATTGGGGATGCTTAAATCTCACTGGCTCTTAACTCGTTTAAATGTTTTAATTAGAAGATGTTTCTATTAACATAATCACCCTGCATTTAAATAAACAATCGGAAAGACTTTATTTTTATTATTATTTTATTTTTTTATTCATTTATTTATTTTTCTACGAAATGAACATTTTTTTACTTAATACTATCATCAGGTGTAATATAAATTGAATAATGTACAATGTTTAATTTCTAGTGAATGATAATTACCTCCCTCATTGAGAAAGTTCTCGTGCTTAGGGAGGGAGTACTATCATGGATTTCTTGAAATTATTTTTGTATGATTAAAAATGAATATTTTATGAAAATAATAAATTCTTGATTATTTTAGTGAAAGTGAATTTTGAGTTTTTTTTTTAAATATTTCATAGTTGTTTTCGTCTATTATGTCTTTTGGAAGTTTGTTGAATATCTTAATTGCCGAGTAGGAATAGTGATGTTGTGCTGTTGTTGTATTGAGTTTCGGGGTAACTGTTTGGCCTAACGTTCTTGGTCTGGTGCTCACTGAATCCAATTTGCTTTTTTCTTTGTGGATTTGAAGTAATGCATTAATGTATATTTTTTTAAAACTAAAATTTTGAATTCTTTAAATAAATTCATCAGTTGAGTAATCTAATGGCTTTATTTTTATTAGTCTTTTTTGAACTATTTAGAGTGGGTCTAAGTTAGTTTTATACGCACCTCCCCTGCCTATTATTCCGTATTGCAGAATTGATTGGGCCAGTGCTTAGTAAGTCTTTAGTAATAAAGGTTTTTGTAAGATGTTTCTTATTTTTAGGAAAATGTAATTTATTTACATGGAAAGGTACATTTTGCAGGAGTACAAGTGAAACGTAAGAATGGGTAGTAAACCTAGGTATTTTGTACATTGTATTTGTTTGATTTTGTTACATTGATATTGATTGAAAATATATTGTATAATAGCCTTCCTGAATCTACATTCCGTGCAATTAAATACACCAGACACCTCTGCCTACGTACCAACTACATGCAATCTACATAGGTACGAGCGAGTATCTGAAAGACTCAGCTCTGATATTATGAAAGTTTTCAAATCTTAACAGAGAGAGCATCTAAACAAACATAAATCATAATAATTGCACAAATTCGCTTAGTTTTGAGGCACCGCTCACTTCAATTACTTTTAAATTGCCGCATTTCTTTAAAACATGAATAATTTCTTACAACTTTCAGAATGAGAATAGTTTCCATTGTTTGAATTCTTACCACCTAGTCCCGGTAATAAAGTCTCTAAATGACTTTAGAAAAGTTAAGTTAAAACAATACGCTAACTGAGACTTTGTTGGGAGGAGAATATTAAATGAGATTGCTCATCTGAGTGTGAATAAAGCGGCGTGAATTAATAAGTTTACCTTTTAATGACAATATTAATCATATTTAGATTATTTGAATAAGGCTGTTTTTACAAGCCTTACTTCCTAGGCTCCCTCTTATTACCTCTACATGAGAGAGTTCGGTTTTTACTTATGGCTGTTTTTAAAATAATAAATGGATAATTTTTAGGTTTTTTATTACTTAGGTAACTCTATAGCAATGACATTCAATTTATTTATTGTTTTAAACTTTATTTTGTAGAGCTCTATTATATTTTTCAGGTTTTTAAAACCTAAAAAATAAAATGGAGTTCTACAAAATAAACTTTAGAACAATAAATAAATGGATATCTTTCATAGCGCCGTTTTGATGGGAAAATCACCACTACAGCGCCTTTGAGGTGATTTTTCATAAAAAACGGCACTATACAAATCGTCCAAATATTATTATTCAGGGCGCTTTACAAATTAATTTATCTAACCTATAACTTATCACTTAAGCTTATAACTTCTAACCTACGGTAAAGATTTATTACTAATTGCTTACAAGTAATATTTTCAACTAATGATTTACAATTAGGACTTATAGCTAGTAACTAACTACTGAGTATAACTCATCAGTTATCACTAGTGACTTACATCTAAGATTTCATTATTATTACTTCATTATTGCTCCACATTTGTATAACTGTTCAACGATTATTTTTTTGAGTAACGACAGATAATAAAACAAATTTCAAATTCTTCAAAATAGAGCAATGAGAATTATACTTAGGCGAAATAGATAATTAAACTACAAAAGTAGCAAAAATGTCAGACAAACTAAATTGGCTAACAGTGAAACAGATGCTGATATTAAACACGTAAATATTTATACATAAAATAATTTTAAAAAAAACATTTTGGCAAATTATTTACAACGTGGATATTTACAGACATAATACAAGAAAATGCAAAGAAATCAGACTACCAGAAAGAATAAATTCAATGAACAAAACTTTTTGCTTTATAAAGAGATGAAATTTAGCATTTATTTCGGGAATGCTAAGTATCTGCAGCCTTAGTGAAAGGAGGGATATGGAATTACCGCGTTTAGCTCCTGAGCGGTGTATTAATAATACCCGACATCCTGGCGGAAATTGGATTCTATGTTCCTGATGATTTCACGCGAGGCCGCCAACACAGGCTTTTGTTTCTTCCCAGGTGCAGAATCAACTTACCAATAGTGATGCCCCTGGGAAGACTACTGCCTCGCGAGAAATGTGGATATCTTTCACATGACCCACAACAAGTTTAAGCACGACCTGGCTATTCATTTTTAACTAAATTATGTACTTCCTTAAAACCCATTATTGTCTTTCTATAATTATAACTACTATTTTTTGGGGTTTTTATCGCTTTTGTAATGTATTGCAGTTTTAGCAAACAATAATATTTATAAATTACTAACAACATAATAATCTACTACAAATTAATATATTTATTTCTATCATGTACAGAGATAACTTACGGAAGCACACTTACCTGGCTGATCACTTTAGATAAACACAATTATGTTAGTTATTTATAGTTTAGACAAAGATACGAATTTGCACGCAAAGGACATGATATTGGCAAAATTATTGTTAAATACAAATAATATCAATAATCTGAGACACAAAAATGAAACAGAAAAAGCCAGAAAATAAAAAAGACAATGGTTACAACCGAGTCATAGTCTTTTCATTTTATGGATTTTTCTGTTTCATATTTGTGTTTTAGATTATTGATATTATTTAAAAAAAAAACATTGGCATTAATGCTAGAAATGTCTAATTTCAAAATTATAGTTGGTATTTTTTATTGTTTATTTGTTATTGTTCAATTTTGTTTCCAAAAAGCTGTGATAATAATAATAATATAAATATTTCTAGCTTAACCTTTATGTGACTGAAAGGGTACCCGGGTACCCTTTTCAATTTTCAAGATATATTTTTTTTTATGTTCCAGTAAGTCTAACCGGCTGAAACTTCCTGACATCTCCACAATAGTGGTAATGAACAATTAAACATAACCGTTAGATATGTGGAGGGTGGTATGTTAGCGGAAAACGAATAAGTATAGTTTACAACTTCTGATGACTGAAAAAGTACCCGGGTACCCTCATGTGTTTTATATGATTTTTATATGTCCGTACTTATTAACCACTTTATCTTATTTTAAATGATAAATATAATGTATTATGTGTTTAAAGTACATCACCTGTATCCTTAATACCATTCAATTAAAAACTCCACGAAAAGATGATACTGGGTGAAATCCCTATCCACCTCCCCGAGTATTGAACTGAGTCGAAATATATTACGTCATAAAAGTGGTCCAGCAAACTTCAGCAAATGATATACTGTAAAAGAAACCTTCATATTAATGTTACAAAGCTGTTATTTTCTTCAGTCACAGATACGTTTGTTTGTTTTTTTTTTCACACTTCTAGTAAGAAAAATATTAATATATTTCACAATAATAAAACAAAGCACATAAGGTTCCTATACAGCATATATAAATTTAAATCTTAGTAATCGTAAGAATTATGGGTTTTTTTTAACATTTTCAGCACATATCCTCCGAAAAGTTCCAAGGCTTGAGGCTTCTTTTAAGGCATTTGGAAGACTATTAAAAGTTAGAAAAAAAAGAAGTTTTTCGACCCTTATAAAACACGCTGTTTTGAGTACACACACAAGTTTCGTTTTGGGAAGCCTAAAATCATGACAACTTCTCGTAGGATAATTGTGAATATTTACATTATATTTAATATTATTTAGCAGATATTTAGTGATAATGTTATTTTTAAGCTTGTAAATCATCGTTAAGGTATTATATGTTGTTGAGATGTCATCATATTTAAATTTCGTAACATAATTTTAACTCTAGTAAAAATATTATATTTCAAAATCATCCTCGTCGTACTTGCTTGCGATAGGTCTTGAACGTTCGTAGAGCTATATTTTCCGCCTTGGTGATACAATTCTTCTTCTGACGACATATTATTGATCCTGATTCCCGAAAAACTAGCGGCCTCTCTACATAGATCATTGTCCACAAAGCACTGCCTACTCTCGCTTCTATATCACTAAAATTTATTCAACCTTCTTTACAATTTTTTGTTTTTATGTTGGCACTACCACGCGTAAGCTAGCCAAGCAAAATAAAATCACACAAATCACAAACTGACGCAATAAATTATTATGACCATTTCTGTTTTGTGATAAATAACGAAGCACCTATCATGTTTTAAATCATTTTTTTCGGTTTTATGAGTAGAAAACTGCAAAGGCCTTTTTGTTTTATTTTGTTAAACCAACTAACTAACTAAAAATTACGCCGTTTCTCCGAAGAGGTATGCAGAGAGGACGGACCGCCATGCAACTCCGTCTTGACAAACACTTTTTGCTTCATTCACATTCATACATCGTCTCATACATACTCTTCTGTTATTCTGACTTTTTACATGGCCCGATTCAAGTGTCTTTTCCTCGGGCGTCCCACACTTTTTCTTCCATTCACTTTTGCAATATATATTATTTTTAGACTACTTTCTTCGTGCAATCTATCTACATGCCCAAACATCTAAGCGTCTCTTTCTTGATTCTATTCTTCTTTCTTGATATCCACATTTTAATATGGTCATACATGGTTTTACCGCACATACTCGTACGTCTCAAGATCTCATTTCCACAGCAATCAGCCTACTTTCATCCTTCCTCTGCCAGTTTCATGCCTCACTGCCATACATCAGGGTTGGAATAAACGCTCCATTGTGGACTGCTAGCTCCGCTTCTTTGGATAATTTCTTATTTGCGCCAACAGCGTTCAGTCCTCCATTAATGGAGTTTCCTGCATTCACCATTCTTTCAATATCAAAAAAATATATATATAAATATATATATATCAAGAAAATTTATAATTGGCATAATTTATTATTTTTATTATTAAATACATGTTAATTACTGATCTGCTGTAAATTATGCCTAAATATATAATTTTTAAAAAATATATGTAAATATATTATTACAAATAAAACAGCCGCAATTCGTAGTAAACTGCAATTCTAGCACACTACCAAGGTGGTCAAGATCAATGTAATAATCAAGATTAATGCATATAAATCTATCTTCACTTCATTTATTTTAATATAAATAGGAATATCTGAAAGTAATGTTCATAATGCTTAGAAAGTTTTGATTTCGATTAAATGTTGACCACCTTCTCGGGGGAGACGACTTCGGCCATCGTCTCAGGGGGGTGGTACCGAACTTTAGAGTAACAATATAGAGAGACCGTCCTAATTATGAGTCAAATCGTTCATACTCGCAAAATATAGCTCTCTCTTTTTGCTCGGTTCTATAGACATATGAGAAAAAGGGACAAACAATTGTTATTAAGAACATATGATTTGGGGTGTGCCAAAAGCCGTGTGGCCATTTTTAAATATATTACTAACTTTACACTAGTTTACTTCTGTCAATCGAATTGACTGACAAAAAAGTTAAAATATATAATAACTTAAGTGAATTTATTGCAATACTAAAAAAAAAACAATATGGCTATATGTGCAGTTGTTGGTTGCTTCAACTAAAGTAAAAAGGACCAAAAAATCAGTTTCCGGAGGTATTTATCCAAGAATTCGTATTTTTTAGTTTCGATATAATAAACTTCCGTTTAAAATTAGTTTTAATGCATTTTTAATGTTTTACTTAGAGAGATTTACGGGATTCTCACGTAAATTTGTAAGAATGGGGATTCCTTGATTAGTCCAACATCTGAACGTATCCATGTCTGTTTCTTTCTCATGTAGCAACGCAAAATTGTTGGCGAACAGATAAAGACGGAATAATGTTTATCTTTACGGTTTTCTTCGCATCCTATTGGCTAGAAGTTTATACGCCATACCTCCTTCGGTCAAGTTTGGTCATAAACTTGCTACAATATTTCGCAAGGTTAGGTCTCTAAGTTACTCTAAGTACCGAACACAAAAATTCCATTAATTTAAAACATCCTAAGGTTTCCCTAGTGCAACTTGTATCAATGAATTTATTTTACAAAGCGGGTCGTTATTTGTAGTTATCTAGAAGTATTTCTCATTTGGTATGTAACGCTGAGGATTGAGAGCACGGCGAAACAGAAAGTAATCGGTTCGCTCTTTTTGACGCTGTGGTGCAGCGGTTGATTAATGACGGTGGCCGGCGCAGCGCCCCCGTAGATATGTCGCGGTCGCGGGATCTATTAATTAATTTTCATAAAGGAAACTCGGAAGCGCAAATGGATATATTTTCCTTTCCTGGTTAAAATAAAATCTAGGGAAAATTGGACGTAGTTATGCAGAAAGCGTCCGACCCCAAAAATATGAAACTGAGAAAAAGGCGTTTGAAAATATGTCGATAAAAAAAGCATTTATATGCATAATCGGCATTTTCCAAGTGAATAAAAGTTTTTTTTTCTTTATGAGCATTTTTGTTAAAAGGTAATTTATAACTTTCAATGATTTTATTTACAGAAATGTTTTTTTTTTATGTTATCCTACATTTTATAATGTTTTTAAACTTCAATTTAAGTAAAATACATGCAATGTGCATTAGTGAAAAAATATATTCTGAATATGTATTCCGTTTGGAGCTTGGATGTTTTCAGCAGATATAAATCTCATATTCATCTAAAAACAAATAAAATTCGATTTTGGAAAATTACCTGTATAATTTATATTTTTAAACCCTCCTAATTTTTAATTATACACTATTATAATAATAGTGCTACTAGGAAATTTATTTATTTGTAATTTTTTGTCTTAACGTGGCTTTATTTTATTTTATTTTTATCTTGTTTTATTTTTTTATTTTTTCTTTTGTATTTTCTTTTAGATTTTCTTCTATATTTTAAATTGTTTTAACATGCAATTCGAAAAATGTCCTCCACATCACAGGTGAACTCCTAGCGTGGAGGACAATGTATGTACTTTTTTGTAAATAAACATGAATTTAAGAAATAAAAAAAATTAAAAAAAACCCATAATTTAGCCACCAAGACCTCATTAGAAAGTGGCATTTTTAGAAGATCTCATTTTTCTATTGAAAATTATTAATATTTGAATTTCTTCCGATTTTAGGCTGCCATCTTTTGATGATATTCAAAGTTCTACCCGAACACATATTGAATATCTATATGTTGTCTTCTAAAATTTCATTTTTTTTAAATACGGAAGATATTTTGATTTCTTACCAAGTTTTATAAGTATTAATGCTTTAAAGTTATTCATTGAAATATAATATTGCTATGTTGAATATCAACCGGTTTATTGCAGGTCAAAAAAAAAAGTTTAAGTCAACATTGTACATTCTTCTTAATGAACGTTACAGAATAAGCAGTTCTGCCACAACTGGAAACAAAAACACAAAATAATAATTTAACAGATGTTATTTTTGTAACCGTTAAATCATATGTAGGTTTAACCTTTAACAACTCACCAGGGGGCAGAATGGTAGTTAGAAGAATGGACAACACGGCGTTTCGCCCACGAGTGTATTCCATCGGGACGTTGTGGCCTTTCTACTCCGCTTAAAAATGATTATGTTTATTTATAACGACTGCGAAAAGCCAAAAGGGAATTCCCCTTACCTGTTTGAGCATTCTTTGTGGCAGAATTCACATTGCGGCTAAGGGAAATAACCCACAAAGGCCACTAAGCTCAAACAAGGTTTTGATCAGTCAACATCAGTGAAATGCTCAAGCATTAAAACCACTAAAGCTCGCTTTTACCGATCACACCAAGCTTAAGATAAAATTTTGCTCAGAATCTTACAATATCAGTGTCAGAAAAGAGGCTGAGCGTGATTTCAAGTCATGTTTTTCGTGGATTAACTTACGCCAACCTTAAAAATGTCATCCTAATAGTTTAGTTAGACAGCGTAGTCAAATAAATGACTTTATTTGTGAATATCTAGATTGAAAAATGTGATCGATTTTGCGATATTTATTTATAATTTTTTGCAAAATTAGTTTTAAACTAGAACATTACAAGAAAACACAAAAATGGTAAAAATATATATTAAGGCCAAGGTAATAAAAGGTAAATAGAACTTAAAAACAAAAAATACATTTAAGAAGTATATAAAATAGTAAAAACGTAATAGCTAGTTCGTGCTTAAACTTATCATAAGCCATATGAAAAATATCCAGATTTCCCATAGTAGGATGTAAAATAAGCGAGTATTAATTTTATTTTGTTTTAATCGATGTCATATTTTCATTGAAAATTATGAATTGGTCAAATTTTGATACTTCATAGTGAAAATTAAATAATAACTTTTTAAAAGACCACAGATTTTATTTACAATGACCCGTTCCGCTTAGCCTAAACCTAATCTCCAGGGCAAAAAATTAAACATTTTTCATTTTTTGAATGATTTTATAATACCATGGATAAAAATGTACAAAAATAAAAATAAAAAGATGGTGCACATTAAACTAGGAACCATTTGAAACAATTATCTATAAATTTATCGATATTCGGCCAAAATTTGAAAAGTGCATTTTAAACGATAAATTTTCATTGAAAATTATGAATATCATTTTTTATTAAAATGCATTAAAGCAACAATGCTTTAAAGCCCCTCAAATTGAATATTAATTCTGAGGCTTTGTAAGAAGTCGCAAGATCTTTCGTAATTAAATAAATTTAACCACTCATGAGTCGCAATTGCCCGGAGCCAGTGAGACTATGGCATTCCCGATTGAGGTAATTAGAAAAGCTGAAGGGAGTGGGGAGGAGAAGGAGATGGGGAATGAGATGGTTAAGAAACACCTGGCTATTCAGATCTGGAGACCAAACACATCTGATGCCATTGCTAGCAACGTTTCTATTCTGAATGGTGCTCTTTCACGAGGGCGATACTGAGAGTATAGTCTTGGAGTAACAATATATGGGGAGAGAGAGCTGATTCTTTTTACCCAACCTATACACACTTGGGATAAATAACTTTGTCCAGGTTTTTACGTCGTACACCATGAGAAAGAAAGAGACAACAAAATATCCCAAATTATCACACCGCTTTAACGTATTAAAAGAATGTTCTTTGTGTCCCGCGTCTCTGTTGACTCCGCCCACACGTTTTGATATGCGACATAAATTCACATGGCCCAACGGTTTTTTAGGTTATTTGCTAAATTTTTGTTTATAACAATACTGTGAAAAAGTGGTTATACGAATAAACAAAACCTTATGTCGATATGTGCTATAATGGATGTATAAATACCCTAGAACTAGTCCTAGCCACACCCAGGTAAAGCCGAGTCCGGCAAAACTCATTAAAACTGACTACAGCAACGCTACCTCTTCTATATTATTGCTCTGAGTAGTAGCTACTGTGTTGAGAGAGAAGGCTAGTACAACCGTGTAATAGGTGCTGGTTTCCTCTTTGAGAAACGTCGAATGGGACAATAAAGGCTTTGTTGCGGATTGATTGGTTATTCTCATCGTTTTGTCTATTATTTGATTTGACGAGCGCAAATTTTCACGCTGGGTAAATATTTCAAGCATTCTATTAGTTTAATATTCATTGCGGCAATTTGATATTATACACCATGGTTATAGCTTATAGAATTAAAAAATATATATGTTGCAGGCTAGTGTCAAATATTTTTAAATTATCGATAGTTATATTGCCGTAGACTCAGAAACAACTAATTGCTGTTCCTCAATCATCACTCTTCTACTTATGGATATCATTCTCCATTGTCCAGGATGTCGAGACTTGTTAACTCAAGTCACGGTCTTGAAATTTTTGGTACCAGTCTAAATGATTTTTGTCATTCTTTACTTGACCTTGACTTTGATTTGAATGCTCGTCCTAGTGTATATTTTGTTCTATTTTTGTCATTGCTTCAATATAATATTAAGTATGTGCTATTCTTTTATCTGTTACTCTTTTTCCCATGTCGTGTTATGTATTTTTTTTTGTAATTGAACAACAGTCAGTTAGTTTATAAATAATAGTTAATCTATCCATTCACCAAAAACCTGACATTTACTTCTAATAAATATTTTTTTTCAATAAAATCATTCAATAATTTCTCTACACATTTGCAAAAACAACAAACAATCATTTTTTTATTATATACCCCAATAAGATAACAATTATTAAAACACTGTCTGTTATAATTTTTGTACGAAAAACGACAAAAATATTTTGATGGTAGAAAACAAAATCTGGAATACAATTTTTTTTCAGTTTTAAATTGGCTTTTTTTTGGCACGTTGCTGTCGCACTCTGCAATCCATTGCTTTAAAAGGTCCTGTTGATTTTACATTTCATCAGGGTATACATAGATCAAATATGATTCGAGAGAGTAAGTTTTCGCATTTCACTATTAAACTTACATTTCATCTGAAACCAGACGTGTGTCAGTTTACGTTTCAGAATTCTATACGATTATTGGGAACAGGGGTGTGAATATCGAACGGCTATTTTTTTACAGTGGATATCGCTCAAGGGTGCCAACTGCTCCCAACCGTCTAGAGCCAGTGAAACTATGGGATCTCCAATTAGAGTATGTTGTGAGGCTAAATGTAGTGGGGAGGGAAAGGAGATAGGGAAGTAATAGGTTGAAAATGCCAGGATATTTAGATCTGGTCACTAAACATGGCTAATACCATTGCAAGCAACGTTTCGATTCTGAATGGTGGTCTTTTACCATGGCAATACAACAAGTATCTACCACTCTGTTAAGTGCCGCAAATATACCATATTTTATTTTATATTAATGAAGATGTGTTTTGAACCCGCGACCTCTGGATTCATAGTCGAACGTCTTACCACTCGACCACGAAGACCGTCAAGCCGCCAGGCCGTCGGTTATTGAATTATAATGAATCAAAAGTTTTTCCGGGTCTTTTTTTCCCATGCGTGTCAGTTAAGGGTTGATATTACGCTTGAAAATGTCTGAAAGTTGTATGCACAACTTAATGAATTATTATGCCTTAAATATGGAAAGCTTCTGAGCAAAGTTATGGAAAACTTATTCACAACTTGCGAAATTATTTTTGAGTAGAACAAGAAGTTATTCACAAACAGATAAATGCTATCCTAATGGCGGATCCATTTACTGCAAAGGTGTTTTAATCACGTTCAAGTTTGTGGTAAATTTGTGGAAAAAACACGATTTGTTTCTGTGAAAATAAAGCTTAAGTGTATAAAGTGTGGCGAGAAAAATGTAATTTGCAAACTTGTTGAAACAGAAAAGTCATTATAAAACTATGGATTGCGCTGATGCAAAAAAAAACTTTTTTTCTTCTAAAGAAATGAAAAAAAATAAATTTGTGCAAGACCACGAATATTATTATTATTATTTTTACAACCGACCGGTTTCGCTTAGCCTTAGCATCATCAGGGTATAAAATTAAACTTAACAAAAATACAACGTGTGCGGTTATATATACAAACAGAGGGAGACAAATAATAATATAAAAAAAAATACAAATATAAGTGCGAGGAAAATAACTACGGCCAGTGGCGAAATACTCGATTATAACAGTTGCGTATCTCACCCGAACACACATATTTTTTGAATGACTATCCTTTTCACAAGCGGGTGAAACGGAAAAGTGGACGGGGCTAGTTGTGCTATATTTTTTTTGTAAGATTTGTATGAATATGACGTTTTTTGTATTCTACATGTGTGTCTATGCTTTAACCATATAATTATTTTTGTTGCAGGTTGGTACGTTTTAAATCAACAGTTTTGTACAACGTCTGCGTTGAGTTCCACTTTCTGTGCACTATGCCTCATGTAAGTTACTTTATCACTATTTTCAAAAGTATCTCGATAAGCTCGGCGAGGGTAAGCTCATAGGTTCTGGACCCAGAGGTCGCTGGTTTAAGATCCGGCTGTGTGCAAATAAAACTTTGTTTTATGGCTTCAATCTTGGAAGACATGAATATGTACCTTTGCAAAACAGCGTAGTCAGGACGCTTGACTTTATACTGGCTCGATAGAAAGAGACAAAGATATACTAAAGGATGTTATTTAGCTTATTAGTTATCGCCCACGTGGAATTCGGACATTATTTTTAATAATTATATTTGAACAAATTTAACAAAACAATATCTATATACTCGTATGGTTTAAATGATTTATAAAGTCAAAATATCACACAAACACTAATAACAGAAAGTTTGCGAAATATTGATGAAAGGTTTTTTTTGAGTTTATGTCTTTACATCATTAAAATTGAGAAAATTATACAGTTTGATACAAAAAATTTAATACTGTTGAAATACCTCTGAAAAGCGATGTCTCATAATCTTTGTTTAATCTTATTTGAACATTCACGCATAGCACATATCACCAAAATGTTTGATTTTTTTTTATAACCACTGCAAGTTTTTTAATCAACACAAATATAGAAAATAACCTTATAGTCCGTTGACGTAAGTTATGCGGCTCGATGACCTGAAGTTATCATGGACGGAGAACATCCTCACATACATAGTGTTGCGATATTATGTGACGACTTCTCTTGTCTCTTTCTCTCTCATGGTAGTGATTTGTCGCAAATTTGTATAGGGTGGGTAAAAATATTTAGCTCTCTCTCCATATATATTCTTACTCAAAAGGTACAATCACAAAGAATTTTACTAAATAAAATTTTAAAATTTCCACCTTATTCCAAAATGGCCATTTTAATTACAAACGGCCGGTGAGAGACCGCCATTTTTAATTGAAACTTAACCTCTTTGTTGAAAAGTAATTTTTATGGACCATAATCTGTAGTTATAATACGATTAGTGTGTGTCGCAAGTGGTTCGATCAATCGCCGTGTGGGGCGCTAACGTCTGCAAAAATATTCGTACATATACTATTCCTAATCGCCATTCAGAATCCAAATGTGGCTTGAACTGGCTTTAGCCATGTTTGGTGACCCGATCTGAAAAGCCAGGTACTTCCCAACTTTCCTCTACCCCATCTCTTTCTCTCCCTACTACCTTCAGCCTCGCAACATACCCAATTTGGGGTTTCCATAGTCTCACTGGCTCTAGGCGGTTGGGAGCAGCTTGGACTCTTGTGCGGTATTCACTAGATTTTTTTTTAAATCAGTAAGAAGCTTAAAAGTTTTATAAATTAAGTCTAATTTAAACATGTTTAATGTTTATAAAATCATGAAAGTGAATATTGTTAAAAAAATACTCGTTTTTCCACTAAGAAATGCCGATTGTATTTAAATTTCGTACACTATTAAAATGTTGTTTTTCTTATTAGAGAGCAAATTGAAAAAAAAGCGTTGATTACGCAGCTTTAATAAAGTTCTATTTATTTCAGTGTTTGAATGGTCAAGGTTTCTTTTAATTAACATTATCCCTAAAATGCTCTTAGTTGAACTAAATTAGCGCCTTTCGCATCCATTGGATGTGTTGCCCGGATGAAAAATAAAAGATAAAGAAACAATGAGGGTGAAAAATGAAAGTGCTTGAATAATAAATTGTCAATGGAATAAGCAAAGGTAAAAACAACAAAGGGCAAGAAAGTAATGGAGTTCATCCCTCATTGGATTTTTCTGCTCCATAAATTTTATATATTTTCGTAACGAACAAGTATAAATTCTTATCTTTATCACTTTCTAATGTATTCTTGAGTCTTGCGTGTATATTATCTATGGGATATGTATATCATTGCATAATTTTTCTCACATTCCGGGATAAATAAATAATTAAATTTTGAGATAATATCAATAATCTCTAACAGAAACTTTAAAAAAATAGGTCGAAGCTTAAATCGGTAGAAATTAAAAAAACATATATTTGCATTAAATCATTTTCAAGAAATTACGATATCGATTGAAATGTCGGTTTCTAAGAAGGTATCGGTAGCTCCATTGGTAGATACGATACTCCCGAATAGAGGAGAGGTTCCTAGTTCGAGTCTCAGTCGCGACCTCATTCTTTTTATTTTACGTATTTTTCTGTTTAATATTTTCATTAAAAATTATTAATATTATTTCAATAATTGATATCAAAATAAGAGTATAAAGCATTAAGGGTCAGCGCCCAAAAAATACACTTTTGGTTTTTCTAGTACAAGCAAAACTATAAATTATTTATTTGTTAATTCTATACGGGTAGCTAAAAACTGATTCTTAAATGTTTTTAAAAAGAAAAAATAAATCAAAAGTTATATTTTAAATAAATTAAAGCGCTAAAAAAACAGTACTACAGATGATTGATTTGAAAATTTTCTATGGGTATTTAAAAAAACGTCTAAGGTTTCCAGTGAATATAATTTTTAAGCAGTCATCTTTAAATTATTTATGAAATGCATACTGGAATTTTAGGTATAACGTCAAAAATGCCTTTGTTGGTTTTCAATCTGCACCTTTTACTTATATTTTAGTATTTTTTTCATAGAATTTAAAAGATTACAATTGTAATTTTTTTAATTTTTTTAAAAGTAATACAAACATTTCCGGGTTACGAACAACCTGACAATATTTGAAAAACTCCTACTGCCATCATAAAAAGCGGAAGATGTTGCTTGTGCAATAATGGAGGACTTAGCCAGCAGAGGAATTGAACGCACGACGCCCGGGTGGGAATCCGACGCGTTCTCCACTCAGCTACCGACCGGTCAAATGACTATCTAACTAGTACTGCGGCTCATTAGGCCTTATTACTATCACCATCTGATGGTTTTATTTAATTGACTGAGTTTAATTTTACATTAATGTTTTCTTAGGGAAAAGATCTTAACTGGATTCAAAACCTTAAGCTTCTAAATTCCCATAGAAATTTTTCAAATCAATCACCTGTAGTACTGCTTTTTTGGCGCTTTTATTTCTTTAAAATATAACTTTTTAACTATTTTTTCTTCTTAAAAACAATTAAGAATCCTGCATTGCTTACAATTCATACAATATATACTTTCCCTCGGTCTCAGACCTCATAAAATTTCGGATTAAAATTATCGAAGACGTATGTATTGTAATTAAACAAAGATCTGGAGGCTGTCTAAAATGGTAAATTAACTTTTGATCAACACGCTGATGGCTTAGGTTTTCGTGTTTAAAACTTTCGTCTTATTTGACATCGTCATAATTTGAGGATAAACGCTTTTTCGTGACATTTTAATGGTCCCTGTTAAAAGTTAATTCCAGGCCCTTTTCAGCTTTTGAACAAAATATGATCAGCTGACAAATATTACTGTTGTGCTTTTCAATTGCTCATATTTTGTTCAAAAGCTCACCAAATTTAAGCAGAGTCTACGTAAATAAGCTCACAACGAAAACACTATCAGACTTGTAAAATGAACCATGAACTTTTTAACATGTCGCAACCCACGTCTTAGAAAAAAACGCAATTCTTCCATTGAAATCAAATAAATTAGGTGGAACACTACAACTCAAAGCATGGCCCGTTTTAAGTTGTCTGGAAAATATCGGGACAAAACAAATACATCGTCATTTTCGTACCAACGACTCAACCCCCCTTTCTAATTCGTATTTGTTCATATTCATCATATTGAATCCGTACAACATCGCTTCTTCCGTAAAATTGCATGGATATTAGGATGAGAAAGAGGCGATTATTCATATGATAAAATTGGACAGTCATAAAGTATTTCTTTATTAGAAAAGCGCAGAAACGATTTTTTATTTAATTTGCATTTTACAAATTATTAATTTTATAATGGACTCACCTTATTTGTTGAAACTCATCCAGTTAAAAATTCCTTGCCGTAGACTCACAATGAATTGCTGTTTCTCAATCATCACTCTACTAATTATGGGTATCATTATCCACTGTCCAGAATGTTGAGACTTGTTAACTTAAGCCATGGTCTTGACATTTTTGGTAGCAGTCTAAATAATTTTGTCATTCTTTACGACTCTACCAAAACTTTGACTTGACCTTGACTTTGACTTTGATTTGAATGTTCTATCTTATGCATATTTTGTCCTATTTTTTGTCATTGTTTAATTTAGTACTATTTATTTTATTTTGCTTAAACAGTTTTATATCAATTACAATGCAAAAGCGATATAAGAACACAAAAATGGTAATCATAATTATACATTTATAATGGTACATCATAAATTAAAAACTGAATAGTTGTTCTTGCTTAAACTTGTTGTAGCTCGTGTGAGAAATATCCAAATTTCCAGCGAGCCAAATAATAAACCTAGTTAGTCTTCCCAAGAGCATCACCATTGGTAAGTTCTACACCTGGGCAAAAACCAAAGCCTGTGTTGGCGGCCTCGCGTGAAATTATCAGTGATGTAAAATCCCATTTCGCCAGAATGTCAGGTATTAATAATACACCGTTTTGGGGTTTATGAGCAAAAAGCAGTAATGCTATTTCCCTCCTCTTATGTATGTGCTGTTCTCTATCGGTTGATCTTTTTTTCCCATTTCGTGTTATGTATTTTTTGTAATTGGACAATAGTCCGTTAGTTTATTAATAAATAATTCACTTGGCAAAATTAAAAATTTTACGTCCATCTTTTTTTGTGAGCGAAAAATTGATTCTATTATCAAAATACAAATTCTTGTGTATCCACAGGTATTTTTTTACAAGTTTTATAAATTTATTGTGTACTGTTAAGCTCTTTATTGTGTGTGACTATGTGATATCTACATGAACAACTATAACAAAATAATATATTATATAATATAATATAACAAAATAATAATATTAAATTTAATTCAATTGAATTATATAAAAATTACATGAACAACCGTTGGTCACTTTCTAACTCCGTTGTGCTTTGGGAATGTAATGTGTGTACGGTGTATTTCAATAAAATAGTATTTTCCAATGATTGCGACTGTACACTAAACACTTCTCAGATAAAAAAAAATACCCGTATTGCTTATTAAGGGTATACCTAGATCGTTTCATTTCGACTTTAATTTTTTTTTTTTTTAATTTTATTTACGTCAAAACAACCAGAAGGCTATACTTTTTTTAACCCTAGGTGTATAATATTTTGGCAGTGGAGTTTTATTGCTACAATAACACGATAAAAACACAATTCACCTTTTTCAGCACATGTTTATGTTCTTAGTGTGAACTTTATCTTTTAGATTCTTATCACGATCTCCATAAAAGGGTTGTTATTTTTTTAGAACAGTTTCATTTATAGGGATGCTGTGTGGAGTGACTTTTTAAGTAATAGAAGTTGCAGACCTATCTCTTAAAGGAATTATTTTTAGTAAAGTGAATACCGCACGAGACTGCTCTCAACCGTCAGCCAGTGGAACTATGACACCCCCAATTGGGGTAGTTTGTGATGTTAAGGGTAGTGAAAAGGGGAAAGAGATGGAGAAGAAAAAGGTTGGGAAGTATCTGGCTATTAATATCTATCTCTCAACGAAACTATTTTTAATAAAGTGAATACGGCCTCCATGGTCGAGTGGTAAGACGCTCGACTACGAATCCAAAGGTCGCGGGTTCAAGTCCGGCGTTCGCCGATAACTTTTATTTAATTAATATGTGTCATAACACATTTAATTCATATAAAAATAATAACAAGTATATTTGCGGCACGTTCCCGAGTGGTAGTATCTCCCTGGTGAAAGACCACTATTCAGAATCGAAACGTTACTTGAAATGGCTTAAGCTGTGTTTGGTGACCAGATCTAAATAGTTAGGTACTTCCCAACCTTCCTCTTCCCGATCTCCTTCCCCTCCCCACTACCTTCAGCCTCACAATATACCCAATTTGGGGATGCCATAGTCTCACTGGCTCTAGACGGTTGGGAGCAGCTGAGACTCTTGTGCGGTAATCATGTAAAAAAAAAAATATATATATATATATATATCGTACAAGAGTCTCAACTGCTGTCAACCTTCAGCCAGTGGAACTATGACACTTCCGATTGGGGTAGTTTGTGATTCTTAAGGTAGTAAAAAAGGGAAAAGAGATGGTGAAGAAGAAGGTTGGGAAGTACCTGGCTATTAATATCTATCTCTTAAAGGAACTATTTTATGTAAAGTGAATACCGCTTCTTCTTTCCATTCACTTTCGTATTATATATATTCTTTTCACTCTTCTTTCTTCGTTCATTCGCTCTAGATGCCCAAACCATCTAAACAATCCATTGTGGACTGCAAGTTTCGCTTCTTTGGACAATTTATTATTTGCACAGCGTATGGTCCTCCCATCAATGGAGTTTCCTGCATTCACCCTTATTTCAATATCCTTATCAGCCTTTCCGTCTCTCTAGAACATACTTCCTAAATACACAAACTCATCCACTTGCTCCAAGCATTCATCGTTCACAACAATATTGCACGCTGTTTGCGTACTCTCTCTTGCAAAGAAGATGTATTTATTATTCATAAATAATAACCGCACAAGAGTCCCAACTGCTCTCAACCGTCTGGAGCCAATGGTACTATGACACCCCCGATTGGGGTAGTTTGTGATGCTGAAGGTAGTAGAGAGGGGAATGAGATGGAGAAGAAGAAGGTTGAAAAGTACCTGGCTAGTTAGATCTGGTCACCAAACACGGCTAACTCCATTTCAAGCAACGTTTCGATTCTGAATGGTGGTCTTTCACCAGGGCGACAATGAAAGTATCTGCCAATCTGGAACGAGACACAAATATGTTTTATATTATTTTACATTAATTCAATTTTAAATAAAACATATTTATTAAATAAATCAGCCGTGACCAAGGTGAAAAGTAAGCCTGCAAGCTTAGAGTAACAATATAAAGAGACCGTACTAATTTGTGACAAATCGTTGACAAACTCGCAAAATATAGCTCTCTCTTTATGCTCGGTTCTATACGCATATGAGAAAAAGAGACAAACAATTGTTGAAACCAATACACGATTTGGGGCGTGCTGAATACCATGTCCGCAATATTTGATCTGTACGAGCTTCATTCTGGTTTGGAGTGTCAGGCGAACGGACTGTCAAAAGTGCGTAAATAGTTAAAAACTTGAGTTATTTTTTGTCCGATATCTAGCAAAACATCATGGCCATATGTGCTATACTTGGTTGCTTCAATCGAAGTACAAAAGGACCAAAAACAAACAGTTTTCACACGTATGTACCATAAAAATCGTCTTTTTTTAGTTAGATCTCAAATATTTAACATTCTAACCTACAAAACAACTAGTAACTTACACCAATATGTAATTAATCTTTGGACTATTCGTTCCAATATAATAAACTTCCGTTTGAAATGAGTTTTAGTGGATTCGTAATATTTTTAACTTAGAGATATTTACTAGCTGTCACATAAGAAACCATTACAAGGGGGAATACCCATATTGTACGGCTTCTTAAAGTATCCCGGTCTCTTTCTTTCTCATGATACTAACGCAAAATTGTTCGCAAACAGATAAAGACGGAATAATGTTTATCTTTACGGTTTTCTTCGCATCCGATTGGCTGGAAGCATATACGTCATACCTCCCTTGGTCAATCCTTGGTCAAAAAGTGCGGACAAAATTTCGCAATGTTAGGTCTCTACGTTACTCTAAGCCTGCAAGTCACTCATCAGCCGAACTGTTGAATGACTACTCGTAAAAACAACCTCCTCTTCAGCTAAAAACGTAAACTACGCAAAAATGTTTAATGCCCGTTTAATATATCTTTATTTATCGGAGAAGAAAGGATCCTTATGGCATTTTGACTGTTTTTTTTTTATTCTAGAAAAAAAATACTACCACTTAACTGTGCTAGTACCAGCCTAAAGATTTCCGTCGAGGTGAAAAAATTCCGTAACAAAATCAACACACGGAATTTTTTTATATTGATTACTTTTTCTTGCCAGTACTAAAACAGGCGATCGTAAATTTAGTGAACTTTAAGAAATAAAAACCGGTCACTCCTGAAATTGACTTTAGTGAGGTTTTCTTAGCCAAGTAAATAAACACAAAGGGCATTTGCGGTATTTGGAAAAATAAATAAATAAAAACCTACAAGAAACGTTTTGATGATTTACTTGAAAGATATATCTTTAGATGCATTATAACTTCGAGTTTGAACTCAATCTGTTAGAGAAGCCCACCACATTCAACCCCTATTTCTATTTATGGAAACATTGTATTTAGGGGCGTTTTAGTATGTCCTTGAGCAGTTTGAGTCCTGAATCGAATGGCGCCTGAACTAGATTGGATTTTGGCGCCTTTTGGAAATAAAGATGATCGGGAACAAATGAGACAAATTAATTATGAAAACAAAATCACATAAACATAATAAGGCTGATGTGAGCGTAATCAATAGGACCAAGAAAGGGACGCTTAGATGGTGTGGGCATGTAGAGCGAATAAACGAAGAAAGGAGTGTGAAAATAATACATGAGGCGAAAGAGAATGAAATAAGAAGTCGAGGACGCCCGAGAAAGACATGGCACGATCAAGTTAATCAAATACTTGATTCGGGTCATCTGAAGAGTCAGAATAACATAAGAGTATGTATGAGACGATGTATGAATGTGAATGAAGTAAAGAGCGTGTGCCACGACGGAGTTATATGGCGGTCAGTCCCCTCTGCCTACCCCTGCGGGGAAACGGCGTGATGGTTAGTTAGTTGGTAAATCACATAAATTTGTTTTACACCACTACATTTTAATACATTAATCGAGCGGTTTCGGAAGTACCCTTCCATCATCAGGAAAATATTAAAACTAAAATAAATTTTAAGAATATAACAGATTGTAGAGCTAAGGAACTAAAGTAAATAAATGTACTAGTCAATTGTCAAATGATGGTCTTAAAGGTTAGGTAGATCACGTTTATTTACAAATTTAAACACGCTGACGTAAGTAATTATAAAACAAGAGGTGTGGTAAACCGAAGTGTCAGCGGGCAAATTACTCATTTCCCGCTTTAAATATCTTTCCCGCGGGAAATACCTTCCTCCGCTAGGCTGTTAGGTGCGCCCCGTTGCTGGCCATGTGAATACATATTATAATACGCCTAAATATGCGTTATAAGATATACATACATATCGTCGCTAGGATGGCAAAAAGGCTTAAGCGACACTTTGGTCAAAAAAAAATTTCAATAATTATAATTATAATTGTCTTTATTTTAAACAAAGTTCACAGTAATAAAAAATTAAATTAAACAAATAATATCAATTCATTGGAAACAATTTATACATATATTTACTTAGTTTTTGCATGAATTAGTTATTCGCTATGAATCATGTTTATAATCTGCCTCACTAGGCGAGCCTGTGTGAGGTCGTATTTTTTGCAGATTGTGTTACCTTACTTTAATATATTGTAAATATTTCTTGCTAAAGTGTTAAATATTCAGTTTTTATCAGTTATTCTACCTGCATCGAATGTTCTGACTCTCGTTTAATTCAGAAGACTTTTGGAGCCCCTCAGCTATCTAAAATATATTCACCATTTGGAAGAAGGCTTGACTCAAGCGACACAAGCTTGGGACTTTATTAAGCTTTTTGTCGCTTTAGGTAACTCAGTGAGAGCATCGAGTTAACTTTATTTTCAATATCCTACCAGGTACTGCTGAAAACTTATGAATTTTGTTGGAAAACAAAAAAAACTTTAAAGTGCTCTGGTGTTAACTTTCCACGATGGTGCTTCAGATCTTTTGCCTTTTCGGCGAAAGTATAAAGGTAGTGGAGTGGGAGGCGAACAGAGGAGAAGGGGTAATTAAAGGGTTAACGAGAATAACACAGCGGCTTACTGGAAATAATGTTTAGAAAAGGAATACTAGTTACATTTACTTGGCTATTCAATTTTGTAATTTCTAGTGCTTCTAAATTTTCTATTCTATTTGCCTTTATACGGTGCAGATTTTTTACCCTTGCATACTTATTCAAAATATAGTCGGTGGAAATGGGATGACAGTGGCCTTGAGGTGATTTTCCAATGAAAGCGTTACTATACAAGTGATACATTTATTAATTGAAAAACTTTGAAAAATGTAATTAATAATGTCCTTCGGAATATATAGAAACTTTTAAATGGCGCAAGAGTTCGCAAAAGTTTAGCTCTCGCAAGAAATTAGTTAGAGAAAAAAGGAGTATTTTCTTATTTTAATGAATGTTGTTGAAATACAATATTATGTAGATACATTCAATTGACACATTATTAAAAGTAAATAATAATGTTGTTGACTCTTTTTATTTATTTTATTTTATTTATTTATTATTAACGCCCTGATGGGCTTTTACATAGTAATATAACATAAGTAAGTGCATGAGTACAGGTTAAAAAGGATATACATGAAATAATACAGTAAAACATTTTGAGAAATGAATAGCAAAAAAAATAAAAATACAAAAAATAATAATTAATAATAGTTCCAATACATTAATGATAAGTGAATATTTCGTTTAAAAGTCTTTTAAATTTTGGCAAATTCATATAAAAGATATCAATATTTGAGGTGTATTCATTCCCGAGTGTATGTAGGAGAGAAATGGGTGCATGTATGTGGTAGTTGGTAGTAACATTATTGTTGCAGAAAAGTATATTTTGCCGAGTTGCTCGCTGAGGTACTCTGAAGTTGATAAGGTGCAGGAGTTCACAACAGTCGAATTCGGAGTGAATTATTTTGAACAGAAAAGTTAAGTCGGCTATTTTCCTTCTGTTTTCTAGGGTGTGGATTTTGAGTGTGTTTAAAAGGAATGTGTAATTTATGTGTTGAATTGGAATGTGTAGTTTGAAGTTTATGAAACGTAAAAATTTGCGCTGTACACGTTCAATATTGTTTATGTGGACTAGATAGTATGGGGACCACACTATAGAATTGTATTCTAATAGACTACGTACTAACGACAGGTAGACTATTTTTATGACTTTTAACGAGTCGAAGTCTTTGATAGTTCTAAGAATAAATCCCAACATCTTCATACCTTTACTAGCGATTTGTTGATAGTGATTAATAAAATTTAATTTTGTGTCAAACATGACTCCGAGATCTCTAATTTCAGTGACTTTTTCCAAGATATTGTTGTTGATAGAGTAGTTAAATGATAACGGGGTCTTGATTCGACAAAATGTTAATGTTTTACATTTATCTACGTTAAGGAATAAGTTGTTAACTATGCACCAATTGTGTAGTTTATCGATGTTTGACTGTAGAGTTAGGCAATCGCTAATATTAGATATTTCTTTGAATAATTTTATATCGTCGGCAAAAAGCAGAACTTCTACATCGTCGAAACAATTTATGATGTCATTTATAAACATGAGAAAGAGAATCGGGCCAAGATGACTTCCTTGCGGTAGACCACTTGTTGCGGAAAATACATTTGATTTGACGGATTTCATTTTGACAAACAGTGTTCTGTTAGACAAGTAGCTCGAGAACCATTTTAACAGGTTGTCTCTAATTCCTAGTGCAAAAATTTTCTTATTAAAACTTTATGGGACACTTTATCGAACGCTTTTGAGAAATCTGTATAGATACTATCAACTTGTTTTTTATTAGTTAAAGATTCTGTGATATAGTTATGATAAAGTATTAAGTTGGTAGCAGTTGACCTTCCACTGACGAATCCGTGTTGTTTTTTTATCTATTATTTTAAGTATTGATGGGTATATTAGGTCGAGAACAAGGGATTCAAAAAATTTTGGGAGTACTGATTGTATACATATAGGACGATAGTTTTTTATATCTGTGGCGTCACCTTTTTTAAAAATTGGGGTAATATAACTAGATTTCCAGCGGGTTGGAAAATGTCCAGAAAAAAGTAAATAATTAAATAATTTAGTAAGTGGACCAGATATTACAGCTGCGCATTGCTTAAGATATATTGGTGGGATGTTATCTGGGCCTGTGTTAATAAAATATATATATAACCACACTTCTATTGTGTATTGATACTCTAAGTATCGCCCCAGTGAAAAACCGCCATTCAGAATCGAAACATTGCTTAAAATGGCTTTAATAATGAATCTGAATAACCAGGTACTTCCCAACATTTCTTTTGCCATCTCCTCCCCCTTCCCATTACCTTCAGCTTCACAACATACCCTGATTGGGGATGCCATAGTCTCACTGGCTCTAGACGGTTGGGAGTAGTTGGGACTCTTGTGCGATATTCACTATAGTAAATATATAAAAATTTCTGATCCTAACCGTCTGAAATTAGTGAGACTATGGTATCCTCAATCAGGGTTTGTTGTGAAACTGAAGATAGTGGGAAGGGAAAAAAATCTGGTCACCAAATAAGGCTAAAGTTATTTCAAGCAACGTTTTGATTCTGAATGGTGGTATTTTACCAGGACGATAATAAGAATATCTACCACTCTAAAACGTGCCGAAACTATTGTTTGCTTAATTTTTAATGATTAAATTGTGAAATAATAAAAAATTATTTGCCCACGGGAAGATTTAAGCCCATGACTTCTAGATTCGTAGTCAAGGATCTTAACTGCTCGACCACAAAGGCCGACAACTGACACTCTTAAATTAAAATGAAACTAACAATCAATGAAAAACGACACAATAAATCTTTACACAGAGAAAACGTCTTACAAATTTTCTTACAACCAGCTCGCACATTGAATAGTTGAATAATTGCCCACGGGAAGATTTAAGCCCATGACTTCTAGATTCGTAGTCAAGGATCTTAACTGCTCGACCACAAAGGCCGACAACTGACACTCTTAAATTAAAATGAAACTAACAATCAATGAAAAACGACACAATAAATCTTTACACAGAGAAAACGTCTTACAAATTTTCTTACAACCAGCTCGCACATTGAATAGTTGAATAAACCGACTCCGAAGTATTTCCAATTTATTCAGAAATAGAGAATTGAAATAAACGCTCCAGATTTTTTTTTGAATTTTTCACTCACGGACAGAATACTTCTCTGAAATATACTAGTCATCATTATTACGCTTTCAATGCTGTATTTTTAAGGTTTACCAGGAGAAGTATTGTTCCTCGTTCGTCATGTCAACTTATTTTTGCCATAGAGAGCCTTTTGTTAATTTGTATGTGGGATTTTTTGTTCCTGTCCACAATGTTTTTTTTTTGTTTTCTTATCTTTATCCTTTATATATATTTTTTTTGCTTTACTCGATGTTCTTGTTTTTGTAATCTTTTTATTTTTTCAAAAACTGTATCGAACTAAAAAAAAAAACATAATAATAACAATAAAATTCCAGAACGTAAACGTCAAGTTGTAATGCATTATACGCACAATAAAAAAGAAAAAAAAACATTAATTCACAGGAAAAAATTGAATAATAAAAGCAAAAATTGTAAGTGATGTGGTTTTCATAATCCGTCTAAATAGTACCGTGCTTTCTACTGTTGATAAAATGTCTCCAGAATTCGATCTCATTTTCTTCGCGTCGTTCAATAGCACTAGGTCTTTGCAACACATTCAACTAAAATACCAGTTGAACAAACACAGCATATCAATAGTGCAAATATTGAGGACTAACACTTTTTCCACAGAAGCCTTTCAAGTCGAAAACCATAACAAAAACCATACTTAATAATTATTTAATAAATGGATAACTTTTATAGCGCCGTTTTTGTGGTAAAATCACCTCATATTTTCGTAGAAAGCAATCACTCTGTGATTTCACATATTTAAAAAATTGAAAAAATGTGCTTTCTAGAAGGTCACAAATATTCTTATTTTTTTATGACCGTCCTGTTAAATATTAGAATCAAAGAACATCTTAGATTAACTAATCATCTTATTGATAAAGATCATACCTTCAATAAAAGCACCGGTGCTTATATTCATCACAAAAATAATAATGGAAACAAATTAAATATATGTTTATAAAGAAATAAAGAGAGCTATTAAAATGAATGGTCATATTCTTAATAAACAGGTTAATTTGTCCAATAGTCCAATATTAGTTATATTTCCTGGAAACTCATAAAATTTATTATTATTCTTTAATCACTTCTCAGTTGACGTTTTGTCTCTTTTAATTGATATTATCTATCTCTTTCTCACTGTTCCTTTTGTTATAATTTAAATGTTATTCTATTGTTTTCTCATTGTTTTGTTACTTTATTTTATAATTTGTTCTCCCTCTGTATGTATATATAACCCCACACTTTGTATTTTGTATTTACTTTAATTTTCTACCCTGATGATGCTTAGACTAAGCGAAACCGGTCGGTCATAAAAAAATAAAATAATATCCGTTGTCTTAAAAAAAGTTATTTTATTATTTCTTTAAATATGTCAAACTACAAAATTAATAGTAAGTTGCTTATTTATTACTTTGTCTTTTTTTAGAGTAAAAAAAAAGTATCCTTACTGGGGTACCCTCGTTCTAAAGCTAAATTGTACATGGTTTTTGTTATAATGTTAACATCAATTTAGTTAGTATAAGTAGAATTATACATGTTTTAAACAATATATATCAACATCAGTTGTGAAGCAAAAATAATACTAAATAAGAAAAACATACAAAAAAGAGTAAGATAATAGAAGAGACTTCAAAAGATGAAATAGATGGTGAACAGAATAGAACAAAAGGTGAGAGCTTTAATCTCTGTTTAATTACAGCTTCGCTTCTATATTACATCTTCCTGTCTCTATAATCCATGCGTAGTATGTTTTTTGAAATCCTTTAATTTCGCAAAAGTTTTTAGTGTTAGAGTATTATATCATAACTTGATGGAGAAGTAATGAAAATTTCTTTGTGCAAATGTCGTTTTAGTTTAGGGTTGGTGTATTTAAAATCCGTCGATTGAACTTTCCAAGCAGGCTTTCTTCCCTTTATCATAAAAGCCCATCATCATAATTCTATCTGAAAATTTAAGTCTGTCTTTCATCTTTTACATGACGTATTATACAAAACCTATTAAATTAAGTTAAACAGCTTCTAAAGTACGGCTCTCAGATGTGAATACATTTGTAAAGGGTTCGGAAAGATAATTATTATGCGAGTATAATAAGAGTAGAATTTATGCTTGTAAAAGGTACAAGGGATGATGTTGGATCCAAAGCTGCGATAAAACACCGAATGTGTTTTCAGCTTCAGATGAATTTGGAAAATAGTGGACTGTAAAACGATCAACTAAACTACTTGATGGAAGTATCTAATTATGGATGTGAAGAAATTATGGAATGAAGGTAGTAAGGAAACCAATTCACTCACCAAGTAGTTGATGTTTAAGTTCTTGATTATTCTTACACATTGTATTATTAACGAACACCACAATAAAAACACATTAAGTTAATATTATTTATTTATTTAATTATATACGCCCTCATGGGCTTTTACATAACATAAGATATAAAATAACAGTGACATAAATAATAACAATGATTAGCACCCAAAACATGATGAAATTGATAGAAATATTATCATGCAAATTAACACTAGTATTTTTGAAAGAGGTACGCTATTATAGCCTTCTTGTAACTATATTCAGTGCTGTTGAATATATCTACTATTTCACCGATTGAATTACTCACTGCATATAATTTAGGTACAAGCGAGTATTTAAATGACTCAGTTCTGATATTATTGTTACATTTAAAAAGAATTTTGGATCGAGTGGATCTGTTAGGTACATAGAAGGTAATTAAGCTAAGTAAATCAGGGCTGTCTATAATACTATTAACAATTTAAAAAAAAAAGTCAAGTCGGAAACAAGCCTCCTGTCTGACAGTGTTGGTAATTTTAATTCTTTCATTAAATAATTTTAATTTATGGTTTCAATAGGTAGACCGAGTTTGTAGTTAATGTATCTTAGAAATTTATGTTGCAATTTTTCAATGGAATCAGAGTGGATTTTAAAATGAGGGGACCAGACAGAAGAATTATATTCGACTTGACTTCGAACTGATGAAGAGTACAGGATTTTCAATGTAGAAATATTTTTAAATTCACTGGCATTTCGAAGAATAAAGCCTAGCAATTTTAAACCTTTACTTGTTATTATATTGATTTGTGAGAGAAAATTTAATTTAGAATCGAAAGTAATGCCACTAATGTAATTATTTGAAGAACAACAACACAACGAGACACTAACGAACGAACACGGTGTTTTCACATAACTTTTATGTTTCTTGATTGTCACTTGTTTTTAAACTCGGTGTTGTTGAATACGGAAATCAAATATGGTGAAATGGTGAGATAAGGTAGGAACTAAATGAAAAACAAGAAGATAAGAACAAAACAAATTATCTCTTTGAAATCCTACAGATGATATTTTAATCGATTTCCTTTAGTTGAAAAAGTGTAGGCTACAGGGATATGACTATTATAGTACACGATTATTTGGAGATTATGATTGAAATACAAAAAAGATTAACAAATATTTTCAATAAAAAACTATTTTGTATTCCAAACTACACAAGTTATAATGTGATTTCCATAAAATAAAACGGTCGGATTATAAGCAGCTTATTACTACTTGAAGAAACCTCTCAGCTGCGCGGACATCTCCATAGGAAAGCTTTTCGCGATGTTATACATTTAGTAAGCGGCAGTTTTTAAAATCGCAAGAGAGTTTTATTTAACAAAATCAATATGAACTTTATTCCACTTTTTTATTTTTTGACTGGACCGGTTTCAGCCCATAACGGCCATCTTCAAACTAGTACAGGTTGTTCTTATTCTATGGCTTATATACTGTTTTTGAAATGATAAATTAATTTAAAGGCACTTAAAAAATTTAAACCATTAACAGGTAATAACAATAAATGTAAGTTTTTACCCAAGTGCATAGCACTTAAAAATTCCTCGATACCGAGAAATCATACACCAAATAAATGATAATAATAAAAGTAATCAACTGTAAAAGTGCAAAATAAATATAATCGTGTAATTATACCATAATACTGGGAGTAACCCAATAATTAGGAAATTTTATGGAAAATAGTCTGAATAATAGACATTACAATTAAGATGAATTAATAATCAGTATTCACCAACCTTGCATTATATAAATACATCGTAAAATCATACTTAGAGAAATACAACTGTAACCCATCTTAAATAAAAATTCATTCCAGATAGATATATAAAATAGTAAACTAAAAGTAACTTGTAACTAGTAAAATCATGTAGCAATACTGATAAATATAATTAAAGTAAAATCATGGTTTATTACCCCTGACATCCCAAAAATAGTATATAAGCCATAGATTAAGAACAACCTGTACTAGTCTGAAGATGGCCGTTATAAGCTGAAACCGGTCCAGTCAAAAATAAAAAAAAAGTGGAATAAAGTTATAAATTTGTTTTATTAAATCATTAAAATGGAATTCCACCATGAATTAACTGTTAAAAAACTAAAAATAACATCAATATGGGTTTTTATAATTTTTAATATGTCCGACAAATTTGCATACACCTTTATAGTAATTTCTCGTGTAGATTCAAAATCTTTAATATTTTTTTTTATTGACAGCTAACCTCCAGAGAATACCAATTAAAAAATTGTAGAACATTCTTGTTGTTGTTGCTGCTTAAAGCTTTTTTGTCTTTTTTAGAATGACGTAAGGAAATGAACATTATATCCCAGCCCCAAAATTTTACGTCTAAAAGTTCAAGTACTTTTAACCATAAAACGTGATGAGTTTTTACGCAGGTTTAAGTTCACAGTTGAAGCAGCAGAAAACGTACTATCGCTTTACTATGTACCGACACGGTTTTGAAAGGCTTACGATAATAGAACCTTTAAAAAAATACAAACTTTCCGAAGCTGTTTCCCGTCGAACAAATAAAACTTTTTAAAATTCTCATTTAGGTTTAATTTTAAGAATTCAGGAAAAATGTAAGCAATATCAGCCTAAGTGTGTTTCTTTTTAATTTTACCATGCAAGAGTCTTGGCTCTAGCTAATGGCATAGAAAGAAGGAGGGGAAGGAGAAAGTTGAGAGTACCTGGATACTTAGATCTGATCACTAAACGTGGTCAAATCATTTTAAGCATTCCGAAACCGTACCTGAAAGTAAAAATCAAACGTACGTTTCGAAGGGGGGTGGTGTAGTTACCCTGTTGGATCCTGATTATTCAAGCATTTTCACGACGTATTCTAAGGTGATTTGTTTTTGATAATACTTAAAGGGAAGTATATTCATAATATTTCAGTAATCTTTGACTAAAATATCGCACTAAACTCTTGTTTGAAATGACATTAGAACCCCTTTCGGAATGCGATTGTTAACCATTCAACTGTATCCATTATTTTGCGATTTAACCAAGGGAATATTGAAATGATCACCAACTCTCAAAAACTTAAATCGTGTTGTTACGATCACGTTTTTTATTACTTTACTTTGTTCATTCCGGTTAGTAGCTGAGTGGACAAACGCGTCGGAAATAGTTTTCGCTTATAGTCATTGTAGTAGGAGTTTTTTAAATATATTTTCAAGTTGTTCGCAACCCAACAATGTTGTTTTTTTTCTTAGAAAAAAAAATTAATACCTAATAATAAGAATAAAAGTAAACATATACGCAATTTTGTGATATTTTACCTCAAGTGCGCTTTATACTAAATTAATTATGCTAATAAGACTAACTAACAAGGAGAAAATAATATGGAATATGTATAAAAATTAAAATTATTTAAAATCATGATAGTTATCATAAATCATGAAAGAAAATGGTTCAGATACAGGTACAACTGTGCATATGTACAGGTTAAAAAAACAATTTAGCAGAAGCTAAGGGTATAAAAATCCAGGTGAGAAGTATCAATTATAAATAAATATATTTGTTAAATCAAAAAAAGGAAATTAGATTGAGGACAGTCAACATGTTGGTACTTAAAAACATCAATTTTCAAGTATTATAATTAAACGATTCTAAAAATGCAAACGGTGTAAATATATAATAAGTAACAAAAGAACAATACACATTTTATGACAATGAGTATACCGAAACAAAGAAAATTAAGGACGTTTTTATAGACATTAAATTTTAGTATGTTACGTTTTTTATATGATGCGAAAGTGAATAGAAGAAGAATTCAAGGAAGCCTGAGAAAGACACGGCACGATCAAGTAAATCAAATACTTCAATCGGGTCATGTGAAGAGTCAGAATAACAGAAGAGGATATGTGTGATTATGAGATGATGAATGAATGTGAATGAACAAAGAGTGTGTGCTAAGACAGAGTTATATGGCGGTCCGTTCTCTCTGTCTTTCCCTGCGGGAAACGGCATGATGGTTAGTTAGTTTTTTTTTTTTACGTGAATACCGCACAAGAGTCTCAACTGCTTCCAACCGTCTAAAGCCAGTGAGACTATGGCATTCCCAAATAGGATATGTTGTGAGGCTGAAGGTAGTGGGGAGGGGAAGGAGATTGGGAAGGGGAAGGTTGGGAAGTACAAGGCTATTCAGATCTGGTCACCAAACACAGCTAAAGCCATTTCAAGCAACGTTTCGATTCTGAATGGTGGTCTTTCACCAGGGCGATACTTAGAGTATCTACCACTCTGAGTTACGTTATGTATGTAACTTTTTTTCGTAAATAAACTTAAATTGTGATAAAACAGTAAAAAAAACTGAAACATGACAATACAAGTACACTAATTACACAATTTGTGGTGAACTCTATGATTTTTGCTCCTAATACCTCCAAAGAGGTGACCACCCCCTGAAATCGACTACGGTCTTTATCACCTCATTGATGCATTATCACAATTTTTGTTGAGTGTCGAGAGAATCCTTGCCGATGCGCTTCTCAACGTTGTACTTTGAATTCTTTCGCTAGTCTTATTTACGAATGTGAATGAATAAGGAGTATGTGCCAAGACAGAGTTGTATGGTGGTCCGTCATCTCTGCCTACCCCTGCGGAGAAATGGCGTGATGGTTAGTTAGTTTGTATTTATATTTTGTGGTTTCAGGACCGTTTTCATTGAAGAACTTTTCTTATGCTGGCACTACACGATCGTCCAACCGTCCAACTCCGAATCGGGTTTAAAGCTGGAGTCGAGTCGGGCGAACTCGTTCAAACGCCTTTGATGTGGTGTTGTTTACCGCCGCCAGAGCGATCCCGGGCCAACCCCCCCCGAACTGGACCCAACAATAGTAATAATAATAATATTTGGATGATTTTTATAGCGCCGTTTTTGTGAAAAATCACCCCAAGGTCGCTGTACAGATCTTATTTTCTATTATAATATATTAATTCATAGTTTAAATAAGAAAATATACAGGAACATACTTACTTGACAGGTCCTATCAGATAGACACACTTATTAACTTAAAATTATAATTATGATTTTTATTATTCATTTATTTATTTTTTCCGATTTGGGGCATGGGAGCGAAATTAAAAAATGGACTTTCTGGATTTGTCGTACAGTACAAAATTTGGTTAAAATTTGTATATATAAAGGTTATTCGTCGAGAGATAGATTATGTTGAGATTTTTTTAATGAATTTAAGGATATGAGAGTCTGTAAAGGTAAGTTTTCAGTTAAGACCAAAATTCTGTTGGGCTTGTTATACATCTTAGTTCCGGAGGGAGTTTATTCCAAGCCTTCGGCCCCGATACTCCGAATGCGCGATCTCCAAACTAAGTATTTTGATGCAACGAGCAGGACATTTCCTTCTACACGATCGTCCAACTGTTGGGAGGTGGACAGTTGGACAATCGTGTAGAGCTAGCATGAGAGTTGACAAACTTTTACTATTTAAAACCAATCGAAAAATGATCCAAAAAACTTTCGAATAACGTTCTAGTGTCAAGAACATAGGAAAAAATAAAATACTCATATAAAAAAAATATAATCCTTTGTTTTCTGTATTGTCATAAAGTTTACGCCATGAACAAGTGAGATGTGAAAACTTCAGCTTTCGGCCATTAAAATAGATTCTCCACTACGTGAACCGATGAAATGTTGAAAATTTAATTAACGAAGTTTTAAGGACCTTATTGACGGTTTGACAAAGTTAAAGAAAACTTAACACCTGAAAGGATAACGTTGTGTTTCAGAAGTTTTTCCACCCAACTGAAATAAAACAGGAAACTAAACGGTGAGGAAGTGAGTGGACAAATGCCTTGGGTTTTTACCCAGGCGTCGCGGGTTCAATTTCTCTGCTGGCTAAGTCCTCTATAATTGTACGAGCACCATTTTCCGCTAGTAATGATGACTTAAAAAAATAATTATAGTGAATATCGCACTAGAGTTCAAACTTCCCCCTACCGTCTAGAGCCAGTAAAACTATGGCATCCTCAATTTGATCGGGGTGTATTGTGAGGCTGAAGGTAGTGGGGAGGGGAAGGATATGGGGAGGAGGAAGGTTAGGAAGTACCTGGTTATTCAGAATTGGTCACCAAACACAGCCAAAGCCATTTCAAGCAACGTTTCGATTCTGAATGGTGGTCTTTCAACAGGGCGATACTTGGAGTATCTACCACTCGGGAACGTGCCGCAAATATATTTTTTATTATTTTAAAAGAATCAAAAGTTTTGTGACACATTAATTAAATTGAGTTATTTGCGATTATTGACGGCCTGCATGGCCGAGTGGTTAGACGCTCGACTACGAATCCAGAGGTCGCTGGTTCAAACCCGGCGTGCGCAAATAAATTTCATTTAATTAAAATGTGTCATAACACATTTAATTAATATAAAATAGAATGTAGTATATTTGCGATGTGTTTCAGAGTGATAAACATCTCAGTATCGCTCTGGTGAAAGACCGCCATTCAGAATCGAAACGTTGCTTTAAATGACTAAAGCTAATGACGTTACATATAAAGACACGTAATAGCCTTAGAATATTAACACAAAATGTGGCAAGCAAAACACACACGTTACCAGTAAATTTATCATTCGAATATCGGTCATGTATGACAAAGATAGACATTCATAGAATATATGTGTATGAATGAAACAGATCCGAAGTTCGGACCGCGTTCCATACTTGCTTGTAATGTTGAAATGACCTCAAGCGACGCGTGGCCGTTTAGTACTAAATCGGCTTAAACCCCGATCACACCAACTAGCGTGATTATTGCTTGCAATTTTGAGAGCGCTACAACGTGTCTTTATATTTGTAACGTCATTGACCAGATCACGTTTGGTAACCAGCTCTGAATAGCCAGGTACCTTCTAACCTCCGTCTTCCCCATATCCTTCCCCTCTCCACCATCTTTAACCTCACTTATTTATTAATGAAGAAAATACAGATACAGACAGTAAATTAATAACAAGTATATAAATACATACACTGGAGAATTAGCCTGTATCACAAACATTTCTTACTGATTTACATATTGTAGCTGATAAATGCATCTCTACCGAATATTTGTTTACAAATTTAAAGGGAAATAAAAGTAAATCGATTAATTAAGGGTTACAGAGAGAGAAGAAAAATAAAGAAAAAATAAAGAAAATGCAGTGTCTAAGAAAGAATTAAATTAAAAATAATAAGTACACTAAGTTTTTTTTTTTTTTTTTTCTAAGCGAACACAGCCTTCAATTTTCTACCAAATGTACCACTTGTATCAAAGAATATGTCGGAATTCATTGAAGTTTGATGTTGATTATATAAATCGCACATTCTTCTAATTGGATCCCTGACACCAGCATTTGTGCGTGCCCGGCTAATGTGAAATAAGTCCTTAAGTCTAGTTGTTCTGGGTGGTATTTTGAGGTTGATTAGGTTTACTAAGGTAGGACAGTCAATTATGTTATTGCAAACTTTAAACAGGGTCGTGAGATCAAGGTGTATTCGCCGGTTATACAGAGTGGAGACGTTATAGTTGGATAGCATATCTATGTATCCCCGTCTAGGTGCGCTCATGCCGTAATTAAGGAAATATAGAAATTTCCTTTGGATACTTTCTATTTTATCTTTGTAGACGGCGTAAAGTGGAGTCCATATGGGGGCGCAGTACTCAAGTTGAGAACGGACCAGCGTATAGTAAAGAAGAAGGTTGTTGTGAGGTTAAGTTGAACATACCCCGATTGGGAATGCCATATTCTCGCTGGCTCCAGACGGTTAGGAGCAATTGGGATTCTTGTTTGATATTAACAATAAAAAAATAAAATAAAAAATTTCAGCTACTCCAAAAAAAAAAAAATAGCAGTAACTCCGAATTGAGATTTTAGACTAATTTTTATTTGAGGGAATCTTAAGGAAGTGTGAATTTGAGCAAAGAATGAATTGAAAATGAAAAAAACCTTTAAAGATTAAAACTTTTCTCTGAAAAAATGACCCAATGTTACTTACTGCCGTCTTCGTCGGAGTTGTCTTTCTTAAAAAAAACGATATTGGTAAAAAGGTTTTCTGTAAAACTTTAGATAATAAAATATAATTAATTGTTGTTGGCATGTTTTTTTATATTGCCTCAAAAGCCTTCTACGAAGATATAAAACATCACTCTGCCTTAGATCTCGTCTTATATCTTATCAATGCTTTTTTTAAATGTACTCAAACGGAGATTTAATTGAATTGAAGAATCCTTCTTCTTTAATACAATCTAAAATATTGCGTTCCCTTAACTTATCACTTATTTCAAAATGGGTTCAATGGGGAAAGAGGTTAAAAATGCCGTTTTTAAAAAATCCCTTCTTAGATTCGTATATCTATACCTATAAATGTATACAAACGAGGCCTGTTCAAAAGAAAAGGTGAATTTTGAATTTTCGCGGGCTGTGTACATTCGATTATCGATTTTTTTGTTTTGTTATGTTGGTACACATATGTTTATCATATGTTAGCATTATCAGCCATTTTGGATCTGTGGCTTGTTTTTGACAACTGGAAAGGTTAGTCACGTTTTTGTGTGTTCTTCGATTTTTTACTTTTGAAAAAAAAATGGATCAAAGAATATGTAATAAATTTTGCGTTAAAAATGGAATAAAGTGCTCCGACGCACTTAAAATGTTGACTGTGGCATTCGGCGAGTCTACTTTGTCTCGAAAAAGTGTTTATAAATGGTACAAGCGCTTTACAGAAGGCCGAGAAGATGTTAATGACGATGAGCGTCTTGGAGTTGTGGAAAAACAAATCATGGATTTTATTCTTTGATCCATTTTTTTCAAAAGTAAAAAATAGAAGAACACACAAAAATGTGACTAACCTTTCCAGATGTCAAAAACAAACCACCAATCCAAAATGGCTGATAATGCTAACATATGATAAACATATGTGTACCAACATAACAAAAAAAACGATAATCGAATGTACACAGCCCGCGAAAATTCAAAATTCACCTTTTCTTTTGAACAGGCCATGTTTGGTTGACTCTTGATTTACTGAGTTTAACAGTAAAATTGAAGTACAAAACTGCGTGCAATAAATACGTAGGTAGGTGTTCAAACAGATTAAAAAAACACCCACCCAGATTAGATTTGATTTGATTAGATTCCCTCAGAATCGCCCTGGTGAAATCCCATATATGAAATAATAAGCTATTTTTAAATTTGATTGTGCAAAATAACTAATATAAAATAAATAAAACTAAATAATACTCACCAGATCTGAATAACCATCTACTTCCCAACCTTTCTCTTTCCCATATCATTTCCCTCCCTACTACCTCCAGCCTTACAAAATATAACGATTAGGGGTGCCATATCCTACTGGCTCCAGACGGTCAGAAGCAGTTGGGACTGTTGCGCAGTATTAGGTGTATATATAATCCATAATTTACATTTATAATTATATATTTTAATGATGTTATTAATCTTAAACACAAATATGATACAAATAACACTGGTCATGACCGAGACTCGATTTCGGAACCTCTACGCTATCCGGGAGTAACACTCTGCCAATTATGCCATCAAGACCTCATTAGAAAGCAGCATTTTTAAAGGATCTCGTACTTCTGTTGAAAATTATTAATATTTAAATATCTTAATGCTTTAAATTCAATTCCAATTATAATAATTACACGTAACATTTATATTTTTAAACCCACAAGCTTAGCACGCAATATGTTGTTAGTCTCGGTGGATGCGCGTGTTAGCAAATCCCTATATTATTTTGTTGAAAACTTAATCTTTCATTAATTAACACATTCCCAGTTAGACCCGATCTCGTCAGAGTTGTGTATCTCATCTGGAACCAGTCCAAATGCTCGACAGATTGATCTTCTGAAGTGCTCGTGAAGCTCTTCACTGTATCTTTTGATATTTGAAGTATTTGAAATGTCCCGGTCAAGCCAATTAATAAATCGTGCTGCGTATATAAACGCGATTCTTGGTGGACTGAAAGGCTCTAAAGGCACAACGTGGGGGGTAGGTCATATCAAGGATATCTTTCCCCGCCTGCTAATAAGGACCTATCATTGACATCCTCTCTTACATCCACTCTAGATATAAATGTGTATCATATTAATTGCCATCCTTTCAAAATTTACCTCAGAAGCACTTACGGCTCTTGTGCAAAGTACGAGGCCTCCTGCGGATATCCTACCCTCTCTAACGAACCAAATTATACATAATGGTTGTCTCATTAAGCGATAATTGGCTTTAATCTAGAAGTTAAAATATATATGGATAGAGAGCTAAATATTTTTACCCAACCTTCACAAATTTACGATATATTACTTACTCCGGGTTTTTACGTCGTCAACCGTGAGAGAGAAAGAGACAAGACAAGTCGTCACATAACATCCCACCGCTTTTACGTATGCAAGCATGTATTTCGTCTCCCGCGTCTCCGGCGACTACGCCCACTACGTTTTGTTATGCTGCTTAACTCAACGGTTTTTTAGGTTATAACCTATATAATAATAATAATAATATTTTTTATTAAATTTCTTATACATGACAAACTTTTATTTAATGCATTTAAGAAATAAATTTCATTTTTTACAAAATAATTACAGATTATAGTACCATATAGATACACAAGAAAAAAAAAATTTCAGGCAGTGGTGATGATCAGGTCAATGAGAAGAAACTCTTTCAAGAATCAATAGGATTTCACTTCTGAATCTCTCCTCACTGACATGAAATAAGTCGATATCGGAAGGGATTTTGTTCAGGAGCAAAATACTTCTCCCCACCGGCAGAACCATTGGCAGGTTGGTCCTACAGGCAGGAAGATAGAATAATCTATGAAGACGCTGTCTTAGATAGTCATCAGGAACATAGAGACTTACGCGCTCCAAAATAGCAGGGTTTACAATATAGCCTCGCAGCAGTCTGAAGAAGTGAGTGGCGGCATACCCTTCTCTCCTGAGCTGTAAGGAGTGAAGTCCGAGCGTGCCCAGGAGAAAGTTCGTCGGGCAGAGCCACGGTAAATATTTATTGATAACAATACTGTGAAAAAGTGGTTCTACAAATAAATGCTACATTATGTCGACATGTGCTATGAATGGATGTAAAAAGGTGTGTCCGTGAAAATCCTAGCCACGCCCGAGTCAGCAAAAAAATCATAACTACACTGTTTTGCAAAGCTTTCTCTCCTGGTACATTATTGCTCTGAGATTATAATCTTTATTGACATCTGAACATCTGAACCTGTGGCAGCAAAAACTCTCAAACGGTCACCTCTTGCCTTATCAAAAGTAAGCTGGTTTTAAGTCAAACATAAACGAGAGGGTTGATGCAATTCTTTCCAGCTCGAAAGCTTATTTTCAAAAGAAGCTGATTTATTATTCTTCTAATTGCCAAAATAGAAGACAAGATGCCACATTACTTCCGTCGTATTTTTACAATGTTGAAAATAAACGAAAAAGCATCTTCTTGTCTACGATTAAAACGGTTTGTAAATGATACAATTGTAGACAGATATCGTAAAAAAATATTATTAATTTATCTTATTTTAACACCGCTTTATAAATATTTTGGAAAATCGCCAAAATAAACAGTTGCAAAAGTAAAAATACTTTATTTATTTATAACCTTCTATTGTTAAATGTCAAGTAAATAAAATAAACAAAAAACATACTTGAATAAAAAACAACTTATTCAAGCTTTACGCTTCATTGTAATGGTGATCATTCTAAGAATATGAAAATAAAAATAGTCGCAAAAAATTTAAAAAAAGTTTAGATTGTGACCGAGGCTTGAACTCGGGACCTCCGCGCCATCTCGGAAGTGGCGCATTTACCAACTCTGCCATGCCTATCATTTTGTAAAACGTAATTTTAAGTAGAGTTAAGTTAATGTAGAGCGAATGAACGAAGAAAGGAGTGTGAAAAGAATATATGATGCGAAAGTGAATAGAAGAAGAAGTCGTGGATGCCCGAGAAAGACATGGCACGATCAAATAAATCAAATACTTGAATCGGTTCATGTGAAGAGTCAGAATAACAGAAGAGTATGTATGAGACGATGTATGAATTTAAATGAAGCAAGGAGTGTGTGCCAAGACAGAGTTATATGTTGGTCCGTCTTCTCTGCCTATCTCTGCGGAGAAACGAAGTTATGATTAGTTAGTTAATTTGAAACAATCAAATACTACTTGGAGAATAGTATTGTTCTTAGTTAAAATTTGTTTTGTTCCGATATTTTGGCAACCATGTTTATAGTAAAATAAAAACTCTATCTGAACACAATTGGAAACATAAATGACCCCATGGATAGAATTATATATTTTTTTTGCTTTTCATATTTCCTTTAAATTTGGCAGATTCTCTGAACTAATTTAACCTATTTTTGTTTCAACGGGAAACCCCCTTTATCTAAAAAATTGATCAAAAAAGTTTATCCAAACAATTATTTTTCAGAACTCTCCTCCCCTCAACTTTCAAAACTAGTTTAAAATAACATTTTAATGAGTGACTTGTTGGTGAACACTATTTGTTCAAATAAATTCACTGTTAAATTGCGCGAAAGTTCGTAAGAAAGTTAGAACGAGGTAAGAAGGGAAGAAAGTTAACTAACGAAGGCAAAAAGAAATAAAGTCCTATGTTTTTTTTTTGTTTCAATAAACGATTTCGGTTTCTCTGTAAACTCTTGCATCAGATCACCTCTAAAATTGCGGATAAAATTACTAAAGTAAACATTAGAAAATTTCACCATCGTCACTGTCTCTAGTGTGAATTATTATTATAATCGTTGATACAGTCTGGTCTGTCAGCTCGCGTAAGCACTCAAACCACGAGCTCACTGCCCAACCGCCCATGTTCTATTAGGTATAAAACTTTGTTCCGGTGTTTTCCTATAGACGGCTTCAGGGGACAGCTTCATCATAGACGTTATTGAATAAACTTAGGTATCTTTAAACATAACCTCATGGAAACATAAATAAATTTGTGTCTGAATCATTAAGTTATTCTCGATTGAAAATGACAGTTAACGAGGCTAATTCTTGTCATAAGTGGGAGGTTTTAATTGACGATGCTCGACCCCATGTTGCGAAAGTGGTCAAGACATACTTGGAAACGGTGAAATGGGAAGTTTTTCCTCACCCGCCGTATTCTACAGACGTTGCATCCTCTGACTATCACTTGTTCCTTTCGATGGCACATGACCTGGCTGACCAGCACTTCCGGTCTTATGAAGAAATAAAAAGTTGGACCGATTCTTCAAAATATGATCAGTTTTCAAGGCGGGATTCGTACGCTGCCAGAAAGATGAAAAAAAAGTAGTGACCAACAATACTTTAGATCATAAATGTAGGACCAGTTTTTTTTACAATAAAGACAAAAAGTACACCAAAAAGTACAAGCAAAATTGTACACTTAATACATTATTTCGTTAACAGCCCTTTAAAAAAATCACCATGGTTTTCTTAAGGTTTTTGGCAATCTCTCCCAGTTTCACACAAAAACTCCCTTTGTATTTTCTTTCTAAGGCGGGCCTGTCTTGTTTAAAATGAGAACCATCTATGAAAACTTAAATCTTTACCATGTAACGCTCGTCCGCTGAAACAAGTTCACTGCCGGCTTTGAGTTGTTGAAATCTTGTGAAAATTTAAGGTGCTCTTATTTATTTATGTGTTTATATACTAACGGACTATTTTCCACCAACAAAAAAATACAAAACACGAAATGGGAAAAAGGAGCAACAGAGAATGAACAGCACAAACGAAATATTACAATAAAGCAATGACAAAAATAGGACAAAATATACATTGGAAAGAACATTCAAGTCAAAGCCAAGGTCAAGTCGAAGATTTGGTAGTCGTGAAGAATGACAAAATTTATTTAGACTGGTACCGAAAATTTCAAGACCATGGCTTGAGTTAACAAGTCTTGACCTTCTGGACAATGAAGAATGATACCCATAATTAATAGAGTGGTGATTATGGAACACCAATTCATTGTTTCTAAGTCCACGGCAAGGAATGTTGAACTGGTGAGCGGCGACAAAGAAGGTGAGTCAATAATGCATGTAATCATTTTGAAAATGCAAATCAAATCAAAGGGTTTCCTACGCTTTTCTATTAAGAAATTTTTTATTCGTTTTACCTCTTTGTTACTATTTTAACAAGGGTTAAGATTATTATTTAAGGTTTTTTTAGATTGGAAATTAAGCAAATATGGTAACTTTGCTAATTTGCATTGAACCTGTAAATAGCTTTCCATTAACAAATATACTTTTTCAAGTGGACACTATGGTTACTTTGTTTATTTATAAATTAACGGACTAAAGTCCAATTACAAAAAATTCATATAAAACACGAAATGAGAAAAAAAAGCAACAGAGAAGGAATAGCACATACATTAAAATAAATGAAGCGATGACAAAAATAAGGCAAAATAAACATAAGAGAGAACATTCAAGCCATGGTCTAGTCAAAGTTTTGGTAGAGTCGTAAAGAATGAAAAAAATCGTTTTAGACTGCTACCAAAAATTCGAGATCATTGCTTGAGTAAACAAGTCTTGACATTCTGGACATTGGAGAATTATACCCATAATTAGTATTGTGATGATTGAGGAACAGCAATTCATTCTTTCTGAGTCTACGGCAAGGAATGTTGAACTGGATAAGTTGCAACAGAGAAAGTGAGTCAATAAAACAATTAATAATTTATATATTCGTAAAAAGCATTAACTTTGTGGCTTGCCATATTTATAAATAGAACATATATACTTTGTTTTTAACCACTTTTTTATTTAATATTTTGTCTACCGGTTTCGGAAGTACCCTTCCATCATCAGGACAATATTAAATTAATCTTTAGATAATAACTTCATCTCTTCTGGAAGAAACATATGTTGAGATAAATTCTGTACACGATCAAAAAATGTATGTTTTGAAGTATCTGGAGAATGTATATTAGTATTCATTTTACAAAGATTTTTATTATTTATTTTTATTTTACGTTTATCTCAGTTATATATGTTCTATTTATAAATTAATAATTTTGTAAATGAAAATTAAATCGAAGTCTTTCCTGCGCTTTTCTAATGAAGAAATTTTCAATAATTGTTCAATTTCATCATATGAATAATCGCCTTTTTTTGCCCTAAACTCCATGTAATACCGCGTAAGAAGCGATGCTGTACGGATTCAATACGATAAATTTGAACGGTATAGAAAGGGGACCAAATTACACTGGCATATTCTAGATGAGGGCAAACTAATAAGCAATAGAGGGTTTTTAGAGTCTTTATATTCTTAAAGTCACATGAAATTCTATTGATAAGGCCAATATAGTAATCCTTTTCCAAAAAAGTCTGTTTTTGTGAAATTTAGATAAATGCCGGTATATTAACAACAAACTCATAATCTCTCGCGCAAGAATTAAAATAAAAATTTTCTCGACACTTTAGTTAGACTGGTAATCCATCATGAATCTTAATAGTTAGGGCTAATTAATTGCCGGTCTTCGGCAGCAAATGAAAATGACGAAAAAATTACACACTTATTTCAAAATTATATTTCACATCTTTTGATTATGGTTTGTTCTTGTTGGATTTAATAATTTGTAATATTTTTTTACGTTCTTTACCTTCATGTTTGTCACCCAAGTCCCTGTCTTTCCAACCGAATCGAATTCCGTATTCAACAACACCGTGTTTTCAATAACCGAGTTTCGTGTGTGAAAAAACGTGGTTGCTTGTTTGTTTTCGGTTGTTCGTCGGTTCGTTGTTTGATCTCCGAAAAATATAAATGAAAAAATATAAAATAAGTGTGGTGTTTTTGTGATTCGTTTCGTTCTTACAATTAATAATAAATGGATTGCTTTTATAGCGCCGTTTTTGTGGGAAAATCACCTCAAGGGCGCTTTACAAATTAAGTTAATCTTGTGTAAGAAGAATCCAGAGCTTCAACTACGTCGGTGAATGAATGGTTTCCCATGTCTCCTTCATTCCATAATCTTTCCACAAGCTATAATAAGACACTTCCAAGTAGTTTAGTAAAGTTTATCGTTTACAGTCAACTATTTTACAAATTCATCTGAAGCTGGAAACATAGTCGGTGTTTCATCGCAGATCTCGTTGTTATTTTTCCCTGCAACACGTTCTTCATCACCCACATCAGTACACACCCACCCATGATTATTTCATCCTCCGAGCGAGAAATACATTTTAGCTTCCCATAAATCCCGTAGCTTTCGAGGCGCCGAAATAGTGACAATTACTTGAGCCCGGCCTTTGTCCCGCGGCCCCCCGATTGGGGCACCAATTAGCCGGGCCGGGAGAGCGGACCTCGGGAGTGAAATTGCCTCGGCGCTTTTGCTTCAAATTGTATTGTTCGACCATCTTGACCTGGGTGCTTGATTTTTAAATCAAAGCCTGCGTTAATTCATTTCTCGTTCTGAAAAATGTTGGTCGAGTGGTATATTATCGCCAAATTTAAACGTTCTTATTTTTTATTGTGAATACCTCACAAGAGTTCCAATTGCTTACAACCATCAAGAGCCAGTGTGACTATGGCATCCCTGATTAGGGTATGTTGTGAGGTTGAAAGTAGTGGGAAGGGAAATGAAATGGGCAAGAGAAAGGTTGAGTACCTAGCTATTCAGATCTGGTCACAAACGGCTAAAGTCATTTCAATCAAGCAACGTTTCGATTCTAAATGGTGGTCTTTCACCAGGGTGATACTTGGAGAATCTACCACTCTGGAACGTGTCTGTGTTTTTTTTTATATCAATTAAGTTATGACACATATTGATTAAATATAAGTTATTTGTGCACGCCGCGTTTGAACCCGCGACTTTTGGATTCGTAGTCGAGCGTCTTACTACTCTACCATGGAAGAGTCATACAAATTTGAAAAGGGAGTACAAATGAAAAAGAAACTCATAAAAATATGGTTTGTTACAAAAAATGACGGCCTCCATGGTCGAGTGGTAAGACGCTCGACTACGAATCCAAAGGTCGCGGGTTCAAACCCGGCGTGCGTCAATAACTTTTATTTAATTAATATGTTTTGCAACACATTTAATTCCTATAAAACAATGTTAAGTATATTTGCGGCACGTTCCAGAGTGGTAGATACTCTAAGTATCGCCCTGGTGAAAGGCCACCATTCAGAATCGAAACGTTGCTTGAAATGGCTTTGGCCGTGTTTGGTGACCAGATCTGAATAGCCAGTTACATCCCAATTCCTCTTCCCAATCTCCTTCCCCTCCCTACTACCTTCAGCCTCACAACATACCCTATTTGGGGATGTTATAGTCTCACTGGCTTTAGACGATTGGGAGCAGTTGAGACTCTTGTGCGGTATTCATATAAAAATATATATAATTTATACATATATAAATCGATAAAAATAAATGCACCGATTAATATTATACGTATATTGGAAGAGCGTAGGAAAAACTTTGATTTAATTTGCATTTCCAAAATTATTAATTGTATGATTGACTCACCTTCTTTGTTGAACTTTGTTACTAGAATATGTAAAGAACGCAAATTTATACATATATAAATGAATGTTTGTCTGTCTGTCCTGTGTTCTTGATTTTTTCAAAAAATACTTGACCGATTTCGGTAAAAATAGGTGACGGGAAGGTTTAGAGAGTAGTTTAAATGAAATTAAATATGCAAAACTGTTTCTACTACGTTTTAAAATAAGTATGAAAAACATTAAATCCGCCATGTTGTATTTAGGTTAGCTAATAAACATACCACTCTGGTTAACCACAGATGACATATTCCACAGACAAAGGTTTGTTTAGGTAGAATATTTTCACAATTAAAATTACAAATAGGTGCCTACTTAAAAACTTATTTTATTGTTTTGTGCAGTTTCCAGTGCGAGTCGCATTTGAAATGACTATAAACAAAGCAAAGAGACAACCGCTACAAGTGTGTGGACTAAATTTTGAAAATCCGGGCTTCTCACATGGACAGATGTATGTGGCCTGCTCGCGCGTTGGAAAACCTTCTGATTTATTCATATGCGAACTAGACGGGGGAAAAATGTGTATACAAATGTACTTCAATTAACAATAAAAAAAAAAATTTAAAAAAACTTTCTTTAAGTGGGATTGCAAAGCATGCCGGGTACTCGCTAGTAACTATATTATTAATTAAATTATTTGATCACGCCGTATTTTGAAACCTCCAGATCCACAGCCAAGGAACCTTACTTAATCTTTCAATCTAAACCAGTATTTTTGTAACACAAAATTCTTGTTTTCAATTTAATTTTTCGTGTGAATAGAAAGAAAGGAAACATATGTGCACAAAAAATTCGTAATTTTAAAAAGGAAATACTTTTCTGAGAATACTCAACCCAAAAAAATCTGTACCGATAAATTTAAGGGAAAGAAAAATCTCGTATTAAGTCTTAAATCACAGAAGTAGTCATTTCTGTGCGCCAAAATTTGGGAACAGCTTCCCTCGAGAACTTTTTTTCATTCCTTTCATTTATTTTCCTCGAAAGGAAAGATGAAATAAAACTTCAAGACTGGAGCAACTTTTTCTATAAAACATTTAAAAAAGCCTTGGCTTTGAAAAAAAACTAATTGGAAGAAAAATCACGTTTAGTTGTTACTCGTACTCTTTGTGAAATTAATTGAACGCAATTAAAAAGATTTTTAATTGGGGGAAAATCAGGATTACACAAATTTCGTTACTTTTAAATTGAGCTTTGTTCCAAATTTTAAAGAAGTTTGGTATAAAAATAGATTCTTTCTTATTTCTGTGTTTTTTTGTCGTTTTCAAGAAAAAGTTTTATAAATTATTAGGATTATTTTAAAGGGAAATATTTGAAACGCGAAAACAGAGATTAATAATGCACAACTTACGTAGATTTCCTTCAATATCTGTGGGTGTTATAAGTATTTTTAGTCATGGCACCATAGCAATGTATTTGAATACTTATATTCGCCTCTGTGTGTGTGAGAGATTTCTTAATTTCATGTTTACACATAAAATGAAGAACAACTTGTTACCAAAATATTTTTCTGACAAAACTATCTACGATGTTGATATTCACAAATATAATACAAGGGCATGCAAAGAAATTAGACCACCAGAAAAAAATAAAGCCAACACACAAAATAGCTTACTATATAAAGGGATAAAATTTTACAATGCGCTGCCGGAAACCATCAAAATTATGCCTATCAATAAATTCAAAATAGCCTGTAAAAATTATTTAAAATGCATATAAATCAAAATAATAAGTAGCATGTAAGTTGAAATATTATAAAGTCAGAAATAAAATGAAATAATTAGCTACTTTTATGAACTGAATGTACAAAGTAACTAGTATAAAAAAAATGAGAGCTTCCCTTGCGTAAAATTTATATAACCCTCGCTTTAATGGTACAAGTTACAGAGAAAAGAAAAACAGAATCGTACAGGTGTGTAATACAGATAAAATGATTTTTATCGTTGTACCTCACCAAAAGGAGAATGGCCATTACGACAGTATATTATAGAATTATAACCTCTGAAATTTAGATTTTTGGAAAAATAACGTTTTTCTTTTAAAAATCTTAATTTTTAAAGTTCATTTTATGTTATTTTCGTAGAAAGCAATCACTTTGTGGTTTGACATATTTAAAGAAATGAAAAAATGACTTTGTAAAAGACCACGAATATTATTTTAATTTTTATGACCGACTGGTTTCGCTTAGTCTAAGCATTATCAGGGTACAAAATTAAACCAAACAAATTTAAAAATTAAACAAAAAATACAAATTGCGCGGTTATATATTCATACAAAAAATAAAAACATATGTAAAAATCAGCTAAATTTAAAGTTATTATGATATGGTTATTGTGTTCTGCCAGAAGTGACCTGCCATGTAAGTATGTTGCTGAATATTTATATAAACCAGGAATTAATATAAAGAAGAAATTAAGATTTGTACAGCGCCCCCGAGGGGGTTATTCACAAAAACGGCGCTATAAAAATAATCAAAAAATTATTATTATTTAGAGGGAGAACAAATTATTAAACATAAATAAAATAACAAGACAACGAGAAATCAACAGAGAGATCTGTCTCTTTTTCAGTAGCCAGTTTGAAGGAAAATATCGTACACATTTTTTTTTTAATAAATCCGTTTTATATTACGTATAACTGGGCAGTTTGACTTCCATTAATGATCTTGGTTGGTTTTGTCTAGAGATTCATGTAGATTGCGTCATAGATCAAACTAAGCTTATAAATAGTTTTACTGGAGCAATTAAAAAGATAACATTGACATAATTTATAGCGCCCTTTTAGTGAACTATCACCCTAAGGGAGCATTTTAAGCTAAATTATCTTTTAACCGTTGTTTAATTATCATAAATTTAATGTGCTTTAATCACTTAGATCAGACGAGGAATTATATAATAAAAGAAAATTGCAATTCGAAATGAGACGACCCGGTGTATTAGGTACCTCGTTTGGAAATTGTGAAATATAACACTTCACCAGCCATAGGTTGGATATGAACTGATTAAGTATACTACATGTTATTTATTTAATTTTATTTGATTGGATGTTTCAGATAAAACTTAATACGAACTTCGAAATTGAATTGGTACATTGTTTTCTAAGCTTGCTTGGAAATTGATTTAAAAGAATATGGGATTAATGTCGACTATGGTACACGTGTAAATATAAGGTGAACGATTATAATTTATTTATATTATAAAAATAATACCAATAATTCTCAACGAAAAACGAAACAGAAATAGATACACAAAAAATAATTAATGATTAAATAAAAACAAAATTTTAACTTTATTCCACTTTTTTATTTTTTGACTGGACCGGTTTCAGCCTATAACGGCCATCTTCAGACTAGTACTAAAAATAAAAAAGTGGAATAAAGTTAAAAATTTGTTTTCATTTAATCATTAAAATGGAATTCCACCATGAATTAACAGTTACAAAATTAGAAATAATAAAAAATAATTAGGTTACAACTGAGACTCGAACTCGGAAAATTTAATTATTATTAAAGACAAAAAAATAATAATTTTGTCTTTGGAAACTAAACTGAACTTGTGAAGAAGAAAGTTATTATAGCCTATAATCAAAAGCGCGCGTGCTTGTTATTCGTGTTATTACTTTGGTAATTATTTTGGGCAACTACTTTCAATAGGATTTTGAAAAAGTAAACTTATTATTTAAATATATACTCGTCAACTGTGTACCCGTGCCATTTAAAGGGCGAAACATATATCCCATTTAAATATCTTTATTCAGTAGAGGTTCCATAATCTTATTTAATTTATTTATAAACTAACGGACTATTACCTAATTACAAAATAATACACAACACGAAATGGGAAAAAGAGCAACAGAAAAATAACAGCACATACTCGTATTTTCTCTAGCCTCACAGAAAACCTTCTTTCGTGAGGTATGAAGCTTTAAAATATTTATTTAATTTAAGATAGATTAGAGGATATTAAGTTCTTAATCGCTTTATTGATATACATACATGATTGTCCACCAGTTTCAGTTGGTCTCGACCTTCTTCAGGACAAGACAGTACAATAAAGACAAACCTAAGTACAGAAATTTGAACGAAATCTTAGGGTGACAGAGCATCAGATAGGGGGAGGTGAAAGAAAAGAGGAGAAAGGGAACAACATTGACGGCGTTTACGGTCGAGTGGTTAGGATGCTCGACTACGAATTCAGAGGTCACGGGTTAAAATCCCGACTTGCGCAAAATACATTTTATTTAATAAATATGTGTTGTTTCACATTGAAATTTACGAAATAATGTATAAAATATTTGCAGCACTTTCCAGAGTGGTAAATACTCCAAGTATCGCTCTGGTGAAAGACCACCATTCAGAATCGAAACATTGCTTGAAATGGCTTTAGCCGTGTTCGGTGATCAGCAGTAGCGGCTCATGACTTTTTAGTGTACTGGAGTGGTAAGATTGAAAAAAACGTCATTATTGATATTGTAGATGAAAACAATTAATTTTTCTTCAAAATTTAATTTTTTTGTATGAAGATTTTTCATAAGTCCTTGCAGTGCACCACCAAAACTGGAAAATTCTGAAAATCTTCATTAAAAAAAAAAACACTTGAAAAAACATGAAAATCATTTTCCGCTAGAACAACACTAAAAATGTCGTATTTTTCAATCTTCTGCACTCTAGCACAATGGTCCCCCACCCATGGGCCGCAGCACGGTACCGAATCGTGGACCAAATTACTGGTACTGGGCCGCGCAAAAACATTTAAAATAAAAATCTACATTGAAAATGTCCCCCGCACCCCCTTCCCCCGCCCACAGCGGGCCGCGGTAAAATTATCAAACGTTGACCGGTCCGCGACGACAAAAAGGTTGGGGGCCACTGCTCTAGCAGACTAAAAACTCACGAGCCGCCACTGATGATCAGATCTGAATAGCCAGGTAGTTCTCAACCTTCCTCTTCCTCATCTCCTTCCCCTCCCCACTACCTTCATCCTTAAAACATACCCCGATTGGGGATGCCATAGTCGCACTGGCTTTAGACAGTTGAGAGCAGTTGGGACTCTTGTGCGGTATGCACTATAATTTATTTTTGTAATTGCTTCGAATGGCTTAAGCCGTGTTTGGTGATCAGATCTGGATAGCCAGCCTTCCTCTACACCATCTCCTTCCCCTACCTTCACACTCAAAACATTTCCTATGTCGGGATGCCATAGTCCTGCTGGCTCCAGATCGCTGGGTCTTGAACGGTATTCATAAAAAAAACCTTTTGTACTCCATCAATATTTTCTTACTTATATTATTTTATTTTTTTTATCATCATTATTATTATTTTATTTTCATATGTTTTTATTTTATTATTTACTTATTTCTTATGAATTTCTGTTCATTTTTTATTTTGTTACTATTATTATTACAATGTATTGATATCAATTATAGAAGGTATTGCATTGCACTACTCCTGTATACCTTCCGGAATAAAACTTTACTATTATTATTATTATTATAAATCTAGAGTGGTTTATAACAAAATATCTTCTTACTTAAGTTATTGTGTCAGGCACAAAACTTTCTTTAAAAAAATACAAATATTTCTTACAAACTTCCTAGTTTTTCAGTATGAAACAAGTTTTCTAGATAAAAGTGTTGAAACTCGAACACAGCCGGATAGAAAAGCTTGTAAAGTACGAGTATAAAGATCATTTCATTATCGTGCTTAAGCTTTTAATTTTGCACTTAGCAGGTGAAAAAGTTATCTATCTCTCTTGAACAGGTGTTGATAACTGACACTAAAAAGCTTATTTAGAAACTTCTTTCATCTCTTCAGAACTTCATGTAACTAACTAACTTACTAACCATCACGCCATTCATTTAGGCAGAGAGGATGGTCCGTTTATACAATTCTGTTTTGGCACACACTCCTTAATTTATTCACATTCATATACCGTCTCATACATTTTCTTCTGTTATTCTGACTCTTCACATGACCCGATTCAAGCATTCAATTCACTCGATCGTGCCATGTCTTCCTCGAGCGTCCTCGACTTCTTCTTCCATTCACTTTCGCATCGTATATTCATTTCAAACTCCTTTCTTCGTAAATTCGTGCCCAAACCATATAAGCGTCCCTTTCTTTATCCTATTCATTACGCTTACATCAGCCTTGTATTCTTTCCAGATATCCACATTTTTAACACGGTCGCATATGGTTTTACCGCACATACGTCAGAGGAATCTCATTTTCACAGCATTCAGTCTACCTTCATCTTTCTTCTGCTAGTTCCATGCCTCACTGCCATACATCAGGATTGGTATAAGCACTTCATTGTGGACTGCTAGATTCGCTTCTTTGGATAATTTCTTATTTGCGCCAAAAGGTTTTAGTCCTCCATTAATGGAGTTTTCTGGATTTACCCTTCTTTCAATATCCTTATCAGCCTTTCCGTCTCTCGTAAACATACTTCTTAAATACACAAACTCATCCACATGCCTCAAGTGGTCATCCACTTGCTCCAATTTTTGAAAAGAAATTGAAATATTCGTCTATGAAGCAAATCAAAGTAAAAACATTTAATTAGCCAGAGTATTGGTTGAAATTTTCTTGCAGTGACAATTCGTAATATTCGTTTATGGGTATCAGCTATCTACGTTTTTATCAAATGATATACAAACAAAATTTAAAATATCGATCATTAATACTTGAGCATTGAAAATTAAAACGTCAAATTAATTAGAAAATCCGTAATAAAGAACTTCGATAGTCGAATAGGACTATATAAAATTTCTCCAGGTTTTCCAATCCTCATCCATCCGAATCCTGCAGTCCTCTTCAGATCGTCAGCTCACCTCATCTGTAGGCGATCTCTGCTCCTCTTCACTTACCAAGCACGCTATCCGATGATATTATAGTTCCAGCGGTGATCTCATATTTATTTATTTAACAAGATCTTATAAAAACAGTAGTTCACCAAATACATTAAGATATGAATGATATAAAAAAATATTGTTAACAAATGCATATTGTAATAAAATTAACTAAACATTTGTTTACACCTCACATATAGACATGGTCTTATATATCCGAAGGAGTTATATGAGTACAAACTGAAGTAGTGTGACGCATTATATATGATATAATAACGCAAATATTGTGAGCAATGAAAAAAAAAAAAGATATAAGAGAGGTTTATTCTTCTCTGCATGTTTAGGAGATAATCGTTGAATTGGCAAGTGTAAAAATGTGTACAAAAAATATTTAATTCGAAAGTATGTAGATAGTTATGTATTAACAAGCACTCTTGTACGTACTTCAAAAGATAGTGACAAAACTCTATATATGTGCATCTAAATATATCTAAGGGAGATGCAGCTTCATTTATTAGTTCCACCGCTTTATATATTAGCGTGTTTTTGTATGAGGAAGTTCTGATTTTCGGTGTGTAAAACGTCACATGGTATTTTTTTTGTTTTTATACCCGGCACGAATGTACTGGGGCAAATGAGTTGATCTTTTTTAGTATATATGGGTTATAAATACCTCCAGAAATCACCTAATGAAAATGTTTACCCAAAAACATCTTTAGGCGGGCTTGCAGGGTGTGAAAATCTACCATTTCGCATAAAAAAACCGAAAAAGTAAATAAGTTGAATATAATAAAAATATCTATTCTTCGTTATGCCACACTGAAAGAATGCACGGTTGTGTTGGTAACCAGTTTTATTCAAATAAAGTAGTGTGAGTAAAAACATTTATTATTTATATTTCGTTTTACCATTTAGAGGTCTAAAGTATTTACTCGTATGTCATAGGTCACCTGTGTGGTCTGTTGTTGAATTTGTGGTACGATCCATCAGCGTTTCGTCTCATGACATGACCAGCCCACTCTTCTGTCATAATAGTTCTTCATTCATCTCAGACCTTCGGTTCATTATTTTTTCCGTAGACTTTCAATCTTAATAAAATACTAAGAATCCATCTATCTTTGACTCTCTTCATAAAAATGTAATCTATTAACTAAACACAGCACTTCTTCATCTCTAAAAACTATGTTTATTGGTTCATTGAAATATTTCCTCTCTTTTTCACGTTTTCTTTACTTTTACCTTAAATAATCACTTTTGTTTTTTTTTCTAAAATTTATTTTTAAAAAAATTACAAAGTATATTTTTTTATTCTCTCTAATTTTGGACATGTATAAACTATTACCTTACACTTTGTTTGGTAAATAAAAATGTGGATATCCGGAAAGAATGCAAGGCTCATGTGAGCGTAATGCATAGGATCAAGAAAGGGACGCTTAGATGGCCTAGGTATTTTTTTTTATATGAATACCGCACAAGAGTCCCAACTGCTCTCAACCGTCTAGAACCAGTGAGACTATGGCATCTCCAAATAGGGTATGTTGTGAGGCTGAAGGTACTGGGGAGGGGAAGGACATTGGGAAGAATCGGGTTGGGAAGTACCTGGCTATTCAGATCTGGTCACCAAACACGGTTAAAGCCATTTCAAGCAACGTTTCAATTCTGAATGGTGGTCTTTCACCAGGGCAATACTTAAAGTATCTACCACTCTGGAACGAGCCGCAAATATACTTTTTATTATTTTTATATGAATTAAATGTGTAATGACACATAATAATTTAATAAAAGTTAATGGCGCACGCCGGGCTTGAACCCGCGACCTTTGGATTCGTAGTCGAGCGTCTTACCACTCGACTATGGAAGCCGTCATCCCTTTCTTCGTCCATTTAGAGCGAATGGACGAAGAAAGGAATGTGAAAAGAATATATGATGCAAAAGGGAATAAAAGAAGAAGTCGATGACGCCCGAGAAAGACATGTCACGATCCAGTAAATCAAATACTTGAAACTAGTCATGTGAAGAGTATGTATGAGACGATGTATGAATGTGAATGAAGCAAGGAGTGTGTGCCAAGAGAGTCAAATGACTTTCGGTCCTCTCTGCCTACCCTTGCGGTGAAACGGCGTGATAGTTAGTTAGTTTTTTTAATTTTATTTTTTATCATATTTTTCCTCTTTTCACTGTTATTTACTCTTATTTTACAAAAAAAAAATGCAACTGTGTATTTATATTATACCCTCAATTTTCGTGAGGCAAATAACTTTATATTACTACACATTTTAAACTGGCTCGAAGAAATCTTCATTTAAATAACCAGGCAACTGTTTAGGGCTAGAAAATTATTTTTAAAGTTATTAGTGCTGACCCTTTACAGATTTGAACTCTAGCCAGCTCTAGACTGTAAATCGAAAAGGATTTATCAAATTAGAATTAGCTTTGAAACTATTATGCTTATTATTTTTATTTTAATAATTGAAATAGTATCAATAATCAATCACTTTTCATATTATTTAATTGAGGTCGTTGCCATATAAAACCCCGAGTGTTAACGTGTGGCATGAGGTATCCCGAAAGTTTGACTCCCTAGGACCTAGAGACCTCTACAAGGCTATTCTGACTCCAGGCAGGTATACGATAAAGTTGAGTTTACATGTACAACAGTAAGAAATCAGGTAGGCAAGCGTAGAGCACCTATTCACAATAATTGAAGTAATTGGCATTGATTATTTTAACAATTCGCATGTGTTATAAAGAAATAATCCAGAAATAATGTCCTTTTATTTATTTTATATTTGCAAAAACAGTTTTACACCAAAACATTGCAAAAAACACAAAAAATGGTAATCATAATTACACAAAGATTAAAGTAAAAAGAAGTTTAAAAACAAAAAAAAAATAGTTTTCAAGAAGTACATAATATAGTTAGAACTTAATAGCTAGTTCTTGCTTAAACTTGTTGTAGCTCGTGTGAAAAATATCCAAATTTCCTGCGAGGCAATTAATTAACCTAGTTAGTCTTTCCAGGGGCATCACCATTGGTAAGTTAGTTCTGCACCTGGGAAGAAACAGAAGCCTGTGTTGGCGGCCACGCGTGAAATTATCAGGGACATAAAATCCAATTTCCGCCAGGATGTCAGGTATTAATAATACACCGTTCAGGAGTTTATGAGCAAAAAGCAGTAATGCTATATCCCTCCTCGAAAATTTTACATTCCATCCGGGCCTCTTCAAGACCTACATTGACAAATCTGTTCCATGCTTAACATACATACCCGTCCGTCGCCCAATAGCGTGGAGATATAGTTTCCATAAATTACGCTGTATGCATGGAGAAGTATGCGTTTTAATCATTTGGAAGGCGTAGGAAAGACTTTGATTTAATTTGCATTTTCAAAATTATCAATTGTATAAGTGACTCACCTCCTTAGTCGTAACCCATCCAGTTCAACATTCCTTGCCCTAGACTCAGAAATAATGAATTGCCATTCCTCAATCATTACTCTACTAATTATAGGTATCATCCTCCACTGTCCGTTTTCAATGTTTGGTACAAGTCTAAATGATTTTTGTCATTGTTTGTGACTATCAAAACCTTGTGAAGGCTTGACTTGAATGTTTTTTCATTTGTATATTATCGTCCTATTTTTTTATTTTTTTTAATTTCTATTTATTTAGTTTTTATTTTTATATTTTTTATATTTTTTATGTTTTATTTTTTATTTATTTTTTATTTTTTTAATTTTTAATTTTTATTTTTTATTTAATTTTTTTTATTTTTTCATTTTTCATTTTTATTTTTTATTTTTTATTATTTTATTTTTTATGTAGGAACACATACAGTTGTTTACAAAATATTAGAAATAAAGTGATAACTATGTTGCATTAACCAGTGAAGTTTCCGCTAGTATTTTTTTTAAAAACCAAAATGGAGAATGAAATATTAAAAATAATAATAACAATTTCAGAATTTAAAACAAATAAGAATTATATCTTTGTATTGAGTTGAATAAAACTGTTTATTAAAGAATACATCATAGAATGTAACCCAAGATGATTAATATTAACAAGAAAACATAAATAAAAAGAAACACAACATACTGTGTATAAATGTAAATAGAGAAAAATAATGAACATATGTTAGATCTGTAACGCCCAGCAGTGGTAGGGAGGTAATAATTAACCTTGTTATTTGATCATGTCCCGTATGCATTTTTAAACGGAACTGTGGATAAATGCTTTGCCATTGCTTCTTTAAAATATTATATATGTGCTGTTATTTTTCTGTCGCTTTTTTTCCCCATTTCGTGTTGAGTATTTTTTTTTTGTAATTGGACAATAATCCGTTAGACTGGTATAAATATTTTTTGTCATTCTTTAAGACTCTACCAAAACATTAACTAGACCTTGACTTTGCTTTGAATTTTCTTTCTTATGTTTATTTTTGTCATTGTTTAATTTAATATAATGTATGTGCTGTTATTTCTCTGTTGCTCTTTTTTACCCATTTTGTGTTATGTATTTTATGGTAATTGGACAATAGTCCGTTGGTTTATAAATAAATAAAAAATCACATTGTTTATTTTGTTACAGGTACGTTATCTGCGTCATACATTAGAAGTCTTGAAAATCAACAAACGGGCTGCATTCTTTTTTTGGCAAACTGTCTCCGATGTAAGTTTCTCAATTATTAATTTAATTAAAAACACCTACATGAAAATTACATATCATTAATTATACTCCGCAAACCTAGTCATACCCGGCCCAGCCCAACACTTTACTTCCGAAATCCCATCGTGCCTTAGCTAATACTATAAAAGCTTCTCTGGTATAATTTACTGACTTGGTGAAAGCTCGGATGTGGAACATAAAAGTGTTGCACAATGCATGGAGTACTTTATATAGCACATTAAGCTATTATCATTGAAATTCACCTGAAATTTCGTCTTTTGAGAATTTCACGAAGTCCCTTTGGTTTAATTTTACTAACTCGTAAATGAAACCGCAAAATTTTCAGGAAGAGGCCATTAAAAGCCTGTTTGATTTAAAACTCGTAATTTATACAAAAGGGTTTTATCCGTTGGGTAAGGCTATGTAAACTTATAAAAACACTTTGTTTTTATTGTATTATTCAAAAAAAATTTTTACAGAATAATAAACTATAAATTATTTTCTTTGTGAGGATTTAACTACTTACGTACGAGTGTGAACTTTTAAAAATAAGAACTGATTTTAACCGAAATTTAAAAAAAAAATAATATATCAAAAAAATTAATAATATTATCTGTTAGATCCGGAGCTACGTTAAAACAGCAAGTGTGTTTTCAGATTCAGATGAATTTGGAAAAAAGCGGACTGTACACAATAAACTATACTACTTGATGAAAGTGTCTAATTGCAGCTTGTGGAAAGATTATGGAATGAAAGGAAATATGGGAAACCATGCACTCACCGATGAAGTTGATGTTATAAGTTCTTGAGATATTCTCAAGCAATTGTATTATTGACGAACACGAATATGTCACACCGATTTTAGTATTCTTACTTCACAAAACCACATTTACTTAAAATTATTTTGAGAACAACAACAAAACCGACGAACAAGCGAAAAACCAACGAGCAACACGTTTTTTTTCACATCAAAACTCCTCTGTTTGATTGTCGATCGTTCCAAACACAGAGTTGTTGAATGGGAATATTTCGAAATGCTTGGGTAGGTAGGAACTGGATGAAAAACATGAAGGTAAGAACCTAACGAATTATCAATTTGAATCCAATATAATCTTTACCTTAATGTATAATATTTTATTGAGACATTATTCTTAATTTGAAATGGGTGGAATAAAGCAACCAAGATTTTTTTCTTTTGCAAGTCAAGTTACACCCTGTGATCTTTCACGGGTAAGAACTATTTCAGAATATAATACGTCTACGTATCACGTAAGTATTCAAACTAAATGCAAGAGCGTTATAAGAATGAAGCGACAGATCTTGTTTGGTGGACCCAGATCGGAAACCAAAGGGAATGCTTGGCGGGCCGTTTTCTCTTGATAATGTGTTAGTCTTTTCCTTCATCACCAGGCAAATGCTGACGAAAACTTTAAAAAATATCACTGACGAAACCTCCCCCAAACGATTTACTAATTTTAGCCTAAATCAAATGCCGTATACTTAACCAATAAATTGTATCACATCAACTATTGAAAAAGATTTAATAATATTAATATTCCAAAACAATGGTCGTGATAGAGACACGAACTCAGAACCTCTACTCTATCCGGGAATAACACTCTGCCAATTAAGCCAACAATATCTCATTAGAAAGAGGCATTTTTTAAACGATCTCATACTTTTATTGAAAATTATTAATATTTGTATTTCTTCCGATTTTAAGAATAAATTGAATTTTTTTTTTTTTAATTTCTAGTTTTTTCTGTTTAATATTTGTGTTCTTAATTATTAATATTATTTAATAATACATTAAAAAGTTAATTCCAATTTGAATATTAAAAAAATATCTTATCCTTATAATTCTTAACTATAATATTCTAGTATAAAAATATGCGATGTAGCTAATCAATAAAATTATATATTAGATATCTAAAAACTACTTCTTTTGACAGGAGTTCCTACTTCATTCATTCTTAATTGAACGAATACTTCAATTGATGTTGGTAGTTCATTCATTTCATTAACTTCATTCAATTGGTCAAATACTTCAACAGAAGTTAGATTACAAAGAACTACTTCGATTTGCAGCAGTTCAGTTGTAAAGTTGAACTTCAAAGCCTATAAAGAAGTACTTCAATTGAAATTGGACTTCAAAATACTTCAATCTAAAGGAACGTGATTTTTTGGAAGTTATTATAATATTATTTTTTATTTTATTTTGGCGAGGAACCGGTTCCAGTTCTTTTCAATTTTGAAATCTCTACCGACTAGTACTTTTGATTTGGCGACTAGGACGTGTTTTTTTTGGCGAGGAACCGGTTCCAAAAAGAACTGAACAAATAACTGGTTTAATTCTAATCTCTTTTTTGCGAGTTTGACTTCAATTGAAGTGTTCACTGCGAAGGGTTCATTTTAAAGAACTAGCAATTCGTGAAGCATTCGCAAAACAGTGATTTTTTCTAACTGCTTAAATTTTATTTATATGTCATTCGTCACATGAAGACAATTCAGAAAATGAGGACAATAAGATTTCACAATTGCTAAAATACAACCAAAGTGCATCAATTGTTTAATATTTATGTTATTTAGCTTCTAATAGTACATTTATAACAGTTTAATGACTATTATTTGGCAAACGCTCAAGATTAATCAAAACATCACTAACAATATACTTTGTATTTATATGTTTGTTTATTTTTCGTTCTCAGTAATTTATTATACACGCATTAGATAATCGATTTACTTTTCTACAGTTTCTCTATGTTACTACACTGTTTCCTAATGATGTTGTTTACTTTATCTATCTTTAATGGTACGAAGTATTTTACTGAAATTCGAGACTTAATTGCAAAAAACTGGCCATACATTTATTAATCAAAGTATTGTCCATCGTTGGCCACTACTTTTCCCCATCTTTCAGGCAGCGTACGAATCCCACGTGTTACCTACCATAGACTACCCCCGACCCTAAGATAACATGAATCCGGCTCTGCATCTTATCTAGCCGTGTCAACGACACCGAATACACTATCATCTACAATGGACCCGGAGGTGGACTGCACACGACTTCAGCAACGATATCACTTATAAAAGGGACCGCAACATCCCACAAGATGTTAATCTACGACCTTCAGTTAAAGAGACTACGCGTCTAGTTTGTTGTTAAATTCTCCATTTGAAATTGTAATTAATACTCACTTGTACTGTTTTTCTACTTTGAATAAATATTGTGTTTCCATCAACGCATTAATTTTATTAAAAACTAATAAAAGTTAACTCGCGTTGAAAAAAGTGGTCATCTTTTCAAGCGATCCACGAATCGATCCAATTTTCGAATTCTTCATAAGACCAGAAGTGCTGGTCAGCCAGGTCGTGTGTCATTGGTCGAAACAAGTGATAGTCAGAGGGAACAACGTATGGAGAATATGTTGGGTGGGGTAGGATTTCCCATTTAAACGTTTCCGAGAATAACTTGACCACTTTCGCAACATGGGGTCGAGCATTGTCATTGTCAACCTCCCGCAAATGACGAGAATTCGGCTCGTAAACTGATATTTTCAATCAAAAATAACTTTATGATGCAGACACAAATCGACTTATGTTTCTTTGAGGTTATGTTGGCAGAGGCCTGAGTTTATTGCATGACGTCTATGATCTTTTTTTTTATTTCGACCACTACTTACCACTAAAGCCACCTATAAGAAAACGGCAAAAGCGAAGTTGTACGCCTAGTATTAAAAAAGAATCACGATTTAAAAAATAGACGACTGGAAAAAATTACTTAAATAAAGCACTTAAAATCATTGGAAATATTTATATCTTCCTTACCTAATAATGAAAAGGTTAATTGAGAAATGCTGCTTGTTGTTCCCTTTCAGCTTGCAGAAAATCAAAAAGCCGTTTTCATGTGACGCGTTTGACAGTCAAGAACTTTTTTTGGATTTATCTGGCTGACCATTTGACACTATGTTTTTTAAATGACGTATCGACCATCAGACATCAGAAAAAAGAGTCTTAGGTAAAACTGCAGACAGAACTCGGTCAAAGATGGGAATAACTCACGCGTGCGCGAGGATATATTTTGCGCATTACCACGAGCGCGGTGTGATGCTTTGCAATGTTCTCAGATGGAACTCAAGTTTTTTGAGATGGAAGACAGTATTTGAAAAACTCCTACTGCCATCATAAGAAGCGGAATAGGACTTATCTAACAGAAGAATTGAACGCATGACGGCCGGGTGGGAATCCGACGCGTTTGTCCACTCAGCTACCGACCGGTCATATTAATCTGAATATACTTTTCATCCTTAATCTACCTCTTTGCCAATCTACCGGTCCAATTTTTTTGAATCGAGAGGTCGCGGGTTCAAACCTTGGCGAGCGCAAATAAATGTTATTTACTTAATATACTGGTATGTGTTGTTTCACATTTCATTAATACAAAATAATAGTAAAGTAAATTATAAAAGTATTTGCGGCACGTTCCAGAAGCGAAAATATTCTTAGTATTGCCCTGTTGAAAGACCACCATTCAAAATCTAAACGTTTCTCTAAATGACTTTAGCCGTGTTTAGGTACCTTTTTTTTCGTTTTAAAAGAAAGACAAACATTCCCGGGATACGAATAACCTGACGATATTTGAAAAACTCTTACCGCCATCAGAAGAAGTGGGAGATGTTGCTTGTGCAATTATGGAGGACTTAGCCTGCAGAATAATTGAACGCACGACGCCCAGGTGGGAATCCGACGCGTTTGTCCACTCAGCTACCGACCGGCCGTACCAGATCCAAATCCAGATCATACCAGATCTAAATATCCAGGTACTTATCAACCTTCCTTTTCTTCATCTCCTTCCCCTCCCCTCCACACTATCTTTAGCTTCACAACATACCCATATTGGAGATGCCATAGTTCGACTGGCTCCAGAAGGTTGGGAACAGTCAGAACTCTTGGGCGGTATTCAATTAAAAAAAAAAAAAATAGGTAAAACTTTTTTTGATTTTTTCTATTCTTTTCTCGTTTCAGACTGTGTATTTTGTAACAGATACTATGTGAAAGAGTGAAAGTACGATCTTAAAAAATATTGTCTGTCTCCGAGTAAAGTTTAAAAGAGTCAAGATTTTTTCTCCGAACGTAGCTTTGCGAATTTGATCCTGACACCCTTTCAGCTAGGTATGTCGTCTGTCAATTTGTCAAGTTTCGTAGAACGGCTTATGTAGGTACGTTGAAAACAACTTTAACGTGAGTTGGCCTACACAATTGTTTCACAAACTTCTATCGTTCACCGACACCTCTTTTCAAACAAACTTTTCTACAACGCTCTCCGCATTTCTTTTATCAAACACCAATAATAATAATAACCTTTTTTCTGTGTAATTTCCGATTTTTCACGACGCTACTTTTATTTTTATTTTTATTTTATTTAGGAAAACTTACAGTTGCTTACAAAATTTTATAAATAAAGCGATTACTATGTTGCATTAACCAGTAGAGATAAATTTTCCATAAAATTTCTTAATTATTGGGTTACTCCCAGTATTATGGTATAATTACATGATTAAATTTATTATGCACTTTTACAGTAGATTATTTTTATTATTATCATTTATTTGGTTTATAATTTCTCGATATCGAGGAATTTTTTAAGTGCTTTGCACTTGGGTAATAACTTACATTTATTGTTATTACCTGTTAATTGTTTGGAGTTTTTTAAAGTGCCTTTAAATTATATCATGTTTCAAATTAGAAAAATACATTGTTTAAATCAGGTCATATGATGACATTACAATTAAGATGGGAAAACCTAAAATAAACGCATTAATAATCAGTATTCACCAACCTTTCATTATTTAAATACATCGTAAAATCATACTTAAGAGAAATACAACTGTAACACATCTTAAATAAAAATTCAAACCAGATAGACATATAAAATAGTAAACTAAAAGTAACTTAGAACTAGTAAAATCATGCAGCAATACTGATAAATATAATTAAAGTAAAATCATAGTTTACTACTCCTGACATCCCAAAAATAGTATATAAGCCATAGAATAAGAACAACCTGTACTAGTCTGAAGATGGCCGTTGTAGGCTGAAACCGGTCCAGTCAAAAAATAAAAAAAGTGGAATAAAGTTATAAATTTGTTTTTATTTAATCATTGAATAAAACTGTATTATAAATAACACTTCATAGATTTTAACCCAAGATGATTAATATAAACAAGAAAAAAATAAAAAAAACAAACACAACATACTGTGTATAAATGAAAATAGAGACAAATAATGAACATAATTATTTTAGATCTGTAACGCACAGCAGTGGAAGGGAGGTAATAATCAACCTTTTAAAATTTTCTAAATGAACAATCATGTTGTTATTTATTTATTACTAACTAATTAACCATCACGCCGTTTCCCCGCAGAGGTAGGCATATATGACAGACCGCCATATAACTCTGTCTTGGCACACACTCATTGCTTCATACACATTTAAACCATCGTCTCGTACATACTCTTCTGTTATTCACTACTCTTTACAAGACCCGATTCAAGTATTTAATTAACTTGATCGTGCCAAATCTTCCTCGGGCGTCCCCGACTTCTTCTTCCATTCACTTTCGCATTATATATTCTTTTCACACTTCTTTCTTCGTTCATTCGCTCTAGATGCCCAAACCATCTAAACAATCCATTGTGGACTGCTAGTTTCGCTTCTTTGGGACAATTTATTATTTGCACAGCGTATGGTCCTTCCATCAATGGAGTTTCCTGCATTCACCCTTATTTCAATATCCTTATCAGCCTTTCCGTCTCTCTAGAACATACTTCCTAAATACACAAACTCATCCACTTGCTCCGAGCATTCATCATTCACAACAATATTGCACGCTGTTTGCGAACTCTCTCTTTCAAAGAGGATGTATTTATTATTTATAAATAAAAACCGCACAAGAGTCTCAACTGCTTCCAAACGTCCGGAGTCACTTGAGCATCACTATGCCATCCACAATTGGGGTGTGTTGTAAGGCTGAAGGTAGTGAAGAGAGGTTGGAGATGGGGAAGAGGAAGTTTGGAAAATACCTGGCTTATTAGATCTGGTCACCAAGAATGGCTTAAGCCATTTCGAGAAACGTTTCGATTCTGAATGGTGGTCTTTCACTAGAGAGATACTAAGAGTATCTACCGCTGATTTGTTTTCCACGTTGGACTATGGTATCCACAATTAGGGTATACTGTGAGACCTAAGGCAGTTGGGGAGAGAAAAGAGATGGGAAAGAGGAAAGTTGGGAAGTACCTGGCTATTCGAATGAGTGGTGGGAGAGTGAGGAGGGTGGGAGGAGGTTGGGAGTGTATACAGAATGACCGCAAAGTTTTAAAGAACGTATTTATTCCAATTTTTAATATATGAATGGTAAACATCTGCATTGATGACGAAAAGAGGGTAAAAGATGAATTAAGAATTAAAAACTATTTTACTCTGGGTGTACCTGTTATTCAATACTTTTTCTTTTCTTTTACAATATTTTTTGCACTGTTTATAAGTTTATTGTTTTTAAAAACATGTCTAAACTTATGTAAAAAGCCTTTAACGGGCGTAAATAAACAAATATTGAATCCAATATCCAATTATGAAATCATTCGTAGCCTAAAAAAAATTATTACAATATTCTAGCGGAAGATTGTTTTCATCGCCTTCTTGTATCCCTCGCCCTTTTACCTCCCACATATCTCTTCAGCGTTTTTTGGGGGTCAAAATCACATATTTTAGAAAACAGGACGTGGTTATGCAGAAAGCGTCAAGCCCGCAATTTTCCAAAATCGAGTTTTACATGTTTTACTTTAGATGAATACAAAATTTATATCTGACGAAAACACCCAAGCTCCAAATGCCATAGGTTTTTGGTAATTAATTTATTCAACAGCTCACATTGCAGGTATTTGACTAAAATTAAAGTTTTAAAGCTTTATAAAATGTAGAATAACATAAGAAATTTATTTGAAAAACACATAGCGTCAAACCCGCAATTTGCCAAAATCAAGTTTTACGTGTTTTCCTACAGATGAATACAAGATTTATATTTGATGAAAATATCCAAGCTCCAAATGCAAAAGGTTTTTGATATTTTTTTATTTGTTTTACCAACTCACATTGCAGATATTTGACTTAAATTAAAGTTTAAAAACTTTGTAAAATGTAGGAAAATATAAGAAATATATTTCTTTTAAAACACATAGATAGATTATAAATTACGTATTTATAATAATGCCCATTTACAAAAACACTGATATATACACCGATTACGCATATTGATGCTTTTTTACCGTCATATTTTAAAATGCCTTTTTTTCTCAGTTTCATCTTTTTGGGGTTAGATACGTCCAACACTGGACTGCGATACATACTATTTTAATTTACTAAACAATAAATTAACGCCAGACTTTCGATTACTTTTTCCGAGCTATGATTAAAATCAAGCCTGATTTGTTGTATGCATCTAATTATTTCCAACACGCTAGCTTCCCCCTAGAACTTCTCACTCCGGATCGTGCTCGATTATCGACTCAGGTTATGAAAATAATCCTGGTGGCCCTAATTCTAGAATGTCGTGAAAACCGCCAACTTTTATGAACTGAGACATTATAATTTTACAAATGGAGTGAGATATGTCACGCAACAAGACGATAAAGGTCGCCGATTTCACTGCGATTTTATATTCAATTACTTTGAAATGAAATGAAATACAATATAACAACATCCACTTTAATATGAATTTATGAATGAAAAACTTTTAAAACTTATAATGTAGGTTGGTCAGCTATTTTTTTCTTTCAGTATTAATATATGTATCCCCTTTATTTCAGTACGTTTAACAAACTTCTAACCTACATTCAACAGACATCCTGTGTTGGATCCGAAGCTGCGATGAAACACCGTATGTGTTTCCAGCTTCAGATGAATTTTGAAAATAGTGGATTGTAAACGATACGCTTTACTACTTGATGCAAGTGTTTAATTATGGATGTGGAACGAAATTATGGGACGAAGAAAAAATAGGAAACCATTCACTCACCGACGTAGTTAAAGCTGAAAGTTCTTGATTCTTCTTACACGGTTGTATTTACGAAAAATAATTAAATAAATATATTAAATAATATTTTTATTTAAAACGATCTGATACTTTTTTAAAAAATTATTTCATATTTGAATTTGATCCGATTTTAGGCTGCCATCTTTTGATGATAATCAAAGCTCTACCCGAACACATATTGAATAATTAGATGGTGTCTTGAATAAATATTCTTTTTAATACGGAAGATCTTGTGACTTCTTACCGAGTCGGGAAATTTGGTAAGAAATGCCGCTTTCTAATAAGGTTTTGATGGCTCAATTGGCAGAGTGTTACTCCCGGAGAGAGTAGAGGTTCCGAGTTCGAGTCTCGATCATGAACATTGTTCTTTTCAGTTTCTGGCTTTTTTGTGTTTTAGATTATTGATATTTATAAAATATTTTATAAAAAATAAGCATTTATGATTTGATGTTAATTCTAATTTTAAATAAATAATAATTCCCTTACATTTGTGAAAAATAAATAAAATAATTCAAGTGTTTTTAAAATATTGTCAAATTCACCTGAAAAGTGTCAATATTTGAGGTGTATTCGTTTCCAAGTGTATGTAGGCGAGGAATGTAGTGAAGTCAAATTCACAGTGAATTATCTTTAAAAAAAATATAGGTACTATTTTCCTTCTATTTTTTAGGGTGCAATTTTTGATTGTATTTAAAGGAATGTGTAGTTTAATGTTTATAACACATAAAACTTTGCGTTGTACACGTTCTTTGCTGTTTATGCGAATGATATAGTATGGGAATCAGACCATTGAGTTATAGCGATACTTTAAATAAGCGCTGATTGCCCTGCGTAACTTACACGAACTGTTGAATTATTAACGATGAAAAAGTATAGTCCATCATAGACTCAAAACTCTACCAGATTAATTTTGTTAAATCGTTATTTTAATGTTGATTATATAATTTTCCAATCACTTTAATTTTACGATTGAAAAAACCTAGACCTTGAAAACTATCAAATAAGGTTAAAACATATTTAAAAAATAGTTTTCGAAATACTAAATAGTCAAATGATTACGTAAGTGATTTTCGCTTCTATGCAAATGGATTGTTTTTACGTCCCGCACCGAAGATATATAGAATCAGAGGTCACGTACATAGTTTTTTGTTTGTTAATATCTTCACAAGCTTACACAATGTCAGCCATTAATTTAAGACAATCCTAAGAAATACATTTTCACAACTAAATAAATAACTATACATTTTCTAATATGCTATGAAAAAATCAAATAATATTTTTTCGCCCTTAGCGATATATAAAATTCAAAGAATGCTCATATGTTTAGATAGATGCCATAGACATTTTAAAAAATCCATATATTTATTAAGCCAGAGTGGTAGATACTTTCAGTAAAGCCCTGGTGAAAAGACAACCATTCAGAATGAAACGTTGCTTCAAATGGCAATAGGCATGTTTAATGACCAGATCTGAACACCCAGGTACTTCTCTTATCTTCCCCAAACCCTTCACCTTCCTATAACATACCCCAATTTAGAATGCCATAGTCCCACTGACTCCAGGTAAATAATAAAAAAAAAACTACATTTATTTATTGGATAATTTTTTTATCTCAGTATAAAACAAAAAATTAAAATTGATTTATCAAAAAATAAATTTACTAATTTTCCCGCAGATAGATTTGTTAATAAATCGAATATTACGGTAACGCTGGGGTATCATCTTGGGAGCGGAAAGAAGTTTTCCTGATTGGTAACAGACAGGTTAAATAGGTTAGTTCATTTTAATGATATAACTTCTCGATCGTATGCCAAAATAAATATTTTTTTTCATTTTTTTCAAACACATTTGAAAATATGTTATAAGATGCTCCCTAAAAGCTAAGCAAAATATAGGATTGTAAGCACTGCCTACCCTGCCGCACTCGCAAACAAATAAGAATTATATGTAATTTAAAATTTTAAATAATGGAATAATAAAATGTGAAGATTAAAACTACGAGGGAAGTTCGGTTAATTGCACCACCGCGCTGCGAGCGCCCCCCCGACCGTCCTACTATAATGTGTCAAAAGCAGTAACTATATATGCCCAAACGCCGCCAACGTCAGAGTAGATTATTCTATGTTCACTAGACTACACAAATATGTATGCATGTATGCTGTGAGCTGTGTACGCGTTTAAGTGGCTCGTCTATGTTATTGTCTAGGCAGTTTTTACAAAACAAATGCAACAGCAATCAACGACATCTTTTGGCAGCTATCTTTATAATTAATTAGTTCTCTATTTTTCCTACTGCCTACCTTGATTAAAAATTTCGTGCATGCTAATGCACGTGTGTAGTATATTATTGTAGCTTGTCCTATCTAATATAGTGAACTGTGGCATTTCATTGAAAATATTGGGTTTCGTTATACGTACTGCGAAAAACTTACAACAATACTATTTAAAAATGTAATAACTTAAAACAATATTATTTAATTCCTTAGTAAGAAGTAGGTTGGAGAGTGGATCAGTGATTTGGAGTCCGCACGAGGAGAAATACTCCCTCATGTTGGAGAGGGTTCAGAAGAAATTTCTGAGATTTCTCCACTTGAGGGAGTACGGTTACTACCCGTGGCTCTATCCGACTGACTTTTTCTTGTGTATGCTCGGAACTAACCTTCTGCGGGTCAGAAGGGATGTGTACATCGTCACCCACTTCTTCAAATTAATACGTAGATGTTTCGAAAACTTAGCTATCATGGAGAGCATTAACTTTTATGTTCCCAATGGGTATCGCCGTCATCGACAGCGTAGATCTCCCGGCCTGCAGGACTAATTGGCCAATGGTCATGCCGGTGGGGAGGGCACTCTTACTGTTGAATCGAAACGCTTCGGATATAGATATTTTTTGCATTAGCGAAACTGTCTTTAAACAGCAAGTTTTATTGCTGCTTGCTTAACTTGTATTTACTATTTATCTATATTGTTTAGTTATAGAATTTTGTCTTATATTGTATATTTTATGCATTGTACTCTCTTTTTTGTACACTCCATATATATGTTTCTACATATCTTTAATAACGCCTTAAAATTTTATTTTGTAATGTTGTTAAAATGAATACAGAAATTAAATTGAATTTAATTGAATTTAATTTAATTAAATTGAATTGAATTGAATTGAATTGAATTGAATTGAATTGAATTGAATTGAATTGAATTTAATTGAATTGAATTGAATTTTCATATGTAACGTAATGTAATAATAATAATTTCTTGTTAATTGGATGTTGACAGAATTTCAGAAATGGAAATATTAAGTGATCGAATACAATATAAGGATAGCCAACGAAAATTGCCGAGCTGTTGATATAACGAATTAATTTGGCAACAACAAAAGATGCTTACCGTTATTACGTTTCTCGAGCACATTCTATGTAAAGTTTTAAAAATAAAAATAACGCAGTAGATCCTAAAATCCAGAATTCATTTCAATAATATCACTCATACATTCTACCCACCACCCACTACACTGCCTTGGTCGCACTTTTCATACACGTCTTACATTTTACATACTACCACCAGTTTTGTCTTCTTACAGCTTTCGTATGCAAAATGTAGATACCTTGCTTAATTTCATTTCGTAATTAGACTTTGTTGATTTATTTAAATACTAACTGGCCATTGTTCAGCCACAAAAAAATACATAACACGAAATGGGAAAAAAAGAGCAACAGAGAAAGAACAGCACATTCAGAATATTATAAAGAAGCAATGACAAAAAAGGACAAAATATACATAAAAAAGAACATTCAAGTCAAATCATGAACAAGGTTTTGGTAGAGACGTAAATAATGACAATAAACATTTAGACTGCTACCAAAAATTTCAAGACCATGGCTTGAGTTAACAAGTCTCGACATTCTGGACAGTGGAGAATAATACCCACAGTTAGAAAAGTGATGATTGAGGAACAACAATTCATTGTTTCTAAGTCCACGGCAGGGAATATAGTTTGGGCTTAGAGTATATAGAGTGGTATCTATCCAAGGCAGTGTAGTCAGTTTTTGATAATTTTTACTGGACTCAGCGGACCTGAGCGTGGTCAAGACTAAGGCTAGGGTATTTATACATCCATTCATATCACATATCGACATAATGTTTTTGTTTATTCGTATTACCACTTTTTCACAGTATTGTTATCAACAAAAATATAGCATATAATTTAAAAAACCGTTTAGTTATGTCAAGTTCAGTGGCATAATAAAAAAAATGTGGGCGGAGTCGCGCGGTGACTCAGGAACCCAAGATCATCGCGACAGCACACAGAAGCGGTGTATTATATTTGCCGTCTCTTTCTCTCTCATGGTGTACGACGTACAAACCCGGAGAAAGTGATTTATCGCTAGTTTGTATAGGTTGGGTGAAAAGAGTTCTCGATCTAGAAAGCTCTCTCTCAATACATTGTTACTCCAAGGGTTTGGGTGAATGATTTCTCCCACATACTCGAATGTGTATTTTTTAAAATTATTTTTGTTTTTTATCACCAACACGGTGCTACATTTCGGGGTGGGATTTGGCCTCCCTCACAAATGCCTTCCACTGGCTGCGGTCATTCTTCATTCGCTTCCAGCCTTCAGTCCCTCCCATCCTGCTCCAATCCTCTTTGATACAGTTTATCTACCTTTTCCTATGTCTGATGAATACTTTTAAACCACGTCATTCGATCCACAGCCCCATATGTTTGATTTAGCCAAAGCGATAACGGTATTACGTCTAACCTGTTCTCTTGCCAAAACAAACGATCAGATCTATTCAAATCACCTACGTGATATTTCAAAGCGCTCTTTGAACAGTCAGTCGGATTGTGCGCAAAGATGATAAAAAGAAGATAGTTACCTATCACGTAGTAAAATTATTATTATTTGAAAGGATTTTTTTGCCTAATTTATCAGTTTCTTCTCGTTTTGCATACCAAGCAACGGGAGAGATTTATGCATGTTCTTATTCTAACCCTCGAGCTGCGTAAGATGCTGCATACTATGTAAGTCTTGAATTAATAATGCAAAGTAATATTCGAGACAAGAACACATTTTTCTTATTTTTATCTTATGATTTTCACCAGGTCGGTGCTTTACAAGGATTGTGGGGTTGACTTGAGATTCGAGTTCGTAAATAAATCTTCCGTGTAGGTATTTTAATTGTCTAGAGAATCGATTTGTTCAGTTTAGAGTTTTTTTTTATGATTGGAGGTGAGAAAAAGGATCATACGACTTAGATTAATTTTATTTGTTTGATTTTGATTGAAAAAAAATACGGTGAGCAAAACATGAGTCAGTCTCAAGTACAAATACATGGGAACAGGTCGCTTTTACGACTCGTTCTTATCGTCAACGGCTCAGCCATGGAACGGTTTGGCGGTCTCTGTTTCCTCCATCCTTCAACATGGGCCTCTTCAAGACCCAGGTTCACTCTTCTATTTCTTTAAAAAAACCCTCCACACAGCATTCCCAAAGACGACATAGGCCCTGAGGGAAATCTATTTCCCTGAAAGCTTCCTGTGTGGAGTTATCGTGAAAAAAAATGTACTAAAATAGTTAATAAATAGTCGAACAATAATGGAAAGGTCCGAATAAGTACATTATTATAGTCAAAATTGATTTCGTATACTTTATTTTGCTCTTTCGACTGTTTAATTATCTGAGTCTCACTCAGTAACGCGCCGCGAATATACTCTATTTTAATTTATCGAAGGAAGCAATCACTTTGTAGCTTGACATTATAATTTAAATAAAAAATAATTTTGTTTTAAGCCACTTTATTTATATATTTCCGTTTCTTCCGTTATTTTCTAAAATAGTTTATAAATAACCGAATTTATATTAAACGTTCCCGAAGAAGGTTAAGTTTAACCGAAACCGGTCGAATTTTATATGTGTATAAATTAAGTTTGCTTTTCGAAACTGTTTAACTTTTTATTTAAAAATTACTCTATTTTAATTAATCTTAAAAAACACATATTGATTAAACAACATGTATTAACGCACGGCGGGATTTAAGCCCGCGACCTTTGGAGTCATAGTCGAGCATCTTAACCTCTCCACCAATTTTTTCTATATACCTACATTAGAATTATTAACATTTTAAGAACGATAAAATACTTTACATCGCTCCATTCTTTAAAAAAAAACACTGCCTTAGTAAGAAGTAACTTAGAATACAACTCAACGCCCTGGTCCCTATACTATAAAAATCATCGATTCAAAATTGAGAGACTCCTGCACAAATTTCAAAGGTTCATTAATTTCAAACTCTCCTTACCCATTTGACAAATTAATTATACTAGATCTAAAAATACTAAACATAACTGACTTGCATTGCAGAAGAACCATGAGTGACCTAGTACTCACATTCAAATTAGTAAACGGTGTACTGGATGCACCTGGTTTATATGAGCTGATAACACTCCGAGTACCTAATCGTGACACAAGAATGTCTGCCTTGTTTTATGTTAATTCATTAATAACTAACCATACAATGAACTCCCCAGTCCTAAGGTTACATAGGCTTGAAAAGAATTTTAGTTCTGTTGATATTTGTCTATATTCCATCATGAAATTCAGGTCAGGGTTATATAACATAATTAGATAAATTGAACATGTTGTGTGTCACACATAATTTAAAAAGGTGTTTATTTCTTGTTATAAATGTTGTTTCCTTCTTATAAACTTTTAAATTACTACCTTCAAAGCCTTCAAATGCAATTATAGTTAAGTTACTTTATTGTTTCACTTGCCATATAATGTACTCTTCCTGTAAAAGCCAAATGGGCGTTTATAAAATAAATTAAATTAAATTATAAATAACAGTAACTTTGTTTTGACACCACTTTATTAGATACATATACCAACCGGTTTCGGCTCTACCTGAACCTTCTTCAGGGTTGAAAAATATGTATTAAATTAAAACAGAATCATAATGGTTGGTACTTAACCCCAATCTAAGTTGATGGGCCCATGTTATGTTTTCCCCAAGCATTATGATTCTGTTTTAATTTAATAAATATTTGTTCAACCCTGAAGAAGGTTCAGATAGAGCCGAAACCGGTTGGTATATTTATCTTATCAAAACAAAGTTACTTGTATTTATAATTCAATTATGTCTTACTACAAAGTGAATGCTTCATGTCAAAGATATATAAAATTATTGTAAAGTAAAAAGTTTAAAAAAATAAAAAACCTAGTGAAGGGGTATAAAAAATATATTTTAACTATTCGACCTTATCTGTTTGAAGCCCGTCATATCGGTGTTAGTCTACCTACGTTCTGAGGTGAGTAATTGCGATTTACATTGTTTATTTTAGTCTGTCTTCAGACGGCCGCAGCGAGTCTCTTGTAGGGTTTTGAATTTTAGATAAATGCGAATTGTACCTCGGATGTTTGCCCGCTGTAGTACGCTGTTCCCCTGACGAGCCGCGGAAAGCATTAGCGTAGGTTAATATTAAACACCACACTGGCAAATATCGCAGAATAATGTAACGACTGTACACGGTGAACATTCACCAACCACATTAATCAATAATAATAATGATCTAAATAATATACATGATCTAAAGTACTTTACAACAACTGCATTCAAATTCAGGCCCGGCTCTGAGCCAAATGGCTCTTGGCGCAGGTATGTTTTTAGCGCCTCTCGTCAAATTCTAAATTTATTTAAATATTTTAATAATATCAATAATCTAAAACAGAAAAAACAATGGTCATAAACGAGACTCGAACTGGGATCCTCTACTCTAGTAGAATAGAGTCGTTATACAAATAAACAAAATATTATGTCGTCATGTACTACGAATGGATGTAAAAAGGTGGGTCCTTGAAAACCCTAGCCACGCCCGAGTCAGGAAAAAGTCAACAATCCTGACTACACTGTTTCAAACAAAACACAAAAATGTAACAGAAAAGCCCAGAAAATAAAAAGACAATGGTCACAACAATATTAATTCGAGACTTTCCAGAAATTCCAAAGATCTTTCTTACATTAAAAAATGAATATTTATGAAAGACATCATCTGTGTATTAAATGAACTCGGGTTGAGCTTTGAATCCATAACAAAGATGGCAGCCAAAAATCGGAATAAATTAAAAATAATATTCATAATTTTCAATGAAAATATGAGATCGATTAAAACGCCACTTTCTAATAAGGTCCCAATGGCCAAATTGGTTAAGGCGCTACTCCCGTATAAAGTAGAGGATCCGAGTTCGAGTCTCGGTTGTGACCATCGTCTTTTAATTTTATGGCTTTTTCTTGGGAAGTTTTTAGTGGTAATTTTATTTCTTCTTGGGCACACTTCTATTTTAGAAGAATTTTAGTTTCGCTAAATGTCTAACATCCAATAGCATTCAAAGAATCAGCGCTGTGCGAATATTACCACACGGTACAACGTTCCACCAGCGTTTCTAACGTAATTAATTATTATTTCACCGACTTGAGAATTAGATTAATGAGAGCACGTCACGCTAACGTAACACACTGGTAATTGGGCTTTAAGAATTAATTCCGCGGTGAAATTATTCGTTAGCGTATAAATAGCCCAAGGAGCTTTTTCCGAGATGCCTGGCCAGGCCGTTACTGAATTGTCCCTGTGGCGCGATATATATGACCTGGCGTCTCATTGTGCCAGTTTTGAAACCAAACTCACTGAAGAAGCTTAAAGCTGTTGAAGTTATTATTTAAAACAATAAAAATAATTTTAAAAATCTTTGAGCTTTTATGATATTTATTATTGAAACAGCTTAAAAATATAGTACATTGTAGTAATAAAGGGGAAAAAATAAATAACTTAGAAACATTTTAAGCTAGAAAATCCTTAAATAATAATGTTGTATTTTAAATAACTAAATCAATTTATCTTATAGTCCTATCCTAGATTTATTTCCAGTAAGCTGCTCTGTTATTCCCATAATCCCCTCAATTACCCCTTCTCCTTCCCATTCCATTTGTATATATATCTCAGTATTTTATATTTTAGTTTAATTTCAACATTGGCCTGAAGATGGAAGGGTGCTTCCGAAACCGGTCGACAAAATATTGAAAAAAAAGTGGTTTTAAACAAACTTCATCTGTTTTTTTTTATAAAAAATGTGAATAATATAATGATGTGTAAAATCTTTTTATAAACATAAAGATAAATGCCAATATTGTAAAATTTAAATTTAAAAAAAAATGTAAGTGATTTTCAACGAAATATGAAATTAATGGAAACGGCAGTCAGGACATGGAGTTCGGTGGCACAGTTGATATATGCATCCTCCCGGAAAGAGGAAGGTTCCGAGTTAGGTTTTTGGTGGCAGACTATTTTTATTTTTTTCTGGTTGAAATAAAATCATAGTATTTGAAAATAATTAGTTTTATATTTTAGTAGAAAGCAATCACTTTGTTTTCTTAACCACGGTTTTTCCGAATTAACGTATCATCTTATTGATAAAGATCACACCTTCAATAAAATCGCCGGTGCTCATATTCTTCACAAGAATCATCACGGCATCAGATTAAATAATTTAGAAGCACTAGAAAAAAGAAAGCCATTAAAATTGAAAGACATATTCTTAATAATCAGGTAAATTTGTCCAGTGGTCCAATAAAGGTAAATTTTCCGTAAACTCATAAAATTTATCAATATTCTTTATTTCTCAGTTGACGTTTTGTCTCTTTCAATTTATATTGTATGTCTCTTTCTCTCTGTTCTTTTGTAATAAAATGTTATTCTATTGTTTTGTTTTCTTTTATATTGTCTTCTCTAGCGTTGTGACCGCTACGTAAGAACTACTTATTTGGCGGCAGTTCCTACTTCCTTCATTGTTTATTGAACAAATAATTCAATTGAAGTTGGCAGTTGAGTGACCGCTCCGTGTGAACTACTTCAGTTTGCGACAGTTCAAACTTCATTCATTTCATTTCGTCGACACATACTTCAATTAAAGTTAGATTACAAAGAACTAGTTTAATTTGCAGCAGTTCAGTTGCGAAGTTAATCTTCAAAGCCTATAAAAAAAGTACTTTATTTCAAAGACTTGAATTGAAGTTCCACAAAGAAATGAAGTTCGACTTCAAAGTACGTTGATCCAAAGGAACCGGTCGGTCCGTTCTTTTTGTGTTTTTTTGGACGAGGAACCGGTTCCGTCGTATTTTGGTGAGGAACCGATTCCAGTTCTTTTCGTTTTTAAATCTCTACCGACAAGTACTTTTTTTTTAGTGAGGACAAAAAGAACTGGACAAATAACCGGTTCCTTGCTAAATCAAATTCAAATCTCTTTTTTTTCGAGTTCCACTTCAATTGAAGTGTTCACTGTTAAGGTTCTTTTTTAAGAACTAGCAGTTAGTGAAGCATTCACAAAACATTGAAGTTTTTTCGAACGCCAGTGTTTTCTCTCTGTCTGTATATATAACCGAACACTTTGTATTTTTTTTTGTTTAGTTCAATTTTGTACCCTGATGAAGCTTGGGCTAAGCGAAACCGGTCGGTCATAAAAAAATAAAATAATATACGTGGTTTTATATAAATTTGTATATTTTTATAATCAATATTGTTTCAATGATTTAATAAAACAAATTTATAACTTTATTCCACTTTTATTTTATGACTGGACCGGTTTCAGCCTAGGCTGGCCATCTTCAGACTAGTACAAAAAATAGTATATAAGCCGTAGGTTAAGAACAACTTGTACTAGTCTGAAGATGGCCGTCATAGGCTGAAACCGGTCCAGTCATCAAATAAAAGTGGAATAAGTTATAAATTTGTTTTATTAAATCATTAAAATGGAATTCCACCACGAACAGTTTCAAAATTAGAAATAACAATATTGTTTCAATAATTTTATCGTGAGATGTTTATTTATTGCATTTTGGACTTGTTTTTTCAATTACTTTATTGAAAAAAGTTGTTGGAAATTAGCAGAATAAGTAAATAGTTCACAAGATAAGAATAAATAAAAGTTTATTACTTTATTAAAGTCATTTTAATTACAGTTTTACTTATTTTCTAGAATTTTTAACCCAATTGGGGATACCATAGTCTCACTGGCTCCAGATGGGTGGGAGTAGTTGGGACTCTTGTGTTTTTTTTGTACGAATTAAATGTGATGTGACGCATATTAATCAAAATAATTTATTTGCGCACGCCAGGCATGAACCCGCAACCTCTTTCCACTCGACTACGTAAGCTGTTGCATCCAAAAACTGCGATTAACACCAAATGCGTTTCAGCTTCGGATGAACTTTGAATTAGAATGAACTGTTAAATGAAGACTACTTGATGGAAGGTTCGATTGCATATTGTGGATAAAATGAGGACTTAAGCCAATTCACTCACCGATGAATTAGATATTTTCGACTGCTTGAAATTTTGAATTATTCTTGAACACTATGTTGCGATCAGCAACACAACCTGCCACGACCGACGACAAAGCAATAAGGAGGGGGCGCACCAACCCGCGACACGACGATCATCAACAACGTCTTCTTTTTCTTTTCTTTTGCAAGGTTGTTCAATAATAAACTGAATGGCAAATTGGCGGGATAGGTAAGGACTGGATGATAAACAAAAAGGTGAGAACCCAACAAGTTGTCTATTTGAAATCCAACAGAGGCCGTCATAAGATACGTGAAGGGGAAACAAAGATGTTGCAGAGACTTTATCAGTTTAGGAAATCGGTGACCTTCCATTAATTTCCCTCCTTCGATTTTTGACAGGTACCATACTCTTAGAGACAACATGCAATCTACAAAAGTTAAGTAGTCAAAAATGCTATCCATCTTACGGTAAAAATCGATTGTTTCGTATTTTTGATATCAAGCAATCTTATTTCCCTATCGGATGAGTAAATTGTTTGTCTTCAAAGAAACCTTTGCACAAATGAACATTAAAGCTCTAACAAAGGAATATTTTAGCGATAGGCATAGATACGAGAATTTAGAAGCCCTTTAAGTTTATATTTTTCGATGTTATCTCATAAAATGTACCTATAACTTAGCATAATAATAAAACAGGTTCTCATGGCCTGTTCAAAAGAAAAGGTGAATTTTGAATTTTCGCGGGCTGTGTACATTTGACTATCGTTCTTTTTCGTTATGTTGGTACACATATGTTTAACATATGTTAGCATTATCAGCCATTTTGGATTAGTGGTTTGTTTTTGACAACTGGAAAGGTTAGTCACGTTTTTGTGTGTTCATCGATTTTTTACTTTTGAAAAAAATGGATCAAAGAATATGTTTTAAATTTTGCGTTAAAATGGAATAAAGTGCTCCAACGCACTTAAAATGATGACTGTGGCATTCGGCGAGTCTACTTTGTCTCAAAAAAGTGTTTATAAGTGGTACAAGCGCTTTACAGAAGGCCGAGAAGATGTTAATGACGATGAGCGTCCTGGAGTTGTGGAAATACAAATCATGGATTTTATTTTTTGATCCATTTTTTTTCAATAGTAAAAAATCAAAGAACACACAAAAACGTGACTAACCTTTTCAGTTCTCAAAACAAACCACTAATCCAAAATGGCTGATAATGCTAACATATGATAAACATATGTGTACCAACATAACAAAAAAAACGATAATCGAATGTACACAGTCCGCGAAAATTTAAAATTCACTTTTTTTTTTAAACAGACCTCGTATTTTATAAGTACAATACAGAGCGGGAATTTCACGTAAAATTTTAGTATAAGAATGTTAGCAACTAACCTGAAAATTTGACTGTCAAAATACGAAAAAACATTCCCAGTTGAACAGTGAAAAACCTTAATTAAAATTTGTCAAACATGTGCTTTACTAACCTTGATGTATAGCAGCGAGGTATGGAACTGGCAGAAGAAGGATGAAAGTAGACTGAATGCTGTAGAAATGAGATCGCTGAGGCGTATGTGCGGTAAAACCATGTATGACCGTATTAAAAATGTGAGTATCCGGAACGAATGCAAGGCTTATGTAAGCGTAATGAATAGGATCAAGAAAGGGACGCTTAGATGATTTGGGCATGAAGAGCAAATTAACAAAGTAAGGAGTGTGAAATTTATATATGATGCGAAAGTAAATGGAAGAAGAAGTCGGGGACGCCCGAGGAAGACATGGCACGATCAAGTGAATTCAATACTTGAACAAGGCCTTGTGAAGAGTCAAAATAACAAAAGAGTATGTATGAGGCGATAAACAATTTAAAAAAATAAATACATTGATAGATTATAAATTACCTTTTAAAAATAATTCTCATGAAAAAAACACTGATATTTACTTTACAAATGCCGATTACGTGTATTAATGCTTTTGTATCGTCATATTCTCTAACGCTTTTTTCTTGGTTTCATCTTATTGGGATTGGATGCTTTCTGCATAACTACGTCCATTTCTGGTTTATTGCGAGGCTGGAAGTAGTAGGGAGGGGAAGAAGGTAGAAACGTTGGGAAGTACCTGGCTAATAAGATCTGGTCGTCAAACACGGTTAAAGCATTTCAATGTCTGATGAATTGTGATGTCCATCTGGACATCACAATTAAGATGGGAAAATCTAAAGTAAACTCATTAACAATCAGTTTTCACCAACCTTTCATTATATAAATACATTGTCAATTCATATTTATAGAAATGCAACTGTAACCCATCTTAAATATTAAATAAAATAAATAAATAATCCAGATAGATATGTAAAAAAAATAATACCAATAAATTAAAAGTAGCTTTTACCCTGTAACTATTAAAATCATGCAACAATACTGATGAATATAATTAAAGTAAAATCATTGTTTACTACCCCTGACATCCCCAATAATAGTATATAAGCCGTAGGTTAACAACAACTTGTACTAGTCTGAAAATGGCCGTCATAGGCTGAAACCGGTCCAGTCATAAAATAAAAGTGGAATAAAGTTATAAATTTGTTTTATTAAATCATTTCAATGTTTTGATTATAAATTCACTGCTTTATAGCATACCCCAATTCAGAATGCCGTGGTCCCACTAATTTCAGATAGATGGGGATAGTTGGAACTCTTATGCGGTATTCACGCAAAAAAACTTTGAAGGGGTTCACTTTGGATGGCTTTGAATTATTTGTCTACCGATGGCCCTGCGTCCTAGGAAATTGATAGGAACACCTTAAAAAACCGCAAAAAGGCCTTAGAACTAGTACAAAGAGCACTGAAGAAAAATATTCAGTGATAGAGGTATTTTTTGGGCGTGTCCACGTGCCCCGAATAATTTTATCTTACTTCTGCTAAGACTGTTCTTGCCACCAAGTGCTACGTTGTAAATAATGTCTCATTTTCGAGTAAGAGTGAGAGGTTACAACAGAGCAGTGGCGGCTCGTGACTGTTTAGTGTTCTAGAGTGCTGAGATTGAAAAATACGACGTTCTTGATGTTGTTGTAGCTAAACATGATATTTATTTTATGAAGTTTTTCAGGATTTTTCAGGATTTGCACGGTTTTTTGAAAAATCTTCATACAAAAAATTGAAATTTTGAAAAAAAAAAAAACGTTTTCGGCTACAATAACATCAATAATGAAGTGTTTTTTCAATCTTAGCACTTAAGAACACCAAAAAGCTACGAGCCGCCACTGCAACAGAGTTACCAGCGGTGGGGTAGGGGGGGGGCTAGTTGAGCAAAGGGGCATGTTGGGAAATGGCCATATTTCTGCACCTATACACCATACGAACTTTCATGGTATGTGAGAAAGGAAACGGCAGGTAAAAAAAACACGATTCGCAGGTGCCAGTCGCCATTCAAAAATAAAGCAAGACACATGGAAACTTTGTTTTTTTTTTTCGCTCCGAAAATATTTTTGTGATTCATTTTCACATAACTTCAAAACCGTTTGACGGGTGCCGTCCAAACAAGCATGTTTCCATTAAATGTTTATCCTTTTTTCATTTTTGAACAACAATGGATTGTTACGATATAAAATGTATGTACATTTGTATCGTATCCACTGTCTTTAATTATAGGATTCAGTGCCTTGCAACTTTACCTACTGTCAATGTATCTTATATGGTATCAAGAGAGTTTTACGGTCAGTATCTGTTGCATCATTTAATATTGTGTAACAAATATCATCAAGTTTTTATATTATTCTACTTGTACTCACTTTCACTTACCTCAGAACAGGTTTTTCTGACCTAGTGAGGTAGGTAATGTAAAATAATAATGTATGAAACAAAACGTTAATAAATATAATAAACAATTTGCTTGATAGCTTGGGCATTTTATACATAACCTATATTTTGTTTTCTAAAACGGGGTTGGGGTTAGTTGAGCAACGTTACTCAGCTCCATTACGTCAGAAAACATTAGGATAAGTTGAAAAGAAAATGATACCCCAATGGTTTCTCTTGATCATGGGTTTTCTGTTCTTATAGTGATGGAAGCATTTTCTCCTAAGTCGTCCGACGCTATCCAAAAGCAGGGTCAAAAAATCAGAATAAGGCTGGAAGAAGGAAACGAAAGGCAGCTGAATTGACGGCTCTTGCTGAATAGCCGGTTAAAGGCTGATTCACACCAACGTCCGGTTCCGCTCAGTGCCAATATTGTTCCGCAAGAAAGCTTATTGATATGGTATGAATATCAATCAAGGAGTATGAGCCAAGACAAAGTTATATGGCAGTATATCTTTCTGCCCACCCTTGTGATATTTAACTACTTAGTTAGTTAAATAATTATTTTGAATTGTAAAAATACTTACACCGCAGATTTTTTTTCATCAAAATCCATTTTTTTATCAATAATAACATTTTTATTAACTATTAAAAATATTATCTAGTGATAAAAAAATGGTTTAAAAAAGAAAAAATCTGCGTTGTAAGTATTTTTACACTTCAACATAATTATTTAACTAAATAAGTAGTTAAATATCACAAGGGTGGGCAGAAGGATATACTGCCACACAAATTTGTCTTGGCACATACTCCTTGATTGATATTCTTACCATATCAATAAGTTCTCTTGCGGAACAATATCGGCACTGAGCGGAACCGGACGTTGGTGTGAATCAGCCTTAAGGTGGCTAGTAAAACTACGACAGAAAAAAAAAAGTTTGATAAAATAAGTAAGTAAAGCATTAAGAAAACTTTCTTACTTACTTTTGCAACTCTTATATCATAATCATGTAAATTGTGATTACTGCTCAACTTATCTCAAACCCTTGTTCAACTGACTCCGTGTGTGAGGTATGTTTAGCAGCTCTGCCTTTCTAGACATAAACGCATTTTAATTATTTGGGGCATTATCTATTTATAAACTAATGGACTATGGTACAAAAATAAAAAAATACATGACACGATAAGGCAAAAAAATAGCAACAGAGAAAGAACAGCACATACATAATATTGTAATGAAGCAACGACAAAAATAGGACAAAATATACATGGGAAAGAAGTTTCAAATCGAAGCCAAAGTCAAGTCGAAGCTTTGGTAGAGTCGTAGAGAATGGCAAAAATCATTTAGACTGGTACCGAAAATTTCAAGATAATAATAATAATATTTGGATAATTTGTATAGCGCCGTTTTTTTGTGAAAAATCACCTCAAGGGCGCAGTACAAATCTTAATTTCTACTTAATATTAATTCTTAGGTTTATATAAATATACAGCAACACACTTACCTGGCAGGTCACTTCTGGCAGGACACAATCACCATATCATAATAACTTAAAATTTAGCTGATTCTTTCATATTTTTAAAAATTTTATTTTTTTATAATTATTTTTTTCATTTTTACGGCGTGAGAGCAAATTTTAGGTATATATCGGACGTATTTTTTGATTTTTCGTAGTGAGGAACAAATAATAGTGATAATTTTCTAATGAATTTAAGGAAAGAGAGTCTGAAAAGTTTTCTTGGCTTGAACAAAAATTCTATTGGGCTTGTTACATCTTGATTATGGATATAATTTTCTGAAAAAAATGGGTTTTTGAGTTTGGCTCTGAACTCTGTCGAGTCTTTTATTACTCTCAAATCATATGGTAGTCCATTCCAAGCTTTAGGACCTGACACTCCTGCAGCGCGCTCTCCGAACTTAGTGTCTGGTGCGCTCTTTGGTTCCTTCAACCTTCCGATAGCCGATGATATTGCCGATCTAAGGGTTGACTGTCGCGAATTGGAATCTTCAGGAATACACAATTCCGATAAATAAGTCGGAACCATTTTGTTAATTGGCTTGAGCTAACAAGTCTTGACATTCTGGACAGTGGAGAATGGTTCCCGTAATTAGTAGAGTGATGATTGAGGAACAGCAATTCATTGTCTTTGAGTCTACGGTAAGCAATGTTGAAATGGATTGGTTGCAAAAAAAAATAATTTTGAATAGTACATTTATTTAATCACGTTGATTCTAGAATAATAAGGCTTTATTTTTGTATATTATGTAATTTAATTCTACGACAAGCCAATGCGAGGTCATTACATTTTTGGTAAAAATATGCTAAACAAGCCCCTCTCTACCCTAAACTTTTATGGTCGTAATTGATAAATTAATCAGTAATCGAAATAATGAGCGAAAAATTCAGAAATATTAAACTGATAGAAGTGCGTTACTTTGCTTTCAGTGTGCCTGCAGTAACCTCGAATTTCCCTTACTTCTGGTGAAATTGATCAAACGTTTTCAAATAATGAAATTCACTGGTCAAGTTTTCTTTCAACGCGGTTTTGATAACCCTTCTACAGATTACCTGTTCAGTGATAAGAAACGTGAAATAACTGCTATACACGAGTACGCAATGAAAATGTAAAACCGATTTTTTCTTTAAAAACGTAAAGACGAGAGAATATTTTTATCTTCAAGAAATATTCAGCGTGTTATGAATACGCCCGTCACAAACAATCATAAAAATATTCTGCAAAAGGCTATTTTTACGGAGCATTTTTTTTGGCCGTGTATTTTTTAGATGTAGGTACTTTGAATAAGTCGCTATCTATGTAAATATCGGTTACATAAAACCAATGTCAAAGAGCGGTAAGCTCCATGGCTCCGAGACCAGGGGTCGTGGGACCGTCTAGAAAATATATTTTTTTAATTATTGCTCAATTTATAGGGGTTATTTTAAACACTAACATAAAATTATATAATATATTATAATATATTTATTTTTATTTTTTCATATTAAATACCGTACAAGAGTCACAAATGCTCCCAACCGTCTAGAGCCAGTGAGACTATGGCATCCCCATAGTGTTGTGAGGTTGAGGGTAGTGGGGAGGGGAAGGAGATGGGAAAGAGAAAGAAGAAGGTTGGGAAGAACCTGGCTATTCAGATCTGGTCACCAAACACGGCTAAAAGCCATTACAACCAAAGTTTTGATTCTGCATGGTGGTTTTTCATCAGGGTAAAGATATACGAGGCCTGTTCAAAAGAAAAGGTGAATTTTTAATTTTCGCGGGCTGTGTACATTCGACTATTGATTTTTTTTGTTATGTCAGTACACATATGTTTATCATATGTTAGCATTATCAGCCATTTTGGATTAGTGATTTGTTTTTGACAACTGGAAAGGTTAATAACGTTTTTATGTGCTCTTTGATTTTTTACTTTTGAAGAAAATGGATCAACATTAAAAACGTCGTATTTTTCAATCTCACCACTCTACCACACTAAAAAGTCACGAACCGCCACTGGTTGGGACTATTGTGCGGTATTCACTATGAATATTAGCTGAGTGGACAAACGCTTCGGATTCTCATCCGGACGTGGTGGGTTCTATTACTCTGCTAGCCAAGTTTTCCACCATTGCGCAAGCAACATCTTCCGCTTATTACGATGGCAGTAGGAGTTTTTCAAATATTGTTTATTCGTAACCCGGGAGTGTTTGTCTTTCTTTAAAAAAAAGCCTGACGGAAACGAAAACATATTTTGCGTACAAGTACGGGAAAGAAATAAAATGAATCGAACGACATTTGCAAAAAGGTAAAAATAACAACGTAGAGTTACATTTCGTTTTGACAAATAGCGCAATAAAAAAATTCCGCAAAAACGTGAGTCCTTTTTTAGAATCCAAGTCATTGGTCTCAGTACGAAACATGGACTAAAATAAATATGATGGACAACTCTCTGTCATAACACCCCCCAAAAAAACGTGTCCTTTAATAAAACCTTTTCCGGTAGATTACCAAAAATTCCATCCATTATTCACTTGTTAGGGATCCCCTGGATAAAATGTATAAAACCTTTTTTTAAAGTGAATACTACAAAAGAGTCCCAACTGCTCCAAACCGTTTAGAGCCAGTGAGACTATAGCATCCCTAATCGAGGTATGTTGTGAGGCGGATAAGAGAAAGGTTGGGAACTTAGAATATATAGAGTGGTACCTATCCAAGGCAGTGTAGTCAGTGTTTGATGATTTTTACCGGACTCGGCACACCTGGGCGTATCTAGGACTAAGTCTAGGGTATTTATACATCCATTCATATCACATATCGACAATTTTTTTTTGTTTATTCGTATAAAAACTTTTTCACAGTATAGTTATCAACAAAAATATAGCATATAATTTAAAAACCGTTTAGCTGTGTCAAGTTTAGTGGCATAGTAAAAATAATGTGGGTGGAGTCCCGCGGTGACCCAGGAGCCCAAGATTATCGTGACAGTACATAGAAGCGGTGTATTATATTTGTTGTCTCTTTCTCTCTCATGGTGTACGACGTAAAAACCCAGAGAAAGTGATTTACCGCAAGTTTGTATAGGTTGGATAAAAATAATTAGCCCTCTTTCCATAAATTGTTACTCCAAGGTTGGGAACCTGGCTATTCAGATCTGGTCACCAAACACGGATGAAGCCATTTTAAGCAACGTTTTGATTGTGATTGATAGTCTTTCACTGGGGCGATATTTACAGTATATATTACTCTTGAACGTGCCACAAATATACTAGACATATTATCCTAAGTGAATTAAATGTTTTTTTTTTTCGAAGGAAGCAAAAACTTGGGGGTGTGACATTGTATATTAAATAAAACGATAAACTTTGTAAAACACCACTTTATTAGAGTTAATCACCAACCAGGTTGATGTAAAAGCCCTGAAGAAGCTTGAGAAAACCAAAACCTGGTTTTTTGATTAACTCTTATAAAGTGGTGTTTTACAAAGTTTATTGTTTTATTTAATGAATTAAATGTGTTATGACAATCAAATAAATAAAAGTTATTTGCGCACCCCGGGTTTGAGGCCGCGACCTCTAGATTCATATTCGAGCTTCTTATCGCTCGACTCGCGGATGTCGTCAACTTTGTATGCCTTAAAAAAATTATCCACTTTTAGAAATAATCTTTCCGAATCCAGACGGGCGATAATTTTTTATTCTATACATATTTTTATATATTTTTTTTTGTTTCTGTAAAAACAAAATTTTTCAGTTTTCATCTTTGACAAGCCAAGTTACATCTAGTGTTTTTTCACGGGTAACACATAGTTTAAAAGAGTGGTTACTTACTTACGTACTTAGAGCCAGTGCGACTATGGCATCCCTAATGGAGGTGTTTGATCCAGAAACTGCGAATCAGTTTTGGAAAGACGTGAATGAATTTAAGTGGACTGTAAAACGATGAAATACTTGATGGATGATTGATCTATTTGGGAAATAATGGGAAGATTAGATTTTGTGCCGATTTGCTCACCTGTTTCCGTGTCTGCGATAAGGGCCGACCAATCTGCCCGAGCGATGAAAGTTGAGTGGGGGAATCTTCCAGAGACGGATGCGAACCGAGGCGCCGTCCCTGGGTGGTCCCAGCGATTGTAGACGAGTGAGTGCCGTGAACTGACTGCCTGCGGCGGGACTCGAATAATCGCACCGCTCTTGACGTCCTTGTCTTGTGTTTTGCCGTATGGTGAAGGTTATCGTTACAGGCTGTTCAATACATTTTTATCCAGCCATACAAATAGTGCATGGCAGTAGAACAAACTGGCAGATAAGGAAAGAAGTAGGGACTGGACAAAAGGTATCAGGTTATGACCTATCAAATTGTTGATTTTAGGATCCAACAGGAGGTATATTTTTAGGCTTAAGGTAGTGTGGAGAGAATGGAGATGGAAATGATGAAGGTTGGGGAGTACAATTGGCTATTCAGATTTGGTCACCAAACACAGGTGAAACCATTTTAAGCAACGTTTCAATTCTGACTGGTGTTCTTTCACTAGGGCGAGTATCTACCACTTTGGAACGTGCCGTAAATGTATTATATGTTATTTCATATTAATGAAATGTAAAATAACACATAATAGTTACATAAAATTTATTAGCGCACGCCCGGATTTAAACTCGCGATCTCTGGATTCGTAGTCGAGCGTCTTAACCACTCGACCACGGACGTCTCAAACCTGGCCTAAGGTAACCTCAGATTCTAGACTCGAGTGGAAAAAGCACGTAACAGGTACAATAAACTTAGCATCAAATCCCCCCAGCGTTCAGTCCTCCATTGATGGAGTTTCCTGCATTCTCTCTTCTTTCAACATTCTTATCAGCCGTTCCGTCTCTCGTAAACATACTCCCTAAATACACAAACTGATCCACTTGCTCCAAGTATTCATCATTTTTAACTATATTGCACGCGGTTCTCGTACTCTCTCTTTCAAACACCACGAATTTGGACTTACTTAAATTCATCGTCCACTCATTCTGCGTTCATACTTGGTTCATCCTAGACACGAGAAAGTGTAGATCTTCCATACTGCCAGCAATCATCATCGCATCGTCCGCATACAATAGGCATAAACTTTCAGATTGTTCATTTTCGCGCCCAAGCCCACATCTTTCAATTCTTGCATAAAATTATCCATATGCAAATTGAAAAACCACGGCGACATTACACAGCCTCGCTTTACACTTTTTGTGATGTTAAACCACTTCGTAAAATCACCGTTCACTCTAACACATGCAACGCTTCCCTCGTACAAGGATTCGATTGCTTGTATAAGATTTGTGTTAACTCCATGCATGGATAATACCTTTTTACAGTTTTTTTTCCTATCAACTCGATCATACGCCTTTTGCAAATCGACAAAATCACAGAAAAGTTCCGGTTTTTTGGCAAAAACTTTTTTGTTCCTTCCATGAAATGTTCTTATTTTTTATTTGAAATTTTTCCTTTCTCTGCCAACGTAAATCTAACAAATTTGCAACCTCCATGTTTGTATCCATACCCCCACGATTCAAATACGGGTTGAGCCAAGCATATATTTTGTATTTTGCAAAAATAGTTTTACACTAAAAGTGAACGAACGGCAATCAATATCATACATGTTTATTAGTCGTGTAGGAGGTGGAGTGGCTAGGCTAGGATAGGGGTGCCAATGATAGGCCAATGTTATCTGTCATAGAAAGATACCCCTAATAAACCCTTTTGATGTGCCCTTAGAACCTTTCATCTCGCCAGACATATAATGATACGCGGAGACATAAGAGAGGTGGCCTATATAACCCTGTGTACGAGCCCCTCGGCTAGCAGTCAAACAGATCGCATTCGATACTCAAATGCCTCTTTAATATAAGTAGACTAACTACATTCTTCAGTTCAATCAAAATTATAGCTAAACTAGGCTTTTTTCTTTATAAAATATAGCATCAAAAGTGCTTTAAGGTAAAAAAAACTTATTAAAATAAATGAAAACATTAACTTTGTATGAGACCAAGAATATTATTTTATTTTTTATGACCGACCAGTTTCGCTTAGCTTAAGCATCATCAGCGTACAAAATTAAACCTAACAAAAAATAGTTAGTGTGCGGTTATATACACATACAGAGGGAGAACAAATTATAAAATAAAATAACAAAACAATGAGAAAACAATAGAATAACCTTTAAATCATAAGGATAACATAAGTAATACATTTTTAACAAACATATTCATAGATTATGAATTACCTATTTATAATAATGCTCATAATAAAACATAAATAAAAAAAACAAATATATTCATTTGCCTTACAAATACCGATTTCGCATATTATTATATGCGTCATATTTTCAACGGCCTTTTTCTCAGTTTCATCTTTGTGGGGTTAGATGCTTTCTGCATAACTACGTCCAATTATATAACGATATTTGAAATGGCTTTTCACTTGTTTGGTGACCAGATCTGAATATCCAGTAACTTCCTAACCTTCCTCTTTCCCATCTCCTCCTCCTCGCCACTCACTTACTTTAGCTTGACAACATACCCCTCGATTGGGGGTGCCATAGTTAAATACTTGTTTTTCTCCTATTTACCTTCACGGGCGTCAATATGTTTGTGTTAGAAAATTATACGAATTTTAACCTGAAATCCTAGTTTGGTAGTCAGACCAATGTCAACAATTGATTTCAAATTTACTATTCTCAAATCCATAACTTCATATATGGTTCCTCCTTTCTTTAAATTATTTAAATGTTTTTTAACCCTTATCAAGGTATAAAATATAACAACAAATTAAGTTTTTCTTTCTTTTCTTTTTTCTTAAAAAAAAAAAAAACATTCCCGGGTTACGAATAGCCTGACAATATTTGAAAAACTCCAACTGCCATCATAATAAGCGTAAGATGTTGCTTGTGCAAGGATGGAGCCAGCAGAGGAATTGAACGCCCGACCTCTGGGTGGAAATACGACGCGTTTGTTCACTCAGCTACCGACCGGTCGAAGGTTTCTAAAGTGTTGTTTATAACTATGTTTTTTTTTAGATATATGTTAAAAAAAAGAAAAATGTTGGTGTAACATATATGGCCAAGATAAGGGTTATATCTCTATTTTTTTCTACAACTTTTAATACAAAAAATTTTGCACTAATCTATCTGCTAGCCCAAGTATTATTGTATAATTTCAGGACATATTTAGTACAGTTTAGTGATATTAAATCAGAAACCATTCCACCACCCTCTTAGCAAACTGAATTATGTATTCATTGAGTAGTCCATTTAGAATTAGCATAGGGGTGGTCATAAAGGCTCTATGGCAGATGTATTATAATTTACCATACGGAATATTACAGGTACATAATGCACGATTCCCTTTGCTCAGAGATTCAAAGAGAAGCAGAGAAGACTAAGTTCAGATGTCTGTGGATACCACGAGTGATATAATTTTTAGATCAGCGTGTAACAGTTAGATAAAAAAAAATATTTATAAACTAACGGACTATTGTAAAACAAATGCACAACACGAAATATGAAAAAAGAGCAACCGAAAAAAACAGCACATACGAAATATTAAATGAACCAATGACATAAATAGGACAAAACATACATAAGAAAGAGCATTCAAATCAAAGCCAAAGTCAAGTCAATGTTTTGATTGAGTCGTAAAGCATGACAAAAATCATTTAGACTGCTTCCAAAAATTTCAAGACCATGGCTCGAGTTAACAAGTTTCAACATTCTGGACAGTGTAGAATGGTACCCTTTATTAGTAGATTGATGGTTGAGGAATAGCAATTCATTGTTTCTGAGTCTACGGCAAAGAATGTTGAACTGAATGAGTTGCTACAAAGAAGGTGAGTCAATAATACACTATTCTTATGGATTATGATAATTAACACTTTTCTTTTACATGATTTTGTTTAAGATACAATTGAAAACATTATCGTCAATAATAGAATTACTTGGCTAAATAATATAGAGCCATTTTTATAATAATCGCAAAAATCACAAAATGTTTTATGTGAATAGCTCTTGTAAGTTGAATTTTACATTGTATGACTTTTTATAATTTTACTGATGAAAGAATACCATTCAAAATTGAAAGGTTGCTTTAAGTGGCTTTAGCTGTGTTTGGTGACCAGTTCTGGAAAGCAAAATTAAATTATGTTCACTGGAATTTTATAATGTTTTCTTTGTAAGATTTTGATAGTGATTCATTAGAACAAATTCTAAAATATTACTTCCTGATCAATAAATGTTACTATTATTTTAGAAATGGATTTCTGTGTCGAGACAGACGTAGTGTACATAAATGATATAATATTAAATGTAAATATTAGTATAAATAAAAAGTAATAAAAAGGAAAAAAGAAAAAGATGAAATTAAATGAATATTACAACAAAGTTATTACACGGAGGTTAGATTTTATAGATATTGCATACGAGTAAGAGGTTGTACACAAATATAAAAAGTTGTAAAAAGCAAAAAGAAAAAAGAAAAGAAAAGATAAATGTTAACCACCGAAAAAATTTATTTTTTTTCAATTCAATGTACATTGATTTTATAGCAATTTATAATGTACGAGTATACTGCTTTCCAAAGCACAATTAAATCGACTAGCGGTAAGACTAGGCAGCTTTTTTATATCATCAATGGATTTTTATTAAAATCGGGTAATATTTTGTGCTACGAAAGCCTACCTTACGTGCCCTAAATCAATGTTTTACGTACATACAAGTTGATATATAATTAAAATGTCTCGTTCCAAATTACCCACGGCTGTGTTTATTTTGACAATAGATATATATTTGTGGTAAAAGAGTAAAGTGGTTTCATAGAGCATTCTTTTTTGTTGTCAGAAAGTCAGGAATATCTTTCGTAATCATCCTTCTCCCTATCTCTTCTTCCCTTACCCCACTTTCTTGAGCCCTGCAACAAACCCCTAATGGGGAGAAAAATGCTATTGACTCTAAAATGGTGCTTTATAAATATGAAACGCAATTTTGAGATACGTCAGCTCGACAGCGCTAAGCAAAGCAAGAACAAAAACTAAACACTTTTGAGTCAGAAATTTGAATTGGCATTACGAAGTGACAAATATTGTTATTTAAATCAACAAGGAAAAAAATAATGTCACTTTCTGTGAAAAGCTGGGTTTTTTACACAGTAAATCCACACTTTGGGAAGTTGTTTTATAAATTATCCAAAACTGGCGCTAGTGAAAAAATGTCTCTCCTGTATTATAAAGTTTATTTTCCGGTTTGTATTGTTTTCTTGTTTGTTTTTAAGAAAGACAAACATTCCCAGGTTACGAATAACCTGAAAATATTTTAAATCATTTTAAGAAAATATTTATTTATTTTATTGAATACGCCCGAGAGGGCTTTACAATAAAGGTTTACAAAAAATTGACAGTGAAAAAAATGGATTTATATACACAAACGAAATAAGGAAAAGGTGTAGAGTAGTAAAAAATAGTGTTTAAATACATATAAATATTGTTGATTAAAGATGTATGATGTTATAGCCTTCTTGTGTCTACATTCCGCGCAGTTAAATACATCAGCCACCTCTGCATATGTATTACCAACTACGTGCAATCTAGGTACAAGCGAGTCTCTGAAAGACTTAGTTCTGATGTTATTGTTACAACTAAATAAAAAAGTTGGCTGAGTAGTTCTCGTTGGTATGTCAAAGGAAATAAGGTTCAATAAATCAGGGCTGTCTATAATACCATTGATAATTTTATAAAAAAAAGTCAAGTCAAAAATAATTCTTCAATCTGAAAGTTTTAAATAAATGTAATTCTTTCATCAAAAGTTATAGTTAATATTTTCAATGGGATGATTAAGTTTACAACTTAAATCTCTAAAAAATTATGTTGAAGTTTTTCGATGGAGAATATAGCCTGTGCAATGATAGAATGCTTAGTTAGCAGAAGATTAAACCCGCGCTGTCTGGGTGAAAACCCGACGCATTTGTCCACTCAGCTACTAACCCGTCTGAACCAGTTAAAATACAAAAAAAAAATGATGCTTGAATCGTCACAAAAATATGCACCAAAATAACTCTGACATGAAAACGCTTGAGCCCCTCCGTGTTTGGTCACCTTTCTAACTTTCCAAGGTCTAACTAACTAACCATCAGGCCATTTCACCGTAGGGGTAGGCGGAGAGGGCAGACAGCCATACAAATCTGTCTTGGCAAACACTCTTTGCTTCATTCACATCCATATATCGTCTCATACATACTCTTCTGTTATTCTGACTTTTTACATGGCCCGATTCAAGTATCTAATTCACTTGATCGTGCCATGTCTTCCTCGGGCGTTCTTGGCTTCTTCTTCCTTTCACTTTTGTGTCATATATTCCAAAGGCTAATTCAATTACTAGAAAATATCTCGAGTCTTTGGTTTTATTTACTTTAAATACGTCATAAAATATTAGAAGACTTGTATTAACAAATAATATTGAAACGATATCAATAAATTTCAAATGATGTATGAAACTGAAGGAAATATAGAAAAAAAAAATGTTTATGTATTTGTCAAAACGAATTAACTTCGTAGCTCGCCATTTTTTTAGAGTAAACAAAGAAAAATATTTAAAACCACTTTATTATTAATATTTCGTCGACTGGTTTCGTAAGCACTCTTCCATCTTTAGGACATTAGAGCAATAATATACAGGAGGGAGAGCTGCTGTACTATCTGTAGTCAGTATTGATGATTTTTACCGGACTCGGCTAGACCTAGGCGTGGATAGGACTAGGGCTAGGGTATTTATACATTCATTCAAAGCACACGTCGACATAATTTTTTCGTTTATTTGTATAACCAACAGTATTGTTGTGAATAAATTTAACATATAAACTAAAAAACCGTTGAGTTTTGTCCAGTTTAGTCGCATATCAAAACGTGTGGGCGGAGTTCCCGGAGACGCGGGAGATGGAGAACATCCTTACAATACATAAAAAGCGGTGTGATATTTTGCCAAATTTTTGCTGTCTCTTTCTCTCTCATGGTGTACGACGTAAAAACTCCGGAGAAAGTCATTTATCCCAAATTTGTATAGGTTGGGTAAAAATAATTAGCTCTCTCTCCATATATTGTTACTCCAAGTTCAGGACAATATCAAAATTAATATTTAGACATTTTAATAGCGAAACCCGTCGACGAAATATTAATAATAAAAAGTGGTTTTTAAGAAATTTCATTTTTTCTTTGTTTATAAAATTTTTGTTACGACCAAAACTCGAAACCATTTTTATCAATCCTATATTTTTAGTTTTTCTTTTTCTTCCGATAAAGACAGCTATCTTTGTTTTGGTATGAAAAGCTCTACCCGAGCACAGTTGCACACCTAGATAGAGTATTAAATAGGTTTTCCATTTTTATTTACTTTGACATTTTACCAAAGTCTAGAATTCATATTTAAATTAGGACTAACTTATCAAAGCTGTATTGTGAAATTAATTATTGAAACAATTTCAATAATGTTCAACTAAATTGAAGCAAAAGAAGACACAACAAAATGTGTTACATTCGAGACTTGTTAAATAATTCTAAATTTATTTTTACTTTGTGGGAAAAATTAATGTCATAAATGATAAATAGTAAAAATAATAAATGGTCGTACAATATGAAAAGGGTGAAAAAAAATTGTTTTAGCCAATTTGCGAAAAAAATATAAATAATTATAAATGGATAACTTTTATAGCGCCGAACAGTAAATCAACTCAAGGGAGCTTTATTAAAATACGATAAATATATATTTTCCGGCTTCCTCGGAGAGTCAACCGAATAAATGTATTTATTTTAAAGTATTTAGCGAATATGGATTAGAAATCACGGCAACGAAATTGAGAAAATCGTGTATTTACGTTAGGGTAAGGTACCAGAGCTTGATTTCAATTTTTTTTATGGAAGGTTGATGCGTAACCAACAATACAATTATACCAGCCCCAGTGAGGCTTGAAACTGGCAGAGGAAGGATAAAAGTAGACTGAATGCTGTAGAAATGAGATCATTCGAACGTATGTGCGGTACAACCATGTTTTTTAATATTTTTTTAAATGAATACCGCACAAGAGGCTCAACTGGTCAACCGTAAAAGTAGACTGAATGTGTAGAAATTTGACCTTCGAACCATGTTTTTTAAATATTTTTTAAATGAATACCGCACAAGAGTCTCAACTGCTCTCAACCGTCTAGAGCCAGTGAGACTATGGCATCCCCAAATATAGTATGTTATGAGGCTGAAGGTACCGGGGAGGGGAAGGAAATTGGGAAGAGGAAGGTTGGGAAGTACCTGGCTATACTAATCTGGTCACCAAACACGGCTAAAGCCATTTCAAGCAACGTTTCAATTCTGAATGGTGGTCTTTCACCAGGGCGATACATAGAGTATCCACCACTCTGGAACGTGCCGCAAGTATACTTTTAATTATTTTTGTGCGAATTAAATGTGTTATGACACATATTTATTAAATATAAGTTATTGGCGCACGCCGGGTTTGAACCAACGACCTTTGGATTCGTAGTCGAGCGCCTTACCACTCGACTATGTAGGCCGTCAAACAAAAAACAAAAAAATGTATGACCGTATTAAAAAATGTGAATATCCGGAAAGAATGCAAGGCTGATGTGAGCGTAATACATAGGATCAAGAAAGGAACACTTAGATGGTTTGGGCATGTAGGGCAAATGGACGAAGAAAGGAGTGTGAAAAGAATATATGATGCGGAAGTGAATGGTAGAAGAAGTCGAGGACGCCCGAGAAAGACATGGCACGATCGATTAAATTAAATACTTGAATCGGGCCATGTAAAAAGTCAGAATAACAGAAGAGTATGTATGAGACGATATATGGATGTGATTGAAGCAAAGATTGTGTGCCAAGATAGATTTGTATAGCGGTCCGCCTACCCCTACGGGGAAACGGCGTGATGGTCAGTTTGTTAGCCCTTGGAATGTTATGAAGGGTCATGTGAAGAGTCAGAATAACAGAAGAGTATGTATGAGACGATATATGGATGTGAACGAAGCAAAGAGTGTCTGCCAAGATAGAGTTATATGGCGTTTCCTCCTCTCTGCTTACCCCTGCGGGGAAACGGCGCGATGGTTAGTTAGTTAGTTTAGGTTGATAACATAAACAACCTTTGAAACATCAAGACTTTTAAACGATTCTCTTTTGGACGTAAAAAGTACGAGTGTCTGCCAAGATAGATTTAATTTTTAAAAAACGGCCTTTTAGTTAAAACGGCTGCGATGGTAATTATTTTTACCCTTGACAGCTGTTTCGCCTTCTGTGAAGGCAGAATAACAGAAGAGTATGTATGAGACGATGTATGAATGTGAATGAAGCAAGGAGTGTGTTCCAAGACAGAGTTATATGACGTTTCGTCCTCTCTGCTTACCCCTGCGGGGAAACGGCGCAATGGTTAGTTAGTTAGTAAATAAAAAGTTGAAAACCTAAAAATTAAAATGGAGTTCTTTAAAATAAACTTTTAAACCACAAATAAGTACGAGTAGAAATGCATAGTATATCATGAAATGACCCGAATATTTTGCTTTGTTCTTTTGATGCAAAAATAAAATTCTCCAGCCAGTTCGAACCTCTAACCGCTTTGCTAACAAGAATTCCAGGTATTTTAGTTTTTTTTTTTTTAAGTGTAAGCCGCACAAAAGTCTCAACTGCTCTCAACCAGACGCTGGCAGCTAGAAGCCACTGGGACGATGGCATCCCCAAGTGGGGGTATACTGGAAAAGGATAGTTGAGAAGTGCCTGGCTATTCAGATCTGGTCTCCAAACATGGCTAAAGCCATTTCAAGCAACGTTTCGATTCTGAATAGGGGTCTTTCACCAGGGCGATATTTATTATAACGTGCTGTAAATATAATATATATATATTTTTAATTAATTTTATTTGAAGTAAGATAAATTTGTTTACCTACGCCCGGGTTCGAGCCCCGTAACCTCTGGGTTCGTTGTCAAACGTGTTAACCACTCGACCAAGGAAGCTTATTATAAAATACTAATTTCAAAGAGTTAAAATATACGTACCATGCAAAAATGGAGACAAAAAACAGACGTGTTTTTTTATAGTAACTACTAAATTGATTTATGGCAAATTATATAAAATATGCCTACGCAGAAGTTCTGCCAAGGAAATTACGAATGTTAAAAATACCGGTGTTTACATTTTGTGCTTTATTGAATAACCTTTCGAGGTAGGACATAACCGTTCAAAAATGAACACTTTTCTAATATTTTTTAATAAAATTAATTAACTCCGTATTTTTCATGCATCCTCAAGAATTGGTCTTTAAAAAACTAGGGTTTACTCCTTCTTCTTCTCAACTAGACTCCCACCTCCACCCACTATAGAATCAAAGATGACATTAGCCATGAGAGAAAAGATTTCCCTCGGAAAGTGTTGAATTTCAAATAGATAAAATGTTAGGTACTCACCTTTTTGTTTTTTATCCAGTTCCTACCTATCCCGCCATTTTGCCATTCGATTTCTGATTCAGTAACACTGTGTTAAAAACAATTGACATTCAAGAAAACTGAAGAGTTTGGTGAAAAATGTGTTACTTGTTGGTTTTTTCTCTTGTTCATCGGTTTTGTTGTTGTTCTCAAATAAAAAAAATTTAATGTGGTTTTGTGAATCAAGAAGACTTAAGTCAGTGTGATGTATTTGTGTTCGTCAATAATACAATTGCGGATATCAATGAGCCACTACGTCCAAACATCAACTTTATCGGTGAGCGGATTGGCTTTCACATTCGGTGTTTTATAGCAGCTTCGGATGCAACAGAAAGAAAATAAAAGACTTAGACGGAGCAAAACATATGAGGTTTCGTCTTATTTTTCTACAAGTTTAATGTATAATTCAAACCTCCAAAGTACATGATCGAGGTGTTCTTGTAAAGCAATGACTTATAAATTTACACACAAAAACATTGGCTCGTTTTCCGGCGCCAGAGATGACAGTTTTGGAGTTTTTGCAGCCCCAATATTTTGTGTTTTCTCTAATAACACTGTTCAACTAATTTTTTAAATAAGTTTGTCCCTTCGATGAAAGCTGAATATATTGAAGAAGGCTGTATTTATGAGGGATAGAAAAAAAGTGTCGCGCGTAAAGGTTTTATTTATTTATGGGCTTTTATAATATTCGAAGAAACCTTACAAAATACCTTGTAGCTTACTATCGAGGTCAATCTTAAAATATTTAAATAATTTATTTTTTTATTCATTTGGCAGTTGACTTACGCTTATGTACATCTATAAAACGTTCACCATGCTCTTCACTTACGATACCCAATTTATCCGGGAAAAAATACAAAAGAGAGTGCAAAAATCAATTTAAGAGTTTTGTTGCATTCCATGTTTTTGTAAGATGTAATTAGATCGGTAACAATATTGACGTAGTCTTCGCTTTTTTTTTGTTTCCCAGAAAATTTTCCACGATTAACTTAAAAAACGACAATGCAGGTAGTTCTATGGGTTTTAACGTCATGGAAAACTGTTTACCTTTTAAAATCTTTCTTATTTGCGGTCCTGCAAATATTTATTATTTTTATTTTACATAATTTACCGTCGGATTTTTTTTCTCCAAAGATCTAATTATTGTGTTTTGTTTATATTACGGTACTTCAAACCTGTATGTTTTTAGAATAGAGTTGTTCCAGTAACATAATTTTTAGATTATTAAAAAAATGATCCGAACAAGTTTTGATGGGGACTTGGAGTAACCTTAAAAAAACATATAGAAACGCCATTGACGTCAATCTACCCTTTTTGCGGCGCCATTGCGAAATAATGTGGATAGATTAACAACTACTGAGACCTCATCTGATTAAAAATCGTATGTCACACTTAACAAATTCACAGGTATATTAATTTTCAAAAAGGTTTTAATAAAGTTAACCACTCCATTTACTAATACTAAATAAGCTTGATCGAATAGAAATGGATAGAGATCTTTTTTGCTGGGTGAAATCATATAACATAACACAACAAGTGCTCAAATCAGAGTGGTAGATTATCTAAGTATCGCCCTGGTGTAAGACCACCATTCAGAATCGAAACTTTGCTTGTTTGAAATGGCTTTAGCCGTTTGTGACTAGATCTGAATAATCAGGTACTTTCCAACCTTCTTCTTCTCCATCTCCTTCCATTTCCGACCTTCAGCTTCACAAAATACCCCAATTGGGGATGCCATAGCACTGGCTCTAGACGGTCGGGAGCAGTTGGGACTCTTGTGCGGTATTCACTTTAAAATAAAATAAAATCTCATATTATTGTAACTTCCGGTGTGCCACAGGGATCAAATGTTGACCCCCTGCTTTTTCTTATATTCATAAATGACCGAAGTTCAAAATTATACTTTGATTATGATGCTTTCTTTATGATCAAATCTAATCTTGGCCCCCTGCATTTTATTATATTCATAAATGACCTTAGTTCAAAATTATACTTTGAATCTGATGCTTTCTTTATGATCAAATCTAATCTTGGCCCCCTGCATTTTATTATAATCATAAATGACCTTTTATTATTTCTAATTTTGAAACTGTTAATTCGTGGTGGAATTCCATTTTAATGATTTAATAAAACAAATTTATAACTTTATTCCACTTTTATTTTATGACTGGACCGGTTTCAGCCTATGATGGCCATCTTCAGACTAGTACAAGTTGTTGTTAACCTACGGCTTATATACAATCACAACTATCACAATTAAGATGGGAAAATCTAAAGTAAACTCATTAACAATCAGTATTCACCAACCTTTCATTATATAAATACATTGTCAATTCATATTTATAGAAATGCAACTGTAACCCATCTTAAATATTAAATAAAATAAATAAATAATCCAGATAGATATATAAAAAAAATAATACCAATAAATTAAAAGTAGCTTTTACCCTGTAACTATTAAAATCATGCAACAATACTGATGAATATAATTAAAGTAAGATCATTGTTTACTACCCCTGACATCCCCAAAAATAGTATATAAGCCGTAGGTTAACAACAACTTGTACTAGTCTGAAGATGGCCGTCATAGGCTGAAACCGGTCCAGTCATAAAATAAAAGTGGAATAAAGTTATAAATTTGTTTTATTAAATCAATAAATGACCATAGTTCAAAATAACACTTTGATTATGTTTTCTTCGCTGAAGATCTGATTCGCCAGAAACGAACGTGTCTCCGATGCTATGTGCCGTAGAGAATATACATATAACCTGGAAGGAAAGAATTTATACCATTCAGTGGGCGCTCTAGTTCATACAATTCCAGCGGAATAAATGTAAAGCAGAATGAATAGCTGTTTTCTCAGTTCAAAGATTACTTGTCAGGATCGAGATAATACATTCTTAGAAAATTTGGGATCGGTATCACAAATCATTTTCCAGAGAAGTAAAGATCTAAACCTCGCTATTTTATCCAGCGAGGAAACAAACCACATTAATAACAAGGGAGACATCAAATGTATCCCGTTACAAACGGATACCAAAATAACAACTATATAAATGTTCAACGTACGTCATCCACGCTTCGAACTTTTGCGAGGAAGATATTTCTATAACGATATCACAATAATATCAGCATATCATAGAAACTAGATAGCAAATAATGTTCATTACTCAGAGCAATATTATACCAGGATGTATAGCTTTGCCAAACAGTGTAGTAAGAATTGTAATTTGTTTCTCTGATTCAATCGTGGCTAGGGTTTTCGTGGACACATCTTTTTTCATTAATTTCCAGCACATGTCGACAAAATGTAGCGTTTATTTGTATAACCACTTTTTCACAGTATTGTGATCATCAAAAATATAGGATTTAACCTCGAAAACCGTTGAATTAAGTCGCACAACATAACGTAGTGGGCGGAGTCGCCGGAGGCGCGGGAGATGGAAAACATGCTTAAACATACCTAGAAGTGGTGCGATACTAAGTGACAACTTGTATTGTCCCTTTCTCTCTCACGGTTTACGGTGTAAAAACCAGAAGAAAGTGATTAATCGTAAATTTACAAAGGTTGGGTTAAAATATTTAGCTTTCTCTCCATATATATTCTTACTTTAAGATTAAAAGGTTTAATTTGCTGGTTATGCCTTAGCATCAGACTTAAATTACAGAGAATTTATCACGTGACGCCTCGGCAGGAACCTCACGCTTTGGACAAATCAGCCACAAATTTAGAGCAAAGTTAATCGTAAATCGATTATTAAAAATAATAATAACTGTGAACAATCCTGACTATACTGTTTCGCAAGGCTACCCCTCCTGGTATATTATTGTTCTGAGCTTCTAACGACGGCCTCCATGGCCGAGTAGTAAGACGCTCGTCTACGAATCCAAAGATCGCGGGTTCAAACCCGGCATTCGCAAATAACTTTTATTATTTTATTATGTGAAGTAACAATGCATGGAGAGAGAAAGATGAGAAAGAGACAACAAAAATATCACACGGCTTTTATGTACTGTAAGGATGATCTTGGTCTCCCGCGTCTCCGGGGTCTCCCCCCACATGTTTTGATTTGCGACTAAACTGGACCCAACTAAACGGTTTTTGAGGTCATATGCTATATTTTTGCTGACAACAATGCTGTGAAAAAGTGGTTATGTGAATAAACAAAAAACATTATGTCGACATGTGCTATGAATGGATGTATAAATACTCTAACCCTAGTCCTAGCCGCGCCCAGGTCTGCCGAGTCCGGCAAAAATCATCAAAAACTGACTACACTACCTTGGATAGGTACCACTCTATTTACTCTAAGGTCATAAAATATTTAATTAAAATAAAATAATATTTAAATATAGTTTATTTACGGCACATTCCCGAGTGGTAGATACTCGCCCTGGTGAAAGACCAGCATTTAGAATCGAAACGTCGCTTGATTGAAATAGCTTTAGCCGTTTGTGACCATGATTTGAATAGTCAGGTACTTCCCAACCTTCCTCTTCCCCATCTCCTTCCCCTCCCCGCTATCTTCAGCCTCACAACATACCCTGATTGAGGATGCCATAGTCTCCCTGGCTCTAGATGGTTAGGAGTAGTTGGAACTCTTGTGCGGTATTCACTGTAAAAAAAAAGAAGTTACCGGGTATCCGGTGAGCTTTTGAGTTTAAAAAAGTTACTTTAGTGAAATTGTGAAAATATGAAAAGTTTACGAACATTTTTTTTTGCTGTCAGAAACGTAGTTCATGTGGTTTACACAAGCAATGGCAAAGCCCTGAAAATCGACGAGAAACGTATTAAGGGTTTATCGCTAATAAACCTTCACTACTCACCCAGTTGTAAAGAAAACACGGTGACTTTGACGTTTTTGTACGGAAGATCGTTAAGATTTTCAGTATTTAGTAGAGTAGAGAATGAGTTGACGATGAATGTAAGTAAGTCCAAAGTCATGGTGTTTGTAAGAATACACAAACAGAGTTCAATATAGTTGTGAATGATGCATATTTGGAGCAAGTGGATGAGTTTGTGTTTTTGGGAAGTATGTTCTAGAGAGACGGAAAGGCTGATAAAGATGTTGAAAGTAGGGTGAATACAGGAAACTCCATTAATGGGGCACTGAACGCTGTTGGCGCTAAATTATCCAAAGAAGCAAAGCTAGCAGTCCACAATAGAGTACTTATACCAACCCCACATGTATGATAGTGAGGCGTGGAACTGGCAGAGGAAGGATGAAAGTAGACTGAATGGTATTTCAACAGTTTTAAATATTTTTAACCGAACTTTAGAATTTTCATATTTTTAATGATATAAAGACATATAATTAACAAAAAGCTTCCATCATTATTTAGGCAAACCTTCTGTTATTAGTGTTTGTGTGATATTTTAACTTTTCAAATCATTTTGTATGGTGTATTGAAATTATTTTGTTTAATGTGTTAAAATATGTTTATTAAAAATGTCAGAATTCCATATGAGCGATAACTAATAGGCTATTCAACTTGTTTTAACATATATTTATCTCTTTCTATCCGAGTCAGCTTTAAGTCAACAATACTGACTACACTGTTTAGCAAAGGTACCTCTCCATATATATATATTCTTACTCCAAGGTTAGTTCTTAATGTTTCATTCCAACTATTTTCTGCTCTTTAGTTAAGATTAATAAAAAAACGTTTATTTGAGAACGATAACGATCTGCGTTACTGCAAATTGTCGAATTTCTCTCGTAATAAGAAATTCAGTTCCAAAACATCTTGACTCGAGTGCTCCCAAGAACTCAACAAGGTGAATTCTTGATTGCGACCACATCATTGGAGCCAATTTGATACTTTGGATTTCATAGCGAAATCCAATAAACTCATTTTAGCAAAGTGACTACTTCATGTTATAACGGATATTAGTTTTGCGATAGTTGTCGTATTTACTATTGCTATTTGGATTGCTTAACATTACGCTTCAAACAATTTATATTATCAAATATAATATTTATTTATTTGTTTTAATGAGTTTTTACAAATTATTGAAAGGGAAGCGAGAATAATCCAACTATCAAACATAAATTATTCATAGTTCAAAGAAGATAGCTACGTAATTGAATAATTGATGAATAACATTAGGGAAAGAAAACAAACAACAAACAAGAATAAAAATCAAGCAAACGAGAATACAATGAACTAGCAGAAAGGTTTTAAAGGAAAATGCAAAGATATTTTGAAATAAAAAAGCCTTACATTAATATATTATAGAAAAGGCTGATAAAAGATACTGAAAGAAGGGTGAATGCAGAAAACTTCGCTCAATGGAGAACTTAACAACGCTGTTGGCGCTAATAAGTAGTAAGGAAATATGTTCTAGAGAGATGGAAAGGCCGATAAGAATATTAAAAGAAGGGTGAATGCAGGAAATTTCATTAATGGAGGACTGAACGCTGTTGGCGCAAATAATAATTTCCACAGAAGCAAAGCTATCAGTCCACAATAGAATGCTTGTACCAACCCTGATGTATGGCAGTGAGGCATGGAACTGGCAGAGGAAGGATGAAAGTAGACTGAATGCTTTGAAAATGAGATCCTTGAGACGTAAGTGCGGTAAAACCATGCATGAACGTGTTAATAATGTAGATATCCGGAAAGAATGCAAGGCTGATGTAAGTGTAATTAATAGGATCAAGAAAGGGACGCTTGGATGGTTTGGGCATGTAGAACGAATCAACGATGAAAGGAGTGTGAAAAGAATATATGTTGCGAAAGTGAATGGAAGAAGAGGTCGGGGACGCCCGAGGAAGACAACGTGGCACGATTAAGTGAATCGTACACTTGAATCGGGCCACGTGAAGAGTCAGAATAACAGAAGAGTATGTATGAGACGATGTATGAATGTGAACGATGCAAGGAGTGTGTGCCAAGACAAAGCTGTGTGGCGGTCCATCCTCTCTGCCTAACCTTGCGGTGGATACGGCGTGATGGTTAGTTAGTTATTATAGAATTAGTATAATTTATGTTTTTGGGTGCAAGCTGTATTGTAATTTATTTTTATTACCGAGAGAATTTTTGAAAAAAACTTAATACCGTAGTGTAACCATAGCCTGGTCACTTTTTCTTTAGGAATTCAGCAAAAGCATTTTAAGGACGTTGACTGATGTTGAGAGAAATAGATATTTTTTGTAATTTTCTTTGGAGCAAGATGAACAAGACCAAAGCCATTTGGAATGTTGATAGTAAATATATAACTCTAAGTCACGAATATATGCACATGATGGATAGCACGTTTTCCAAGCAATAGGGGTTGTCTGTAAGACTTTAAATAAAATAAATTATTTCCTACGCTTCTTCTACAGTCGTTTCCTCATTGTTGAGGATCATGAATCGTGACCCGAGGCTAATTTCTCTGACTAACTAGGATTTTTGTGAGATTTGCGGGAGAAAAAAGTTTTATTTCATATTTTGAAATATTCTTATTTTCGTAAAGAAATATTTTTACTCAAACAGTAATATAAAAAAAAAACCTTTTAAAGCAGGAAAATGGGATGGGAATATTTGATTTTATTCTAATATGCCATGGCAAACTTGTTTTTATAAAGTAAGACACAACGAAAAATAATAAATACACGAATGTGTTTAAATTTTAAGGTGTAGAAATTCAATATTAATCTCGAAGCAGATATACGTATTCCCAGAACAACCCAGTAAACTTATATTTTCGCATAAAAAAACACTTGGTGGTTTTACATATTCAAAGAAATTAAAAAATAACTTTGTATAAGACCACGAATATTATTTTATTTTTTTCGATTGATCGGCTTAGCATTAAAAATGAAGAAAGCCATTAAAATTAATAGGCAAATTCTTAATATTTTTATATAATTCAATTGAATTAAATTTAATATTATTATTATTGAGTTCTGCTATGTTAAGTTTTTTTTTTGTTTTATTTTTGTTTTTAGTGACAGCTGTTTCGGCGTTTAAGGCCATTGTCAAACTTAAACGGCCTTAAACGCCGAAACAGCTGTCACTAAAAACAAAAATAAAATAAATCTTAAAATAGCAGAACTTAATAATAATAATATTAAATTTAATTCAATTGAATTATATAAAAATTAAAATGGAGTTCTACAAATCGAACAGAAAAACTATAAATAAATTCTTAATAATCAGTTTAATTTGTCCAGTTGTCCAATATTAGGTTTATTTCCTCAAAACTCACAAAATTTATCATTATTCTTTAATCAGCTTCTCAGTTGACTTTTTGTCTCTTTCAATTAATATTAATAATAATAATAATAAAGCTTTATTTCGGAAGGTTTGCAGGAGTAGTGCATTGCAATACCTTCCATAATTAATATCAATACATAGAAATAATAATATTAATAAATAAAAATGAACAGAAATTCATGAGAAAAAATAAATAAAATTCAAAATTTAAATATTACAAGTAAAAAAATATTAAATATTGTCCTGATGATGGAAGGGTACTTTCGAAACCGGTTGACGTAATATTAAATAATTAAGTGGTTATAAACAAAGTTTATGTGTTTTATTTATAAATATGGCAAGCCACAAAGTAAATGCTTTTTACAAATAAAAAATATTATATTATCTGTTTTTTCTCTCTGAACCTTTGTTTTAATTTAAATGTTATTTTATTGTTTTCTCATTGTTTTGTTATTTTATTTTACAATAATTTTCTCTCTCTCTGTATGTATATCAAAACCGCACACTTTGTATTTATTATGAAAAATATTTTTAATAAAATTATTTGTAATAATGAACATTTCCTTTGACAAAATATAGTTACCCGCGATTAGAGATTGTTAAATGTTTAACCCCTTAGAAGCCATTTAAAAGATAATTTGATACACCATTCAGTAAATCTTAACGCCGCAATCACCCCTAGCCTACGAAACAAAGTATTTATAACCACTGTTTCAAACTTTAATTTAATTCTACTTAATTGAACACTTGCTAGGGTACTTTAGGTTGTTTAAAGGTTTACTAATTCATTACAGAGAGTGAATAGAAGAATAATAGTTTCTCTGTCTCTATCTTGTGAAGGCATCAATTCTCATTTGTTAGGAAGCTAAATATAATCGTACAGTAATTGATCGTTTTTCACGTAATGCGTGCTCCAGGGTAGTTATTCAAGGCATATTTAGCTTTAAATGGCCAATTTCAGGTAATGCTAATGTAATTTTAACTGTGATTTGCAATCTACTGGTAATACCGGTGGTTTGTGGAGGAGAAATTCTACCACGAATGTCTTACAATAATAATTGTAAATGTATAATGAACTAGACGTTAATACTTGGCTAGATAAATAACTAACCATCACGCCGTTTCTCCGCAGGGGTAGGCAGAGAGGACCGCCATACAACTTTGTCTCGGCACACACTCCTTGCTTCGTTCACATTCATACATCGTCTCATACATACTCTTCTGTTTTTCTGACTCTTCACGTAGCCCGATTCAAGTATTTGATTCAGTTGGTCGTGCCATATCTTCCTCGGGCGTCCCCGACTTCTTCTTCCATTCATTTTCGCCTCATGTTTTGATAAAAAACTTTTTTTTTGTAAACTATTAAAACCATTATAGACAGCTCTCATTTACTTGGCTTAATTACCTTTCATATACCTAACAGAACCACTCGATACAAAATTATTTTTAAATATAACAATAATATCAGGAATGAGTCATTTAGATTCTCGCTTGTACCTAGATTGCATACAGTAAGTAATTATTTCGCTGAAATAGTGGATATATTCAACTGCACTGAATTTAGTTACAAGAAAGCTATAGTAGCATATTTCTTTCAAAAATATTTCTGTCAATTTATTGCATTATAATATTTTCACTAACTTACTTATGTTTTTGGGTGCTTATCATTTACTCCATGTAATTTTAATTTCACTATTTTTTGTATTATGTATCACACAGTTACGTAAAAGACCATAAGGGCGTATATAATTAAATAAATATACCCTTTTAAAACTCCTTTATTTCGTTTATTCGCTCTACATTTCCAAACCATTTAAGCGTCCCTTTATTGATCATATTCGCTATTGCAATCTTTCAATATGTCAAATCACAAAATGATTTCTACGAAAATAAATAATATTTAAATAATAATTAACTTATCGAAGCTTATTGCTTTATTTCGATAGTATTTTTTGAAAATATATTAACAACAAAAATATATGAAACAGAAGAAAACACAGAAAATTAAAATATTAGATTACACCTGGATAGAGTAGGGGTTTCGAGATCATGATAATAAAGAAAACGTTATCAGATTATCAATATTATGTCACATTGACCGTGTTAAAAAAGATTTCACGTTCGAAAATTCCTTAAAAACAATATAAAAAAGCGTTTAAGACATTAAATCCTTTCCAAAAGGCGTTCCTACCATAAAAACACGGAGAAAATTCAATAAAGAAAAACAGATGGCAACATTAAGAACACCCTGTTTTTGCAAAGTAAGGCAGTGCTGACTCGATGAACCCATTGATAAAATTTAACCTTTATGTGATTGAAAGGGTACCCCGGTACCCCTTTCGGTTTTCAACATAGATTTTTTTATTGTTCCAATAGTATTTTATATGGAATTTGAAACTTGTCCATGTTTATTAGTCATTTTATCTTATTTTCAATGATAAATATGATGTACTGCTGTGTTCAAAGTACATTACCGGTATTCTTAATAGTATTTTTCATTACTTACTAAATTAAAAACCACAAGAAATGATAGTAGTGGGCGAAATTCCTATCCACTTCCCCAAGTGGATAGGAATTTCTTGGGTTGAAATGTATTGCGTCAGTGTAAGTGGCCCAGCCTCAGAGCAATAATATACAAGAGAGAGTGCTGTAGAGAGATCTGTGGTCAGTTTTCACAAGGTTTGCCGAACTCGGCTAGACCTGGACGTTGCTAGGACTAAGGCTAGAGTATTTATACATCCATTCATAGCACATGTCGACATAATATTTTTGTATATTCCTATAACCACTTTTTCGCAGTATTGTTAAAAAAAAATAAAAATAACATGTAACTTATAAACCGTTGAGTTACTTCAATTTATTTTGCGTATCATAACGTGTGGGTAGAGTCAACGGAGACGTGGGACACGAAGAATATTCTAACAATACTTTAAAGCGGTGTCATAATTGTGGAGATTTTGTTTTCTGTTTCTTTCTCATGGTGTACGACGTAAAAACCCGAAGAAAGTGATTTACCCCAAATTTTTACAGGTTGGGTAAAAATAATTAGCTTTCTCTCCACATATTGTTACTTCAAGGGTCCAGGAGTCTTCAATTTCTATTTTTAAAGGGTGTAGTTTTCTTCAGTAACATAAGGGTTGATACCGTATTATAAAATACAGGTTCGGGGCGTATATGCATGGTCGCAAATAGTCCACAGGATAAACATCGAGAAGGTTTTGTTGTTATTTATTTTGAAGTAACGAGGGTGAGCCCTTGTTTTTTGCTTTGCCAAACAAAATTTAAAGCCTTTTTAATATGCACACGAAAAACCCCAAGCGGAATTTTTAAGGTTGATCTAAATTTTTAGTAAGCCGGGGAGCAAACTTTACAATCTTTTGTTTTCTTTTTAAATTTATTTTTGTGTGTTAAAAAAAAAACTGACTAACTAACCATCACGCCGTTTCCCCGGAAGGGTTGGCAGTAAGGACGTACTGCCATACAACTCTGTCTTGGCCCACACTCCTTGCTTCGATCACATTCATACATCGTCTCATACATTCTCTTCTGTTATTCTGACTATTCAAGTGGCCCGATTCAAGATTTGATTCACCTGACCGTGCCACGTTGTCATCCTCGGATGTCCCCGATTTCATCTTCCATTCACTTTCGAATCATAATTTTTTTTCATACTTTTTTCTTCGTTCATTTGATCTACATGCCCAAACCATCTAAGCGTCCATTTCTTGATAATTTACATTACGCTTACATCAGTCTTGCATTCTTTCCGGATATCCACATTTTTAAAACGGCCATACATGGTTTTACCGCACATACGCCTCAGGGATCTCATTTCCACAGCATTCAGTCTACTTTCATCCCTTTTTTGCCAGTTTACTGCCATACATCAGGGTTGGTATAAGCACTCCATTGGGGGCTGCTAGCTTCGCTTTTGTGGAAAATTTATTATTTGCGCCAACAGCGTTCAGTCCTCAATTGATGGAGTTTCCTGCATTCCCCCTTCTTTCAATATTCTTATCGGCCTTACCATCTCTCTAGAACATATTTCCTAAATACACAAACTCATTCACTTTCTCATATTTATGCATCACATAAAATAATTACCACTTAACTTGGTAACATAAAATTATAAATTCAATGATCATAATAATAATAAATAAATATAAAATTATAAATTCAACCTATTCGAACGTTCTCAAATGGTAAAAACAAACGATGTGATTAGTCAGCCAAAAATAAGTAATTTCGGCATACCTCAAGGTACAGTTCTGGGACCTCTACTGTTTATCATCTATGTAAATGACATATTCATACAAAAGCTATACGGAAAAATAGTATCTTATGCTGACGACACCGTCATAATAGTTGAAGTTACCGACTGGAATACTGTTAATAAGCTATCAAATACTGATATCAATATATTAAAAAACTGGTTCGATAAAAACCTTGTCTCCCTAAACACTGAAAAAATTTTTTTTATCCCTTTCTCTATTAATAGATTTAAATCAAAACCAGAGTTAAAAATTGTAATACACCAAAGTAAATGTAATAGTGCCAATTGCAATCAAGAATGTTCTATACTTAGTCCAACTTTCATAATTAAATACCTCGGTGTATGTATAGATCAACATTTTAAATGGAAAAAACATATAAGTGAACTTGTTAAACAAATTAGGAAATGCATATATATTTTCATAAGACTTAGAAATATTCTCAGACTAGAAAACCTTAAAAGAGTGTATTATGCAATTGTTCAATCTATATTACAATTTGGTATAATTGGCTGGGGAGGGACATATGAAAACATTTTAAACTCACTTAAAATAATTCAAAGATTGATAATTAAGGTAATCTCAAAAAATCCATCACAATTTTCTACTGAAACCCTTTTTACAATATTCAATGTACCTACAATAGATAACATATATAAAAAATATTCAATTATACAAATTTATAAAGAAAAACAGCTGAAAAACTTACAACTTAATATGTGTGCTAGATATCAGAATAATATTAAAATCCCAAAATTTAACACTAAGCATTCTCAAAATACCTACCTCTATCTTGGAATAACTTGCTTTAACAATCTTCCTGTAAAACTAAAAACTATAGATAATATCCATGAATTTCAGCTTAAACTGAAAAATTCCATCAAACAACTTTAACAGTCTCTAATAATTATTATTATTATTACAATTTTTCTATTTGTTTTTATTTTTTTCTTCGTATTCCACAAAATTTGTGTCATCATTATGTACTTATATTTATTACTATAACTAATTTTACACAAATACTTTTATTTTTACTTTTACTTCTATTTTTTTTTGCTGTATTAACTAAACACTATTTTATTATCTTAGCGTAAATTCCCTCACCAAACACAAGAACTTTGTTCTTTATGGGGAGGAACAGCTTTTATGATTATTTGGAAATACACTGTGTAAAAATTGTATTATCTGAAATATTATTGTAAAAAAACTTATATTAAATTTTTAAAAAATGATTGTAAGCCTTGCACTATTATATTTAATTGCGTTTCATGTTCCTAGCAGGATAGTTTCAAGACACTACCATATTATTGTGACAATTCTACTTCAACTTCACAATATTCCTATGCGGCAAATTCGGAAACAAATACTCTGATGTTGTTGATATACGTCAATATAACCCTTTATAAGTAAACCTTATTGCAGTTTTTTTTCATCTAGTAGAGCTTTATTGATTGTAGAAAAAATTTTACTGTATTTTTTTATCTCTTGTACATTTTTTTTGCTCTGTTTACGAGAATATTATTTAAACTTTGACATGAAGCACTCACTATGTGGTATTTGAAATAAAATTATCTTCGTTTCAACATCACTTTGATGGATACGTACACCAACAGCCTTCTTCAGGGTTGAATAAATTTGTTTTAAATTTAAAGAGAATTACAATGCTTGGGGAAAACATAAAAAGAGCACATCAACTTAGATGGGGATTACGTATGGGAGGGGCGGTAGGAGTAGGGTAAGCGAGTGGAAGTGGAAGAAATTTAAAATAGGGCTACTGGATAAATCTAATTGCTTATTAAGTTAGTTAATATTATTTATTTTTAAGGTTTTTTTTTTATATTTCAAGGGCTTCTGAATTATTTTGGCGTAGAGATAGGATAGGTCTATTTTATGTGTTTCCTAAGCATTTAATGTAATACATATTTATTCAACCTTGAAGAAGGTTCAGGTAGAGCTAAAAATGGTTGGTGTATATATCCAATAAAGTGGTGTTAAAACAAAGATTCTTTTATTTCAAATTTAGAATATATATATTTTTTAAATTTAATATTTTTGTATAAAGCCAAGAGGTGTGTAAAATAGAATACAGTATAAGTTCGTTACAAGCCGAGTTTAGTGAATAGTCAGATACTTCCCCATCTCCTTCCCATTCCCCCTCCATTTTAAATCCCTTCAGTTTGACAACATACCCATATTGGGGATGCTAGAGTCCCGCTGGCATAGAGCAGTCGGAACTCTTGCGTGGAATAAACAATAAAACTAAAACGTAAGATAAAACCAACCGTACACGTGTAATAATAATAATAATACAAATAAAAGTTTTATTCCAGAAGGTATGCAGGAGTAGTGCAATGTAATACCTTCCATAATTGATAATAATACATAGTCATAATAAAATAAAAGTTGTAATGCACACAATAATAATAATAACAAAATAATACATTTGGTGAAATATTAATGGAGGATATTAGGTCTCATCTCTGCAAAAGGCCAACAAGAGGGAATCCATCCTGGCAGCGTTAAGATTGATGGGGCCAATAACTTACTCCAATGCGCTTCTGTGCCCGAATTCGGGATCTGACGGGATTCCATGATGAGGTAATTTCCAGAGTTGTTAATCCTTTCTCTCATTCCTGCCCCCCTGGTTCTCATAAGGGCTGCAAATCCGGAAACTCGCCCCTGGGTGAACATAACGGAAGCACTGCAGAGCCTGGGAAGACTGAACATCATGCGGTAAGCGTTGTTGTACTGGACCCGAAGCCTCTCCATGCTACTCTTCTTAAAATTGGTCCAGAGCTCGCACGTGTATTGGGTAGTACAGAACGCCAGGAAGAGTGTCCTTTTCACTGGTGGACTACAGAGCCGAAATTCTTCTACTGAGCATGTTTGATTTCACTCTGAATGCTCGCCTTTGCCTGTCGATGTCGTCGTCATCCATTTGCTTGCTGGTGATGATGCGCCCTAAATATTTGGTTTCTTCTACCACCCTTAGAACCTCACCGTTCAAGATAGCTGGAGGAATGTTTTTCGGACCCTGCCCTAGTGGTAACACTTAAAGCATTACGTAGGTGAATTACATTCACAGTCTCTTGGCTTGCTAATTCCATCTCTGGGGCGTAAAATATTTATTTACTAGTCGACAAATAATAATCCGAAAAAATATCCAAAAATTAATGAGAAACGATTTCTCAACATAATCCATTAAAAACTCACGAAGATAAACATGCTTTGTTATAATTTTGAAATGGATTTTTACATCAGTAGAGTGTGTATTAAAACGCCTTATGATTGATTGGACACATTGTCGTTTTTCCGTGTGGGCAAATCAATTTGGGCTTAAAACCTCATAAGTAAAACGAAATTTGCGTATAAAACCTACGTTGACACGAAAACATGATGATGAAAAATTAAGTTACTGACGCACGCAAATTCAATTTTCTCCACCGCATATTTCTGACTCGATTATGGTTTTCGCTTTAGGAAATTCGAACAATGAGTTTGTCACACTTTTTGACATCCATTATGGATGAAAAATAAAAACTTATATCATTTCTGAGTTATGTAGAAACAAATCTGTTTTCTTTTTTTATGTGAATACTGCACAGGAGTCCCAACTGCTCCCAACCGTCTGGAGCCAGGGTGGTTAAGGCATCCCCGATTTGGGTATGTCGGGAGGCTAAATGGAACGGGGAAGAGAAGTAGTATGTATCAGAGGTGTCACATAAAAAATAGGATAAGGTTTTGTCCGTCGTAATAAGATTTTCTTTTTTCTACCCTTATTTTTTCAATACTATTTTATAAAAAATAAAGATTATTTTTATCTTTATTTTTATAGTGAATACCGGCACAAGAGTCTCATCTGCTCCGAACAACTCTTATATGCATTTGAAAATTGAAATGAGGCATTTACAATAAAAAAAATATATTTGGGTTTTGATCTGAGAAATACCCACAAAATATTTGTACTAAGAATACTAATTTGACGGCCTTCATAGTTAAGTGATAAAACGCTCAAACTTAAATCCGAAGGTCACGGGCTCAAGCCTGGCGTGCGCCAATAACTTTTATTTAATTAATAAGTGTCAAAACCACATTTGGTTCATATAAAAAAAAATGTAAAGTTTATTTGCGGCACGTTTTTGGGTGGTAGATACAGTATCGCCCTGGTAAAATATCACCATTCGGAATTGAAACGTTGGTTAAAATGGCATTAGCCGTGTTTGGTGACCAGATGGGGAATATCCACGTACACGCGACCTTCCTCTTCCCCATCTCCTTCCCCTCCCAACTACCTTCAACCTCACAAGATACCCCATTTAGGGATGCCATCTCCAGACGGCTGGGAGCAGTTAGGTTCTTGTGCGGTACCTATAAAATATGCAAAAATAGGGTTTGCCCCATTTGGGACTGCCAAAACCCGGATGAGTCTCATTTAATTCATATAAAATAATACAAAATATATTTGCGGCTGGTAGATACAGTATCGCCCTTGTAAAAGACCACCATTCAGAATTGAAACGTTGCTTCGAAATGGCTTATTCACTATAATGAACCTCACAACATACCCCATTTTTTATCCTCAAAATAAGCGGAAAATGTTGCTCGTGTAATGGTGGAGGACTTAGCCAGTAAAGGAATTGAGCCCGCGACGCCTGGGTAAAAACCCGACGAATTTGTCCACTCAGCTACTAACCGGTTGGTTTCCTGTTTTATATCAGTGAGCTTCTGAAATACAACGTCATCGTTTCAGGTGTTAAGTTTTCTTTTCCTCTCAGTAAACTTGGTCAAACCATCAATAAGATCCTTAAAACTTCGTTGAAGTTAGGACTCATGTGCGTTATGAAATTCAAAACATATTTGATTAATGCTTACAATACACTTACCAATTATTTTTTGACCATATCACGTCAAAAACGTTTCTTTTTACGTGCGTACTTAAACTAATTTCAGTAAAGCTTTCAGCATAATAATAACGAAAAGAGACAAATTAACAAAAATAACCCTTCCACTCATAATTAATCGAGCAATGACAATCAATCATTTTTGTATGCGAGATCCTTAAAATAATATTTGCTGGAATACATATTACGTTACAGCAGTGATGCCCAACATTTTTCACAGTATGGACAATTGTTTAAAAATAACAATAATGACAGTGAACATATGTAGCGCAGTTTTGTGATATTCCACTTCAAGTGCGTTTCATACTAAATTAATTAAGCTAATAAGACTAACTAACAAAGAGAAAATAACATATAATATGTATACAAATTAAAACTATCTAAAATCATGATCTTTATCATAAATCGTGAGAGAAAAGGGTTCAGATATGGGTTTAACCTCGGAGTAACAATGTATGGAGAGAGAGCTAATTCTTTTTACCCAACCTATACAAACTTGCAATAAATCACTTTCTTCGGGTTTTGACGTCGTACACCATGAGAAAGCAAAGAGACAAGAAAAATAACACACCTCTTTTATGAACTGTAAGGATGATCTCGGACTCCGCTCACATGTTTTGAAATGCGACTAAACTGGACATAACTAAACGGTTTTTTAGGTTATATACTATATTTTTGTTGAAAATAATACTGTGAAAAAGTGGTTGTACGAATAAATAAAAATATTATTTCAACTTGTGCTATGAATAGATGGAAGTCTTTATGAGGTTTACCGGACTCGGCTTGACCTGGGCGAGGCTAGGACTAGGGTTAGGGTATTTATACATCCATTCGTAGCACATGTTGACATAATATTTTTGTTTATTCGTATAGCCACTTTTTCACAGTATTTTTATAAACATAAATATAGCATGTAAGAACCGTTCAGTTATGTTAATTTATTTCGCGTATCAAAACGTGTGGGCGGAGTCAACGGAGACACGAGACAAGAAAAACATTCCAACAATACTTTAAGGCGGTGTGATAATTTGGGAGATTTTGTTGTCTCTTTCTTTCTCATGGTGAGTGACGTAAAAACCCGGAGAAAGTGATTTATCTCAAATCTGAATAGGTTGAGTAAAAATAATTAGCTCTCTCTCCATATATTGTTACTTCAAGCTCTACACAGTTTGAACTTTTCTGAGGTAATAATATATATATATAATTTTTTTTTTTAATTTAACAGCTCAGTAAGCTTCTGAGTTGTTTGTGGGGTTATTGGTTTGTTTAATTTTTATGCTTAGTTTGAAAAACTGTGATGTTGTATTGTATTTAAATATCGTCACCTTTTTCGTAAATGTCGTAAAATGTTTTCAAAATTGATTTGAATGCCTAATTTTAGCATTATAATTTGTTTTTTTTTTACATTAACTCCACACAGCGGGCCCTTGAGAGAAATAATTTCCCTCAGGGCCTATGTCATCTTTGGGGATGCTGTGTGAAGGGTCTTTTTGTGGAAAGGAAGGTGTAAGCCTGGGTCTTGAGAGACGCCCATGTTGAAGGAGGGAGGAAACACAGAGGCCGGCAAATTGTTCCACCGCCGAGCTGTTAAACACAAAAACGAGCCGTAAATGCAACCCGTTCTCATGTATCGAATGACAACCGTGTACAAATGTTGGGCGCGCATTTGGCGAGTTTCCCGGTGCCAAAAGAATCAACGCCGCAACTTCCTCAAAGCATCTTCCATTGAAATATTGGTAGAACAAAGACAGCATTCTCACCTGACGTCTGTGCTCCGAAGATTGCAATCCGTTTGTTAAGATATGAGAATCAATCAAACGGACCGAAAGTTTCTGCACATAGTCAACGGTTTTTTTCAGGTATTTATGGGCTCTAGACCAGAGGTGGCTGCCAAATTCAACAGTGGGGCGCACTTGAGATTTGTACAAGGTCAGCAGTTGTGTACTTTTAAAGTATCTGCGGGCCCTGTACAGTGCGCCCAACTTCTGAAAGACTTATTTACACATATTACTAAAGAAACCTCATATTTGAGTTAAAATTATAAGTAACAAAAAAAAAACAGAGTGGTAAAATAAATACTAAGAAATAAAAATACTTTTACTTGTGAACTTAAAACACGTAAAACAAGCGAAAAATATTTTTTTTAACTTAGATATTCGATTGGATTTTAAAATTTGTAATATATATAAAAATAGTGCGAAATTATTAAAACTTTTTAAATTTTAAAACAAAATAACATTTTCTTGTATATGTTTATTTAGAACCTAATTGAGATCCAAAGCGTAAATCAAACTATTAAAATTTATACTAGCGTACAAATAAATATTTTCTCTTGTCAAATTGACAAAAAGGAGATAGATATACTTATTTAAGATAACGATATTACAAATAATTTATTTTGTGAGTACATACGTAAGAGTAACTTTGGAACTGATTTCAATTGGAATTATCAAATTTAAAAAATAATCATTTTTTCAAAATCCCAGTGCACCACCAAAACTATAAAGAAAATCTTCACCTATAAAATTTACTTTTGCAGCTATTATTATACATTTGCAATGGGTGGATCAAAGCAACAAATATTTTTCTAAATACGTATTTAAATAATATCAATAATCAACAACACAAATATGAAACAGAAAAAGCCATAAAATAAAAAAGACAATGGTCACAACCGAGACTCGAACTCGGATCCTCTTCTTTTATCCAAGAGTAACGCCTCAACTAATTCAGCCATTGGAACCTTATTAGAAAGCGACATTTTTAATCGATCTCATACTTTTCACTAAAGATTATTGATGTTACTTTTTCAATTTTCCTCCTATTATACTGCCATTTGGTTGTGACCATTGTCTTTTTTTTTTTCTCGCATTTTCTGTTCTATATTTGTGTTGTTGATTATTGATTTTATTCAAATATTTAAAAAAAAATAAGCATTAATACTTCAAAGTTTATTCTAATTTTCCAAAATATTTTTCTTTTTTATTAATTAGATGATTTATATAAGGTTTTGCTAGTTTATGTATATATAGGATTGCCATTTGCGTGATAGTTTTTTTGGCGTTTGAAACTATTTCCACACTGGTTCGATGTTCAATTAAAAAGAAAACCTATAATTAAAAGGATTTTTAAAATTATTTCTAATTTTGAAACTGGTAATTCGTGGTGGAACTCCATTTTAATGAATATAATAATACCATTTTTTAAACTTTATTCCACTTTTTTATTTAAGACCTGACCGGTTTCACCTTATGACGGGCATCTTCAGACTGGTTCAATTTTAAATAAGTCTATAGCATAGGTCCGGAATGGACGCTTATTGAGTCTATCTCATAGTGAACATCTGTGAATTTAGGTTTTGTTTTATGGCTGACAGAGGTGGCTGTACAATAACATTCAAAAATACATTCGGGTAGTTTTATTACCTTCTGAGAGACGGGTTACACGGGATGCGTTAGATCATAGATTATCAACGTGGGCGATAACGCCCCCTGGTAGGCGTTTGAGACTTTTAGGGGGGCAGTAGAAGATACTAGATAATACTTCTCAATATAATCAAGTATGCGTTTTAATTGTTCTCATTGACACATTCTTCTTTACTCAAAAATAGGATAGGAGTCATATCCTATCTTAAGACCATATAATATTACAGTATAATTACATGTTTAAATATAATCGTGGCAATAGCTGTCGTTTCAGATTCGCGACAGATGGTGAGTAAAAAAAAATGGAGAGGGGGCGATAGAAAAAAAATTAAGTGGGCGGTGGGCAAAATAAGGTTGAGAACATAGGGTTGGTAGAGTAGTATCTATCCAAGGCAGTGAAGTCAGTTTTGGACTTGTTTTTGATGATTTTAACATGACTCGGCGCACCTGGGCTAAGACTAAGGCTACGGTATTTATACATCCATTCATATCACATATCGACATAATATTTTTGTGTATTCGTATAGCCACTTTTTCACAGCATTTTTATCAATAAAAATATAGCGTATAACCTAAAAAACCGTTTAGTTGTGTCAAGTTTAGTGGCATAATAAAAAATGTGGGCGAAGTCCCGCCGTGACCCAGGACCTTAAGAACATCCTTACGATACGTTCAAGTGGTCCAAAAAAATTGTTGTCTCTTTTTCTCTCATGGTGTACGACGTAAAAACTCGGAGAAAGTGATTTATTACAATTTCGGATGGGTTGGGTAAAGCAAATTAGCTATCCCTCCATTAGATTCTTACTCCGAGGTTGAGAACTTATGCGTTAGATGCTTTTGTGGGGTTTAAAAAAGATATGTTTAATATTTATAGTTGTCAGGTTTATTGTTAACAGCCTATTTTTTAATTTACTGTTTTATTTTCCCGTATTTGTTTAGTTAATTATTGTATAGAAGGTATATTTACATTGAAGGTTTGGTAAAATATCTTAAATTAGTAATAGTGGGTACACTTTAGGTTTTTTTAATATTTTATTACTATCCATCAGTTTTACATCGTTTTTGAAAATATTCACCGTAGTCACCGCAATCTTTTGATATTTGGTAAATTGGGACGCATTTGTTCCACGAGCCGCCTTTTGACATCTCTGCGTACGGCGAAAACGCAAATACGTGTTTTTCAATAATTTAAATTGAATTTGGAATTTTGCTTCGATCGATCTGGCGCCGGCCGCCTTTTGGAATCGGCTTAACTTTAAGTACCATCGACAGTATTTATTTTGCAAATGGGTAAATGTTCGCCAGGGTGGGCTGCCAAAGCTTTTTCAATTTTGGATACACCAGGGAATCAAATTAAAAAAATATAAATATGGAAATTAGAATTAACTTTAAAACAGTAATGCTTTAAATTTAAATAATATCAATAATCAATAAAACAAATAGGAAACAGAAAAAGCCAGAAAATAAAAAGACAATGGTCACAACCGAGATTCGAACTTGGATCCTCTACTCTATCCGGGAGTAATGCTTCAACCTATTTAGCCATTGGGACCTTATCCGAAACCACCATTCGTAATCGAAGACTTTGTAATGATACGAAAATGGCAGCCAAATCGATGAAAAAATATGAAAAAAAAAATTTTAATAGTCTTCAGTGAAAGTATAATAATAATAACAATATTTAGATGATTTTTATGGCGCCGTTTTTGTGAAAAATCACCTCAAGGGCGCTGTACAGACCTTAATTTCTATTATTACACATAAATTCCTAGTTTAAATAAGAAAATATACAGGAACATACTTACCTGGCAGGTCCTATCATATAGACAAGTATGAGATTGATTAAAAATGTCAGTTTTTAATAAAGTTCCAATGGCTGAATTGTCTAAAGCGATACTTCCGGATAGAGTAGAGGATCCTAGTTCGAGTCTCGGTTGTGACCATTGTCTTTTTATTTTCTGTCTCATATTTGTATTTTGATTATTGTTTTTTTTGTTTGAAAATATATATTTATGCAAGCCTCCGCTTTAAGGCCTGTAAAAAAAGGCCAAAATTTAAAAATCTTTTTTTTTGTTTTGTTTGACGACACATCCGCTTTTCAAAAATTATTTACGCACTAAGCTACATTTGTGCCATATATAACATCCTCGACAACCAGCATATGCAGTGGAGCCTCGGATTGCAATAGACTTACTTCGCAAGACGAGCAATTTTTTAAATTAAATATTTACTTGATAAACGAGCGATACCTTGCTATACGAGTAATTTATCGGAAAAATGTGGAAAACAGTAAAATTTTTCGACAAAATAACCATTTAAGTACGACCTCGGCATTGCGAGTAAAGAATCTGTTCAATGACAATGCAACATCCATTTTTCAGAAATCCTCAAAATAGAGAGTCACAACCGAGACTCAAACTCGGATCCTCTACTCTATCTAGGAGTAACACTAATATAATAATAATATTTGGATGATTTTGTACAGCGCCATTTTTGTGAAAAATCACCACAAGGGCGCTGTAAAAATTTTAATTTCTACTAAATATTAATTCCTAGTTTATATAAATATACAGCAACAAACTTACTTGACCAGGTCCCATCAGATAGACTAACTTATTAACTTAAAATTATAATTGTGATTTTTTTTCCGATTTTTGGGCATGGGAGCGAAATTAATAAATGGACTTTCTGAATTTGTCGTACAGTACAGGATTTGGTTAAAATTTGTTTATTTAAAGTTAAAATTTGTTTATTTAGAGAGACAGATTACGTTGAGATTCTTTTAATGATTTTTTTAGGATATGAGAGTTATTTAAGTTATGTATATAATCTATGTTTTTGCTATTTGTTTTTGCTTTAACAAAATTCTGATTTGTGTAAAATTTAACGAATAATAAATAAATCCCCTGGCCCCGAGAGAACAATATATTTTTATAAACCGTATTTTTGGTCCACCCTATTTTACGCTGACGTGGCGGCACTTGTACGCATCGATACGAAATTTTGTTGATTTCCAAAGTAGAAAACGACAACAAAGGATTCAACAAAAGCATATAAATTCAAATGGCATTAACACTTCCATTTTATACCGCATGAAATTGAATGACCAAATGTATGGGTTTGAATTAACTCCAAAAAAGGCATTGATTTTGAATATAAGCCACGGTATAAAAAAGAAGAGTTGCATTAATCCGCCCATTTAAAATAATAATAATAATATTTGGATGATTTGTAAAGTGCCGTTTTTGTGAAAAATCGCCTCAAGGGCGCTATACAGATCTTATTTTCTATTATTAGATATTAATTACTAGTTTAAGTGAGAAAATATACAGGAACATACTTACCTGGCAGGTCCCATTAGATATAATTATGATTTTTTATTTATTTGTTTTTATTTTATATATTTTTCCGATTGAGGGCATGGGAGCAAAATAAAATAAATGAACTTTCTGAATTTGATGTACAGTACAGGATATGGTTAAAATATGTATATCTAAAGGTGATTCGTTGAGAGACAGATTATGTTGAGATTCTTTTAATGAATTTAAGGATTTGAGAATCGGAAAAGGTAAGTTTTCAGTTTGGACCAAAATTATAGAATAATGTCTGCTAAAATAAATTATAGTAAGGTTCTTTACAAGACAGGTGAAGATTTGAAAAAAATTCAAATAATTGATGATTTTAATTAACATCAGTTACGAATTTGAAAAGTTTACACTCGTACGGACGCGCGTACTAACAAAGGAAATTATTTGTAGTTATTTGCATTTTTTAAATTATTAATTGTATAATTGACTCACCTTCTTTGTTGCAACTCATCCGGATCTACATTCCTTGCCGTAGACTCAGAAATAATGAATTACTGTTCCTCAATCACCACCCTAATAATTATGGGTATCATTCTTTACTGTCCAGAATGTCAAGACTTGTCAACTCAAGCCATTGTTTTGAAATTTTTGGTATCAGTCTAAATGATTTTTGTAATTCTTAACGACTCTACCAAAACTTTAACTTGACCTTGGCTTTTTCTTTAATGTTCTTTCTTATATGTATTTTGTCCTATTTTTGTCATTGCTTCATTTAATATTATTTATGTGCTGTTCTTTCTCGGTTGCTCTTTTTCCCATTTTGTTTTTTTTTTTGTTACTAGACAATAGTTCGTCAGTTTATAAATAAATAAAAAATAAAACAAGAAATGGTGTCTGACAGACTAGATACAATTAAAACTAACCTAGATTGCACGTAGTTGGTAATACATACGCAGAGGTGGCTGATCTATTTAATTGCACGGAATGTAGATACAAGAAGGTTGTAATATCACATATCTTTAATCAATAATAATTTTACGTATTAAAACACTATTTTTTCCTCCTTCACAACTATTTCTCATTTTGTTCGTGCATATAATTTTCATTTTTTCACTATCGATTGTAAACTTTTTTCATGTAAAAGCCCTCTCGGGTTGTTAAGGTGGAGTTGCGACAGTGTACTTTTGTCTCTTTCTCTCATTTGAAGCTCTCACTCTGAAAGTGGCATGTATCTTGTTACAGCGCTAAATTGCCGCCTAATTTTAAACATGCGCAAAAGATAATAACAGAGAACACTTGTGGTTTTTACAGATACTTTTACCATTTACCTTTTAATTGCCCTCCCGGTAGCTCTAGCACCTTCTTAATAATAAAAATAATAATTGGTTGATTTATATAGCGCCGTATTCGTGACAGAAATATCACCTCAAGGGCGCTTTACAACATAATAAACAAAATATAAAAACCAAGACTTAATATAAACTTATGCCTTATACTTATAACTAGTGACTTACAACTAACATATTTACTTTTTCTAATTTTGAAACTGTTAATTTGTGGTGGAACTCTATTCTTATGATTTTAATAAAACCAAATTTTTGTTTGTTTCTTCTCCGTTGTTAAAGTTGGGAGTTACAATACTACATACTGGACAGGGTTTCAGGAATTTTAACAATTATATACTCTTGCAAATTCTCTCTACGTTATATCTGCTGCGGGGATCTTAGCGTCTCTTGTCTTACTCCCGGCGCCCGATTATCACTCATAATATTAAATAAAATTTACAATTTCACAATAGGCGACAAACACTGTTTTGACTCGGTTCAACTACTTCCAGCCTTGATTCACGGTCCAATCTTAATTAATTCCTCCCGGCCGTTTTGGCTAGGCTTGTGTCTGCTCTCCGCCACTTTTTGGCTTTTTAAGGAGGCCAATAAATAAAAAATAACGCCATAGTAAATAGATTATAAAAAGCGCGAAAATTAAAAATCGTAGTTGAATCTAATTTATCGTGCTACATAACAATCGGTACACGATATTTTGATAAAGTGTCATTAGTAAAAAGTTAAAATTATAGTTTCTTTTAAAACTTCTTATGCTTCAACATTAGCGTTAGGAAAAACTTCAATATTTTGTGAATGCTTCACGAATTGCTTGTTTTTAAAAATGAACCCTTCGCAGTGAACACTTCAACTAAAGTCGAACTCGCAAAAAAGAAATTTAAATTCATCCGGTTATTTGTTCAGTTCTTTCTGGAACCGGTTCCTTGATATTTTATTGAAAAGTACTAGCAAATCGACAAAAACTCCTCGTCAAAATAAAATGGTAGTCGGTAGAGATTTAAAAACGAAAAGAACTGGAACTGGTTCCCCGCCGAAAAAAACACGTACTGGAGATTTTCAAACGAAAAGAACCTCGCCCAAAAAAACACCTTCCTTTAGATCGAAGTATTTTGAAGTCGAACTTCAATTGAAGTACTTTTTTATAGGCTTTGAAGTTCAACTTAGGAACTGAACTGCTGCAAATTAAAATAATTTTATGTTATCTAACTTATATTAAAGTATTTGTTCAATGAAAGAAAATGAATGAAGTTTGAACTGCAGCAAAATGAAATAGTTCACACGGAGCAGTCACCACGCTAAAATGAACTACCAACTTCTATTGAAGTATTTGTTCAATGAAAAATCAAGGAAGTAGGAACTGCTGCCGAAAAAATTAGTTCTTTCGAAGCGGTCACAACGCTATTTGACATGTAACACCTTAAAAGAGCTCACTTTTCCGTACTGTGGAAAATCTGGTAACTATTTCACGTTGTATACAATACTTGTTCGGTGCTTCAACTGAGTGTTTTATCTATTCTCGAATCACAATGGTCCGTGTGCGTAAATTCCTCGACAAATACAAAACACCACAAACTCAAGATTTACGGCCTTGGTTAAGTCGAGGACTGCCTGGTAACAATACTTTTCCATTATATTATATTTGGCTCGCATGAGAAGGGATCGTTTTTAAGACGTATTTTTCACATTTGTGGAGTGACTTTTTGTCTTTTCTCCCTTACTAAAACATACCTGTCCTTCTTAAAAAATATCATTTGTTGATATTTATTTAATATGTTACCATCGGCTTCGATCGTAAAGAATAAATATTGAAAAGGGAACATTTACATTCAGACAGTCCAAGGTTATTAAAAATATATTTTACGGGTATAAAGAGAGCATTAAGAATAAGTTTTTCAAAATTCCAATGGATGTATCAGATTTAAATCGCCCATAGTAATAAGAACTTTGCAATTTTATACAAAAAAATCTTGATTGTGTTTGTTTAATCTGCCGTTTTAGACATATCAACACAAATGTTAAAATTGTTGTAACAATGTCGTTAAATGTTAACTTTACATATTATATACATATTTTTACTTCACATATTACATACACATTTTAAAAGACTTTTGGAGATTAAGGCGAGAAAGGGCGATTGAACAAAAATAAAAATTCTTCATTTACAAAAGCGTAGGAAAGACTTTGAGTTAATTTTATGATTGACTCATTTTCTTTGTTGCCACTCATCCGGTTCAAAATTCCTTCCCGTAGACTAAAAAAATAATGAATTGCTGTTCCTCAATCATCACTATACTAATTATCATGGGTATCATTCTCCACGGTCCAGAATTTCGAGACTTGTTAACTCAAGCCATGATCTTGAAATTTTTAATAGCAGTGTAAATGATTTTTTCATTCCTTACGACTCTACCGAAACTTTGACTTTACCTTGGCTTTGATTTTCTTTTCTTTTCTTATAAAAATGTGGTCCTATTTTTGTCACTGCTTCATTTTAATAGTATGTGTGTTTTTTTTCTGTTACTCTTTTTTCCCATTTCGTGTTATGTATTTTTTTGTAATTGGACAGTAGTCCGTTTGTTAAAAACAAACAAAAAAAGACGTGGACCATTCTAGACATATCAACACGATTTTTAAATGTAACTTCGTAGCGGGAAAGACTTCAAAGGGGAAAATGAAACTTGGAAGTGGAAAAAGGGTAACGCAAAGAACGAAGTGGAATTGGACGGACTACTGCGAAAATGCTATCGTTTACAGCAACGTGGAAAATGCCATCAACTCTCAGCAAGCGAGACAAGATTCATTTTTCAATTAAGTTTTTTAATTGTTGACTTCGGCCCGTTTAATTTATGCATTACCTTTTTCAATGAAAAATGTCCGAGGAAAGGAAGGAGTCATGGAAGGTTCAGCGGATATTTTTTGACAGGCGTCAAAATGTCGTCGCTAAACTATAGCTGGCGTAGATATGAGGAACTCCAGTTGAGAAAATTATGATTCAAAAAAATACATTCATACTCGTGTAAAACAAGAAAAGTTGATTCTTATTTTTAATTTTTGTGTTTAATTTGTAAGACTCCATTAAAAAAAATATAATTCAATTGAATCAAATTTAATATAATTTTAATTTAAAGTATTTTTTTTTTCGGCGTTTCTGTTCCTGTTTTGGAGTTAAAGGCCATTATAAAACTGTCTCAGTTAATTAGCACATTAATTGTTTTTTTAAATTATTTATTTTTACAATGAATATCGCACAAGAGTCTCAACTGCTCCCAGTGAGACTATGGCATCCACAATTGGGGTATGTTGTGAGGTTGAATTTAGTTGGAAAGGGAAGGAGATGGGGAAGAGGAAAGTTGGGAAGTACCTGGCTATTCAGATCTGGTCACAAACGGCTAAACCCATTTCAATCAAGCAACGTTTCGATTCTGAATGGTGGTCTTTCACCAAGGCAGTACTTAGAGTATCTATAACTCTGGATTGCGCCGAGAATATACTATATATTTTATTTGATATGAATTAAATGTGTTATGACACATATTAATAAAATAAAAGTTGTTCGCGCACCTTTGGATTCATATTCGAGCGTCTTACTATTTGACTATGGAGGCCGTTAAATAAATACATCGATTTCAATTTATTTTTAAAAAATAAAGAATAGACGCCTCCGATGTCATCCTATTTCGATCGTGACGCCATACTGCTGATAGATTAACTATGTGACGTCATCTCACCCTGATACACATGGCTCCACTAACTTCGCTAACATCTCGAATTAGGCCGCTTTCACAAGAAAAAAAAAACAAACCAAAAAGGTCTTTCATTCACGTTTTTGTATTTTATTTTTTTAATTAAAAAATGCCGACTAGTCTCATCACGTCCTACGACATCATCAGACCACTTTAAAAAATGATAATATCTGTATTTCTACGAAAAATATAACTTTTTCTAGTTTTTTTTTCATTTTTCGACGATAAACTGTTTTCTTTTTTCACATGTCACCCACACCACGCTTCGACCCTTACAGTTCAATGCTGTTTTTTTTTTTAAATATTTTTACCTGAAAAAAATCAATTTAAAAAATGTCGCCGAAGAGCAAAATGCCTTCAATATTTTTTACTTTAAATTATCACAGGAATCGCTGGTAACAGTTTGTCGGGTAGGTCCTGCAACACCCTTTATAATTGAAAAGGTATTTCCATACAAATACCTTTTTGACGGGCTTAACGTAAAAATGGTTTTATTCATTATTAACGTTTAAAATCTAATTTGTACCTACTTATTCGACTAATGAATTAATTTTATAATATGAATCGTATGTGCGTTAAAATCATGTAAGACCGTGTTAAAAATGTGGATATCCGGAAAGAATGCAAGGCTGTTTTTCGTTTTTTAATTAATTTGTTATTATTATTTATTTATTTTATTTTGTATGATTATTTTTTTAATTTTTTTAAGGATAAAAGCTCAGAGCAATAATATACTAGGAGGAATAATAGCTTTGCGAAACAGTGTAGTCAGGATTGTTGTTTTTTTCCTGACTCGGGCGTGAATAGGGTTTTTATAGACACACCTTTTTCCATCCATTCAAAGCACATGTCGACATTTGTTGCGTTTATTTGTACAATCACTTTTTTTTTGTATTTTTTTATCAACAAAAATAAAGGAACAGCTCAAAAACCGTTGAGTTATGTCGCATAATAAAACATAGTGGACGAAGTCACCGGAGACGCGGGAGACGGAAAACATGCTTACATACCTAAAAGTGGTTCGATATTATGAGGCAACTTGTCGTGTCTCTTTCTTTCTCATGGTGTACGACGTAAAAACCCGGAGAAAGTGATTTATCGTGAATTTGTATAGGTTGGGTAAAAATATTTAGCTCTCTCTCCAGTATATTATGGCTCTGAAGAGAAAACACAAATACAGATAATCATTCTTAAAAAAATAATATACATTAACTGGAGAATTTGCCGGCATCCCAACTTTTACACGGATTAATAATAATGTAAGCGTAATAAATAGGACCAAGTAAGAGACGCTTAGATAGTTTGGGCATGTAGAACAAATGAACGATGAAAGGAGTGTCACAAGAATATATGACGCAAAAGTGAACGGAAGAAGAAGTCGGGGGCGCCCGAAGAAGACATGGCACGATCAAGTGAATCAAATACTTGAGTCGGGCTAAGTGAAGAGTCAGAATAAGAGAAGAGAATGTATGAATGTGAAGGAAGCAAGGAGTGTTTGCCAAGACAGAATCGTAAGGCAGTTCTTCCTTTCTCTCCTACCCCTGCGGAGAAACGGCGTGATGGTTAGTAAGTTAGTTAGTTAGTTACTAACCATAAATTCATTGTCATAAAATATTTATTGTTCTTTTGTTACTTGTTATATTTACACTGTTTGCATTTTCAGAATCGTTTATTTTATATGAATACCGCACAAGAGTCTCAACTGCTCGCATCCGTCTAGAGCCAGTGAGACTATGTCATCCCCAAATAGGATATGTTGTGAGGCTGAACGTAGTGGGTAAGGCAAGGAGATAGGGAAGAGGAAGGTTGGAAAGTACCTGGCTATTCAGATATAGTCACCAAACACGGCTAAAGCCATTTCAAGCAACGTTTCGATTCTGAATGCTAATCTCTCACCAGGGCGATACTTAGAGTATCTACCACTCTGGAACGTGCCGCAAATATACTTTTTATTATTTATGTATAAATTAAATGTGTTATGACACATATTAGTTACATAAAAGTTATTGGCGCACGGCGGGTTTGAACCCGCAACCTTTGGATTCGTAGTCAAGCGTCTTACCACTCGACCATGGAGGCCGTCAAATACTTATAATATTAATGTTTTAAGTACCAACATGTTAACTATTTTCAATATAATTTCATTTTCTTTGATTTAACAAATATGTTAATATGTATTCATACGTTTTATCTTGATTTTAGACCCTTAGCTTCTAGTAAATTGTTTTTTTTTAATCTGTTAATGTACACATGCACTGTTATACTTATATCTGAACCTTTTTTCTCTCGTGATAGTTTTAATTTGCATACATACTATATATATGTGTATACTTATGAACGTATGAAGCACTTGTTCGCAGCATCCTGGAGTTCTATTGTATGGCCCCTTTCATAACGTAACCACATCCTCGAAATAAAAAGAGAATAAAGGAGGTTTATGCATTACTTACACACGAGGAAGTATAAACATTACCCATTTTTATTCCCTTCATTATTTCAATGCGGAATGCTGGATTTCCACACCCTGCAAGCTCGCCGGAAGATGTTTTTGGGTAAACATTTTTATAAGTTGATTTCTGGAAGTATTTATAACCCATATATACTAAAGGAGATCAACTCGTTTGCTCCAAGTAAGTATATTCGTGCGAGGCATCATGTGACGTTTTACACATAGAAACTCAGAACTTTCTCATACAAAAACACGCCAATATATAAAGCGATGGAACTATTCAATGAAGCTGCATCTACCTTAGATACATTTAGATGCACATATATAGAGTTCTGTCACTATTTCTTGATGTGCGTACAAGAGTGACCGTTAGGGAAATAACAATCTACACACTCTTAAATAAAATATTTTTTACACCCATTTTTACACTTGCCAATTCGACGATTATCTCATAACATGTATATAAGAATGAACCTCTCTTATATATTATCTTTTGATTTTTCATTGCTCACATTTTTGCGTTATTATATCATATTTAATGCGTCACACTACTTTAATTTATACTCATATAACACCCTTGGATATACAAGACCTTGTCTATATGTGGGGTGTAAATTTTTATATTTTTTTTTTATTAATTACAATATAACATTTTGAAAAAATATATGATGAAAAACAGAAATATTGAAAAACGAATACTATTTTATTCACAGTCCTCCTCACAAGGGATTCCTGTTCCGAGGGGGACTGTAGGTTGCTGCGTTGGTGTCGCTGGTTCAACGATTACTGCAAAATCTTCATAATTTTCTCGTCTTCATGGTTATTGATCCACATTTTTATGCTGCTCTTGAACATTTGCATCTCGGTGGTATCTTTTATATGTTTTGGGAGAGCATTATATAATTTGGCAGCATGAAACTTGTGGTTTTTCTGTCCAAAAGATGTGTTCTAAAATTTTAAAATTAAGTAGAGCATTTTTTGTGTATATTTTTGTGATGCTGGGAACATTAAAGTTTTAAAAAATTCTTTTGATGGAGTTCTTAAATGTTTTTATAATACTTTTTTGTGCTTTCACGAGCTGCTTCATATGGGTGTTTGAGGCAGATCCCCATCCAATAATTCCATATTCTATACGTGATTGGCAAAGCGCATAGTAGACTTTATACAGATCATTTTTGTTGAGAATATTACGTATGTTTCTAATGAAGAACGTGAGTTTGGTGAGTTTTTTTGTAATGTTGTTTATGTGGGAGTCCCATCGAATAAATATTTAGTTTCTTTTATTACACTATGCATGTGTCCATAATATTTTTATATCATTCACCTCTTAATGTATTTGGTGAACAACTGTTTTTATGAGATCTTTGTTAAATAAATGATAAATTATTATTTTCTCCTTGTTAGTTAGTCCTATTAGCTTAATTAATTAAGTATGAAGCGCACTTGAGGTGAAATATCACAAAACTGCGGGAAATAAGTTCACTGTTATCATTACCGATTCTGAAGGAGACCGTTTAATGGAACTATATTCAAAAGAACATTAGTTTCACGTTTCAAATATTTGCATTATGTTAAATTCTGTACCTACCTATTATTCATCTGGCCCGAGGAAATATACAGTTATCTGGGTTCCAAGCTCGGAGTAAGAATATATGGAGAGGTACCTTTGCAAAACAGTAAAGTCAGGTTGGTTGACTTTATACTGACTCGATAGAAAGAGACAAAGATATAGTAAAGGATGTATGATAGCCTATCAGTTACGTCCCACGCGGAATTAGGACATTTTTAATAAACATATTTGAACACATTAAAAAAAACAATATCAATACACCTTCAAAATCATTTATAAAGTCAAAATGTCACACAAATACTGAAAAGAGAAAGTCATCTCAAATAATGATCGAAGCTTTTTGTTGATTTTATGTTTTTATATTATTTAAAATGAAATAAAACTGTTGAAATACCTCTTAAAAGTGATGTTTTGAAATCTTTGTTTGATCTTATTTGAACATTCACGCATAGCACATATCGCCATCATGTTCAATTTATTTGTATAATTACTGCAGGTTTTTTAGTCGAGACAAATTTAGGAAATAACCGCAACATCCATTGACGTAAATTATACGACTCGTTGATGTGAAGTCGGCGCGGACAGAGAACATTCTTACATACTCAGAACTGCTGCAATATTATGTGAAGACTCTTCTTGTCTCTTTCTCTCTCATGGTATACGACGTAAAAACCCGGAGAAAGTGATTTATCGCAAATTTGTATAGGTTGGGTAAAAATATTCAGCTTTCTCTTCATGTGTATTCTTAATCCAAGGTTCTAAGTGAGAAACAATGTAACAAGTTTCGCTCAAAATGTTTCCCATTTCAAAACAATGTGTTAGAAATATGATTTGGAACTAAGATATAAATATCGTGCAAATAAATAATCCTTTGCAGAAAAGAAATCGTTCAGAGGAGTGCCATCGATCAAAGCGTCTTGAATGGCGTGGTCTAAGTGGAAGTCAACATGAGAGCAATATGAGCGTCTGCTAAAATGGATTTCGGGTTCCAAGTCTTTATGATATTTCATGTTGCGGAGGGCACTTATTTGATTTCTCGCTCGCATTTCCATAGGGGTGAGTTCACTCAAAATCGTCTTTGAATATATTTTTCGAAAGATATTTAAGGTTGATGATTCTTAAATACCTCGTTCGCATTACGTTGAAAAGAATATATGATGCGAAAAGGAATGAAAGAAGAAGTCGAGGACGCCCGAGAAAGACATGACACGATCAAGTAAATCAAATACTTGAATCGGGTCCTGTGAAGAGTCAGAATAACAGAAGAGTATGTGTGAGACGGTGTATGAATGTAAATGAAGCAAGGAGTGTGTGCCAAGTCAGAGTTATATGGTGGTCCGTCCTCTCTGCCTACCCCTGCGGAGAAACGGGGTGATGGTTAGTTAATTTTAAAAAAATGGTGTCGAGTGGTAAGTCGCTCGACTACAAATCCAAAGTTTGCGGGTTCAAACCCGGCGTGCGCCAATAACTTTTATTCAATTAATATGTGTCATAACTCATTCAATTCATATAAAATAATATATTATATATTTGCGGCACGTTCCAGTGGTAGATACTCTAAGTATCGCCCAAGTGAAAAACCGCCATTCAGAATCGAAACGTTGCTTGAAATCGTGTTTGGTGACTAGATCTGAATAGCCAGGTACTTTCCAACCTTCCTCTTCACCATCACCTTCCCCTCCTCACCTCCTTCAGCCTCACAACACACCCCAGTTAGGGATGCCATAGTCTCACTGGCTCTAGACGGTTGGGACTCTTATGCGGTATTTACTTTAATTTATTTTTCAAATTAAATCCAACCAATATTACGGAATTTAATGAAAAGAAGTATTGATGATGTGGGAAGGTTGGCGAATTGACGGTCTCCGTGGTCGAGTGGTTAAGATCCTCGACTACAAATCCAGAGATCACGTGTTCAATTCCCGGCGAGCGCAAATAAATTTGATCTTATTGATTCGGGTTATTCACAATTGATTGATTAAAATTTAAAAAACTACATTTGCGGCACGTTCCAGAGTGTTAGATACTCTCAGTATCGCCCTGGTAAAAAAACCGCCATTCAGGATCGAAACGTTGCTTGAAATGGATTTAGCCGTGTTTGGTGACAGATCTGAATAGAAAATTACTTCTCCACCTTCCTCTTCTCCATCTCCTTCCCCTTCTTTTTATTTTCAGCCTCATAATATGCTCTGATTGAAGTTGCCTCCAGACGGTTGAAAACGGTTGAGATTGGTGCAGTTTTTTCAGTAAAGCAATACCGAAAGTTTTCAATAGGTTTTTGAAAAAATAATAAATATATATGTGTCGCCACTAGCGATTGAGCAAAATTCTGTTTTTTTATAATCTACAGATTCAACCATTTTTTTTAAACGTTTTACTCAAAATTTTAGTATGCATTTCATAAGGATTTTTTTAAATAATAATAAATAATAAATGGATAACTTTTATAGCGCCGTTTTTGTGGGAAAATCACATCAAGGGCATAAGAATTATATTCACTGAAAATCTTAGACATTTTTTTAACCACCCGTTTGGAAATAACTGATAAATAATTTGTTGTTTTGCTCGCACTAGAAAACCAAAAAGTATGTATTTTTTAGTGCTGACCCTTAACCCTTATTGACTAAAGAAAACTACACCTTTTTTAAATTGATGTGAAGGTTTTTTTACGGTATATAATTTGCTAAAGTTTGCTGGACCACTTTTATGACGTAATACATTTCGACTCAATTGAAGACTTGAGGAAGTGGATAGGAATTTCAGCCAGTAACATTTTTTCTTGAGATTTTTAATTCAGTAGGTGTTCAAAAATAGTATAAAAGATACAGGTGATGTACTTTGAATACAACAGTACATCATATTTATCATTTAAAATTAGACAAAACGAATAATAAAAATGGTCAAGTTTCTAATTCCATATACATAAAACACAAAAGGGTACCGGGTACCTTTCAGTACTCAGAAGGCGTAAGTTTTACTCAAGCGTTTTTCTCTCACATACCACCCTCCACATATCCGAAGATTTTGTTTGATTGTTTATTTTCACTATTGTGGAGAAGTCAAGAAGTTTCAGCCGGTTAGACTTACTGGAACATTAAAAAAATCTATGTTGAAAACCGAAAAGGGTACTCGGGTACCCTTTCAGTCACATGAAGGTTAGTGTCAAAAAATTTGAAAAATGCCTAGCAGATTAAATGTTCCCCTCAGATCACAACCTGCAACGTCCGGTTCCTTGCGTCAGCTTTCAAAACCGGAAACGCCGCAGGGCTATAAACTGATACCGATAAATGCGCTACAATAAAACCTCGTGCCCGATAGATCAGTCCTTCCTAAAAGCTCCGTATGTAAAATATTGGACGTCTTACCGTTTTGGGGTTGTCTTGTTATTTATTACGGGTGTTTTGGGGGTCTGTGTTTGGGTCGATTTACAAGGTTCTGCCTGCATTTAAGGCTTCTCTAACCCTGTTACGAGGCCTAGGGTATAAATAACAGTATAACATTTCGCAAGAAGGTTGCTTTAGTATGATTTCATTTGAATATTAGTTAAACGTAGTTGTGTTTCGACATATTTGAAAAAAGGAAAATTAAATTTGTACAGGACCACGAATATTATTTTATTTTTTTATGACCGACCGGTTTCAATTAGCCTACGCATCATCATGGTACAAAATCTAACTTAAAAAAACTTAAGGAAAAAAAAGGTTTAATTTTGTACCCTGATGATCCTTAGGCTAAGCGGAACCGGTCAGTCAAAAAAAATAAAATACCCTTCGTGGTATTATACAAAGTAAATTTTTATTTAAATAAAAGAATACTTTGTTTTAAAACCACAGAATTTATTATGATGAAGGCCAACCGGTTTCGCTTGGATCAAGCTTCGTCAGGGCACATATAATAACTCAGTTATTATATGTGCCCTGACGAAGCTTGATCCAAGCGAAACCGGTTGGCCTTCATCATAATAAATTCTGTGGTTTTAAAACAAAGTATTCTTTTATTTAATATAATGTCCAACCACCATGTGATTGCTTCGTACGAAAAAATTAATTTTTATTTTCTTCAAATAATATTTATTTCTTGCATTTATTAAAAGTGCAAATTAAGTTTTTGTCAGACGAGCAACATACGTTAAAAGCCTTATATAATGCTAATGTTAGTTTTTTTTGTGAATTATCAAATATAAATAATCATAATTTACTAATCCCCTGTTCAGAGTGGAAGTTAATGTAAAAAGTGGTTACTGTCGTATTGGTGAAAGATCACAGTCCAGGTGTTGATTAAAATCGCTAGCCACACGACCCTGTTTAATGTTATAATATTTACGTCGTAAATCGTGAGAGAGAAAGAGACAAGACAAGTTGTCACATAATATCGCACCACTTTTATGTATGTAAGCGTGTTTTCCGCCTCCCGCGTTTCCGGCGACTCCGCCCACTATGTTTGTTATGCGACATGGTTTTTGACGTTATATCCTATATTTTGTTGATAATGATACTGTTTTACAAATGAACAAAACATTATTTCGACATTTGCTATGAATGGATGTAAAAAGGTGTGCCCATAAAAACCCTAGCCACGTTTGAGTCGGGAAAAAATCAACAATCCTGACTACACAAGCTATCCCTCTTGGTATATTATTGCTCTGCGGTTATAATGGAAGTTTGCAAACATTTTTAATTTTATTATTATATATGATTTATCCTAGTATGCGTAATATTCCAATGCCATTAAAACTTTCTCTAGTTTCCTATTCCGTCATCTAGCCCCATATTATTTTTTTCCGAACCCTATCAATGCTTTTTTTTCAACTTATTACATCCTCTCCCATCCTCCTTCTCCTTTCCATTTATTTCCTTCTCCTATTTTGTATTCTCCTCTATTCCGTCCTCTTCCCATTTCTGTTCTCTCCAATATTCTTCCATGTTCACTATTATTTTCTCTGCTGCATTCCTTTATTTTACTATGATTTTTTCTCCTTTATTCCTATTCTCCAGCATCTTGGCATATTTCCTATTTTATTTATATATAAGCTAACGGACTATTGTCCAATTACAAAAAATACGTAACACGATATGGGAAAAAAGATCAACAGAGAAAGAACAGCACACACATAATATTAAATGAAGCAATGATAAAAATAAGACAAAAATATACAAAAGAAAAAACGTTCAAATCAAACCCAAGGCCAAGTCAATGTTTTGGTAGAATCGTAAAGAATGACAAAAATCATTTATACTGGTACCAAAAATTTCAAGACCATGTGAAGAATGATACCCATTATTAGAGTAATGATTGAGAAATAGCAATTCATTATTTCTGAGTCTACAGTAAGGAATGTTGAACTGGATGAGTTGCACTAAAGAAGGTGAGTCAATTATACAATTAATAATTTTTGAAATGCAAATTAAATCAAATTCTTTCCTACGCTTTTCTCCTATAATTTTCTTTTTTGATCCTCTCCACACCAAGCTCCCCATTTTTTTATATTGTCAAACCTTTCTCTCCTAAGTTCTTACTTTTCTTGCATTAATTCACGCGTTCCTTTCTTTAAACATTACCTCTTCTCACATATCTTTTCCTTTTTTCCATTAAATCAAGTTCAATTCCAATCCTTACCAGTTTCATTTGCTAGTTTTTATATGCCTCCCACTAGAGAAAAAACTCTACAAAGAAGGAACAGTAAACCAATCTAGCTCGTTGGTTTCTTCTTTTATAAGCCAGGTAACGTTACGTTACAGCGTGATATTCAATAGTTATCAAAGCCCTTTAAAAATTTATATAATGTCTACATAATACCACAATCAAATAACGCCTGTTTCGCATATATTTCCCGCTCCTACGTGCGGAACCATGAATAAAAGATTATGTAAAAAGTTTTTAATGCCTTGTTCAAGTAATAAGTAGAATTACTTAGCTGTTCCTTGATTTATTCGTTCTTTGTTCTTCTAAAGTTTTCGTTTTTAACGGCTTTCTAAAGAATCAATCTAACATTGCATAGAATATAAAAAAGTAAGTATCAGTTGGCATTTTTTTTTAGTTTGAGCAAAATAACTATTTTACATAGACCAAACTTTTAACAACTTGGTCTTGTGATAGCTAAATTTAATGGATGCTGTTTTTATCGTATTTGCGTTCCTTAAAAAAATTAAAAATGGTTTATTCCGTGATGTGACAAAGGGAAACGGCTTAAACTGCAACAAACAAATTCATACGGTGGCTGTGGTTTTAAAAAAATCTGTAATGCATATAGTAATACAAAACTACATGTTTAAATACATATTGAGATTAAAAAAATCTTCCTTCCGAAATATGACCGACCTTTAATACAAACTAGCGTTGTGACCGCTCCGTAAGAACTACTTCATGGCTCATTGAACAAATACTTCAATTGGTAGTTCCGCTCATATGTTAATTTTAGCGTTGTGACCGCTCCTTGTAAACTACTTCATTTTGCGGCAATTCAAACTTCATTCACTTTTCATTGAACAAAAACTTCAATTGAAGAAAGATTACAAAGAACTACTTTATTTTGCGGCAGTTCAGTTGCGAAGTTGAACTTGTAAGTTCGATTTAAAGAAACCGGTTCCTAGCCGGTCGCTGGAACGGTCGATATCCTTTGTTCGTTTTTTTCGTGTGGTTTTGAGCGAGGAACCCGTTCCAGTTCTTTTCACTTTCAAATCTCTACCGACTAGCTCTTCTATTTTAGCGAGGAACTTTTGTCAATTTGCTAGTACTTTTCAAAAAAACACCAGTAACCGGTTCCAAAAAGAACTTTCTTTGGCGAGTTCGACTTCAATTGAAGTGTTTACTGCGAATAGTTCATTTTAAAGAACTAAGAGTTCATGCAGCATTCACAAAACATTGAAGTTGATTATTCAGGTAGATTTCTCATCAATTCTAAAGATAAAGATGACAAACTAAGTCACTGGGGAATTTATAAATTGGTTTATAGTTTTTGTTCTGCATTTTATATTGGCAAAACAACCCGCAATGTCATTGCAAGAATCAAAGAATATCTTAGATGTTTAAATAATCACGGTTTTTCTGAATTCGCTTATCATCTTATAGAAATATATCATATGTACCTTCAATAAAAGCACCGGTGCTCACATTCTTCACAAAAATCATGGCATCAGATTAAATAATTTAGAAGCACTAAAAATAACGAAAACCATTCAAATTGAAAGTGATATTCTTAATAATCAGGTAAATTTATCTAGTAGTCCAATATTAGGTATATTTGCTGTAAACTCATAAAATGCATTATTATTCTTTATTAACTTTCTCAATTGACGTGTTGTCTCTTTCAATTCATATAATCTGCCTTTTCTCTTTATTTCTTTGTTATAATTTAAATGTTAATAATAATAATAATAATATTTGGACGATTTGTATAGCGCCGTTTTTGTGAAAAATCACCTCAAGGGCGCTGTAGAGATCTTACTTTCCATCATTACATATTAATTCCTAGTTTAAATTAGAACATATACAGGAAAATACTTACCTGGCAGGTCCCATCAGATAGACACAATTATTAACTTAAAATTATGATTATTATTTCAATTTTTTTTTTCTGATTTAGGGCATGGGAGCGAAATTAAAAGAATGGACTTTCTGAAATTGTCATACAGTACAGGAATTTTAAAGAAGTAATTTGTGAAACATCCTACTTATTTGGCGAAAAATAACAAGAAAGACTAAAACACATCAGGCAGCTGCGAAAGCGCCACGACATTTCTAACAGGTTATATGCGCAGGCAAAAAGAAGAACTAACGAACAAATAAAAAATATTGTAATGATGATTGTATTGAATTAACAAAAAAGGCCGCCTCTCTCAGTAAAAAAAAACATTTGTTGAAAACATCTCTCGCGTTCGGGAACAGTCGGTCGAGATCGGCACTCCCCCGCCCCCTGCCGGTTCCCGGGCCAGCGGTCAGGACGAAACATGTGGCCAGTGGTCATCAAAGCATGTGACCATTCTCGGGCTATGACACTGCAGTTAAAACACTGATATTCTGTTGTTTTCTCATGGATTTGTTGTCATATATATATTTTTGTATGTATAATATATTTTTTACGTAAATACCGCACAAGAGTTTCAACTGCTCCCAACCGTTTAGAGCCAGTGAGACTATGGCACCCCCAATAGGGGTATGTTTTGAAGCTGAAGGTAGTGGGGAGAGGAAGGAGATAAGGAAGGGGAAGGTTGGGTAGTACCTGGATATTCAGATCTGGTCACGAAACACGGCTAAAGCCATTTCAAGCAACGTTTCAATTCTGAATGGTGGTCTTTCACCAGGGCGATACGTAGAGTATCTACCACTCTGGAACGTGCCGCAAATATACTATATTTTATATCAATTAAATGTGTTGTGACATGATCAAATTTATTTGCGAACGCCGGGTTTTGAACCCGGGACCTGTGGATTCGTAGTCGAGCGTCTTACCACTCGACCATGCAGGCCGTCAGTACCTTTTATTTTTCATATAACAGCACATTTGTATTTTTAGTTTAGTTCAATTTTGTACCCTGTTGATGCTTGTGCTAAGCAAAACCGGTCGCTCATAAACATTAAAATAATATTCGTGGTCTTATACAAAGTTATTTTTCATTTCTTTATTGAGATTTTAACTTTATGAACACTTACATAATTTCTTATAAATTATTTAGCCATATAATTGTTTAGGCCTACAATACCTACCTTCTATAACCTATCACCTAATAAATTACAAAAAAATGCTCGTTTCAAAGTGTAATTTGTTTTCCGAAATCGCACTGTAAACACAATAAAAAAATAGGGTTCGGTTAGTATGCCAATAAGACTCTTTTAAATATAATAAACTACGTCAAATTAGCTTTTCAAAAACCTTAGCCTACCCGATTTTCAAGTGTTGTTTTTTGTCTCTAGTTAAATTGTGTCACTCACAGATTTAATGTTTTGTCATTTGCAGTGCCAACCTATGTCATGTTAAAATGTCTCTAATTAATTAATGTAGCTATCTAATTAATACAACAGCTTCTCTGAAGCAGTCTAAACTCTCTAACGGTGACAAAACGCCGTTGTCTATATTAATAAAACTTCGATAATTTATATAGCGCCATTATTGTGAAATATCTCTTTAAGGGTTTTTATTGCATGTTTTTGGTTTTTAAGATTTTTTATAATCTTTCCTTATTTTTTTGTTATTTGATTTAATTAAATTAGAAAATATTGTTATTAAGTTCAAGTAGTTTTTGTTACAATTTGGTATGAAGCTTAGAAGCTAAAACACCTGTCACTAAATTTAAAAAAAAATAAACTTACCAAAACTTAAAGACCACGAATATGATTTTAATTTTTTATGACCGACCGGTTTCGCTTAGCCTTAGCATCATCAGTGTACAAGATTATACTAAACAAAAAATACAAAGTTTGCGGTTATAAATACAGAGGGAGAACAAATTACAAAATTAAAATAAAATAACAAAACCATGAAAAAATACTAGAATAACATTTAAATTACGACAAAGGAAAAGAGAGAAAGAGACAGATAATATTAATTGAAAGAGACAAAACCTTAACTGAGAAGGTGATTAAAGAAAAAAATATAATAAAATACAGAAAAATTACTCTTCGGCAAATGATCTAATATGCTCCACTGCCGTTTTCATCGGAACAGTCGATTTGTCATTATAAATAATACGAATATGTACGGAAATCGATAGAAAAGTATTTTGTTTAAGGGTATTGAATTTCAAATTTATTCGTGATTAATAACGTCATATCTTCGACAGGGTTTTTGTTTTTTTATAACTAACCATAATTAAAGCTACGCAAGTTTTTTTTTACATAACGATCTTGCGTTATTTAAAAATGGAAATGGCGTGATGTCAAATGTGAATGCGGAACGATATTTAAAATAATATTTACTCAATCACTACACAAATTACAATTTATATAAATGACACAAATACAGGATTTTAGATGGCGGGGAGAGTGCCATGTAATCTAAAGCTGGTCAATAGAAAAAAATATTACGAGCTGGCTGCTCGCTGCCGTGAGGCCGTGTTTGCGAGTGTTTACAGCGTTGAGAGAATAATATGGCTAGTGAATTAAATTATTATTTATTATAGGTACTCGCCACACCAGTTATTTGAAAAAAAGGTTCAGGTTCATTATTTGCTAGCTAGGAAGACATGAAGAGATACCTTTGCGAGTCAGTATTGTTGACTTTTACTGATTCGATAGAAAAAGACAAAGACATATTAAAGGATGTTGGATAATAATAATAATAATATTTGGATGATTTGGTGGCGCCGTGTTTTGTGAAAAATCACCTCAAGGAAGCTGCACAGATCTTATTTTCTATTATTACATATTAATTCCTAGTTTAAATAAAGCCTATCAGTTACCGCCCACGTGGAATTCGGACATTTAAAGAAAACATATTTAAACACATTAAACAAAACAATAATACATCATTAAAATATTGTATAAAGTCAAAATATCACACTAACACTAATAACAGAAAGTTTGCCCTAATAATAATGAAAGCTTTGGGTTGATTTTGCGTCTTTAAATCATTCAAAATGTGAAAATAAGAAAAACGGTAGAAAATATTTAAAATTATTGGAATACTTATGAAAAGTGATCTTTCATAATCTTTGTTTGGTCTTGTTTGAGCATTCACACATAACAAATATCACCATCAAGGTTGATTTATTTGTACAACCACTGCAAGTTTTTTAATCAACAATTTAGGAAATAAACACAAAATCCATTGGCGTGATATGATATGAATTAAGCGCAAACGGAAAGCATTCTTAGAAGTGTTGCGATGTTATGTGACGACTTTTCTTGTCTCTTTCTCTCTCGTGGTATACAACGTAAAAACCAAGAGAAAGTGATTTGTCGAAAATTTGTACAGGTTGGGTAAAAATATTAAGCTCTCTCTCCATACATATTCTTACTCCAAGGTTGCTAAACACTTTTTATCATTCATATTGTAAAAGCAGGTATGCTTTACAAAACAATTAGAGAACCGCAAACCAATAGAACCTTAATAAAATTGCCCTCGTTAGGGGCAAAGAAAACGACATACTTACCCGTATTTAAGCGGTTCAAAGCTTTTTAGTTTTGGATATAATTGCAACAATTATTTTGTTTTAATGGCCTTATGAATTTATTCCCAGTAAAACCACGTAGAAAGTCTACCACAAGCTTAAAAAAACTGAGTAAGTTGTTTTTACGCTCACTACAATAAAAAAAATAGCGATTATCGCGAGAAATAGAATATTTTTATTTTAAAATCGGGTGACGAGGTAATAATGACAAAGTTACTGATTTAAATAAAAAAATAATTGCGTTACGATTCCGACAATGCCTGTTGTTTAATATTTATGTGCCGTTAATAGCCGAGTGGAACAAAACATCGTATTCCTACCCAAGAGCCGCGAGTTCAGTCCTCTGCTAGCAGAGTTTTGCATAATTGCACAAGCAATCTTTTACAACCATATTGGCAGTGGAACATTTGTACTCGGTTGACATTCAATACATGAGAACGGGTCGCTTTTACGACTCGTTCTTATATTCAACAGCTCGGTTATGGAACGATTTGCCGGCCTCCGCGTTTCCTCTTTCCTTCAACATGGACCTCTCCAAGACCCACGTTCACGCCTTCCTTTCCTTAAAAAGACCCTCCGCACAGCATCCCCAAAGATGACAAAGGCCCTGAAGGGAGTTATTTCCCTCAAGGCCTCCTGTGTGGGTTTATTGTAAAAAAATAAAGGAAAAATTCAAGTATTACCAAGTCATTCGTAATCCGGAATTTTTGTCTTTCTTAACAAAAAGAAGAAAAAAATCTAAAGAAATAAATACATATTTTAAGAGCAAAGGAATTTAAAATCAGTATTTACATTTGCCTTTATTTCGTGCATTCCGAGTAAGTAATATAATATTACACTGTTTTCATACGGAATGTTCAATTTTTAGGCAAGCCGAATTTGGTTTTATTTTTTTAATTTGGTTCTTCTTGGTTAACTTTCCCATCCGAGGTTGCTTATCATCAGATAAATATTCACCCAGCAGGAACAACTCTACGGAATTGCACTCGTACCGGTCAGGTAGATTACGAAGCTACCAATTTCGGGGTTTTCTCATTGTTCTGTAATTTTTTTTATTATTTTGTTTTTCTTTTGTATGTATATGTATAAAAATTAAAATAATATCTGTGGTCTTATACAAAGTTATTTTATTGATTTCTTTAAAACATTAATATGTCCAAGTAAGAAAATGCATTTCATTTTTTTTTACTAAAATATAAACATTTACAATTTTAAGTTGTAGATAACATTATTATACAGTGTTTGAAGCTCTAAATAAATGTGTATTTGCCTAAAAAGACTCATATTTGGCATTGTCACATTTGACATCGTCACATTTGATATCATCATATTAGAAAAACTCACATTAAAATCTTTACATTTGAGTTCATCACACTTAACTTCGTCACATTTGACATCGTCACATTTGACTTCGTCACATTTGACTTCGTCACATTTGACTTCGTCACATTAGACTTCGTTACATTTCAATCATGAGGGCTATTTTATTTTTTGTCATTTTAATGGTCTCCGTTAAACGCCGATTGTCAGTCGGTTTCAGCTTTTGAACAAATTATGATCATCTAAACAGCATAAATGTCATGTTGTCAAGCATGTCAGCTGATCAGAACTTGTTAAAAAGCTGAATCGGGCCAAGAATCTACGTTTAACGGAGACCAATAAAATGTAAACAAAAAAACAAAATGTCGCTAATCGTTTAAACGTTACAAAGTCGGGCAATGTACGGGCGGGAGTAACTAATGACTATAGCGATACAAAAAAATAAGGGTGCCTGCCGAAGACATTGAATGATATATACTTTATTATCAGGGAGGGAGTGTAGTTAGTATATGCCTGAGGGAGTATGGTTACTACCCGTTACTACCTACTGACTTTCTTTTGGGTATGCTCGGAACGAACCCTCTACGGGTAAGGGATGTGCACATTGTTAATGCAAAATCAGACGGTTAATTTTTCTATATATTCGTAAAAAGCATTAACTTTGTGGCTTGCCATATTTATAAATAGAACATATATACTTTGTTTTTAACCACTTTTTTATTTAATATTTTGTCTACCGGTTTCGGAAGTACCCTTCCATCATCAGGACAATATTAAATTAATCTTTAGATAATAACTTCATCTCTTCTGGAAGAAACATATGTGGAGATAAATTCTGTACACGATCAAAAAATGTATGTTTTGAGTATCTGGAGAATGTATAATACATTCTCCAGAATTTTTTGAAACATATGTTTTTCTTCCAGAAGAGATGAAGTTATTATCTAAAGATTAATTTAATATTGTCCTGATGATGGAAGGGTACTTCCGAAACCGGTAGACAAAATATTAAATAAAAAAGTGGTTAAAAACAAAGTATTTATGTTCTATTTATATTTATGGTTAATTTTTCGTTAATTTCCGCCTTTAATTTTGCCTCTTTCACTTGAAGTGAAACCTCTAAACACAAAATGAAACAAAAGCGTCAAATGAATTCATTAGTGAACCGATCAAACAATGTTGGATTTTGGCATTCGGCACTATTCACTCGCACTCGGAATGAAAGAACAATGAAACGTCTAAACACGGAATGAACATTCACTCGAGCTCGGTCATTCGGTCTCGCTTCCTGTAGCGGAAGGACGTCGCGTCGCACGGAACTAAATGATTTTTAAGAGATACGATCAAAACACGCTGCTCTTTTTATAGAATTTCAAGAGTTACCAATTTCTTTAGAATCACAAACCAGATGTATATAAAGACAGATCGCTACGTGTAAATTCTATAAAATCGCTATTCAAGATTAAAACTTAAAATTCATGGGCACACCCACCACCGTCGACTTTTTATTTGCTGTTTTTGTCAATTCTTCAATCAAATGATCAAAAATCAAACGAATTCCAATGCGCACGATTTCGATCGATAACATATTCGACAAAAATAAATCACTTCTACATCACTCTGTCTGTGCCGTGTGAACACGGAATGAAATAAAAAAATGAACGTTCACTCGAGTAAACGTTCTCCCGAGTGAACCGTCTGATTTCGCCTTAACATTTTTTCAGAATGATTCGTGGATTTTTCGAAAACTTAGCTATCATGGAGAGCATTAACCGTTACGTTCGCGATGGTTATCTCTGTCATTGACAGCATAGACTGTTTTATCTCCCGGCCTGCAGGACTAAGTTGTCGATGGTCGTGCCAGTGGTAGGGCACTCTTGTTGTTTTATCGAAACGTTTCGGATATTGACATATTTTGCGGTAGTCAAACTGTTTGTAAATAGCAAGCTTTTTTGCAGCTTTTTTAATAGATGCTTTTTATTTATGCACCATGTTTATACAAATTATAAATTATGTCTACTTTGCATTGATTACTTATTTTTTCTCTCTTGTTTTATAACTTCATTTTTTGTAATCTGTTTTACATTCTAAATACATCTTTAAAAACGCTCAATTTTACAATAACAATTTTGTAATTTTACATTTTTGTAATGTTGAAAAAAATAATAAAATGTATATTTTTTAATCAACCTAAAGTATAAGCTTAAACTTCTGGAATTCAATACATTCTGTGAAAGCACAATGAATCAATATATGATTATAATTAAATTAAAATACCGAATATAAACGAATAACAACATTATATGGTAAAGAATATTTAAGGTTAAGAAATAATGTTATTATCTGTACTTAGGTTATTTTATATTATATTGTTCTAAAGATGGATTCTGTTTCAACCAAGACTAGTTGACACATGTAGCTAAATGTATAATAATTACGTAGTCTTAATTTTTAAGATTGGGAAATACTTTGCTATTCAAATCTGATCACTAAACACGGCTAGTGCCATTTACAGCAACGTTTCGATTTTGAATGGTGGTCTTTCACCAGAGTGATACTTAGAGAATCTGCAACTCTAGGGATAGGGGTGCTATACTTCGAGCGGCCACGGGCAGTTGTAATTATTATGCAGCATCACATAATAAAACGCACGATATCAAAACAAGATATATAAATAAATAAAAACAAAACATTTACAAAGACGCACAGTAAAAAAAAGACAAATGGTTCGAATGAACTTCTCCGTCATCAGCACTTTAAAATGGGTTGTCAAATGAACCGTAACATTTTTTCCATCTTCCGTTTGTATTTTTCTCCTTGGACGTTTTCTTTTCCGTCGCGATGTACAATCTTGCACAATCAATTCATCATTCGATCGGGTAGACATGCAAAATAGAGCTTACGTTTTTAAATTGCTGACAGGTATTACGTTGCGTTAATTCATTGGAATCGGAGCGTTACTCAGGCGTCCTCGCCACGTCAAATATCGACGAACGTTACCCTTGACTAAATTTCTCATGGCTAATTTATAAAATACCGTCGAAATTGATGATAGTTCAAATTTAATAACCAAATCTTTTAAAAGTTAAATTTGTTTTCTCAAATCATTATCTATCATCTTCACAGTACAGTCAATTTGGGTAACTTTTCCCATCCATTGGTTAAATTATGATCCAAGTTAAACATCTTCCATAGTTATATGCTTGGAATAAAAATATACATAGAGAGGCACCTTTGAGAAACAGTGTGGTCAGTATTGTTGACTTTATACTGACTCGATAAAAAAAGACAAAGATATATTCAACGATGTCGAATGGCTCATTAGTTACCGCCCACATAGAATTCGAACATTTTTAATGAACATATTTTAACACATTAAACAAAACAATATCAATACACCATTAAAATGATTTATAAATATCGATATATATATATATATATATATATATATATATATATATATATATATATATATATATTCAAGGTGGCACACAGTTGTATTGATTTAATTATCCCTCACATTAGGCCTTTGAATACGAAAATAAAATGTGTGGGTGAAAGTTACCCGATTTGAGAGAGAAACTTTGGCTCACCCTTTAAAAAAATATTTTAAATTATTTTTGTTCGATCGGCCATTCAAAAAATGCAGTAACTAGTAGAAATAAATAAATAACACCCATTTAAAAATACTCAACAAACTACCGGATTACGAAATAGTAGTTATAGCTTAAGAATCATTAAAAATGGGGCAAAGTAACCCAAATTGACTGTAGTACATTCATCAGTGGAGTCATTATTATTATTTTAGCATTAGAATTTTTGTACGAGCAGTATTGGGAATATGGTGCATTCGTCAATCAGGCACATTGATATAGATACAATTGTTGTGTGCCAATTCACAGATAGCGTGAATCAGAGTGTTTGCAGCATCATCTGCATCCAGTGATCATTAACACTAGGTTTACGGCACCAGTCAAATTGACGGATTTCCGATTTCCTTCGTAAATTTTACTAAACAGACAGTATTTAAAAAAAAAAATTACGAATTTTTATAATTGTAATTTTACAAATATATAAATATAATTGTATGACAGTGTAAATATATTTACTGTATTTTTATTTTCGGAAACTTTGAAACTCTAGTCGCTATAAACCGGTCGGTAGCGGAGTGGACAAACGCGTCGGATTCGCACCCGGGCGTCGTGCACTTAATTCCTTTGCTGGCTAAGTCTTCCATCATTGCACAAGCAACATCTTCCGCTTCTTATGATGGCAGGAGGAGTTTTTCAAGTATTGTCAGGTTATTCGTAACCCGGAAATGTTTGTCTTTCTTTTTAATAATTATATTATTTAAGAAATGTATATATTCCTATCTCTACGGACACCCGTCAAATTGACGGATTTGGTAATACAACTCTTTTGAATTTGTCTCATTTATGAAATTATTACTTCTAAAACAAAATAATCATAGTGTAACAATATGTATGAAGCAGTGAAGAAAGAATCTAATCGGTGTGAAGCATATTTTGTTTCAAATCCAAATTACAAATAAGCGTTCGTTGTGTAACACATTCGGCGCATTATGGTTTATGGGGCAATAAAAAGGTCTCTTTAGGGGTGGAAGTCTGGCGTAGTTGACCATACGACTGCATTAGTGTAAGTAAATACACCTATCTTCAGTTATAGAGTTGTAGTCAGTGTGCGTAGTCTAATTTCATTTAAATAAAACATTTATAACAGCATTTGTGTTTGTCCGTCAAGTTGCAAGGGTGCTTGTAGAAAAGGGTATATACAAAATGCCCGTAAACCTTGTGTTAAGAGGAGAGCTGAGCGACTCGAATGCAGTCTCGACAATGACGTTGGTTGAATTCCGTTTCCTGCCCCAGAAGCTGGCTAGTCGGTAATGAAGGCGGGAAATGAGTACACCCTCCCTTCGGTGAACATTGTAGAGGCACTGCAGAACCTTGAAAGTTGCAGAAGTTGTCTACAGGCATTGTTGTAGCAAACCCTCAACTTTTCCCGTTGCATTGCTTTAGATTTATGCACATTTGAAACGCATGCATTGCTGTAATAATTATTTCACTCTGGTATTTCTTTTGTTGCAGGTAAGAACGTTTTAGAACGTCTCGAAAATCAACAAACGTGCATCAGGATTTTCTTTCTGCAAACTTCATACGACGTAAGTTACTGAATAGCACTTTCAGTAAATATTTCTGAGGAGACGGTTAGCTCAGTGAAAACTAACCTTTTTATTTTAGTGGAAAACTGAGCGAAAACAAAATTCTTAATTTAATTGCATGAAGGTTTTTAGCCTAGCATCCGTATAATTGCATTTATTTTAGTCAATGTTACACTTTTTATTCGTTAATTATTATAAACTGTAATAAATGTTGTAGCAAAAAATATTATTGGAATTAGAAATAATTTTAAAGCATTAATGTTTGTCTTTTTATTTTCTGGCTTTTTCTGTTTCATATTTGTGTTTGAGATTATTGATATTATTTAAATATTAAAAAAAAGCAAGCATTAATGCTTCAAAGCTATTTCTAGTTTCAATATTAGTAAAAGACTTTCTAAGAAGTCAAAAAATCTTCCGTATTAAAAAATATATAAATTTCCAAGACACCAGCCATCTAGGTATTCAATTAACTCGGGTTGAGCTTTGAATCCGTAACAAAGATGGCTGCCAAAAATCGGAAGAAATTAAAACAAATAATGTTCATGATTTTCAATGAAAAATATCGACTAAAATGCCACTTTTTGAAAAGGTCCCAATGGCCGAGTTGGTTAAGGCGTTACTCCCGGATAGAGTGGAGAATCCGAGTTCGAGTCTCAGTTGTGACCATTGTCTTTTTATTTTCTGGCTTTTTCTGTTTCATATTTGTGTTTTGGACTACTGACGTTAAATAAGTATTTAAAAATATATTAATGTTAATATTGTATCTGATTTAATTACTTACAAATTTGTTTTTATTTTAAATAACACATAAATATGTATTAAAATTACATTTGACTTGCAAAAGAAAATAACCATCCATTTTCACTTGCCAATTTAATTTTGAGGGTCTGAAATCATTATGACTATTGTTGATTAGTGAACTGTTGACATAATTACGTTCTTTGATGGAAATAAGAAAGTGTGGTTATGAATTGGGATCCAGAATGGATTTCCCAAATGGGAGAACTTTACTTTACAGTAAACTGTGATACTAAAATTGAAATGTTCCGGAGTATAAAGAGACCACTTTAGTTGGAAAAACTTTTAAATTGTTAACTTTACGATTCTGATTCGAAAATCTTTACTATCGTATCATTTTATACGAACTTTAAAAAATAAGAAATCTGTAAAAAATTATAGCTTTTTTAAGAGTTTATCAAACAAAGTAATCGATATCACAACACTCAGACCAAACTGAATGAATTATTTAAACTTCATGCTTTATATTATTTTTTGTATTAGTTATTTTCAAAGTTTTGATCAACATATTCACACTGTGATGGTCAATTATGTTACTCTTCCTTGAACAGGACTTATACTGATCATCAACCTAAATTCTATGTTGCATCTAACTGATATTCCTACAGGTTAATTAAAACAAACATTTGTAGTAACCTTAGAGCAATAGTATACCAGGAGAGATAGCTTTGCAACACAGTGTAGTCAATATTGTTGATTATTTTCTAACTCGGCCGTGGCTAGGGTTTTCATGGACACACCTTTTTACAACCATTCATAGCACATGCCGACATAATATTTTGTTTATTTGTATAACCAATTTTTCACATTATTGTTATATCAACAAATATATAGAATATAACCTCAAAACCGTTGAGTTATGTCGCATAACAAAACGTAGTGGACAGAGTCGTCCGGGAGATGGAAAAAATGCTTACATACCTAAAAGTGGTGCGAAATTATGTGAGAACTAATCTTGTCTCTTTCTCTCTCACGGTTTAAGGTAAATTTGTATGGGTTGGATAGTAAAATTTAGCTTTTTCTTCAAATATATTCTTACTCAAAGGTAGTAACTTTTTCCGTTTCTTTATTAATTTTCGAGATTATGTTAGAGTTTTGAAAACTAATGTAATAACAAATTTTCAAAACACGTGATAACATTATATCTATTTTCTTTTTTCGTTGTAATTTTTTTTTTGCCAGTATCTGAAATAAGAATTTCTTTAATCTCTTGACGTTGATATGTTACACGAACTGACAGTCTCAACTTCCATAGAATTATAAACGTTAAATAAAATACAATTAGTTAGAACTCTTCTCTGCGAAAATCTTGCTTTCTTGTACCAGAGCCGTGTTCAAAGAGTAGTAACTTGGCTTTAAGAAAACAGACCTCCTAGAAATAATTCGGCGATGGGCCAATTCTTCCAAACGATTTTTCCAAAGCTTTCGATACCGTGAATCATGATATCTTGCTCGCCAAACTTGCCCAAATAGGCTTCTCCTTTCATATGCTTCAATTTTTCAGAAGTTACCTCGAAAACAGAAAACAATTTGTCACACACGGAATCTTCCAATCCGCTGAGTTTTCTGTTCTTTGTGGTGTTCCCCAAGGGTCAATCTTAGGTCCACTTCTCTTTTCTATTTTTATTAATGATATTGCCGAAGTCATCCGTTTTTCTCGCTTTCTCCTTTTGCAGATGACCTTAAAATATTTCTACAAATAAGAAGTATTAAGGATTGCCTGCTTCTTCAAGCTGACGTCGATAACATTTCTGAATGGAGTCGACAAAACCAGCTTCATTTCAATATCTCGAAATGTGTAGTCCTTTCTTTTACCAGAGCATTTAGTCTCACCTACCACAGGTACACTATGCTCGATCATAATCTCAAACGCGTTTCCACTATAAAGGATCTTGGGATTGTGTACGAAAGTAAGCTTGCATTTCGTGTTCATATCGAAGGGTGTGCCAGTCGGCATTGAAAATGTTAGGGTTTGTTCTCAGAACCGTCAGAGTTTTTAGGGATACCCGAGCTCTGAGAACACTCTATTTCTCTTTGGTCCGCAGTAGGCTGGAGAGTGGTTCAATTATTTGGAATCCTCATGAGGTGGGGTACTCCCTCATCTTGGAGAGGGTCCAGAAAAAGTTCCTGAGATTTTTATACATGAGGGAGTACGGCCACTACCCGTGGCTCTACCCAACGAACTTTCTCCTGGGCACGCTCGGACTTCACTCCTTACAGCTCAGGAGAGAGGGGTATGCCGCCACTCACTTCTTCAGACTGCTGCGGGGCTATATTGTAAACCCTGCTATTTTGGAGCGCGTAAGTCTCTATGTTCCTGATGACTATCTAAGACAGCGTTTTCATAGATTATTCTATCTTCCTGCCTGTAGGACCAACCTGCCAATGGTTCTGCCGGTGGGGAGAAGTATTTAGCTCCTGAACAAAATCTCTTCCGATATCGACTTATTTCATGTCAGTGAGGAGAGATTCAGAAGTGAAATCCTATTGATTCTTGAAAGAGTTTCTCCTCATTGACCTGATCATCACCACTGCCTGAAATTTTATTTTTTTGAAATTTTATTTTTTGTTACTATAATTTGTATTTATTTTGTAAAAAAAATAACTTATTTCTTATATGCATTAAATTCAAAAATTTGTAATGTATAAGAAATTTAATAAAAATATTATTATTATTATTATTAACAATGGAAGGAGACTTCAAAATAGATCAAAATCATTTGCATTCATTCATATTGTATCGTTTATGTTCTATTGAGTTTTGGAAAAAATACAATAACCCTTTATCTATGAGTAGGTAAAGTCAAAACGCACAAAAAAACATAGGGTCACGTGGGGTAACTGTGCACCAGAATTTTTATACTACGACATTTTTTAATAGTTTTTTTTTTGTGTTTTAAAAAGATTGATTATTTAGGTATCTCAAATAAACACAAAAACCTTCCAAGGTTTATAATAAAAAAAAGTTCACAATCATGTCGATTACGCACACTTAACTCACACGCAGGGTAAGCATACGCATTCAGTAGTGTAAGTGATCGCATCGCGTACGCTTACCCACTATTACAATGATCGCACGTAAATTGCTACCTGTCGTAGTCCGTATACCATGCTTTACACATAATGTATTCTATCCAATCTTCTGTGGATGGATCTTGGTATTTTTTTATCGCATTTTGACCAAAAGTGGTCCTTAGCAGCCTGTTTTTGTGCCCTCTTAAAATTAAAAACTTGACTCTACGGATAGTAGAAAATATCGATAATAATCAAAAAAATGTCGATATCCTTTGTCCGTTCCTTTCGTGTTTTTTTGGGCGAGGAACCAGTTCCAGTTTTTTTTTGTTTTGGAAATTGCTAGCAATCTCCCTCCTCCCCCCCTTATTAAAAATCATATTGGCAAAAATAACCGGTTCCAACGGCAACTGGAACCGCAGGTACACCTAATTCTGAAATCGGCCATCTTTAACGGATGGTTTCTCACGTATAAACGTGGCATATTTCAATATAAAAATTAAACAAGATATGAAATATTATGCTTCAGAATATTTTGTATGTAGAGGGGTAAATAGTCGCACTTGAATTAACAAACTAATTATTAAATAATTAGCTACTTGTAAACTTGAATGTCCAAAGTAACTAGTATAAAATAAATAAATCTTAAAAAAAAACCACATAATTGCGTGCATTTACCCCGCTCACTTACCTCATCATACCAAAAAACAATAAACTTTAAAAATCAGATTATTCGTTATCTGTATGAGAATAAACACGTCGTACCCGTGAAACTAACACTATTTGACCAAAAATTGTCGTAGACCACATCGCTCTAACACATTTGGTTACACGATAGCACACATTAGTAACAGAGGCAAAACAAATAGGAAAACCACGAAAAAAATGACTTCTCAATTTTTATTTTCAACCTATCGATCACTGTACACAAAACCTGCTTCAAGGCAACCCGAAGGGTCATATAATCAAGGAAATAGCGGATGTGAATCATGCACGGATTTGTTGGAAACATTGTTGCGCACACTTACACTCCGCGCACGGTTACCCCACTTGACTCTACCGCATCCTCAAAATGAATTCTGGCGTCCCTATGACCTCAAAGTCACCCGATTACGTCTTAAGCTCATTTTTAGAGCTTTATTACGCTAGCATACCGCTAGGGCATTGAACATTTGCTTACTAGCTTAATTTGGCTAAAATACGTATAAATGACGAAAAAGGACCGAAATGAAAAAATAAAGTATGAAATATGCACATAATTATGCAAATATCTAAATGGTTATGACTTGGAAACCAACAGCGTACATATTGTCAATTGCAAAAATTGTTTGAAATAACAAAAGTTGCATGGTGCATGAGTTTTTTTTTTAAATAATTTTCCAATAACGATAGCTTAATTTACTTTTACAAAAAGCTTCGGTAAAAGCATCTGAACCAAAAAAAATTCTTCGGCATAATATATCTTTGGAGTTGAGGCACTTATATCGATTCACCATTTGTGGGGTTTAAGGGGAGAGCGCCATGAGGCCGCAAAACAAAAGCGGCTATCGAAAAGAGTTTCGGTAGGTTATTTCATATCAGCCTTATTCTTTTTATCAGATTTCCATATTTGCCGCTCTCTCTCCAACATTTCCCCAGGAATCTCCTTCAATAAAGAAGCTGCCCTTTCAAATTGACTAGACAAATTATTCACGCTGGAAATATCGTCGCTGAAAAGGCAAAATGCCTTAAGCGACACTTTGATCAAAAATGACTTAAATATTAGAGATGGATATTCCTGTCCCGGTCAAAAGGAACCGGTTCCTAGCCAGTCACTGGAAACGTCAATATTATTTCTCCGAGGAACCGGTTCCAAATTTTAACTAAAAATATCGGTTAGATAACCGCTTCCAGTTCTTTTTGTTGAACTTTTCTGTCACCAGGAACCGGTTCCAAAAACAACTGGATGAATAACCGGTTCCTCGCCGGTCGCCGGCAACTGAAACCGCAGGTACACCAAATTCTGATATCGACCAACTCTATTAAATATGCAATGTTAATCTGTTTTTTTTTTTCTGCATCGAATGCTCTGACTCTCGTTTGATTCCGAATATTTTACTGGCTCTTTTCAGCTATCTAAAATATATTTAACAGTTGGAAGAAGGCTTGACTCAAGCGATACAAGCTTGAGACTGTTTTTAGCTTTTTGTCGCTTCGGGTAACTAGAAAGGGAATACTTTTGTGCGAAAAAACCATGAATGACCGTATTAAAAATGTGGATATCCGGGAAGACTGCTGGTGTTTGCGTTATAAATAGGATAAGAAAAGGATGCTTAGATGATTTGAGAATGTAGAACGAATGAACGAAAAAAGGAATGTGAAAAGAATATATGATGCGAAAGTGCATTGAAGAAGAAGTCGAGGACGCCCGAAGAAGACATGGCACGATCAAGTGAATCAAATACTTGAATCGGGTCGTATAAAGAGTCAGAATAACAGAAGGATATATATGAGACGATGTATGAATGTGAATGAAGCAAGGAATGTGTACCACGACAGAGTTATATGGCGGTCCGTCCTCTCTGCCTACCCCTGCAGGGAAACGGTGATGGTTAGTTAGGTAGTTATTTAGGGTAACTAAATGACAGCATTGAGTTACCCGAGTTAACTTTTTTTGTCAAAATCCAACCAGATACTGAAGACTTGAGTTGAATTTTACTGTAAAACAAAACGAAACTTTAAAGTAATAAAGTGTAAGCTTCCCAAAATGGCGCTTCAGCCCTTTTGCCTTTCCATCGACGATATTATAGTAAATCAGGGTTCAAGTTAAGGTGGCACTTATTTTATTATCTTTTTGTGTTTTTCTATTCACTTGTATAAATTTAAATATATCTGGAAAAAAACAGATCCCTAAACGACTTACCAAAGCAATATATTTTGATATTAGTTCGCAAAACTGTCCCCAAACTAGCGCTACAGTTGTTTTTGAATGGGTACATTCACGAACAGGCGTTTGACAAGATGGCGGCCTGCCATCAGCTGTTCTCAATGACAGATGCCAACGACCTTGGTGGCTATTTTTGACACTCGAGAGAGTAGATATTATATTAGATTGGCGGTGCCAATATTAAGTTTGAAACGATCCAGAGGGAATTGTCACCGAATGAACAAGATGTTCTAATGGCTTATCTGTAGTCGGGTTCATGCGGAAATAAACAGATGTTGATAAAATTTTGCACATTTATACGTAGAATATGTATCTATATACTTTTGAGAAATATAAGAATTTAATCTGTAAATTGTAGACTAGTTAGTGTATGGAAAAAATTGCATCTCTCTTCGCAACACCACAGATGTTTTAAACTATCTCGAGCGGGTCAAAAGCACTTACCTCTTCCTTTAAAAGCTCTTTGTATTCTTGAATCTTTAAACTTTTAATCTGTTTTGTGATTTTAAACTCATCACATTATTTACATGACTATTGCCACCTGAAGAATGACTAAGAAAGTAAATTTTGAAAATATAATATATTCAATCCTTTTTTATTGGCTCAATGTAATATCTATCCATACTTAAATAAATATAGATCGTCATTATAACAACTTATTGAAAAACTGATATGAAGCAGTAAAATAGGACTTTATTGTAAACATTTTTTTTTTAAATACTACTTTGATATCACTTTACATTTGGTGTGGAAATTTGAATTGTGACTTGTAGCATTTCACATGCGTGGCAAAATTCCAATGCTATAAAAATCTGAAACGTCAAAGGGTTTCGATCAAATCCAACGATTCCTTTATTTTCCAGGATTTTCCAATTTGAGAGCTTAAAATCACATTCAGCTTTACAAAATAGTCATGTTTATAAAGTTTACAGATACCATTTTTTATGAAATGGATTTAAAAAAATATAAAAACAGATTTGTAAAAGACCACGAATATTATTTTCATTTTTGTAACCGACCGGATTCGCTTAGCATAATCATCATCAGGGTACAAAATTAAACTAAACAAAAGTTAAGTATCGTTCTGGTAAGAGACCACTATTCAGAATCGAAACGTTGCTTGAAATGGCTTTAGCCATGTTTGGTGACCAGATCCAAATACGCAGGTACTTTTTCTCCTTTGTCTTCCTCACCTCATCCACCTTCCCACGCCCTTCAGCCTCACAACATATCCCTATTGGAGATGCCATAGTCCCACTGGGAGCAGTTGAAACTCTAAGAATAAATAAATTTAAAATATGATAATGGAAATTATTTGAGAAAGTTTGGTAAAGAGAACTGTTTACCAATTATATTATATTTCCGTTTGAATTTTTGCAACAATAATTATTTTTGCACAATAACTCTCAATTCGAGTTCAATGGTCGGTCATCCAACCGTTCTCGAAATAGAAATAGTGAAAAAGAGGTTTGTGCGTTACTTGTACATGAGGGAGTATACATATTACCTATTTTTATTTCTTTCGTTATTTTTATTCGGAATGCTAGATTTCCACACCCTGCAAGCCCCCCGGAAAATATTTTTAGGTAAACATTTTTAAAGGTTGATTTCTGGAGGTATTTATAACTCATATATACTAAAGGAGATTAACTTGTTTGCCCCAAGTAAGTAAATTCGTGCGAGGCACCATGTGACGTTTTACACACCGAAAGTCAGAACTTCCTCGTACAAAAACACGCCAATATATAAAGCGATGGAACTATTCAATGAAGCTGCATCTACCTTAGATATATTAAGATGAACAAATATGGAGTTTTGTCACTATCTCTTGAAGTACGTAAAAGAGTGACCGTTAGGTACATAACGATCTACATACTTTTGAATAAAACAATTTTTACACACATTTTCACACGTTCCGATTTAACGATTATCTCACAACATGTGTAAAAGAGTGAACCTCTCTTATATCTTAAAATTTTTTTCATTTCTCACATTATTTTCGTTATTATATCATATGTAGTGCGTCACAATACTTCAGTTTGTACTTATATAACTCGTTCAGATACATAATACTTTGTCTATTTGTGGGGTGTAAATAGATGTTTAGTATCCCTTATTATACTATGCATGTATCTACACTATGTTTATGTCATGGATCTCTTAATGTATTTGGTGAACAATTGTTTTTTTTTTTAGATTTCTGTTGAATAAATAAATTCTTGTATGTAAAGCTATTGTCCTAGCCACGTCGTTTATGTATATTCACATTTATAAGTCCTAATCCGCTTCTAACTAGCCCCATTGCGTATTTTAATCCTGTTAAGGAAACTCCATCGCGTGATCAATGATGCACGATTGTCGGCTTTAGTGCTTATTGAAATAAGTGCTCATAATTCTTTGTAAACTAATTTTTATTGTGTTTTATTATGTGTTCTCCCTAACAACCATTAACCACTATTGGATAGTATTGCAGTTCACTTCTAATCAATACTTTATTTCAAAAAAACAACCAATTGATATCAAGAAATAATATGATAATCAAAAAAATGAAAAATTACTTTCTAAAAAAACCACGAATACTATTTTAATTTTCTAGACAATTTTATTAAATTTAATGAATACAGTAAGTAATCGTAATCTAGGCATTCTATAGGATTACCGATTTTAAAATATACGTATTTAAGAATTTATGTTGAACTCTTCCAGTCGTGTTTGAATGAATATCATAATTTGGAGACCAAACTGTGGAATTGTACTCGAAATGACTCCTTACAATTAACATATATAATATGTTGTTATCAATAAAGTCACTAGATACTCTTGAAATAAAGTCTGACGTTTTCAAAGCTTTATTGGAAATGGTATCTATACGCTTGATAAAATTAAGTTTTTTATAATAATTCAATTTAATGACAAAATATTATTTGCAAAAAAAAAATCCTGATGGATATTGAAACCATATTTACAGATCCAGAAGCAAACCTCTTATCCCTATATCACATAGAAATTATTTATCTATTTATGGTGGGCTTTCATAACGAATTTGTACAGTATATTTATGTTGAGAGGTAGAGCATTATATGATAATACACGATACATTAAAAAATAAAACAAAAAAGTACATCCTTCTTGAAAAATAAATCAACTTAAACCAGTGGTGGATACAAAATGCAGTACAACAAACAACAATAATAATACATATTATGAAAGCATAGAAGAGAAAAAAATAACACACACACACTTTTGTGTGGTAGACTTGTTTATTTCAGTGAAGTATTTGTAAAGAGTTCGTTTTATCACTAATACAGAATCACCAAATATTAAATTACCAAGACTATGCACTTGATTTATAAGTATGTGAGCCTGATGGTTGGTTTTGAAAAGGGTAGCAAATTGTCTTGGATTTCTGGTCGGTACATGTAAGTTTATTTTGGCGAGAACATCAGGGCTGTCAATATCATAATTAGTAATTTTATTCAGAAGGACTAGGTCTGAAACAATCCGCCTATCGGGCAGCGTAATTAAATTTAGATGTTTCATCAAATTACATAATAAATATTTTCTATCGGAATATTCGGCTTATAATTAATACATCTTAGGAATTTGTCCTGTACGCTTTCTACATTGACGGAATGTACTTTGTAAAATGGGGACCAAATAGGCAAAGTGTACAGTGTTTTCGAACATTCTAGTGACTTGAAGGCACTTTTAGTTCTGCATATAAAACCAAGCTTTTTTAAAGCTTTTTTTAGTTATTTCATTTACATGCAGATAAAATATCACATATAATACCCAAATATTCGAGTGACAGGTGTCAATTTAATATTATTTAGTGAGTATATATAAATTACATAATTATTACGCCATTGCGGGGTTTCTTTCATTAAAGGTTTGAACAATAGCTTTTCGTTTGTTACGAGTTATGAAAATTCTAAAAAGGCTGTGTTTTTATAATAATCCTTCCCATTTATCAGGTTTCTTTTACAAATTGAAAAAGTAGTGAATTATAAAGTCGGTTAAGCCATATTGATTAACTTTGTTTAAGGGTTTGGCGGAAAACGTACAAATTATTCAAATGAACAAGCAAGGGATTAAAATGGAATAATAAAAATAATAGTCCCGTTCACAAAGTAATCAAGTTTTCAACAAAGCGGTTACATTAAGCCAGTAGTTCCTAACCTTTGCAGTCTTGTGACCCCTATGACCTATCAGAGAAACTGATTTTACCCCCTTTTGAAATGTTAACGAAGAAAACAACATACGAGTATGCATACAAATAGCCTTTATCAATTATAAAATTGCGCTAAAATGCACGTAATTACAATCAATGTACTTCCTTAATTAATTAATGACAGTTTATGTAATGGTTGGAATTGTTTTGCAATCGCAAGTTTTTTTATGTTAGGTTTAATTTCACTAAACGTGCATTTCAAGTCATGTTACACATTAAGACGGTTTCTGGTCTTTGTTTTGACTGTTACTAAAGTTAGGAAACCATTCTCACATCTATAAGTGGTGGCAGAAGGTATTATCATTCTTAGAGTTCTCTCAGTTGTTATAGGATATTCAGCAGCTACTTTTCACCAAAATGTACTGAAGTCGTAATTTTGAAATTGCACTTTAAAATGTATATATATTATATTGGAATAGCAATATATGTCAAAATTTGTGCGCTGGAAAATCGCACGAGATAAACGTTAATGCCGCTATCGGAATTTTTCTATAACATGACGTTCCCGGGTAATGCTTTCGTGATGGATGAATAAACAGAAAAATGTAAAATAGACAGGAAATACAAAAGTTTGATAATACCAGGCTATTTTACAAATACAATATAATATAATACCATACAGGAGGCTATGGGGAAAATCATTTCCCTCAGGGCCAATGTCATCTTTGGGGATGCTGTGAGGATGGTATTTTTGAGGAAAGGTAGGAGTGAACCTTTGTCTTGAAGAGATCCATGTTGTAAGAGGGAGGAAACACAAAAGGAGGTCAATGATGGTATTTAGCCGATACGAAAAAAGTAATATATTGTGAATTTAAACTTTATTTTTTTTGTTAACAATAATTATATACTGTTTATCAATTTATTTCATTGCTATAGAGAGCCTACTGTTGATTTGTAGAAGTCAAATATATGTAAATATTGATATAAGTTATGTGGATTCCATGGTAGGTGGTTTTACGATGCTATTTGACTGGTCACTAGTATACCCACGCACTTGATTTGCCTTTGTGGGATTTATTGTAATGTCTACATTATACATAAGTATGTATATTTTTTTTTCCATATATTGTTATTTCTAATTTTGTAATTTATTTTCATTATTTTTTTTTCTGTGCTTTTTTCTCTTTACTTAATGTTCATAAAAAACGCTTTTTGTAATCTTTTCTTTTTCAAAAATGAATGTAAAAAAAAAAACAAATTGAAAAATAGTTCTCAATTAACGCGAAAGTATCTTTCTAATGTCATTACAATCGATACGTTTTATTTATTTTTCATGCTCCCCAAGGAATACACGATCATATTTGAAATAAGTCAGCTTTCAACTCGCATGAATAAGTGTTTTAAAAAAAATTGCAATATTTTCGTAGTTGTTTACCAGCTTCGTCCAAGTTCCTAGACCTTTGAAAATGATAGCTCGTGATTGAAATGACGATGCGAGCTTAAAATCATACGTTGGCATTTCGATTGAAAAAATAACTGTTCAACTTTCATGACGCCAGATCTCATTGTTCGCGACGATTTTACTAATTCACAGAAACAGATTTACAGATTCATACTATAGAGAGAACCACCGTATTTTGAAAACTTAGTAATCCTAGGAGTAACGATATAAGGAGGTATAGCTAATATTTTTACCCAAAAAAATTAAATATTTTTACCCAACAAATTTGCGATAAATCACTTTCTCTGGGTTTTTACGTCGTATGCCATGAGAGAGAAAGAGACGAGAAAAGTCGTCACATAATATCGCAACACTTCTAAGTATGCAAGGATGTTCTCAGTCGGCGTTAACTTCGCATCATCGAGCCGCATAGCTTACGTCAACGGATTTTGAAGTTATTTCCTATATTTGTTTCGATTAAGAAACTTGCAAATTAATCAAACATGATGGTGATATGTGCTATGCGTGAATGTTCAAATAAGACCAAACAAAGATTATAAAACGTCACTTTTCAGAGGTATTTCAACAGTTTTAAATATTTTTGACCGAACTTTAGAATTTTCACATTTTTAGTGATATAAAGTCATAAAATGAACAGAAAACTTCCATCATTATTAAAGCAACCTTTCTGTTATTAGTGTATGTTTGATATTTTGACTTAAATAAATCATATTAATGGTGTATTGATATTGTTTTGTTTTATGTGTTCAAACATATTTACTAAAATTGTCCGAACTCCATGTGGGCGGTAGCTAATAGGATATCCAACATCCTTTAATATATCTTTGTCTCTTTCTATCTAGCCAGCAATGCTGACTACACTTTTTCACAAAGGTATCTCCCCATGTCCTTCAAGTAGTAGTCATATAACAACTGTTTTTGATGTCCGTAATCTAAAAATAATACATAATATTTTTTTGTAATCCTCCAAGGCTTCGAGCGACCACAGAGCGTAGCCTGTACCAAGTATACAAATTGTTAATGTGACAGAAACTCATAAAGATCACCTGCCGCCTGTTTTTTGTTACTTTCTTGGGGAAAGCTTTCTTTGAATGGGTCCTCGAAATCGATAATTCCACAGATGGGATTCGGTAAATACGAAGTGGGGAAATCGATTTTACAGATTATTTATCGACACTGCAATCTAGAAAATATTTTGCTTGGTCTGCGAAAACAAGAAGCGAATGGAAACAATTGAATACTGGAATTAATTAAGGCTCTAAGTACCAAAAAAATAAAAACTGTTTTTTTTTTTAAAGAATCGTATTTTATTTACATCATAAAATACGATTCTGTAAAAAAAATAAGTTGTTAATTTTTTGGCACTTAGAGCCTTAATTAATTCCAGTATTCAATTACAAAACATGAAATCGAAAATGGAATATCATATTTTATTGATTTATGATTATTCAGACCAGTCTTAAGATGTTTGTTGCAAAATAAAACTGAAAATATTTAAGTTGCAAAGTAAAACTACAAATATTTAAGTTGCAAAGGTTTTTTAAGCATAAATTTATATTACATGAAATAGATAATTTCTTAAGACAAACATCGTATTTTTATTCTATTGCTCTCCTATCCTATCCTATCGGATGTCGGCTATCATCTAGGCAATCACGCCATCACCTTTAAACAGCGTAAATTAAATTCATTTACTTTGCATTTTCAAAATTATTAATTGTAAAATTGACTCACCTTCTTTGTTGCAACTCATCCAGTTCAAAATTCCTTGTCGTAGAATCAGAAACAACGAATTGCTGTTCCTCAATCGTTACTCTAATAATTATGGGTACGATTCTCCACTGTACAGAATGTCGAGACTTGTTAATTCAAGCCATGGTCTTAAAATTGTTGGTACCAGTCTAAATGATTTTTGTCATTCTTTACGACTCTACCAATACTTTGATTTGACCTTGACTTTCATTTGAATTTTCTTTGATTAAGTAATATTAAAATTGATGGTGAAATTAAGAGAAAATGTAAGTGATATGAAATTCTTATGAGTTATATTAGATGCGAAAATAACCTTTAACAAATATGCTGAGTATATAAAAAATAAAATATGGAAGAAGATCTCTTTTTGGGAAGAATTCGTCAAAAAATATCCAAAAAAACCACAATTACAATTTACAACTCCATTATAAGTCCGCATTTTTAATACTTTTCAACGATTCTTTTCTTGTGTAACGACAGATAACAAAACATATTAGAACAAAGAGAATTATACTTAGGCAAAATAGATACTTAAAAGTAACCAAAATGTCCGAGGAACTAAATTGGCCAACAGTAAAACAGATGTTAACATTAGACACATTGATGTTTATACATAAAATGAAGAACACCTTGTTACCAAAATAGTTTTCTGGCAAAATTATCTACAATATTGATATTCACAAACTTAATACAAGGGCATCAAAAGAAATCAGACTACCAGAAAAGAATAGAGTAAATACACTTACTATACAAAGGGATGAAATCTTATAACGCGCTGCCGGAAACCATCACAATTATGCCAATCGATAAGTACTAAATAGCCTGTAAGAAATATTCAAAATGCATATAAATCAAAATAGTAAAAAATAAAATATCATTAAGTCAAAAAGAAAATGAAATAATTAGAAACATCAACTTAAATACACAAGTAACTAATATATGAGATCCCTGAGACGTATGTGCGGTAAAACCATGTATAACCGTATTAAAAATGTGGATATCCGAAAGAATGCAAGGCTGATGTGATCGTAATGAATAGGATCAAGAAAGGGACGCTTAGATGGTTTGGGCATGTAGAGCAAATGAACGAAGAAAGGAGTGTGAAAAGAATATATGATACGAAAGTGAATGGAAGAAAAAGTCGAGGACGCCGAAGAAAGACATGGCACGATCAAGCTAATCAAATACTTGAATCGAGTCTTGTGAAGAGTCAGAATAACAGAAGAGTATGTATGAGACGATGTATGAATGTGAATGAAGCAAGCAGTGTGTGCCAAGACAGAGTTATATGGCGGTCCATCCTCTCTGCCTACCCTTCGGGGGAAACGGCGTGATAGCTAGTTAGTTTTGTTAGTTAATATAAAATAAATAAACCTAAAAAAACTATTTAGAATATTCTGTTTTCTAGGATGGTTTTGAACACAAATGCAGATCCAGAGAAGCGTGTAAATCTAACGTTGTTAAAATTTCGCATTTATTTTATGAAGTTGATATTATTTCGACGATTTTAACTTTTCTTCGTTTTATCATTAAATCTTCTTCAGAATAAAATTCTGGCACAATTCTAAAATTTCCATTGAATTGGTCATAGAGCAGAAAAAAATGTGAAACCACACTTCGCCCGAATCTCGTAGGTATTTAGTCCAAAAAATTTTTATAATGATACCTTTCTGTTAGGTTTTTTATAAAATTTCATGAAGTTTGACTCTCTCATGGACCATTTTCCAATACAAATAAGATTTCTTAACGCATAACGTATCGGGCTTCTTTCCCAATTACTGTCCGATAACTTTTCACTTCTGATTTTTTTTCATTAAATCATAAGCAATATAAAAAACCGTCTGCTCCACCTTCCCAAAGAGAAAAGCGATATCTCCTCATTAGTCTTGGTTCATCGAATAAAGGTTTCGTTGCTTCACATAAATTATTACAGTGGCGTGCAGGTCATTTTAAGAAGAAAAAAAACTTCATTCAGAAAAAAATACACATTTTAATTTTGCTATTATTTTGAACACTTTTTATAAAACAGTACTTGAGTAGTTTATACAGCACCATTTTCTTAAATAACCTCAAGGGCGGTTACGTTGTATCTTGAGCGTGAGTATTTTTTTGTGACAGATAATTATCTTAGCAAATTGTAAGGTATTTTTTGACTGTCAAGTAGAGGGCTCGAACCCAGGATTACGCATTTTTTTAAATCAAAACATTATCCGAATAAAATGACATATCATAAATTTGCGACACGTTCCAAAGTGTTAGATATTGTAATTATTACCCCAATGAAAGACCACCATTCAGTCATTATACAAGTTTAGTGACAAGATCTGGCACTTTCCAACCTCCCTCTTCCCATTGCCTTCCCCACTCCAATCCCTTCACTTGCACCGGATAGTTAGGACTATGGTTCTGCATTAAAAGCAATCTAATAGATGGCGATGACATTGACAGGCAAAGGCGAGCACTCAGTGTGAAATCAAACATGCTCAGTAGAAGATTTCAGCTCTGTAGTCCACCAGTAAAAAATTCACTCTTCCTGGCGTTCTGTACTACCCTAAACACGTGCGAGCTCTGGACCAATATCAAGAAGAGTAGCATGAAAATGCTTGGGGTCCAGTACAACAACGCCCACCGCATGATGTTCAGTCTTCCCAGGTACTGCAGTGCTTCCGGTATGTTCACTGAGGGGCGAGTTCCAGGGCTTGCAGCCATCATGAGAACCAGGATGGCAGGAATGAGGGAAAGGATCAACAATTCTAGAAATGACTCATGATGGGATCCCGTCAAATTTCGAATTCTAACATAGAAGCTCATTGGAGTAAGATATTGCCCCTATCAATCTTAATGCTTCCTGGATGGACTCCCTCTTAATGGCCTTTTGTAGGCAGGAGAACTAATATCAATTTTTACATTTATTATTTTTATTTTTCCTATGAATTTATGTTTTTTTTTCATAATTTTTGTGTGTTACAACTTTTATTTTATGTTTTATTATCAATTATGGAATGTATTGCACTGCACTAGTCCTGCATACCTTCCGTAATATTATTTTTAATAACTAACCAACCTAAATACCTTCCGTAATATTATTTTTAATAACTAACCAACCTAAACGCCGTTTTCTCGCAAGGGTAGGTAGAGAGGACGGACCGCCATACAACTCCATCTTGGCACACTCACACACACTTTTCTGTTATTCTGAATCTTCACGTGGCCCAATTCAAGTATTTGATTCACTTGATCGTGCCATGTTTTCCTCGGGCGTCTCCGACTTTTTTCCATTCCCTTTTGCATCGTATATTCTTTTCACACTCTTTTCTTCGTTCATTCGCTTTAAATGCCCAAACCATCTTAGCGTTCCTTTTTTGATCCAATTCATTACGATATTAGTCGCACATTCTTTCCGGATGTTTACATTTTTAACACGGTCATACGTGGTTTTACGCACATGCGTCTCAAGGATCTCATTTCCACAGCATTCAGTCTACTTCCATCCTTCCTCTGCCAGTTTCATGCCTCACTGCCTTACACCAGGGTTGATATAAGCACTCCATTGTGGACGGCTAGCTTAGCTTCTTTGGACAATTTATTATTAGCGTTAACAGCGTTCAGTCCTTCATTAATGGAGTTTCCTGCGTTCATCTTTCAATACCTTTATCGGCCTTCCATCTCTCGTAAAAATATTTCCTAAATACACACATGTTGTATTGAAAATATACTAATACAACCATACTCAAATTTAGATTTTTTGTTAGCTTGTAAAAATGATTATACACGCATGTTATTACGAGGTAGCGCGCCGCTGCACGCCTATATTGTGTTCAATCAATTTGTCTTTGTTTTCCTTCCTTATCGAGGTATTCCTTTTTGTAAACAAAGGTGCTTTTATTTGGAGCTGCAAACAACGAATATCATGAAAATAGCTGAGCAAAGTGATTGGACTGAAAGCAATTCAATCATTATACTCATAAAGAATAATTTAAGAAAAGAGACCTTATTTTTTTACTATAATTTTTATATTTATTTCAGATCTCAGGTAGGGTGGTGTAATCCCATAAGTTCCATATAATACATAGAAAAAAATACAAAAATTTTAAATCAAGTTCAGTTTATTTTTATTTATTTTATATTAGTAACTTGTACATTAAAGCTTAAAAAGTATCTAATTATTTAATTTTCTTTTGGCTTAATAATATTTCAAGTAATAAACCACTTATTATTTTTGATTTATGTGTATTTTAAATAGTTCTTACAGGCTTTTTTGAATTTATTGATGGACATAGTTTTGATGGTTTCCGGGAGCGCATTACAACATTTCATCCCTTTATAAATGAAAGCTTTCTGTGCGTTGGCTTTATTCTTTTCTGGTAGTCTGATTTCTTTGTATGCCCTTGTGTTATGTTTGTGAATTTCAATATTGTAGATAATTTTGTCAGAATAATATTTTGGTAACAAGTGGTTCTTTATTCTTTTGAATAAACATCAATGAAAATATGTAGTATTTGAATAATAATAATACAATAAGGCTTCGTTTTAAGACACCATGAATCGACTCCATTGTTTATAAACGGGGTCCTGCAAGAAGTCAAGTACTGGCATCGCAAGAATGTTTCGCTTGTGGGTATTCTTACTCTATAGTTGGCGATACGTCTTCTTGTTAAGGCTCTGAAACCGGGAACTCCCCCTTCTGCGAATATTTCTGAGGAACTGCACTACCAGGACATCCCGAAAAGCCTCCGGTACGAGTTCTTTGCAATGCTCTTACTCTTAACAGCTTAAATCAAGCTTGCATTTTATTGATTTAAAATAATGACAAAGATTAAGGGTGGGTATCTGCTGTTCTGATAAATATATTGTGTTCTACAGTATTTTACTGTCATTAAATTATGTGCACCGGGACGTAGTTTTAACAGTCTCGACTGTTCCAAGCTGTCTGGAACCCAGTGGGACTATGGCACCCCCAATAAGGGTATGTTGTTAGTCTGAAGGCATTGAGGAGAAGAAAGATATGGGGAAGAGAAAGGTTGAGAAGTGCTTAGCCATTCATATCTGGTCACCAAACACGGTCTTTCCCCAGAGCGATGCTTATATTATAAGTAGACTGAATACTGTAGAAATGGGATCCTTGAGGCTTATGTGCGGTAGAACCACGTATGACCTTGTTAAAAATGTGAATATCCGGAAAAACCGATAAAAGCGTAATGAATAGGATTAAGAATGGGACGCCTAGATGGTTTAGGCATGTTAGACGGATGAACAAAGAAGGGAGTGTGAGATAAATACGTGACGCAAAAGTGAATAAAAGAAGTCGGGGACGCCCGAAGAAGACATGGCACGATCAAGCGAATCAGTCGGGCCACGTCAAAAGTTGAAATAACAGAGGAGTATGTATGAGACGATGTTTTAATGGAATGAAGCAAGGGGTGTGTACCATAACAGAGTTGTATGGCGCTCCATCCTCTATCCATATCCCTGTGCGGGGTGACGGCGTGATGGTTAGTTGGTTAATTATAAATAATTTATGTTTTTGTAGAAAGCAATCACTTTGTGGTTTGACATGTTTATTTAAATAAAACAACTTGTTCGTATAAAATATATGTTCTCCTTCTGAATGTATATATAACCGTACACTTTGTATTTTTGTTTGGCTTAAATTTGTACCCTGATAATGTTTAGGCCGTGCGAAACCGATCGTTCATAAAAAATAAAATTAAATCCGTGGTCTTATACAAAGTTATTAATATTATTATAACTACAAATTCAGGCAAGCGATTAAATAGGTACGCACCAATCAAATATTTTACGGAAATTCTCAAACTTCCTCTAACTCCTCTCCTTCCCTTCCCCACTCGTTTCAGCCATTCAACCTTGGAGTAAGAATATATGGCAAGAGACAGCTTAACATTTTTACCCAACTTATACAAATTTTCGAAAAATTAGTTTATCCGGGTTTTTACGTCGTAAACCGTAAGAGAGAAAGAGACAAGACAAGTTTTCACAAAATATTGCACCACTTTTTGGGTATGTAAGCATGTGTTTGGTCTCCCGCGTCTCCGGTAACTCCGCCCACTATGTTTTGTTATGCGACATAACTCAACAGTTTTTGAGGTTATATCCTATATTTTGTTGATGAAAATTCTGTGAAAAAATGGTTATACAAATTTAAAAAACATTATGTCGACATGTGCTATGAACGGATGAAAAAATATGTGTCCGTGAAAACTTTAGCCACGCCCGAGTCAGAAAGAAAATAACGGTCCTGACTAATCCAAAATAATCTAATCTTAAATAAAAAGGGTAGATTCCTTACTTCGCGGTCCATCACTTCTTCATCCTGTATTTTATCTACCAACACGCCAACTCTAACAATTGAGCGAGACGTATATTCACCGCCAAATAATACGTGATAGCTATTTCGGAGTAAAATACGCCACCTAAGGCAAAAGCAAACTATTTCGTACAATACAGAGCCTTACTCGGCACAGACATAATAGCATTGTACAGCCTTAAGTTAAGACAAAGTTTCATTCATGGCTTACTATAGAGGTACCCGAAATTCAAAATACCCTTCTGATAGGCACTTATAATAATTGCATATTCTGCTTCTTGAGTTGCCCTTTCCCAGTTTAACAACAATAAATAAAAATGTGAATATCTTATAAATGTTCCAGCGGCTCCATATATAGTGAAAAATACTCTAAATGTTGCCCTGGTGAAAGACAACCATTCAAAATCGAAACGTTGCTTGAAATGGGTTTAATCCGTTTTCGGTTACCAGATCTGAATAGCCAGGCACTTCTCAACCTTCCTCTTCCCCATCGATTTTCTCTCCCTACAACCTTCAGCCTCACAACATACCCCGATTGGGGATGCCATAGTCTCACTGACTCTAGAAGGTTGGGAGCAGTTGGGACTCAATAAATTGATAAATCTTTAAAGAAATGAAAAAAATAACTTTGTAAAAGACCACAGATTTTATTTTCATTTTTATGAAGTATCGGTTTCGCTTAGCCTAGGCATCATCAGAGTAAAAAAATAAATAAACATAAAATACAAAGTGTGCAGTTATACGAGATATACATACAGAGGGAAACAAATTATAAAATAAAATAACCAAACAATGAGAAATCAATATTTTTTATCCTGATGATGCTTAGACTAAGCAAAACCGGTCGATCATAAAATTTAAAATTATATTCGTAGTTTTATACTATATTATTTTTTTAGTTACTTTAAATATGTCAAACCACTGATTGCTTTTTGATTCACAATACAATAAATCTTTAGTCAAAAACTGCGACGTTACGAAGAAGCAAAAAGAATCAGGAAAAGTAAAGAAGACGCAGGAATAAAAAGAATAAGCAAGGAGAAAATAAAATAAGGGAGAAGGTACAAAATAACGAATAACCAAAAAGAAGCAGAAAAATATGAAAGAAACAAGGATAAAATATTTACTAATGTTTTTAGTACTTGTCAATCCAATTTTCCCACATTGACTCGAGGTTGTTATATACCAAATGATTAAAATCTAACCTCCTTCCCTTCCTCAGAGCATGTGTTCCAGTCCTAACAATGCAGGCCCCTTGGAGTTTCGTTCGCACCAGGACAGGAGCACTCCAGACTGGGATGTCACATTTATATCGTAGCGCATCGTAATTACAAACCGCGATAAACGCTTTCTTTACTAAATAAAAATACACTCGACACTGACGCTTGTTTTTTCATAAATAAATTTAAAAATTGTCCCATTTAGGATCGTTTTATCTTCGAACGGCGGACGCTGTGAAATATGATCAAAGCATTTTTCGCGAAATATTATCTGGTTGAGCTATTTGCCCGTAAAGTATCGGATTAATAGACGCTTAGGCAAATGAATACCTAATTCTCTTACGCCACGAAAGCGGCTTTTGAAAGTATATGAACTGAACTCTCTCCAAAATAATTGTTTTCGGCAAAAGAAAAGCTTTTCGATCACGGTAAATTAATTCAGCGCATTTCTGCAGAATGTATTCAGTCCATACCAAACGAATTCAGAAAAGATAAACACTTTTGTGATGGGGGGATTTTTGTATCCACGCAAGGGTTGTACAACCTCCATGGTCGAGTAGTAAGACACTCGACTACGAATTCAAAGGTCACGGCTTCAAATCTGGCGTGCGCCAATAATTTTCAATCAAAATGTGTCATAACACATTAAATTCATATTAAAGAATGTAAAGTTTACTTTTCGCGGCACGTTCCAGAGTAATAGATACTCCAAGTATCGCCCTAGTGAAAGACCACTATTCAGAATCGAAACGTTGCTTGAAAAGGCTTTAGCCGTGTTTGGTGACCAGATCTGAATAACCAGGTACTTCCTGACCTTTCTCTCCCCCATCTCCTTCCTCTCCTTACTACCTCCACCCTCACAATAAACCCCTATTGGGGATACCATAGTCCTACTGACTTAAGTCGGTTGGGAGCAGTTGGGACTCTTGTGCAGTATTTACTATAGTACATTTACATTGTGAAATTATCATAGATCTATGACTCATTCAATTCTTACGGAAATTTCATGCAAAATTTAAGAGAAATCATTTTTTTCGAGCCGATTCCTTTATTTTTAACGCGAATTACGTGTGTCGTCGCCGGAAAGCCTAAAGAGCCGAAGCGCCATTTTGGGAACCTTCCACCACAGTACATTAATGCACTCAATGCTTTCACCGACTTACCTGAAGCGATAAAAAGCTTAAAATTGCCAAACTTGTGTCGCTTGAGTCAAGCCTTCTCCCAAATGGTAAATATCTTTTCGGTGGCTGAAGGGCCACACTCAGAATCAAACGAGAGTCAGAAAATTCAATACAGAAAAAACTGAACAGTCCAGCATATTTAACTCATTTTTGACCAAAGTGTTGCTTAAGCTTTTTTGCCTTTCAAGCTGCGATATTATGCATTATGTTGAAAAAAAACTAGTCTTCTATTATTTCTAGAGCTTGGAGGTACAATATAGTAAGGAGGAATAGAAACGGAGTTATTTCACGAACCTGAGTAACACATCACTCCCCCTCTTCTCTGTGTTGTCAGGGAAACGTGTTCTCCCCCTACCCCCAAACTGGGTGACATTTTATGAACTGCTCCCGATGTGATGCGCACCAGCCCCTACTGGGAAACACCCTTCAAGGCCTGCTTTCAAGAACTGTTAAGTGTTAACCCTATCAGAGTTAATGGGCTGCTCATGAATTTGAATCGCCTCTGTAATTAGACGACTTCAATAAGTTTTGGGTCTTCCCCGTACTCTAAACCCAAGAATTTAATCTAATTATATTTTCAATTTAGCAGATCGAGTTAATGTTTTTATTATTTAAAATTTTGACACTGAAAATTCGTGGTGGAATTCCATTTTAATGTGAATTTATAGTTTTTGAACCTTGGTAATTTATTTCCACTTGTTTATTTTTGACCGGACCGGTTTCACTTTGCAACAGGCATCTTTAAACTGGTAAAGTTAAGGTATATTAACGAGATATAGAACTAAAAGGTGAACTCAAACGTTCATAACAACTTAAAGTAGAAATTAATTTTGAATACCAATAATCAACAACACAAATATGAAACACAAAAAATCCGGAAAATAAAAAGACAATGGTCACAACCGAGACTCGAACTCGGATCCTCTACTCTATCCGGGAGTAACACTTCAACCAATTCAGCCATTGAGACCTTATTAGAAACTGTCATTTTTAATGGATCTCATGCTCTCATTGAAAATTATGGATATTTTTAAAAAATATAACCTCCGATTTGGCCGTCATTAATAAACAAAGGTCTACCTGAGCACTTTGAAAACCTATATGGTGTATTGGATCAACATCAATTTTCTTAATTACGGAAGATCTTTCGACTTCTTACAAAGTCGGGGATTAATTTTGAAATTAAATTAACTCAAACAAGACTTAGAGCTTTGTTTACCATTACAAAAAAGGCAGACAAATTGAAGGACAAAAATGAGAAAGTAATATCAATAATCTTCAATGAAAAGTATGAGATCGATTACAAATGTCGGTTTCTAATTAGGTCCTAATGACTGAAACGGTTGAAACGTTACTTCCGGATAGAGTAAAGAATTACAGTTCGAGCCTCGGTTGTGACCATTGTTTTTTTTCTGTTTTATATTTGTGTAGTTAATTATTGATATTATTGAACTATTTTTGGAAAAATAAGCATTAATGCTCTAAAGTTAATTATAATTTCAATGGAAATAAAATTACATAGGTTTTTTAACTATTAACTTACAGTATATTATATCACTTTAAAATTGGCAACCTTATAAATTGTTTCCTGTAAACGTATGGCATATAAACCCCTGAACGGTACCCTATAGATACCTCTTATCCTGGCTGAGATAGGATGTTGAAACTTCCTAGGTACAGGACTAACTCACCAATGCTGACGCCGTGCTAGTTCAATACTATAACAAGTAAAAAAAAATATTTTTTTCACTTATGTGTCTTTTGATTCCTTTTGTTATAAAGAATCAGAAAACACCAGTAAGTAACAAAAATAAGTGATTTAACTTTTCATAGTATTGAACTAGCACAGCGATATATATTCCCATACGAGGCCTGTTCAAAAGAAAAGGTGAGTTTTGAATTTTTGCGGGCTGTGTACATTCGATTATCGTTTTTTTTTTGTTATGTTGGTACACATATGTTTATGATATGTTAGCATTATCAGCCATTTTGGATTAGTGGTTTGTTTTTGACAACTGGAAAGGTTAGTCTTGTTTTTGTGTGTTCTTCGATTTTTTACTTTTGAAAAAAAATGGATCAAAGAATAAAATCCATGATTTGTTTTTCCACAACTCCAGGACGCTCATTGTCATTAACATCTTCTCGGCCTTCTGTAAAGCGCTTGTAACACTTATAAACACATTTTTGAGACAAAGTAGACTCGCCGAATGCCACAGTCAACATTTTAAGTGCGTTGGAGCACTTAATTCTATTTTTAACGCAAAATTTAATAGAAATTTTTCAATCCATTTTTTTCAAAAGTAAAAACACACACAAGCAAAAAAGAACACACAAAAACGTGACTAACCTTTCCAGTTGTCAAAAAGAAACCACTAATCCAAAATGGCTGATAATGCTAACATATGTGTACCAACATAACAAAAAAAAACGAAAATCGAATGCACACACCCCTCGAAAATTCAAAATTCCCTTTTATTTTTGAACAGGCCAACGTCAGAGTAAATTATTTAAAAAAAAAACATTGTTTTATTTTAAGCCTAGCTTTTAGTACTTCCACTTTTCCAGAATTATGGAAAGTTTCCAAAATTTGTCCTATTTTTAAGAAAGGCTCCAAAAAATCTATTGAAAATTATAGACCAGTTGCCATACTAACCGCTCCTGCTAAATTATTTGAAAAGTTAATTTATTAATTTATCGTGCCTCAAATTGACGTGTACATTATACCCGAACAGCATGGTTTCTGGAGAGGAAGATCCACCGAAACCAATCTGATTTAGGATGGTATTCACTCATTATGTTGCTAGATCCTTAGATATTGGATACCAAGTAGACTGTTCATGTAACGATTTTCCAAAGCCTTCGATACCGTGAATCACGATATCTTGCTCGCCAAACTTGCCAAAATGGGTTTCTCCTTTTATGTACTACAATTTTTCAGAAGTTACCTCGAAAACAAAAAGCAATTTGTCACACACTGAATCGTCTAATCTGCTGAGTTTTGCGTTCTTTCTGGTGTTCCGCAAGGGTCAATCTTAGGTCCACTTCTCTTTTCTATTTTAATTAATGATATTGCCGAAGTCACGTTTTTCTCGCTTTCTCCTTTTTTCAGATGACCTTAAAATATTTCTACAAATTAGAGGTATTGAGGATTGCCTGCATCTTAAAGCTGGCGTCGATAACATTTCTGAATAAAGTCAACAAAACCAAATTCATTTCAATATCTCGAAACATGTAGTCCTATATTTTAACAGAGCATTTAGTTTCACCTATCACAGATACACTATGCTCGATCATAATCTCAAACGCGTTTCCACTGTAAAGGATCTTGGGATTATGTACGAACGTTAGTTTGCATTTCGTGTTCATATCGAGAGAGTGTGCCAGTCGGCATTAAAAATTTTGGGGTTTGTTTTCCGAACCCTCAGAGTTTTTCGGGATACCCGAACTCTGAGAATATTTTACTTCAGTAGGCTGGAGAGTGGCTCAATTATTTGGGATCCTCATGAGGTAGGGTACTCCCTCGTGTTGGAGAGGGTTCAGAAAAAGTTTCTGGGATTTCTTTACATGAGGGAGTACGGCCACTATCCGTGGCTCTACCCGACGAACTTTCTCCTGGGCACGCTCGGACTTCGGGAGAGAAGGGGTATGCCACCACTTACTTCTTCAGACTGTTTCGAGGCTATTTTGTAAGCCCTGCTGATTTGGAGCGCGTAAGTCTCTATGTTTCTAATGACTATCTAAGACATTGTTTTCATAGATTATTCTATCTTCCTGCCTGTGAGACAAACCTGTCAATGGTTCTGGCGGTGGGGTGGAGTATATTGCTCCTGAACAAAATCTTTTTCGATATCGGCCTATTTCACGTCAGTGATCATCACCACAACCTAATTTTTTTTCATAATTTCTTTTTTTTTGTAAATTGTTTTTATTTTCTTGTCTGCCTTACGGTATTTATGGTACTTAATTGCTTATATGGTATCTGTATGGTACCTTTATTTGTATTTATTTTACAAATATATATCTAATTTCTTATATGTATTAAATAAATAACAGCTTGTGATGTTTAAGAAATTCAATACAGAAATTATTATTGTGTTCACTAGACTACACACAAATATATATGCTCGAGTGGCTCATTTGTGTTGGTTTATTTGTTAGTGTCACAAGCAGTGCTTTTAAAGAACAAATCCAATAGCAATCGATAGTATTTATCGGCACCTATCTCTATTATCAATTAATCCGTTGTTTTTCCTACTCCCTACCCTGATTGAAAACTCTGTGCACGCCACTGAATATATATTTATACCAGAATTTGACCAAAGGCCAATTTTATTCTCTTTGCTCGTCATCAATGAATTATGTACGGATACACACCCCTCTCTGTGTTTAGTTCTAATGAAACCTCCTTGCTAGAAATTAATACAAGTACCCACTACTCTACTTACATGATGTCAACAATTGGTCGCTTAACGACAGTTATTTACTATGTTAAGTTTACTGATTTCGGAGATACATTTTGCTCTGGGTCCGTTCATTTGATATCACTAAATATCTTTACAGGCAACAATCTTTCAGAATTTAATTATTTTTGGTTAGGGTTTGTGAATTAAAAAGTTGCTAGTTCATCATAAGAATGGACCGCCATACAACTCTGTTTTGGCACACACTTTTTGCTTCGTTCACATTAATATATCGTCTCATACAAACTCTTCTGTTATTCTGACTCTTCACATGACCCGATTCAAGTATTTGATTGACTTGATCGTACCGTGTCTTCCTCGGGCGTCCTCGACTTCTTCTTCCTATTCGCTCTACATGCCCAAACCATCTAAGCGTCTCTTTCTTGATCCTATTCATTACGCTTACATCAGCCTTATATTCTCATGGTTTTACCGCACATACGTCTCGGGGATCTCATTTCCACAGCATTCAGCCTACTTTCATCCTTCATCTGCCAGTTACGTGCCTCACTTCCATACATCAGGCTTTGTATAAGCACTCTATTGTGGACTGCTAGCTTCGCTTCTTTGGACAATTTCATATTTGCGCCCACAGCGTTCAGTCCTCCATTACTAGGGAGTTTCCTGCATTCACCCTTCTTTCAATATCCTTATCAGCCTTTCCGTCTCTCGTAAACATACTTCCTAAATACACAAACTACATTACATCATTTACTTGTTTATTATTACATGTTTACAAACAGTTTTTAAGAAAAAAACATAAAAATATAACATGAAATCGATCTCATACTTTTGACTAAAGATTATTGCTATTATATTTTCAATATTTTTTTTCTTCATTCTTCCGTTAATGGCATCCATCTATGTATACAACATGACGATTTACGATTTGTTTTTTAAAAACGGAATTGATTAAGACATATTCATAAAAATGACTTAATTAACAGGCCCCTACCCTGTAATATTCATCAAAAAGGATTAAAAAAATAAAAAAATAATGAAATCGTTAGCAAAAAGGAGAGCTCAGAGTTAAAGTTGGAATATTCGACTAGTTAAAAACTTTAGGAAAATATATGTTAGCTGAAGAAATACACTCGAAATTTTATGTATTTTTATTAAGGCTTCTGTTCAAAATTTACAGCGCCAAGCAAAGCTTTCATTTTGGACATTGAATTCATACGCATTAGGTGAACGCTTTTCTATTTTTAACGAAGGTCCCGACTGTCCAAAGGCAGTGGGACTATGGCACGATAGTGGGGAAGGGAAGGAGTTTGGTTGAGAAGTACGTGATTATTTAAGTTCACTTACAAAACACGGCTAATGGCATTTCTAGTAAGGTTTCGATTCAAAATATCCCTTTCGGAAAAATGGCCTTTGAAATATTCTTTCAATCGATTTATAAAAATAATGTATTTTTTTTATTGTGAATATCGCACAAAAGTCCCAACTGCTCCCAACCGTCTAGAGCCAGTGAGACTATGGCATCCCCAATTGGGGTATGTTGTGAGGCTGAAGGTGGTGGGGAGGAGAAGAAGATGGAAAAGAGAAAGGTTGGGAAGTACCTGGCCATTCATATTTGGTCACCAAACACGGCCATAGCCATTTCAAGCAACGTTTTGATTCTGAATGGTAGTTTTTCACCTATATATATATATATATATATAGCTGAAAAAATATATGATATATATATGTATATATATATATATATATATTATTTATTTATATATATATATATTTTCACCTATATATATATATATCTTATAGTTAGAGTATCTACCACTCTGGAACGTGCCTCAATTATATATATTTATATATATTTTTTTTTTACATGAATTAAATGTGTTACGACACACATTAATGAAATAAAGGTTATTGGCACACGCCGGGTTTGAATCCGCGAGCTTTGGATGCGTAGTCGAGTGTCTTGCCACTCGACCACGGAGGCTGTCGATAAATAACACATTCAATGGTCTGGATTGTCGCTGACGTCATCTGAATTTGATCGAGACGCCATCAAGGATACATTGATTAATTGAACTTTTATTACGTCATCTGATTCAAAATCATAAAATGACACTTTCGAAGAGTGAAAAAAATAAATGACGTTGAAAAAAATTTTTTTGTGAAAACATTTTTTTTTCAAATATTCACACACTGAGTCAAAGTTTGGACATCAATACCTACCTTGTTTATTTTATACCGATGGATTATCGAGGTCGAGCTTAGTTGATGGTTCTAAAGTAGAATGATAAGAAAAACTTTCTCCTGGCGCGTACGAAGACAATAAACCTGGAATAAAAAATGTAAGCACCTGTAGTACAATAACGAAGTGTCTTATAAGTTTTCTCCCTTCGTAGTTGAAGATTTGTTTTTACCTTTCTAGATTCTGTTAAAAACTATGATTTTTTTCTCAATTAAAATTAATACCCGTGTCCTTTTTTTAAAATACATAAAAGTTAATACCCAGATATAAAAGCTTTGTGTCTGTGTGCTTTCTTTGTAGAGAATATTGTGTATTAAAGTGTATTATCTTCTTCTTTTAAAAATGGGGCACTTTGTAATATTATGATAATTTGGCTTAAAAATGATCAAGTCCGTAGCTATTTGTTACGTTCCTTAAATTATGATTCGTAGTTTTTTATTTTAAATTTTATAACTCCATTTTAGTTTTTATAATTTAATTTAATATTATTTATTATTATTGACATTGAAAATGATGTTTTTTTTTTATTTTAAAAAAGACTCAATAATCTTAAACACAAATATGAAACAGAAAAAACCAGAAAATAAAAAGACAATGGTCATAACCGAGACCCTAACTCGGATCCTCTACTCTATCCGGGAGAAACGCCTTAAACCAATTCCGCCATTGGGACCTTATTAGAAGGTGACATTTTAATCGATCTCATATTTTCATTAAAAAATATTTATATTATTTTTGATTTATTCCGATTTTTGGCAGCCATCTTTGTAATGGATTTCTAATTAGGTCCCGACGGCTGAATTAATTGAGACATTACTCTCAGATGGAGTGGAGAATCCGAGTTCGAGTCTCGGTTGTGACCATTGTCTTTTTATTTTCTAACTTTATGTTTTTTTACTATTTTATATTATTGATATTATTTAAATATTTAATTTCTTATTATTATTAGGTTCAGCTAGCAGTTTGAGGGAGGCTTCGAACGCCTAAAAGCTGTCACTAAAAATAAAATAAATAAAACAAACCATCATAACGTAATAATAATTTAAAATTTATAAAATTAAATTAAACAGCACTTTCGATATCATATTTAACTGCATTGTTTATGTTGTAAACAAACATTTTGACAGTTTTTCAAATATGCGTCTAAAGAAAGTGAAAAATCGTCAAGTCAATTTTAAAAGGCTGGGTCTTTACTACGGGAAATTTCCCAGAAAATACTGTCAGGAAAGCAGTACATAATATGAAGATCTAATCGAGAGCAAGATCAGGAGAACATGGTTGACGTGAAAATATGTAAGAGCTTAGTCAAGCTTCCATCTAGCTGCTTTTAAGATGTTAGCAGTCTGATTTCGTTCTCCCGGTAAAAGTCGCAAATAGTTCTGGTGGTTTCCGATGCCTTAAAAGCACAAAATTCGTCCAACAAAAGGATATATCGGGAATGTTCGTTTTATCGTACTTTAGCAGAACGTATCATTTCAAGCATAATGATTTCAATCTCGGAGTAACGATGTAAGGAGGTATGGCTAGTATTTTTACCCAACAGATTTCAGTCTACTTGTATCCTTTTTCTGGCAGTTTCATGCCTCACTGCCGTACGTCAGAGTTGGTATAAACACTCCATTGTGAACTGATGGCCTCGCTTCTTTCAACATTTTTTTTATTTGCGCCAACAGCTTTTAGTCCTCCATTAATGGAGTTTCCTGCATTAACTTTTCTTCGTCTATACCCAGCTTTTGCAAAATTTATTATTGTATCATTATTTGGAACTGTTTTTCAACAATATATTTGAAAATATACGAGGCCTGTTCAAAAGAAAAGGTGGATTTTGAATTTTCACGGGCTGCGTACATTCGATTACCGATTTTTTTTTGTAATGTTGGTACACATATGTTTACCAAATATGGCATTATCAGCCATTTTGGATTAGTGGTTTGTTTTTGACAACTGGAAAGGTTAGTCACGTTTTTGTGTGTTCTTCGATTTTTTTCCTTTTGAAAAAAAAATTAATCAAAGAATATGTATTAAATTTTGCGTTAAAAATAGAATAAAGTGCTCCAACGCACTTAAAATTTTGACTGTGGCATTCGGCGAGTCTACTTTGTCTCAAAAAAGTGTTTATAAGTGGTACAAGCGCTTTACAGAAGGCCGAGATGTTAATGACGATGAGCGTCCTAGAGTTGTGGAAAAACAAATCATGGATTTTATTCTTTGATCCATTTTTTTTCAAAAGTAAAAAATCGAAGAACACAAAAAAACAAGACTAACCTTTCCAGTTGTCAAAAACAAACCACTTATTCAAAATGGCTAATAATGCTAACATATGATAAGCATACATATGCTATATACCAACATAACAAAAAAAATCGATAGTCGAATGTACATAGCCCGCGAAAATTCAAAATTCACCTTTTCTTTTGAACAGGATATGTATATTAAGTTCATTCGCGAGAATCGCATCAGAGAAATAAAGAAAAGTTTTTTTATCACTTTGCTACGGATGGTTTAACGTGACTTTTGTTTTTTTCGCGAAAACCTTGGCTCGTATTTTATTCTCAAATATATATTTTTTCACTGTTAGACTTTTCGTTTGAAAACGCTAAAAGCTAACGAGAAAAGATTATTTCACGAAAGAAACGTTTGACGCTGTCACGTTTTATAGGAATCAACCTTTGGGATCAAATAGAATTCCAGTAACATTTTTAAACACACTCCAATGCTTCTTATATCATATTCAGCGATTTCAAAATGGAAACATTTTTAGTTATTAAACTTTAAAAATCGCGCAATAAATAAGGTTGTTATTTCCACAAACGGAGCTATTCGTTTACATGACGACTGCTCTAAACCATTGTGCCACACAGGCAACCAGTAAATGACGTTGGAAGATAAAAATATTTCCTCTGCCAGTTCCGTGCCTCACTGCCATACACCAGGGTTTTTATAAGCACTCTATTGTGGACTGCTAGCTTCCCTTCTTTGGACAATTTTCTATTTGCGCCAACAACGTTCGGTTCTCTATTAATGGAGTTCGAGAATATCCTTATCCGCCTTTTCTATAATATAATAATATTAAGCTTTTTTTTTTCGAAATATCTTCCTTCAATCCTTTCTGCTAGTTCATTGTATTCTCTGTTGCTTGTTTGATTCTTGTTTGTTATTTGTTTTCTTTCCTTAATGTTATTCATCAATTATTATATTACGTAGCTATCTTCTTTGAATTATGAATAATTAAGCTTTGATATGTGTATTACTCTCGCTCTCCTTTGAACAATTTGTAAAAACTCAGTACAACAAATAAATAATCATTATATTTGAAATTATAAATTATTTTAAATATACTTGCTAAATACACAAATTCATCCACTTGCTCCGAGTGTTCATCATTCACAACTATATTGCACGCTGTTCTCGCACTCTCTCTCTCTCTCTTTCAAACACCATAACTTTCGACTAACTTAGATTCATCAATTCAATTTAAACATTCCCTTGAAAGTGGGCATTATACGATACCAACGACGTTATAACTTATAAAAATCTGCAGTATCTTTCAGACCGCGATCGAGTGGTAGATACTCCAAGTATCGCCCTGGTATAAGACCACCGTTTAGAATTGAAACGTTGCTTGAAATGGCCTTAGCCGTGTTTAGGGACCAGATCTGAATAGCCTGGTACTTTTTAACCCTCCTCTTCCTCATCTCCTTCCCCTTCCCGCTACCCTCAACCTCACAACATGTCACAATTGTGGATGCCATAGTGTATCTGGCTCTGGCCAGCTGGGAGCAGTTGAGACTCTATTATAAAAAAAGAGTAAATAAGTGTGTAACCATAAACGACAGTTCCCTACTTCAATGTTGTGAAGTATTTCCGTGCCATATCTCGTGCGTACATAACGGTGTAGAAGTGAATTTCTTGTTTTTAAATTAGTCCAAAAATACAGTCAAGGATTGCAAAACAAAATTATGTCTTAAAAGAATCGCATACGATCTGGATAATGCTGTAATATCCCAAATCGATGTTTTTCAAGAACACGTTATCAAACTGAAAGAAAAAATAATTTAGAATTATGGACATCTAATCAACAAACTAACGAAAAAATCGTGGAATAAAATACAAAATTACCATCTTACGCGCAAGTTCTTACAGCAAACAAAAAAGGAAATTCTACAAGAAGAAAGGCACTCTATATTCTTTGACAAAAAATCAACAAAAGCTAAAAATATTTGTAACAAGATCCAAAAGACATGGTATTAAGTCCACAAAAGATAGGAATAAATGGCTTACAAAAACCTAACTATCACATCTTGCTGAAAAATAAAATACAAGAGTTTTCTTACAACTACACATTGTTTCGAAGACAAAAGAATCAAAAGAGGAGATTTTTAAAAATAATTTAGATACAAAAATATAACCAATCAGAAGACGAAATAATCAGCCCAGCAATCATCCAGAATAAAGGGATAAAAGACATCAGGAAAGAAAATTTATAAAATGATATTTTAATATAAATAAAAAACTTGATTCTCTTAATCAAAATGAAGAAATTGTAGTCATTCCACACAAAAAAAAACGAATCAAAAGCAGTAAAAAATCTCGATTTACTCGTAAACCTTGGAAACCAGCGACATTATTTTGATTAATTAATCAACATTACGTAATGTTGATTTTTTAATTCCTTCTTTGTTTCAACTCATCCAGTCCAACACTCCTTGCCGTAGACTCAGGAATAATGAATTGCCGTTCCTCAATCATCACTCCACTAATTATAGGTATCATTCTCCACTGTCCAGAATTTCGAGACTTGTTAACTCAAGCCATGGTCTTGAAATTTTTGGTACCAGTCCAAATGATTTTTGTCATTCTTTACGACTCTACCAAAACTTCGACTTGACCTTGGCTTTGGACTCAAATGTTCTTTATTATGTATATTTTGTCATTGCTTCATTATAATATTTTGTAAATGCTGTTCTTTTTCTGGTGCTCTTTTTTCCCATTTTGTGTTGTGTATTTTTTTTGTAATTGGACAATAGCTCTTAAGTTTATTAATACATAAATAAATAATGCGGATAAGTTTATTAACACTAATCAAATTAAACACAAAATATCAGAGAGTTGAAGTAGAGAACATTAATCAACTAATTCAATGTTACCGCTGCGGTAAATTCATACATGCAACCTCTAAATGCTTACTTAGAACTAATCATAAAAGTTTTTTTTGATTCGAACGAATTATTCATCGAAAAATAAATTTCTTCAAAGGGAAGGATGTACAGAAAATATAAGCCATTCTAATATTTAAATCTTTAGCCAGGAGTACGTTTACAAGCCTAGTTTTATAAAGAAAAAAATTCTTAAAAAAACTAGTTACATTTTTAAAAAAAAACTCAGCCATAAATGAAAATCAATTCGAATTCACAAAGGAAAAAAAGCACCCAGGAAGCCCTTGTGAAAATTTCGTCTTGTGTTCAGAGTACTTTGGACGAATCATCGAAATGTACAGAGATTTCATTGATTTGAAGAGAGCTTTTGATAGCGTTTGCCATTTAAAATTGTATTAAAAATTTTAATTTATATATTGCAACACAAATTTCTAAGATACATTCACTACAAACTCAGTCTACCTATTGAAACCATAAATTATAATTATGTAATGAAAGAATTAAAATTATTATCACTCTCAGACAGAATGCTTGTTTCCAATTAAAATTTTATTTTTAAAGTTGTTAATTGTATTATAGACAGCCCTGATTTACTCAGCTTAATAACCTCCCATGTACCTAACAGAACCACTCGATCCAAAATTATTTTTAAATGTAACAATAATATTAGGACTGAGTCATTTAAATACTCGCTTGTACCTTCTTTCGCTGAAATAGTAGATATATTCAACTGCACTGAGCCTAGTGACAAGAAGGCTACAGTAGCATTTCTCTTTCAAAAATATGACTGTTATTTTATTGCATTATAATATTTCTATGAACTTACTTATGTTTTTGGGTGCTAATCATTTACTCCGTGTTATTTTTATATCACTTTTATTTTATATTATTAATCTCGGTATTTTGTGATGCTGAAGGTAGTGGGGAGGGAAACGATATGGGGAAGAGCAAGGTTGAGAAGTATCTGGCGATTCAGATCTGGTCACCAAACATGGCTAAAGTCATTTCAAGCAACGTTTCTATTCAGGTATTATTTATTTTTTTTATTTTATATTAAGTTAATGTTAAATAACACATATTAATTTTATAAATATGCAGCATTGTTGATTATGTTTTTTTTTTATATTTTAATATTATCAATTATCTAAAATACAAATATGAAAGAGGAAAAGACAGAAAATTAAAAGAGAACGGTCACAACCGAGATTGAATAAAAAATAGTATTCATAATTTTCTACGAAAATATGAGATCGATTAAAATGCCACTTTCTAATAAGGTCCCAGTGGCCGAATTGGTTAAGGCGTAACTCCCGGATAAAGTAGAGGATCCGAGTTCGTGTCTCGGTTGTGTCCATTGTCTTTTTTATTTACTGTTTCGTATTTGTGCTTGAGACTACTGATATTATTTAAATGCACATTAATTAAATAAAATGTATTTGCGCACGCCGAGGATTCGAACCCGTGACTTCTAGATTCGTAGTTGGGAGTCATAACCACTACACGACGGAGGCTCTCTTTGTCTAGAATAGCATTTACAATATCCCGTAAAATTGACACAGAGTTTTTTTTTTAAAGTGGTATAAGTAACATTTCCAGCGTTTTCTTTTCTCAGAACTGAACTTAGATAGATCGAAGTGGAAGTTTTCTACATAAAACCTGCGACAAAGAAACGCTGACATTTGTCAAAGAGCCAATTTTGCGAAGGGGGCATAAGCCGCGGTTGCTGCACGAAGAAAGGCGGTAGAGAAATAAATTACATTTCTTATGCTAAATACAAGACGTTTATGGAAGTATTGCATTGAACGAGTATGTTATTTTATTCTCCTCTCCTTTGACCCTCTGAATGCCGAGACCTATTCGCTTATTTTTCCAGAAATATCACTGATTAAGTAAAGTTTTTTTACAAGGGCCAAACAACAAGAAAGACTTTTAGTACCTAAATACAATACAGCTTTTGCACAAAGACACCATATGTACATCGCGCTTCACACTTACAACAAACTCCCACCACAGACTGTAACTATCACCAATATGTATTCCTTTAATCAAAATATTACTAGATGGCTAATGAGTAAGGATCGCATGGAAATTGAAGACCTCCTAAAATAGCACTTGAAATTTTTCACCATGACAAACTAGAACATTGTGTGGCAAATATCATCATTTTTTAAAAATTATTCTACTTGTACTCACTGTCACTTACCTCAGAACAGGTTTTTATGTCCTAGTGAGGTAGGTAATGTAAAAAACAAAAAGTTAATAATAAAAAATTTAAAAAAGATGTGGATATCCGGAAAGAATGCAAGACAGATGTAAGCGTAATAAATAGGATCGAGAAAGGGACGCTTAGAAGGTTTGGGCATGTAGAGCAAATGAACGGAGAAAGAAGTGTGAAAAGAATATATGATGCGAAATTGAATGGAAGAAGAAGTCAGGGACGCACCAAGAGGACATTCTTGTTGTATCATGTTTTCAGCTTTTAAATTTCAATTATTATCCTTGTTGACATCAAATATGATTAATTTAAGCGATTGGATTTGAATATTCTTATTTTTCTGATTAAAAATTGCAATTTTTACCTGTGTAATGATTACACAGCGCCGGAACGCATATAATAATTTAGCAGTAAAGGGAATTTAAATGAACAAAGAAAGGAGTGTGAAAAGAATACATGATGCGAAAGTGAATGGAAGAAAAAGTCGAGGACGCCCGAGAAAGACATGGCACGATCAAGTAAATCAAATACTCAAATCGGGTCATGTCAAGAGTCAGAATAACAGAAGAGTATGTATGAGACGATGTATGAATGTGAATGAAGCGAGGAGTATGTGCCAAGACAGAGTTATATGGCGGTCCATTCTCTCTGCCTACCCCTGCGGGGAAACGGCGTGATGCTTAGTTAGTTAGTTAGATAAGTACACATCTCTGTATTTAAGAATATAAAAAAATATTTATTCCACAAATAAGATAAATCGTGTTCTTAATAATCAGGTAAGTTTATCCAGTAGTCCAATATTAGATATATTTTCTGTAAATTCATAAAATGTATCATTATTCTTTAATCACCTTCTTAGTTGATGTTTTGTCTCTTTCAATTCATTTTATCTGTCTCTTTCTCTCTGTTCTTTTGTTATAATTTGAATGTAATTGTATTGTTTTGTTATTTTTTATACTGTGTTCTCCCTATGTATGTATAGAACCGCACACTTCGTATTCTGTTGTTAAGTTTAATTTTGGTACCCTGATTGCTAAGCGAAATTGGTCGGTCGTAAAATTAAAATAAAATCTGTGGTCTTATACAAAGTTACTTTTTCATTTCTTTAAGACAAATCTTTTTCTCAGGGCCTAAGTCACCTTGAGGGATGCTGTGTGCAGGGTGTTTTTGTAGAAAATAAGGAGTGAACATGATTCTCGAAGGGGGGAAACGATGAAACTGTTGAACACAAGAACGAGTCGTAGAAACGACCCGTTATCATATATCGGCTAGTGTTTGAAGAAGTTTTTATCTACGTTAATGGCATGACAAAGTGGGGTATTAGAAGAACGGTACAGCTTTATGTGGACGGTTCAGAGATTTTTTTATAGCAAACGAAACCTAGCGGAGCTTGAAACAGAAATGATTGACGATGTATCTTACCTCGCAAGCTGGTTGAGATTTAATAAATTAACCCTTAACGTAAAAAAGACACATTACCTAAAATTTGGTAGCAAGAAAATTTAATCGACCTTGAAAAGAAATCGAGCACAAGATATTTGGGCCTTATCATAGATTTACAGCTCTCGTGAAATCTCCACACAAACTATGTAAAGAAGAAAATTACCCCCATAACTGGTGTTCCATATAGGCTGCTAAAATTACTTCCCACTGCATTACTCACTTCAGTTTATAATGCCATTATTCACTCACGCCTATCTTATCTCTGTTGTATGTGGAGCTTTGTCTTCAAAAAAATTATCTCGGACTCCCATGTGGTCCAAAATCAAGCTCTTAGAAATGTATTTGGTCTTCTATGGGACAATCATGTGAGGGACATTAATTCAGATACGGACATCCTTCCGATCAAGTTCCTCCCCAAAAATGAAATCACAAGCACCATTTTACAAATTACTCACCAAACAACGCACACTAACATCAAACCCCTTTACCATACAATCAAGACATCCACCAACATAACACACGAAATAATAATAAAATTCACATTAATTATCACATAAAAACAATATTGTTTTGTATTTTGTGGTTGTATCATTTTTAATTATGGAATATATTGCATTACACTTTACCAGCATACCTTCTGGAATAAAATTATTATTATTATAAGGTGAAACTGGTCAGGTCTTAATAAGAAACAGTTTAATAAAGTTAACTTTTAGTATAATTGAATCATTAAAACATTTTCTTTGAATCTTTATGGAGACGTGTAACTGGCCTTAATTGCTTAGAATATAAGTGGTTGTTACTAAGAAATGTAATTTTACTATCTGAAGTCAGTCACGTAGAATTGCAGGTACGTTCAGGTGTTTGCAGAGATTTTAACGTTGAACTACGATTCAAGAGTGCTGTTTATTTTAGGGTCACCTTACATCCATTGAATGATGGAAATAATAATCTTTTAAAGATCCTTTGAAATTCGTGACAGTGAAATCGAAGTTAAATATCACTGCTACAGTAAAGAATCAAAAATACGCCATAGTTCTTGTGAGACGATCTGACGGTAAATCGTACCTCAGTGTAGTCCTGGTGAAAGACCACCATTCAGAATCGAATAGTTGATTTAAATGGCTTTAGGTGTTTTTGGTAACTAGTACTGAATAACTGGGTACTTTTTAACCTCACTCTTACCCATCTCCTTCCCTTCTCTACTTCCTTAAGCTTCACTACTCCAATAATACTCCAGTTGAGGTTGTCATAGTCCCACTGACTCTTAACGGTAAGGACTCTTGTGTGGTACCATAGTTGATTAATTAATTCTTTTTTTTTTAAACTTACGCAATGATGTTCACGCAAACGAGTCTTTTCGCTTCCTTGCACTGAAAATCAAAACTCGTTTAAGTGTTTTAAGGGCGTGTCTATTGTGCAAGAAAAAGGGTAGTTTGACCTTGCTACTAGTAAAACTGATCTTACACCAAAATTCATAAAGAAAATTTGATTGTCTTTTTGAGGCCTAGAAGTCGAAATGTTGTATGCTAAATTGGCGACTTAATTTTTCTTTCAATTACATGTTGTAGAAATAAATATACTTACAGAAATAAAAAAAAATAGGATCAAGCATCATTAGGGTACACAATTAAACTAAACAAAAAAATACATAGTGTGCGGTTATGTATGCATTTACAGAAAAAGTACAAAATTTAAAATAAGCTAACAAAACAATGAGAAAACAATAATCATAAAACAATTAAATCATAAAGCAAAATAACAGATAACAGGTCTTATGCAAAGCTATTTTTTCATTTATTTAAATATGTCAAACAGGAAAGTAATAGCTTTCTACGAAAATATCTAAATACTTGTTTATAAAATAGTACGCTGTATTCATGGTGAAACACAGATCGTCGTTGACAGTTCTAGCCTATCTCAAGAACCACGTTACATCGTTCACTGGTATTCAAAGGGTTAGGAAGAGCCTTTTACGCACAGAAAAGCCTCTTTTATTTATAAAAAAATATACGTTATACGCATTTTTTTTATTTTTCCTTGAATTTCTCCAAAGAATTTTCTGTTTTATCGTCATTATGTATATTGTAGGATGAATATTTATGTATGAGAGACAAATAAAAAAATACAATTTCTTATCGACAATCTTTCATGATCATTCACTGAACAGATAATCTTTAAAATTGTGATATATACTAAAATAAATAAAACTGGTGTTGTAAATTCATATTTGTAGGGTCTTTTGACTCTCAAGCTCTTGACAGGCTAATTAAATAAATGTACCATTCAAGAAAGATTTTTGCTAGTGAAAAAGGTTTTTTTTTCATGTAAGTAAGGGAAAAGTGACCTTACTCCGGGCACATAAAACATTTTTCTGAATTTATCTCTTCGGTTGATTCATCGTATTGAATAACATATAGTTTTTTTGAAAAACAATTATTTAATGGTCAGAACATAAAAAACCTTTTTTGTTTGGTTTTCTAATTCAAGCCATACTACAAATGATTTATCTGGTAATTCTTTATGATTAAGTAGGTAAATATACGTTTCTAATGAATTTCTATTTTATTAAAATTGGAATTAACTTTAAAACATATTCTTTTAAATCTTAAGAAATTTAAATATTAATAATTTTCAATAGAAGTATGAGATCGTTTAAAAATTGCGAGTGTTACTCCCAGAGAGAGTAGAGGTTCCGAGTTCGAGTCTCTGCCATGAACATTGTTCTTTTTATTTTCTGACTTTTTTCTGTTTCATATTTGTGTTTTAAATTATTAATTTTATTTATTTTTTTATAGTTATTACTGCACAAGAGTCCCAACTTCTCCCAATCTAGAGCCAGTAAGACACAAATACAGAAAAACTATTTATAAATCATTTGTAATATTGCTTGTATTAAAATGCTACTAAGTGACGTTTAGCGCCATTTTGAGTGTTGAGGTGTATATTTAAGATAAATTTTCGATATTTTCAATTTTTCTAATAAAGATACTTTTCGTTTGTTTCAGGTTGGCGAAACGGGATCATTAATTTCAATTATTTCAAACTCGTACTTCTGTAATAAGGTAATATTTTTTTACAGCTTTTATGATAGGCAATAAATCTTTTACAAGGTTTGTTAAATAGTGTATACAGGGTGAATGGTGCTCGGAGCAAAATATAAAATAAAATATTAGAGAAGACATCACACTCTCAACCTCAGACCCATAATACATACCAAGAGGGATAGCTTTGCGAAATAGTGTAGTCAGGATTGTTGATATTTTCCTGCCTCGGGCCACACGTCGATACAATATTTTTTTTTTATTTGTATAACCACTTTTTCACAGTATTGTTTTCAACAAAAATATAGGATATAACCTTAAAAACTGCAAACAAAGTTATGTCGCATAACAAAACGAAGTGAGTGGAGCCGCCGGAGACGCGGGAGACGGAAAACATGCTTACATACCTAAAAGTGGTGCGATATCATACGACTTGTCTTTTTCTCTCTCACGGTTTACGACGTAAGAACCCGGAGAAAGTGATTTATTGTAAATTTGTATAGGCTAAGTTTAAATATTCGGCTCTCTCTCCATATATATTCTTACTACCAGCTCTCAACCCTAGACTGCCATTAGTGAAAAATCGGTGACCTTTAATTAAGAACTACGTTTGATAGTACTTAACTATATGTTGTACTCAAACTATGGGTACTATCAGTATCACCGTGGTGAGAGACCTCTATTCAGAATCTATATTTTAATTGAAATTATAAAATATTAATAACCAGATACCTACATACTTACTGATCTTTCTCTTCCCTATCTGCGCCCTCTTTCCCACTTTCTTCAAAGTTTCAAATCAACATACTAAGTCGAATTACATTTTTTTTGTGAATACCGCTCAAGAGCCCTAACTGCTCCCAACCGTCTGAAGCCAGTGGGACTATGGAATCCCCAATCGGGGTATTTTGTGATGTTGGAAGTAGTTGGGAAGGAAGGAAATAAGTAGTTGGGAAGAGGAAGGTGGGGATAAACCTGTATATTCAGATCTGGTTATCAAACACGGCTAAATCTATTTTAGGCATCGTTTCTATTTTGAATGGTGGTATTTCACTAGGGCGATGCTGAGGGTATCTTCAACTCTGACGCGTCGCAAACATATTACATATTATTTCGAATGAATTGTCTATAAATGAACACAAATCGGTAAAATAAAATTTATTTGCGGACGCCGGGATTCGAATCCGTGACCTCCGAATTCGCTGTCGAAGATTTTAACCAATCGGCCACGGAGACCGACTTAGCTCGGGGCAGTTGGCGAATCTTGCGCGGTATCACTAAATTAAACACGAAAACGTTTTTTTTTTTTTCATATTTCAATAATATCAATAATCAACCCAAATATGAAACAGAAAAAAACCAGAAAATTAAAAGACAATGGTCACAACCGAGACACTAACTCGGATCCTCTACTCTATCCAGGAGTAACTCTTCAACTAATTCAGCCATTGGGACCTTTTTAGAAACTGTCATTTTTAATCGATCTCATACTTTTCATTAAAGATTATTGATATTATTTTCTCATTTTTTTTCCTCCGATTTGGCTGCCGGAGCGTTACTCCCGGATAGAGTAAAAGATCCGAGCTCCTGTCTCAGTTGTACCGTTGTTTTTTTTTTTTGCTTTTTCTGTTTCATATTTGTGTTATTGTTGCTATTACTTAATCATTATTTTTAAATAAGTATTAATGTGATTTAATAAAACAAATTTATAACTTTATTCCACTTTTTTATTTTTTGACTGGACCGGTTTCAGCCTACAATGGCCATCTTCAGACTAGTACAGGTTGTTCTTATTCTATGGCTTATATACTATTTTTGGGATGTCAGGGGTAGTAAACCATGATTTTACTTTAATTATATTTATCAGTATTGCTGCATGATTTTACTAGTTACAAGTTTCTTTTAGTTTATTATTTTATATATCTACGGTATATGGTATGAATTTTTATTTATGATGGGTTACAGTTGTATTTCTCTAAGTATGATTTTGCGATGTATTTATATAATGCAAAGTTGGTGAATACTGATTATTAATGAGTTTATTTTAGGTTTTCCCATCTTAATTGTATTGTCTAGATTTTCCATAAAATTTCCTAATCATTGGGTTACTCCCAGTATTATGGTAAAATTACATGATTCTATTTACTATGCACTTTTACAGTAGATTACTTTTATTATTATCATTTATTTGGTATATAATTTTTTCGGTATCAAGGAATTTATAAGTGCTATTTCCAGGTCCAGTCAAAAATAAAAAAAGTGGAATAAAGTTATAAATTTGTTTTATTAAATCATTAAAATGGAATTCCACGATGAATTAACAGTTACAAAATTAGAAATAATAAAAGGCATTGATGTCTAAAATTTAATTCTAATTTCAATGAAAATTTATCTTTATTTCGTGCGAATTTGAAGTGCGTCCAAACCGCGAGTTTAAAGAATACCGCTGGCCATTATTTAGTTCACCATTGTGTGTAATAGTGAGAAGTGCTCAAGGAAATCTTATTTTAGGGCGCTTTTATTGTTGCTTGCCACAGAAATTAAATGTGGCTTTAAAAAACCCAAGCGTTCTGTTCAAAATTTTTTTGTTCAACCTTTCCTTAACTATGATGTGTAACAACTCCACAATGCTTCTAATAACTTTAATTTCTCTATAACCATCATAAATACTGGCTTCAGATTTTAGGTGTTCCTCCATAGTACATTAACGCATTAAATGAAAAAATTGTGTTTATGTTAATTGGCATTTATCGGGCACATACGAGATAGTTTGTGAAAATCGGGAATTAATTCACCAATACAATCAAATGTGTGCTAGTGTGTGACGTAGGTATATTCATTCTAAAAAACCGCTAACCGGGTGCAATAAAGCAACTTATATTTGTTCTTGCCAAGTTACACCTTGTGATTTTTTACGGGCATACCTAAGCATTTTATTACTTTTGCCGTTTATTTTCTAGTTTATTATAATTAACCTTTCCTTAACTATGATGTGTAAAGAATACACATTGATTCTAATAACTTTAATATCTCTATAACCTTCATAAATACTGGCTTCAGATTTTAGGTGTTCCTCTAAAATACATTAATGCATTGAATAAAACAATAGTGTTTATGTTAATTAGCACTTATCGGGCCCATTCGAGATATTTTGTGAAAATCGGGAATTAATTCACCAATACAATCAAACGTGTGCTAGTCTGTGACGTAGGTATATTCATTCTAAAAAAACCGCTATAGGATGCGAAGATACGCGAAGAGTGTGCGGGAGATACGATGCTATTCACATCTCACTCTTACTTGACTTTGCTATATGGGAACCCGAGAAATGGAATCTCAGTTTGCAGTTGTGCTTTTTCCTTCTAGATACACACCAACTATGGCTGGCAGTAGCTTTCGGGCATCCCGTGGAGGTGGTGCTCTCGTCCGTTTCATCAGCATCAGCTGATGGTTTTTTCATGTTTCCAGCTTTTAAATTTCAATTATAATCCTTTTTGACATCAAGTATGATTCTTTTAAGCGATTGGCTGTGAATATTTTTATTTTCCTGATTAAAAATCGCAATTTTATACGTGTGTAATGATTACACAGCGCCGTAACGTAAATAATAATTAAGCACAGTAAAAGGAAGGTTAATGAAAAAAAGGAGTGTGAAAAAAATACATGATGCGAAAGTGAATGGAAGAAAAAGTCAAGGACGCCCGAGAAAGACATGGCACGATCAAGTAAATCAAATACTTGAATCGGGTCATGTAAAGAGTCAGAAAAACAGAAGAGTATGTATGAGACGGTGTATGAATGTGAATGAAGCGAGGAGTGTGTGCCAAGACAGAGTTATATGGCGGTCCGTCCTCTCTGCCTACCCTGCGGGGAAACGGCATGATGGTTAGTCAGTTAATTTTATTATGATTTAAATAATGAATACATTTTTTCTCCAATGGGATTTTGCGTGCTGTGAATACATTGTATTTTAATAATACAATTTACATGATAAATTTCTAAGATAAGTATTCTGTTTCAATGTGTATTGTATGGAAATTATGTTGGTTTTTTTTTATTTATTAGTCTGTGTTTGGCTGTGGTATTTTGTCAATTTCATGCAAGATTTATTTCGATATGGATGACGTAAAAGTATTGATACTTGTGAGTTTTTGTAGGAGAGTGGTAATCTACTGTATAGGTTTATGTCGTAGTAAATACAAAAATTCTATCCAAGTGTTTGTGGTTGTTTTTGTTTGTTAGATCTGCTTTTGATTGAAATAGTGATTGGTTCTGTTTGTGAGTTGTTAGTTCCAATGTTTTATTTTGTGAGTATAAATAAATATGGTTTTGGAACAGAGTTGTTCCAGTGACATCTTAGAGTATATAGAGTGGTATCTACTCGAGGCAGTGTAGTCAGTCTTTGATGATTTTTACCTGACTCGGCAGATTTGGGCGTGGTTAAGACTAAGGCTAGGGTATTTATACATCCCTTCATATCACATATCGACTTAATGTTTTTGTTAATTCGTAAAACCACCTTTTCACAGTATTGATATCAACAAAAATATGGCATCTAACCTAAAAAACCGTTTAGTTGTGTCAAGTTTAGTGGCATAATAAAAAATGTGGGTGGAGTCCCGCGGTGACCCGGGAGCCCAAGATTATTGCGACAGTACGTAGAAGCGTAGTATTATATTTGTTGTCTCTTTCTTTCTCATGGTGTACGACGTAAAAACCCGGAAAAAGTGATTTATCGCAACTTTATATCGGTTGGGTAAAAATAATTAACTCTCTCTCCATACATTGTTTCTCCAAGAGGGACATGGTATTTATATAATTTAAAATTTTGTCGGAACAATGTCACATGGGAACATTGAGTAAAATTTAAACTGACTTTTTTGTATTTAGGTGAAGAGCTTACATACACCTCAGTAAAAAAAAAAATTTTTTTAAAGGTTTACATTCAAAAGTACTATTTTTTGAGTATCTATTCTGAACATTTTATAAATAAATTCGCATGAATAACGAAGTAATAGCGTTTTGTAACTGACCGGGTGAGCAACGACTAACTTTAACGCGTTAATTCTACTGACTTTAAATGCGTTTTACTCAAAACAGTGTTTTCAAAATCGGTACCAGGAATATCTCCGCAACTACTGGACCGATCGGGATCAAATTTTGCACAATTATGCTTCACAAAATAATCTAGTACCTGTCGAGCCGTTTTTTTCGATACGTACTGAACAATTTTAAGAAAAAAATCGCCTGTCTTATTCCAGTGACTCCCATGGCCTGAAAGAAAATATTTTTATTAAATTCCAGCTCGATAAGTACTTGTTTTATCTATCGAATAATAATAATAATACTAATATTTGGATGATTTGTATAGCGCCGTTTTTTGTGAAAAATCACCTCAAGGGTGCTGTACAGATTTAATTTTCCATTATTACACATTAATTCCTAGTTTAAATAATAATAAAATATACGGGAACATACTTACCTGGCAGGTCCCATCAGATTGACACACTTATTAACTTAAAATTATAATTTTGTTTTTGTTTCCGATTTAGGGCATGGGAGCGAAATTTAAAAATGGACTTTCTGAATTTGTCGTACAGTACAGGATTTGGTTAAAATTTGTATACCTAAAGGTGATTCGTCGAGAGACAGATTATGTTGAGATTCTTTTAATGAATTTAAGGATATGAGAGTCTAAAACGGTAAGTTTTCAGTTTGGATCGAAATTCTACTTTACTCAACTCCTTTTAAGAAACTTTATTCTACTTCAAGACACATTTTTTTTTTTTTAATAAAAAATGGCAAATACCGCAAACGCTTTCAACAAAAAATACGTCCTAGGAAAACGACTGAAATCTTTTTACTGTTCAAAAATTTTTAACAATTTTTTTAGGCAATTTAGATAAAATGACAATGTTTATTATGTTTGCTTAATATAATTCAGTTTTATAGACGAAATGAATCATAAACACGATCTTACTTTTAGCCGTCTCAGGTATATAAAACCCGTTAAAGTGATATATTATAATTTTCCCATCCTATTATTGCATATTCTGACGTGGACAATATTCGGAAAAGCTGATGTTTTTCATCCTCAAGCCATTGGACTCCTGACACATTAATGTTACGAATACTTATAAATATTTTTGATTTCAACTCCAATTGTCTTATGTTTCCTCAATATTATTTCCTTTTCTTCGATTTAACAAATTTGTCAATATTTAAACAAACTCTTCGTCTAGATTTTTACACCCTTAGCTTTTAGTAAATTGTTTTTCAATATGTTGATGTACACACGCACTGTTATATCAATATCTGTTTTTATATCTTATTTTTCTCGTGGTTCATGATAGCGATCATTATTTAAGATAGTTTAAATGTGTTAGCATATTATTTTTTACATTAATAATCATCATCTAAAGATGGCAGCCAAATCTGAAGAAAAGTTGAAATAAATAATATTTATAATTTTCAAAAATAAAGAATACGATCGAATAAAATGCCAGTTTTCTACAGGGTCTCGATGGCTGAATTGGCAGAAGCGTTACTTCCGGATTAAGTGAAGGTTTGGAATTCGAGTCTCGTTCGTGACTGTTTCATATTTACGTTGAAGATTATTGATATTATTTCAATTGTCAATATTAAAATAATAATCATAAAAGCTTCAAAGTTTATTCTAATTTAATATATTATTTTCTCCTTGTTATATTAGGTTAGGTTATTAAGTGTGAAGCGCCCATATGGTGAATTATCACAAAACTGCGCTATATAAATTAACTGTTATTATTATTACTATGGGGAAGAGAGAGAAAGGAATTAATGTGGATGGAATTCAACAATTGTGATGTTGGAAATGGAAAAAATCTTTACTGGTATTGCAATGAAGCTTGCAGGAAATCAACAAAATATAATAGAAATTAACAAAAGTCAGCCTACAAAAAACTAGGTAGACAATATCAGTGGAACTGTGCACAGTTGGTACGACTTTACAGCGATCGCCTTACCACCTTAATTTAAAACCCCGCTTAATCGAATTTCGTAATTCCACCCCTTCCCTAACCCGCCTCACAACGTCACAAAATCAGGTGGCAATATAAATACCCCTGGCTTTACACGCCAGATCCAGGGAAAACATGTTAGAGGCTAACTTAACATAAAATATATGAATTTTGGTATCAGGTGGTTTCGTTTTCTCCACCCTCAAGATCTAAGTTCTCATAAGTTCAGGTTGACTGCATTTGAAAGATAATTTAAGGTTCTATTTCGTTCAGAAAATGTTTTCAACGACATAGAATATTATATTATACTCGTTGTACAAGCGTCTTCTCGAATATGCCTCCGAGAATGAACAAGAGGGATAATTTAGGAAGAATAAGTGGAATTTGAAATGAATAACATGCGAATTTAAATTTACCGTACATTTAAAATTAATTTTCTTCTTGAAATATACATTGAAATTAGAAATAACTTTAAAGCATTAATGTTTATGTTTTTTTTAATATTTCAATAATCTAAAACACAAATATGAAACAGAAAAAGTCAGAAAATAAAAAGACGATGGTCACAACCGTGACCCGAACTCGGATCTTCTTCTCTCTCCAGTAGTAACGCCTTAATCAATTCAATAATTGTGACCTTATTAGAAACAGACATTTTTAATCGATCTCATATTTTTCACTAAAGATTATTGATATTATTTTTTCAATTTCCCGTCGATTTGGCCGCCATCTCTGTACTGAAAAATAATGCTCTACCCGACCAAATTGAATACCTAGATGGTGTCTTGGATAAATATATTTTTTCTAATTACGGAAGTTTTTTTGACTTCTTACAAAGTCGGGAATTAATATTGAATTAAAATAAATTTTTAGTAACCGAGTTTGAGTGTCGGTTGTGACCACTGTCTTTTTATTTTGATTCATATTTGCGTTGTTGATTATTGATATCATTTAAATATATACACATATTATAATAAAGCTCCGGATCCAAAAGGTTCCAATTATTGTACCTATTGTGACCTATCGTACCATTATAGAAATTCATCGCATTATACAAATTGAAATCTTTTTTCCCTCGCTTGTGTAAAACTCAATAGGTTTAGTAACGGGAATTTTATTATCTTAAATTGAATCCATTTATTGCTCGCCCAACCTCCAAGCCGCAATTATAAACTCATTTATGACAACTAGATATACCCTTCCCTGGAAATAAGTATTCATGTTTCGCCGAAATAAACTAGTTGTTTTAACAAGGGTTACTCTGCATACTGCAGTCGGGTACAACTAAGCGGAACTGACTCTACGAAATAAATACAGCATTTTCTTCTCCTACGTCTTTTACGAGTATTCCTCTGGGTTTCCAATTGGGTAATCTTATATTTTTCGCCCCTTGTAATAAAACCAGGGTATTAAAGATTTTTAAATAAAAAAATTGTGTATTTCCACTTGCATTACATTTGGTGAAGATCTTAATAAAATTGTTACCATATCGGCCATTTAAAAAATGCGCATTTTATATTCACATTTAAAATGCTTCTAGTGAATAAATATACAAGAGTCATCCAGAAAGTAAGGTTACAACATTTATGTAGGATCAAAACATGGTTGTATTTAATTGAAATTGAATAAAACAGGATAATTCACAAATGTATTAAACTATTTTTCAGCGTAATTACCGTCGAAATCCACCAGCACCAGCTTTCATATGCCAGTTTCATAAACCTCCACTGCCAGCTCTTTCAGCCACTTTTCGACCTCCTGATTGTTGGAAAAATGTTTTCCACCCAAAAACTCCTTTAGTTTAGTGACAAGGTGATAGTTCGAAGGCCCCAAATTAAGTGATTATGGGAGTGAGTGACAATATGCCATCTAAACTCCTCGGGTCTGTATTTCCATTCTGCGGTTCTAAATGGCTCTTCTGAGTTTTTTGAGGGTATTGCAGTAAACTTCTGCATTAATGGTAGTCCTTTTAGGCATAAAATCTACCAAACGGACCCCCCAGAGAGTTCATCAGAAATTACTGATGGTCTGACCATAGATATAAAATACAAGACACGTCATATTCGTACAAATTGAACGATACATTTGGCACGCTCTGATATCTGTTTGAAAAACTTGTAACGCATGAAAAGGATAGCCATACCAAACAGAATATGTGTGTATGAATGAGATAGCTATATGAACGTCCCGCGTTACATTCATTACAAGCCTTCTCTTCCCTAACGAACTTACGAGTGAAGTAGCATGCGACGTACTCGTGTACTGTCGCTAGGTTGTCTTCCACACACTTATGTATTTCTGCTTTCGATATCTCACTTAAACCATTCGTATATGAATAATTGTATTAATTGAAATAATAAGTGATTTGTGTGTACTTCGCATAAAAATATTCCATGAGATTTGTTTTTTGTTCCTGAGTGATTTTTACACTTGTCAAAAGCACAGGAAGGCATTTTATCTCAGAAAAGAGCTTACAGCGATGCGTTTGTGGCAGTTAGTGACAGCTTGTTTGTCAAACGAATGTTTGTGCGAGACTAAACGCAGTGAATCTCAGGTATGCCACGTTGGCTTAGTTTCGCGCAGTTACGCGCGTTGTCTCAGTAACGTATCTACATTATTTAATTCATCTAAGGGTTTGACACTCCTTATCTCGTCGTGAGTATCAGAACGGCCTTCTCTGAACAGCCTATACTATTTACCTGTCAATTGGGTAGTTAGAAAAATGCTTAAGGTTTCCAGTGAATACAATTTTTAAACAGTAATCTTTTAAGTTCTTTATGAAATGCATTTTAAGAATTTTAGGTAAAACGTTCAAAAATGCCTTTCCTGATTTTAAAACTGCACCTTCAACTGAAATGTCAATATGTTTTTCATAGAATTTAAAGGATGACAGTTAAAAAATGTGCACTAGAGACCTTAGACATTTTTCTAACTACCCATAGAAAAATTTCAGATAGATCATTTGTAGCATAGCTTGCATTAGAATTCTACAAAATGACGTTCAGCGTCATTCTTGCGTGCTGGCCTTTTAACTAGAATAAATACTTAAAAAGTTTATACCACTATGCTATGCAATATATAATGATTGAAAAATTGTGCCTATTTTTTTCGTTGACTGATTGAATTATCACCACCGCGAAATAAATAATCGTTAAGCCACCAGCTAAAAGAAATGGATGCGGAAATGTCTTGCGGCAAAACAGTGTTTCTCGTCCAATATAAAGAGAACAATATATTAAAGAAGACCATAAAACCAGCACCAGTTTCCCAGAATTTACAGTCCACTAAGAAAAACGTAAGGATTTAAGTGTAGCATTGTGAACAGAGTTGGGACTCGGCCAGCCTGCATTTTTATATCGCCCTTTCGACCACCATAAATACCTACTCTTTGAGGCTTCCGGGAGAAATACAAAACTATTTCCGATGTTAATATTTTCAGGAAATATCACCTAAATTTATTTATTTATACTCGTAAACTAACGGACTATTGTCCAATTACAAAAATAAATACATAACAAGAAATGGTAAAAAAGAGCAACAAAAAAAGAACAGCACATACATTATATAATATATGTCCTGAACGGACCCAATTTGTAAGTACGCCAGATGATTTTTAAGGCGAAACATGACATGTCACCGCTTCACTTGTCGAAACTGTGCATTCCAAGTGATACTAATAAACAAGTTACTCTTCGATCTGCATCTTCAACGGCCATAGGTAGACTCACAGTACCTGAACGCAATCCCAACACCAATTTCGGAGAGCGAGCTTTTGCCGTAGCAGCCAGCAGGCCCCACAGCTTGGAATAACCTCCCTTCACATTTGCGAAAGATCGACAGCTCAACTGATTTCAGATCAAAACTAAAGACTAAGTTTAGTGGCATGATAAAAAAATGTGGGCGGAGTCCCGCGGCGACCCAGGAGACCAAGATCATCGTTACAGTACATTGAAGCGGTGTTTTATATTTGTTGTCTCTTTTTCTCTCATGAAAATCCGTTTGTATAGATTGGGTAAAAATAATTGGCTCTCTCTCCATATATTGTTACTTCAAGGTAAGGAGCATTCTCAAAAACAAATAGCAGAAGAATTCAAAATAAATAAGATTAATTTGCATCCGTTCATGCTCTATCGTACACTTCTATTAAATGCGGAAAAAAACACAACCCTTTATTTACAGGTAGGTGAAGTCAACATGTAAAAAAACAAATGATTTCACCAAGAATTCGTCACAATAAATATTTAATTCACGGTGATGACAGGCACAGATTCACATCTCCATCCGCCGACTCTTGACTAGTGATTGAGCTAAAAACAGCTTAAGTAAAAAAAACCGTGATGAAAAAACGAATGTTCGCAGTAAGACATATGAAAAGGCAAACGGTCGATGTCCATTTTAATTATTTTTAATGAAGACATTACTGTAATCACAAGTGTTTTCCAAGGAATATCTCGGGAAGTGGTCAATTCATCGCACAGAAAAAAAAATGGTATTCATTTCTGAAAAAAAAAGAAAATTTTGGAAATCATTTTCCGGTGAGAATGTGAATTGTAAGGGTCCGTTTAAATTAACTTCCGATAAAAGTTACTTATATCCCAAGTGAATCCTTGGAAAGCATTCGATATTTTTGTTACAGATTAATCATAATTAATTCACATGTGTATCTCGGGCGAACCCCCCGTTTTTTAAGTGCTATGTCACCTTAACTTTTTTTTATTACTGTTCAACGATTTTTTTCTTGTATAACGACAGAGAACAAAGCAAGTTTCAAATTTTCCAAAAAAGAGCAATGAGATTTATACATAGACGAAATAGATACTCAAAAGTAACTGAAATGTCAGAAGAACTAAATTGGCTAAAAGTGAAACAGATGCAACATTAAACACATTGATGTTTTTACATGAAATGAAGAAAAACTTGTTAAAAAACTATCTTCAATGTTGATATTCACAATATAGATACATGCAAATAAATCTAAGCCTACCAGAAAAGAATAAAGCCAACACACAAAATAGCTTACTATATAAAGGGATGAAATCTTATAATGCGCTGCCGGAAACCATTCAAATTATGCAAATCAATAAATTCAAGATAGCCTGTAAAAACTATTTAAATTACATTTAAATCAAAATAACAAGTAGTATTATAGGTAAAAATATTATCGAGTGAAAAAAAAAAGAAATTATTAGATACTTTGTAAACTTTAATGTACAAGTAACTAATATAAAATAAATTAAATTAAAAGTAAACTAAATACCTTAATTGAGAAGAGTAATTGTTAGTGACCTATAACAATGTCATCATTAACAGCATCTCAAGGGTTAATCTTGTTTTTTTTTAATCTCAATGCTAGGTATTACGTCACCCACAAAATAAAATAACAAATTGACCTTTTAATAAAACATAGCCACCCGCAAAGTTTGGTCGTAAATAAAGTCTTCGACATTTGCCTATGTCGTGGGGGTCAAAATAAAAACCATTTTTTAAAGTATGTTTCAGTTATTTATTCCTCCGATTCCGGCCAAATTGAGAGAGTTATTGTGAGCTTTTTTCTCTTTTTATGGCTCGTGTACTTGTTGTCATATTTATTTTACTTTTCCTTTAAAAACACAAAGCGTTTGTATGATTTATGCTGTACATGATAAACAAAATTATGTTAGTAGCTAGCTACCTGAATAAAATAATAACAGGAAATCAAATTAATGCCGACTGCGAAAAGGCAAAATTAAAAAAAAAGCCACAATAAGAAATATTTACAGCTGGCAAAAAAGCTCGTGGTAAAATATTAGCTCTAACGTAGAAAGCAATAACTCTGTGTTTTGACATATTTATAGAAATGAAAAAATAATTTTGTATGAAACCACGAATATTATTTTAATTTTTATGAACGACCGGTTTCGCTTAGCCTCAGCATCATCAGGGTACAAAATTAAACCAAACAAAAAATACAAAGTGTGCGGTTATATATACGTACACAGGGAGAACAAATTATTAAAGAAAATAACAAACCAATGAGAAAACAACAGAATGACATTTAAAATATCACACAGGAGCAGAGGTAAAGAGACAGATAATATGAATTGAAAGAGACAAAACGTCAACTGAGAAGGTGATTAAGGAATAATGATGAATTTTATAAGTTTACAGGAAATATACCAAATATTTGACTACTGGAAATATTTACCTGATTATTAAGAATATGACCATCAATTTTAATGGCTTTGTTTATTTTTAGTGCTTCTAAATTATGATCATTTCTGTGAAGAATATGAGCACCGGTACTTTTATTGAAGGTAAATTAAATTTCAGTAATATGCGTGGTCTAATACAAAGTTATATTTTGGATAAAAGTAACTTTGTTTTGACACCACTTTATTAGATACATATTCCAACCGGTTTCGGCTCTACCTGATCCTTCTTCAGGGTTGAACAAATATGTATTGTAGAACAATACATATTTGTAGAACATATTATAGAACATATTGTAGAACAACAAGTATGTGGTTTTATATTTATTTCTTTGATATTTAAGTATTTTATTTTCTTTTTTTTTACTTAAAAATGGAGATATGTACATTGTTTGCAACCATTTTAGATATCTTCAACATATGGTATAATATAAACAAAAAATATTCCTTAAAACGTAAACATTAGTATATCAACAAATAATAAAATTACGACCACTTGTTTTCAAAGTTAAAAATAACACTTGACTCTTTACTTAACACCGAGACTAAAATGCAATCTACACTAGACAACGCCATCCTGAGAACCCCATTGCATGAAATATGCATGTTAGGTCGACTTGTCTCTTTCTTGCGACATTTATTTTTAAACATCAAAGCACTTTGTACGTAAAGGTTTCCACTTTGACTTTAAAATAAAAATAGTTGAATTGCAAATCCTCTGTGTAGAGAAAAGGAAAATAGAATTAAGGTTGAATATAGGCGACGTGTGAAACGGATTTACTTTTTTATTCGTTTAATGAGAAGACCTGAATCGCCAGATTTTCTTAAGGTTCTTGGTTTATTTTCCTTCTCCTCCAACATTATCGACATGACGGCCTCCGTGGTCGAATGGTAAGACGCTCGACTACAAATCCAAAGATCGCGGGTTCAAACCCGGTGCGTCAATAACTTTTATTCAATTAATATGTGTCATAGCACATCTAATTCATATAAAATAATATATAGTATATTTGCGGCAAGTTCTAGAGTGATAGATACACTAAGTGGTGAAACCCTGGTGAAAGACCACCATCCAGAATCAAAACGTTGCTTGAAATGGATATAGCTGTGTTTGGTGACCAAATCTGAATAGCCAGGTACTTTGCACCTTTCCTCTTTCCATTCTATTTTCCCTCCCCAGTACCTCCACCCTCACAACATACCCCGATTAGGGATGTCACAGTCCCACTGGCTCCAGACAGAAAAAATAAATTGCTTTAAAATAAAATTATGGCTGATCACCTCATCTATCAACTTCAATCGAATAAAATTTTACCTGGCTATCACACTAATTGAGAAATTTCCAATTTTGATACTGTTAATTCGTGGTGGAACTTTATTTTTGATTTTACCAAATGTTAACTTTATTTCAGTACTTTTTTTAATGAGACGAAACATTTCATTGTTGTTTTATAATGGAAATATCTTGCCGATACAGACCTTGGCATAAAATATTGATTCAGAATATATCGGACTCTGAATATAGGAGGAAAGTGACACATAAGGCCAATACGAGGTTCACAAGAAATGATGGCATGATTATACCAAAATGTAATCTAAAATACGGACAACGAACCCTGGAGTATAACGTGCCCTAAGTGTTTAATATGTTACCAAACAATATAAAAAATATGAATTGTTAACAAGAGTCAGACATATACTGAAAAAATGGCTTCTAAGTAGAAATACCGTATATTAGTAGTTTCTACTATGTGAACTAAAGATATTGATGTATCGTTGTATTATATTATGCTGCACAGTACATGGTATGGTGTTATAATCTATCAGTTTCTTATGATGTGTGAATTTTAATTATATGAATATTTTTAAATAATAAGATAATCGGTATTTTCATTGTATTTCTATTGTATTTTTTCTTTTTATTTCTAATGTATTTAAAATCCTGTTACCAAACTACTTGATTGTAGTTTAACGGGATAGAACGAGAAGAAGAATAAAAGATCTAACCGGTTTCACTTTATGACGGGCGTCTTCAGACTGGTACACTTTTTACTACTTTCAACTGTACTAGTCTGAAGATGCCCATCATAAGGTTTTTTTTTATATGAATATTGCACAAGAGTCTCAACTGCTCCCAACCGTCTCGAGTCTGTGAGACTATGGCATCCCCAAATAGGGTATGCTGTTAGGCTGAAGGTAGTGGGGAGGAAAAGGAGATAAGGAAGAGGAAGGTTGGGAAGTACCTGGCTATTCAGATCTGGTCACCAAACACGGCTAAAGCCATTTCAAGCAACGTTTCGATTCTGAATGGTGGTCTTTCACCAGGGCGATACTTGGAGGATCTACCACTCTGAAAGGTGAAACCGATCAGGTCTTAATAAAAAAAATACTAAGTTAAAGTTAAAATTTTCATATATTCGTAAAAAGCATTAACTTTGTGGCTTGCCATATTTATAAATAGAACACATACACTTTGTTTTTAACCACTTTTTATTTAATATTTTGTCTACCGGTTTCGGAAGTACCCTTCCATCATCAGGACAATATTAAATTAATCTTTAGATAATAACTTCATCTCTTCTGGAAGAAACATATGTGGTCGTAGTCGGGAGCCTTAACCACTCGACCACGGAGAACGTTAAGCACTTATGAGAATCAGTTAGTATTTGGCTGTAATTAGATTTGGAGGCCCTTTATTTTTCTCAAGCGATCGGCTGGAAAATAATTTTCCGGGTAACGTTGTAAGATTGAAAAAATATAGTTTTTCCTCACAATTACGAAGGCTTATTCGAAATCCTGGTTCACCCTTTCCTTCCGATGAAAAGTCTTTCCACATCTCTAAAGATGAGAGCCCCAAGGGAATAGATTTCCCTTCCCCGTGGAGTTAATACTATATATGAAATATAAAAAAAGCATCTTGAAGAAATATAACGCGTGGAAGAAAAATACATTTTTTGTAGTTTTATTATTTTTTGTTAAGATGCCAACGGAGAACTAAATGATATTTATTTTTATAACACCAAATAAGCTTTGAATTCGCTTAAAGTGTGTCAGATACATCTTCTTACACCCTGTTTTATGCTTGTTCCAAATCAAAAAGAAAATCTATTATTATTTTTCGATCCAATCTTTGACCCGCGGTCTTTTATTAGTTTTATTAGTGACTTGCAAAAACTTAAGACTCTTATGCACATATTTTTTGTTTAATTTTAAGACTAGATCCAAAAAACTATTTAATTATTTGTTTATTTATTTAATTATATACGCCCTTATGGGCTTTGACATAACAGTGTTATATATAACATAAAATAATAGTGACATAAAAATAACATAGAGTAAATGATTAGCACCCAAAAACATAAGTAAGTTAAAAAAATATTATAATGCAATAAATTAACAGTAATATTTTTTAAAGAGGTATGCTATTACAGCCTTCTTGTTACTAGTTCAGTGCAGTTGAATATATCTACTATTTCAGCGAAAGAATTACCCACTGTATGCAATCTAGGTACAAGCGAGTGTCTAAATGACTCAGTCGTGATATTATTGTTGCATTTAAAGAGAATTTTGGATCGAGTGGTTCTGTTAGGTACATGGAAGGTAATTAAGCTAAGTAAATCAGGGCTGTCTATAATACCATTAACAATTTTATTAATATAATAATAATAACAATATTTAAATAATTTGTATAGCACCGTCTGTGTGAAAAATCACCTTAAGCGCTGTACAAATCTTAATTCCTAGGCTCCATCTTATAACTAACCATTTATTCAATATTTGTCGTATTGATACTTATTCATGTTATTCACAGAGATGATTTACAAAAACATCCTTACTTGGCAAGTCATTTTAGATAAATACAATTAAAATTGAAATTAACTTTAAAGCATTAATGATTATTTTTTATTTAATATTTAAATAATATTGATAATCTAAAACACGAATATAAAACAGAAAAAATCCAGAAACTAAAAAAAACAATGGTCTTGACCGAGACTCGCACTCGGAACTTCTACTCTACCTTGTACTCTATCGAAAGAAATTCAAATATCCAATAATTTTCAATAGAAGTATGAGATCGTTCGAAAACAGAATGTTACTCCCGGATACAGTACAGGTTCCAAGTTCTAGTCTCGGTCATGAGTGTCATGACCATTGTTCTTTTTAGTTTCTGGCTTTTTTCTGTTTCATATTTACGTTGAAGATTATTGACACTATTGTAATAATTAATATCAAAATAAAATTCATAAAAGTTAATTCTAATTTAGTCATTATGTTATTATTTGAGCGAAATTTCCTCAACAAACACAAGAACCTTGATTCTTTATGGTTTAGAACAGTTTTCGTGTTTATTTTATTTGATACACTGTGCAAAATTTGTGCATATCTCATTGGAAAAATAGCTTATATTAAATAATAAAAAACATTTTGTAAAGGTGCAAAATATTTTTATATTTTTAATAGGTTACTGAAACCGAGTAAGTGCTATAAAGCTACGGAGGTTAACCATCCAAACAGCTTTATTACCATATAACAGAATCACCAGCCCCACTCGGTCCAACTCAAGATAATTGTATTTATCTCCGAGTTAGAAAAAGCGGTTTAAAAGCTGCAGCGACATCTCGATTCGTTTCGCCAAAGTAATTGAATTTTTTTTTTGCTTCGTCAGTTCAAAACGAAATTTACAATTTGATTCCAGCTTGCGAGTGCGTGGAAAACCGCGATTCAATTACAAAAGGAATTTCCAACAATCCCGAATTATCACTAGGTTTACGGCACCCGTTAAATTAACGGATTTTCGATTCGCTTTGCAAATTTTATTAAGTAGACAGTATTTTTTGTTTGTTTTTTTTACGAATTTTCATAATTGAACAGTGTAAATACATTTACTTTATTTTTATTTTCGGAAACTTCTTATTTAATTTTTAATCTAGTCGCTATATTATTATCTTTACGGACATCCGTAAAATTGAAATAACGCCTTTGAATTTGTCCCATTCACAAAATTATTACTTCTAATACAAAATAATCATAGTGTAACAATTTGTGTGAAGCAATGAAGAAAGAATATCATCGGTGTGAAGGATGTTAAATTTCAAACCCAAATTACAAATAAGTGTTCGTTGCGTAACACATTCGGCGCATTATGATTTATGGGGCAATAAAAAGGTCTCTTCGAGAGTGGATTTGACCATACGGCTGCATTAGAGTAATTAATTCATTTATTTTCAGTTATAGAGTTGTCGTCAGTGTGCGGAGACGTGGAATCAAATTTCAATTAAATTATTTATTTATTAAAATATTTGTGTTTATTCGTCAATTTGACGGATGCCCGTAGAAATAGATATATAAAAATGCCCGTAAACCTAGTTTTACAATTTATTTTGAGGTTACCATTATTTCTTACGTTATTCAACCACCAAACTAGGCAGATGTATAAAATATTCTCAAAGGTCCCGCTATTATAGATGACCCAAACGCAAAGTAAGAAGTGAGTGTATTGGTGCATATAATACACTTCCGACAATAATGACCTTGCCATCGAGAAATATTTTGTCTCTTGCTTACGTCTGCTATTTGTTGTAAGCAAGAAAAGGACAAGTGTGTATTTGTTTTGAATTTGAATACATTCGAAAAGTTTTTCGGAGCATTCATTTTATGTTATTCCTCTACGTGAGAGAGTTTGGTTTTTACCCATGGCTGTTTCCAACAGCATTTATCTAGGGAATGCTGGGTATCTGCAGCCTCAGTTCGAGGAGGGATATAGCATTACTGCTTTAAGCTCATAAACTGTTGAACGGTTTAGTATTAACACCTGACATCCTGACGGAAATTGGATTCTAGGCCCCTGATAATTTCACGCGAGGCCGCCAACACAGACTTCTGTTTCTTCCCAGGTGCAGAACTAACTTACCAACTAACCAGGTGATGGATCTGTTAAAACTTACTAGGTTAATTAACTGGCTCTCAAGAAATGTGGATATTTTTTGTTTGACTTTAATGACATTATGAGTTTAAGCACTAACTAGCTTTTAAGTTCTGATTATATTGTGTACCTTTTTAAACTTTTTTTTGTTTTTGGACTTCTTTTTACCTATTTTTATCTTTATATTTATATAATTTGACGGCCTGTATAGTCGAGTGGTAAGACGCTCAACTACGAATCCAGAGGTCGCGGGTTCGAACCCGGCGTGCGTAAATAAATTTTATTTAATTAATATGTGTCATAAAACATTTAATTGATACAAAATAAAATATAGTTTATTTGCGGCACGTTCCAGAGTGGTAGATACTCTAAGTATCGCCCTGGTGAAAGACCACCATTTAGAATTGAAATGATGCTTGAAATGGCTTTAGTCGTGTTTGGTGACCTGAATAGCCATGTACTTCACAACCTTCCTGTTCCCCATCTCCTTCCTCTCCCTACCACCTTCAGCCTCACTACACCCCCCTATTGGGGATGCCATAGTCTCACTGGCTCTAGACGGTTGGGAGCAGTTGAGACTCTTGTGCGGTATTCATATAAAAATAAAAAATAAAATTATATCCACTAAAAATTAGAATAATTTATTTTTGAATTTCTCAATGTTACGTAGGCATATAACATCACATCCGAAATTTTTTTTTTAAATAACATTCTTCATAAATAGCACGTATTATAGCTGAAATTTATTAATTATTTGTATTTTTGAGTACGTTAGTTTGTATTCTTAGTGTGTTTTGGGACAATTGAGATTATTAGTTTTTTTTTTTTAAGTTGGTGAAATCATAAATCATCCATTTTTTTGGAAAATCACTCTAATCGTCCATGTTCATTCCTCAGTAGGAGACCAACAGTGATGTGTTAAAAAAAATATATATATTTTATAGTCAAACGAAAGAGAAAGATATCTCTAAATAAAACTTTTTCGTTCATTGACTGACCTAACCTAACATACAGTAGGTGGCAAAATAAAGTACTGTATACCAATCTGTAAACAGTTCGATCAAATTTTAGTGAGTTAATTTGAATTACTGCTTAGCTTTTGCTGCTGAAACAAAACTGAATAATGGTGCACCGACAAAAAAGCTTGCGACAAATTATCGGGGTTTTCAAAAAAGCCTTAGCGTCAAAGATTTCTTTTGTAATAAAATATTTTGAAAAAATGGATGGCGCGCTCCGGTAGAAGTCATTCAGTAGATTTTGCTAAAAACTAGTTTTGTAATACGGCATTTTGATATTATAAAAATGTACCTAGTTGTGACTTCACTTTGTAATTGTTTTGGACAGTATAAAATTGTTTAAATGCTTGAAATACAAACTGTAGATACAGCTTAAAAGCTTACTTTAGTATACTTGCTAGTAATAGCGAATATGACAACTTACGAAAATATCACAAAAACATAGGATTATTATTTTGTAACAGTGGAAAACAAAAGTTAAGAAATAATTTTTGCGTAATGATTCTTACCTGAAAAAAAAATCAATGGTAATCCTATGAAAAAATAACATACCTTGTGGTTTTAATGCAATAACTAATAAAATATCCTGCGCTTTGGTTTTCACAGTCCATTTTAGCTAAAGCTATTTTGTTCCCAATCATAAATTCATTTTCCACAAATATTGACCATTGTGACGTAGTTATGCAGAAAACGTCCAACCCACAATTTGCCTAAATCGAGTTATACGTGTTTTTCTATGGACAAATGCGAGATTTATATCTCCTGAAAACATCCAAGCTCCAAAATGCAATAGATTTTTGGTAATTATTTTTTTTACTTATTGCAGATATTTGACTTAGATTGTAGTTAATATTATTAAATGTAGGATAACATAAGAAATGTATATATATTTTTAATAACACATTGATAGATTATAAGTTACCTATTTATATTAATTCTCATAATGAAAAAAAAACTGAGTTTCACTATACAAATGCCGATTGCGCATATTAATGCTTTTTTATCGTCATATTTTCAACCGCCTTTTTCTCAGTTTTACTTTTTTGGGGATGGATGCTTTCAGCATAACTACATCCATTTTGTACTTCCCGAAGATGGAAGATGGGTTCTTCCGAAACCGGTCGACAAAATATTGAAAATAAAAGTGGTTTTAAACAACGTTTATCTGTTTTATTTATAATTTTTTTAAATTTATTTATTTTATTATTTTTTTTCGTGAAGCAATCACATGGTGGTTGAACATTATGTTAAATAAAAAAATATTATAAAACCACAGAAAGATGATGAAGAAAAACCGGTTGGCCTTCATCAAACAACGTTTGTCTTTTATTTATTTATTATAAATTTATACTTGTATTGCCGCTTGTCGTGAGACCAGCTTTACGTCTGATCTCTAGACGCTTAATCATCCTTTCGAGTAGTTCTATGTGATGCATGAACTTCGGGTATGTTCCGTGTGAATGCTAGTAAAAATCTGTAACATGGAATACACCAAACAGGGCCCTCATTGCATTTATGCTACTTAATTCTTTGCACGTTCTGACTAAAAAACCAACAGTTCTTGAACAGAAAACCAATGTAATTGGCCTGTCAAAAATGTAGGACTCGAAGGGCCTTATGTGAATTTGCGATAACCTATTTCCTTCAAATTTGGGATCATATTTTTAGGGATTTTCTATTCAGTTGTTCAATGCCGGTATTCTTGAACTGCCAGTATACTTACACTTCGATTGTACTGTTAGCGCAGTCGAGTGCACCAACTGCACGTCCTAGAGATGCATTATTCACGAATCGACACAGAGATATAAGAATTTCATTGAAAATAAATACAGAAAGAACGGCGAATGATACAAAATGTTGACAATTATATTTTCATGTCGTAAATTGAAATGTACATTTTTCTATCTGAATTTTTTTATGTCACGGACTGAGAAATCTTTCTGACTTTATTTTTTTCATTATACGAGGCCCGTTCAAAATAAAAGGTGAATTTTGAAATTTTGCAGGCTGTGTACATTCGATTATCGTTTTTTTTTTGTTTTTGTTATGTTGGTACACATATGTTGGCATTTTGGATTAGTGGTTTGTTTTTGACAACTGGAAATGTTAGTCACGTTTTTGTGTGTTCTTCGATTTTTACTTTTGAAAAATGGATCAAAGAATAAAATCCATGATTTGTTTTTCCACAACTCCAGGACGCTCATCGTCATTAACATCTTCTCGGCCTTCTGTAAAGCGCTTGTACCACTTATAAACACTTTTTTGAGACAAAGTAGACTCGCCGAATGCCACAGTCAACATTTTAAGTGCGTTGGAGTACTTTTTTCCATTTTTTAACGCAAAATTTATTACTCCATTTTCCAGAAATCGATAATCAAGCAACGTACGAAAATTCAAAATTGTGGGTTTTTTGTGTTTTTTAATGGAATTCTGCACAAGAATCTCAATTGTTCCCTACCGTCTTGAACCATTGAGACTATGGCATCATCTGTTGGGGTGTGTTGTGAGGCTAAAGGTAGTGGTAGCAGAAACCAAACAAGTCTACAGCAGTTTCAAGCGACATTTCGATTCAGAATAGTGGTTTTTCACCATCGCGATACTCAGAGTATCTAACACTCTGGATTACAAAAAGGAACAAGACGGTATTTTACAGAATGCAAAAGCGTCTATCGCTGTACCTCACCAAAAAGAGATTAACTATTGCGATTTCAAGGCATTTCAATTTGTACGTCTTTGTAAAAATATTATTCCTTTTCGTTTAATAGTTTTGTCATTCCTGGAATGTTTTTTTTTTATCCTTGGTAATAATAATATTATAACTAACTAACTAACATAGTAGAGGCAGAGAGGACGGACGGCCATAAAACTCTATCTTAGCACACACTCCTTGCTTTGTTCACATTCATACATCGTCTCATCCATACTCTTCTGTTATTCTGACTCTTCACTTGGCCCGATTCGGATATTTGATTCACTTGATCGTGCCATGTCTTCCTCGGGCGTCCCCGACTTCTATATTGTAGGCAAAATGGCTGAAGCACCATTTTGGGAAGTTTACATCAGAGCACTTAATTTTTTGTTGCTTAACAAAAAATTAAAAGATTAAATTAATTCTTCAGTACCTGGTAGGATTTCGAAAAGAAATGTCAACTTAGGTAACTCAATGCTTTCACTGAATTACCTATAGCGACAAAAAGTTAAGTCCCAAACAAAAGTACTGAAATAGTAAATAAACATTTTATATATTTGAAGGGCCAAAAAAGTCTTCAAAATTAAACGAGAGTCAAAAAATTCGATGCAAAAAAAAAACTGATACAAACTGCATATTGAACTGTAATAAAAAACTGGATAAAAGCAAAAGATACCAGCCTCTTCATACTATAAGTGCTAAATTCTAAAAAATTAACTAACTTATCTGTTGTGATTTTGAATTTGAAAAAAAAGAAAAAAAAAAAAAAAAATAATAATAACAATAATATATATATATATTTTTTTTTTTAATTATTATTATTATTTTTTTTTTTACTAATTTGAAATGTACCTTATACTGTAAAATGTAACTATAGAGAGCTAAAACTATGATTTGAATTAGTATACCCACGCACTGGCTTTTGCCTATGTGGGATTTTTTTTGTTATGTCTACATTATTTTATTATTTCTGTAATTTTTAAATGTATGTAACAAAATAAATCAAATAAATCAAAAAAAAAAAAAAAAAACTCATATTTGACCTAAGTGTCGCTCAAGCGTTTTTGCCTTTCTAATGACGATATTATTATTTTAAAAATGCTTTACTGCTCATTAGTTCGCCCTCATCTAGAATATGCTAGTGTAAGTTGGTCCCCTTTCTATACCGTTCATATTCATCATATTGAATCCGTACAACATCGCTTCTTACGCGGTATTGCATGGAGATTAGGGCGAGAAAGAGGCGATTATTCATATGATGAGATTGAACAATTACTGAAAATGTCTTCAGTAGAAAAGCGCAGGAAAGACTTTAATTTAATTTTCATTTACAAAATTATTAATTATTTTATTGACTCACCTTCTCTGTTGTTATTCCTTGCCGTAGACTCAGAAACAAAGAATTGCTGTTCCTCAATCATCACAATACTAATTATGGGTATAATTCTTCAATGTTCAGAATGTCAAAACTTGTTAACTCAAGCCATGGTCTTGAAATTTTTGGTAGCAGTCTAAATGTTTTTTGTCGTTCTTTACGACTCTACCAAATCTTTGACTAAACCACGGCTTGAATTTTCTCTCATATGTTTATTTTGTCCTATTTTTGTCATCGCTTCATTTATTATTATGTTTTGTTATGTTCTTGTCTGTTGCTCTTTTTTCCATTTCGTGTTTAATGTCTTTTTTGTAATTGGACTTTAGTCCGTTAATTTATAAATATATAAATAAAATACGTTTTAAAAATAACACCTTCGATGATATTTTAATGGTGTTAACAACGTGATGCAAACAGTATGGAATTGGCTTTTGATTATGTTGTTCACCTGATTGGTTTGGTGCATCCCATGGATTCCAAATTGATCTCACGCTGTCTCACTGATGAAATACATCTGAGCAGTACAAAGTAAACGCAATTTCATTTTATGCACTTATATTATTTTATAACCTATGGTGGCAAATGTGGCTTCTTGGCGATTTCGAATCATTTCATCTTCAAGGCATTTGATAATAATAATAACTAGGTTAGTCTTGATACACACGTCAAAAGGGACATAGCTAGTAAATGGTGAAGTAGCGTAGTCGGAATAAAATTTCAAACTTTTTTACGTGTGAGCATAAAAATACCAGTATTGTTTCTGCATACATTAGTGCCGAATCATGTGCAGAAGATGGCTTAGCGTATTAATACTATCAGATAAAGCTTTTATTCTAGAAGGTATGCAGGCGTAGTGCAATTAAATATATTCCATAATGGATAATAATACACAAAACAAAGTTGTGATACATAAATATATACACAATAATAAAGCAGAAAAAAAAACATAAATTCATGGGAAAAAATAAAAATAGCAAATTTAAAAATTGAAAATAGTGGATATTAGGTCCAATGTCTACAGAAGGCTATTAATAAGATGTCCATCCTGGCAGAATTAAGATTGATGGGGCCAATATCTTACTCCAATGAGCTTCTATGCTAGAATTAAAGATCTGACGGGATTCCATGATGAGGTAATTTCCAGAGTTGTTGATCCTTTTCCTCATTCCTGCCACCCTGGTTCTCATAAGGAATACAAATTCGGGACATCGCCCCTCGATGAACATACCGGAAGCACTGCAGGGCCTGGGAAGACTGAACATCATGCGGTAGGCGTTGTTGTACTGGACCCGAAGCATTTCCATGCTACTCTTCTTGAAATTGGTTCAGAGCTCGCACGTGTATAGGGTAGTACAAAACGCCAGGAAGAGTGTCCTTTCCACTGGTGTACTGCAGAGCCGAAATCTTCTACTGGGAATGTTTGATTTCACACTGATTGCTCGCCTTTGCCTGTCGATGTCGTCGTCATCTATTAGCTTGCTGGTGATGATGCACCCTAGATGTTTGGTTTTTTCTACCACCCTTAGAACCTCACTGTTCAAGATAGATATATATTTGAAATACCTATGTGACACTTTTATCTCTACCCTCAACGTGCATCAGAGTACTGTGGCAAATCGTTTTATCATTTTTGAAAGGTACTTCCTTGGGGATGCGGGGTGAAGGGTCATTTTGAAAAGTTAATCTGGACGGTGTGAAAGGGAAAAAAACACGCAGGAAAATCATTCCGTAGCCGAGCTATTGAATATAAATACGAATTAACATTACGTTTTTTTAAATCCCGGCGTGCGCAGATATATTATATTGAATTGTTATGTATTATTTCACGTTTAATAAATAAAAAACATACATCCTATGGGCGGGACGTTCTAAAAATGTAATTACACTATGTATTGCCCCAGCGAAACGTTGCTTGAAATGATTTTTGCCGTATTTGGTGACCAAATCTAAATAGCCAGGTTTTATCCAAACTTCCCCATCCCCCATCTTCTTTCCCTTAGTACTGCCTTTAGTCATACAACGAACCTCAATCAGGGATGTTTTTTTTTAATTTTTATATGGATACCGCACAAGAGTCTCAACTGCTCCCAACCGTCTAGAGCCAGTGAGACTGTCACCCCTAAATAGGGTATGTTGTGAGGCTTAAGGTAGTGGGGAGGGAAGGAGATTGGGAAGAGGAAGGCTGGGAAGTACCTGGATATTCAGATCTGGTCACCAAACACGGCTAAAGCCATTTCAAGCAACGTTTCGATTCTGAATGGTGGTCTTTCACCGGGGCGATACTTAGAGTATCTGCTACTCTGGAACGTGCCGCAAATATACTTTGTATTATTTTAATATGAATTGAATCTGTTATGACACATAGTAATTAAATAAAAGTTATTGGCGCACGCCGGGTTTGAACTCCGCAACCTTTGGATTCGTGGTCGAGCGTCTTACCACTCGACCATGGAGATCGTCATAGTCTATAACTGGCTCTGGGCAGTTTATTTATTTTATTCTAAAAGATAGTTGTGCACCAATACATTGCAGACTCAATAATAACTAAATAAGCCATTATTTTCTGTGATTCTAACTTAATTTATATTTTTAAATTTTCAAAATGGAGCGTTGTTATCAATATTGTTGACGTTTCGAAACGACCTCACGTCCCGTCACCAGGGGTACAGGACACCCAGAGGGAGCCTACTGATTAATGGGTCCCGCACACCCTAGAGTATTGGGTCTTGGAGACGATTAGTTACCTTCTTCACGGATGCTGCAAAGGAGCCAAATAATAAATGTGACAAGTTATCCACGGAAAAAATATCTTTACTACATTACGCAACGTACCTACTTATTTTTTGTAGTGGATACCGCACAGAAATCCTAACTGCTCCCAACCGTCTAGAGTCAGTGAGACTATGGCATCCTCAATTGGGGTATGTTGTGAGGCTGAAGGAAGCAGGGAGGGGAAGTATATGGGGAAGAGGAACGTTAGGAAGTACGTGGCTATTCAAATCTGGTCATCAAACACGGTTAAAGCCATTTCAAGCAACGTTTCAATTCTGAATTGAATTCCGAGTGTCGACCACACTGGATCGTGCCGCAAACATACTTACTATAAATTACATTATATAGAATAAAATGTGATATGACGAATATTAATTAAATAAAAGTTATTTGCGCACGCCGGGTTTGAACCCGCAGATCTGGATTCGTAGTCGAGCGTCTTACCGTTAGACCACGGGGGCCGTCAAAGGCCATCCCTAAATGGGGTATGTTGTCAGGCTGAAAGGTAGTGGTGAGGGGATGAAGATTGGTAATACGGTGGTTCTAAAGTACTTAGCTATTTAAAATTATATAAAAAAATACGAACTGAATGGTGGTCTTTGGGCAGGGCGATACTTAAAGGGGTATTTAAAACTCTGGAACGTGTCACAAATATATCGTGAATTATTTTATGTTAGTCAAATGTGTTATGACACATCATAATTAAAAAATGTATTTGCGCACGCCGGGTTTGAACCTGCGACCTCTGGATTCGTAGTCGATCGTATTACCATTCCACCACGGAGGCTGTTGTCAGTATGCAAAAAGCTATTAGTTACTTCACGGCGTTGTTCGAGTTCCAACATATTTTCGCAAAGGTTTTTTTTATGTTGAAAACTCAATTACCATGCGTTTATCACTTTTTGTATTTTCAATTACTATTCAATAAAAAATATGTAATATATTTTTAAAACCGGAATTGGTTTGTTCTTACCACTGAACAAATAATCTCTAGGATTTTGTTCTATACCGATATGAAATCTAACTGATGTTTCTGATTTGAATTTCGGCTCCTAGGTCCAATGCCAACGAAAATGATTATTTTCCTAATATGATAATAATATAAATATATAATATTTGACTAGTTTCATCAAAAGTAGGAAAAAAGTGATCTTACTTCGGGCACACGGACACGCTCACAACACACTTCTAATGGTTTATATATATTGGTAATAGAGTTTCCCTCTAAAATTAAAACCAAAAAAATAATGCAATTTACATATATAAGGATTTTTCAAAACCTAGAATCGCGTAATGGAAATGACCTTTTAATAATATTAAAATAATGTAATCAAACAAATACAATGAAATATTAATGATGACTACTTCACTCCAAACTAATTATTACTGTTCGTATGAGTAAATTATTTAAACCTGTATCACCATAATTATGATGCGAAAGCCCATTTGGAGGTATACACTTAAATAAATAAATAACTAAAGAAATGAAAAAAATACTTTGTATGAGACCACGGAAATTAATTTTTTTTTTATGATCGACTGGTTTCGCTTAGCCTAAGCATAATCAGGGTACAAAATTAAACTAAACAAAAAATCCAAATTGTCGGTTATAATTATATACGTACAGAAGGAAAACAAAATATAAAATAAAATAACAGAGCAATGAGAAAAAATAGGATAACATCAAAATTATAAGAATGCAACAGAGAGAAGGAGACAGATAATATTAATTGAAAAAGTCAAAACGTCAACTGAGAAGGTGATTAAAGAATAATGATTTTTATTCTGTAATTCTTTTAAATTTACGGTCTTATGCAAAATTATAAGCTAGACACAAATGCGGTATCAGTAACGTTCGGTAAGGACATCACTGTCGGAAGTTTATGTTCACCAATACACACACTCTTAAGTTTTGTGTTGTTCATGTAAACTGATAACGTGACCTGTATCAATTTCAAGCTGTATTAAAAGTGGATAAATTAATATAAACACATTCGTGTTAAAAAAATTACATCAAACCGAGTGGTAATAATACCAAATTAAAATACATCAAAAGCATGAATGCTTTAATTTAATTAACCACACCGAATTTTCATTTCAGCTAATAAAATACTTAAGTGATATTAGACAAATTACTTTTTGAGCCTTTCAAATTAATCACTACGCGTCAGGCTTAAACAACTGACCTACGTTAATACTTTAGTGGAATACTTTCAAAGGGATAGCATTTTTTTATTATAAGGTGATTCGGCCAAGTGGGTAATTCTGTCAAACGATTATTTTCGCTTCTTTAATTTTTTTTCATTTTATGATGTGTGAAAGAGACAAGGGGAATTGGAGACAGGCACATGCGTACAGAAAAAAAATACGTTGGTATTGACTTACTAAATTATGATGTATATTAGTTTTTACCCGTGAAAAATCGTGGGTAACTTGACTAGCCAAGAAAAATATGAGTTGCTTTAATCCACCTGTTGGATCCGAAGCTGCGATAAAATACCGAGTGTGTTTTCAGCTTCGGATGAATTTGTAAAATAGTGGACTGTAAAACGATAAACTATACTACTTGATGGAAGTGTCTAATTATGGATGTGGACAGATTATGGAGTGCAGGAAGTAGGAAACCAATTCACTCACCGATGAAGGAATATGTTGTGAGGCTGAAAGTAGTAGAGAGGGAAATGAGATGGGAAAGAGGATGCTTAGGAAGTACCTGGCTATTTAGATCTGGTCACTAAACACGGCTAAAGCCATTTCAAGCAACGTTTTGATTCTCAATTGTGGTCTTTCACCAGGACGATACTTGGAGTATCTACCACTCTGGAACGTGCCGGAAATAAACTTTAAATCATTATATACGAAGTAAATGGGTTATGATACATATTAATTGAATAAAAGTTATTGACGCACGCCGAATTTGAACCCGCGACCTTTAGATGCGTAGCCGTGCGTCCTACCACTCGACCATGGAGGCTGTCACAATAATAGTGAAAACTATAATGATAATGCTTAACGAAATATCTGTTAATAACCCACATTCAGTCTAATCCATATAATTCGTGATGACACATATTAATTGAATACAAGCAATTGGCGCACGCCGAGTTTGAACCCGCAACCTTTGGATCCGTTGTCAAGCGTCTTACCACTCGGCCGTGGAGGCTGTCACAATCATAGTGATAACCAGAATGATAGTGCTTTACAAAATATCTGTTAATAACTTAACTCAGTCTTATCCATATAATTCGTGTTTCGCGATACAGAAGCTTGAAATAACCGACTCCGACAGACCGACACCGCTGTTTTGAATCCTTAATTTTTTAATCACAGATTTGCCCTGCCCCGCTGTTAATTAAAACCCAGAAGGCTGCGCCGGCAATTGTTTGATAATTACAAGAAACGGAAACTGCCTCGCATCCCAATTTACCAACCCCCAAAAGCCTGAAGAATTCACCCTTTTTCGGTCGGAGGCTGCCCTACGCGGGGATGAGCACGAACAGAGTCTTTGTCTATCCGGTCGTGACTCTGAAAAAACCGCATCATGAATTTTAATATATTATAGGCCTGCACTGAATAATAAGGTTTTTATTTGATATCGGAGAAAATGCAGTTACAAAGACAATTTACATTTCTTTTTATTATTCTCTTTATTTTTTTTTTAAATAAAGACACAAAAAAAAATAATAATAAAAAGTATATTTGCGGCACGTTCCAGAGTGGTAGATACTCTAAGTATCGCCCTGGTGAAAGACCACCATTCAGAATCGAAACGTTGCTTGGAATGGCTTTAGCCGTGTTTGGTGACCAGATCTGAATAGCCAGGTACTTCCCAACCTTCCCCTTCCCAATCTCGTTCCCCTCCCCACTACCTTCAGCCTCACAACATATCCTATTTGGGAATGCCATAGTCTCACTGGCTCTAGACGGTTGGGAGCAGTTGAGACTCTTGTGCGGTATTCACGTAAAAAAAAAAAAAAAAAGAAAACAACAGTAACATCTCCGGGTTACGAGTAATCTGAGAATATTTGAAAAACTCCTACTGCCATCACGATAAGTGGAAGATTTTTCTTGTGCAATTATGGAAGACTTAGCTAACAGAGGAATTGAACCCACGACGCCCGGGTGGGAATCCGACGCGTTTGTCTACTTAGCTACCGACCGGTCTTAATGCATATTTAATTTGAGCTTTGTTGTAATTTTTTCTATTCAGCTTTCCATTGACACACTTGGCGTAATTTTAAGTAACCAGCTGAGGCATGGGGCTACAGAGTGGTAGTGTATCGCCCCGGTGAAAGACCACCATTCAGAATTGAAACGTTGCTTGAAATAGCTTTAGGCGTGTTTGGTGACCAGATCTGAATGGCCAGGTACTTTCTAACTATCCTCTTCAATCAACCATTCTCTTAATCTTCACAACATACCCCAATTGGGAATGCTATAGTCTCACTGGTTCCAGCAGTTGAGACTCTTGTGTAGTATTCTCTATGAAGAGCGTTACTCTCGGATAGAGAAGAGGTTCCGAGTTCGAGTCTCGGTCATGAGCATTGTTCTTTTTTGTGTTTTAGATTATTAATATTATTTAAATATTTTTTTTGTTTGCTTTGTGAAATATTGAATACATAATTTTCGGAGTGGACTGCAGGGGGTTGATCCATCCGGAAGGTGTTTGTAGAATTTTTAATTTTTTTTTGGACTCATCTGTCACTTTAGAAAGGGTTATCAATAAACGCGTTATCATTGGGTTACCATCATTGAAATTATAAGCTATTTTAGTAACTTAACTTTTTATTACCTATTCTATTTATTACCAACTGCCTAGAACCAGTGGAACTAAGGCATCCTCAAGTAAAATCACGGGTCATTGACTCTTTACGACGAGTATAGAGGGTGTCTAATGATACAATTAGTTAAATAGAAGGTACCTACAAAACCTTTTTACTGTGTGGAATTAAAAAATATATTTATGTTATTCAAATTATTTCATTTTTCAAATTGTCAGTTTAGGATAATATTCATCTTTAGGATAATAGTCCCCCAGCGTAGAATTAATTTAGTACAAATATTTCTAATCCGATTATCGTTTGTGTTTTTTATAAATAATTTAACCTTTAATGATTCTTATTTTCATTTTTGTTTCAGAATAATTGGAAGAAAAAATACCAGAAATCTTTGTAAGTATCAAATATATTTACTTTCTTAATTTTATTTTATTTCATTTTTATTGATTAGATAAACGCTCGTTTGGCTTTTCCAGGAAGAGTACATTATATAGCAAGTGTAACAATAAAGTAACATAGCAAGAATTGTATATTAGGATAATAATTATAAAATTAATAAGAAGGAGACAACAAATTCAATTATGTTTGACGTAACGCATGTTCAATTTACCTAATTATTCTGATCTGAATTTCATAATGGAATATAGAAAAATATCAACAGAACTAAAATCGTTTCCAAGCCTATGTAACCCTTGGACAGGGGGTTCATTGCATAGTTAGTTCTTAAATAATCAACATGAAACACTACAGAAAGTCTTTAAAAAAATGGTTTAACTTATTAACATAATATTTGACAACTTTATAACTATGACACTGATTATATTAAGCTAATTTGATAATGTTTGTTGGCAAAACATACTGAATTTCTTTTTAAATATTGAAACAAAAATCCCTTCTACATAATAAAATAGCGATTTTCTTAATAGATTCTCAACAATTCCCATTGGCATGGTATTAGTTAAATGTTCAACTTTAACACGCAAAATACTTGATAACTTTCCCGCAAATGGCCTAGATGCTTAGTTAGTTCTTACAGAAGAAATTTTATTCAGAAATTCTTCGATAACTCTCGCAAAGTGAATTTTCAAGGATTCTTCATCCAAAGATCTGTAAAAAACAATAAAGTATTTCTAGACCGTTGTTCGATTCTCTTGATTACACCACGTCTTTCTGGGACGTACTCGACTTCATTACCCATTCACTTGCTCATCAAATATTCACCTGCTTTATTGTTTATAGATTCACTCGTGTGTTGAAACTATCGACGTATCCCGGTTCGTAGCTGAGTGGACAAACGCGTCGCATTCCCACCCGGGAGTCGTAGGTTCAATTCCTTTGCTAGCTTAGTCCTCTATTATTGCACAAGAAACATATTTTGCTTATTATGATGGCAGAAGGAGGTTTTCATATAATTCTTAAGTTATTCGTACCCGAGAATGTTTGTTTTTCTTTAAAAAAAAAGAATCCCTTTAACATAAGTCTGGAACTATATATGTATCTCTTTCTTTGTAATTCGATCGCATACTATGATTTTAACGACCATAGGCTTAAATATATCTTTTCTACTGCATTCAGCTTTCTTACGCCCTACTTCTGCCCGTTCCATGTATCTCAGGCGAGGAGTAACGATATAAGAAGATATAGCAAATATTTTTACCCAACCTATACAAATTTGCGATAAATCACTTTCTCGGTGTTTTTACGTCGTATTTCATTAGAAAGAGAGACCAGAAAAGTAGTCACATGATATCGCAGCACTTCTTAGTATGTTAGGATGTCCGCGCTAACTTTACATCATCGAGTCGCATTACTTGCGTCAACGGACTTTAAAGTTATTTCCTATAATTGTGTTGATCAAAAAACTCGCAGTGGTTATACAAATAAATCAAACAGGATGGTGATATGTGCTATGCGTGAATGTTTAAATACGACCAAACAAAGATTGTAAAACATCACTTTTAAGAGGTATTTCAAGGGTTTTAAATATTTTTGACCGAACTTTAGAATTTTTACTTTTTAATGATATAAAGACATAAAATCAACAAAAGCCTTTCTTCATTAAGCAAACCTTCTGTTATTAGTATCTGTGTAATAGTTTGACTTTGTAAATCATTTTAATTACGTATTGATATTGTTTTGTTTAATGTGTTCAAATTTGTTTATTAAAAATGTTAGAACTCCATGTGGGCGGTAACTAATAGGATATCCAATAGCGTTGGGAAAAACTTTAATGTTTTGTGAATGCTTCACGAATTGTTGAACCATTCGAAGTGAACACTTCAATTATTGAAAATGTCTTCATTAGAAAAGCGCAGGAAAGACTTCGATTTAATTTTCATTTACAAAATCATCAATTGTTTTATTGACTCACCTTCTCTGTTGCAACCTATCCAGTTCAACATTCCTTGCCGTAGACTCAGAAACAATGAATTGCTGTTCCTCAATCACCACAATACTAATTATGGGTATAATTCTCCAATGTCAAGACTTGTTAACTCAAGCCATGGTCTTGAAATTTTTGGTAGCAGTCTAAATGATTTTCGTCATTCTTTAAGACTACCAAAACTGTGACATGGCTTGAATGTTCTCTCTTATGTTTATTTTGCCTTATTTTTTGTCATCGCTTCATTTATTTTAATGAATATGCTATTCCTTCTCTGTAACTCTTTTTTCTATTTCGTGTTTAATATGTATTTTTGTATTTGGACTTTAGTCCGTTAATTTATAAATAAATAAATAAGTCGAACTCCCAAAAAAGAAATTTAAATTTATCCGGTTATTTGTTCAATTCTTTTTGGAATCGGTTCCTCGCCGAAAAAGCACGCACTAGTCGGTAGAGATTTAAAATCGAAAAGAACTGGAACCGGTTCCTCGCCAAAATAAAGATCACGTTCCTTTAGTTCTTCCTTTTACTAAGTACTTTGAAGTCGGACTTCAATTGAAGTACTTCTTTATAGGCTATTATAAGTTATATTATATAAGCTTCTTTATAAGTTCACCTTCGCAACTGTACTGCTGCAAATTGAAGTAGTTCTTTGTCATCTAACTTTCGTTGAACTATTTGTTCAATGAACAATGAATGAAGTAGGAACTGTTACCAAAAGAATTAGTTCTTTCAAAGCGGTCACAACACTACTATCCAACATCTTTTTAAACATCTTTGTCTCTTTCTACCGTGAGTTAACTTTTATTAGTTTTTGGTAAAATTAATGCGTTGATGGAAACACAATATTTATTCAAAGTAGAAAAACAGTACAAGTGAGATTAATTACAATTTTCAAATGGAGGATCTACAACAAACTAGACACGTAGTCTCTTTAACTGAAGGTTGTAGATAAACGTCTTGTGGGATGTTGCGGTCCCTTTTATAAGTGATATCGTTGCTGAAGTGGTGTGCAGTCCACCTCCGGGTCCATTGTAGATGATAGTGTATTTGGTGTCGTTGACACGGCTAGATAAGATGCAGAGCCGGATTCATGTTATCTTTGGGTCGGGGGCAGTCTATGGTAGGTAACACGCGTCAGTGTAAAGTCAACAATCCTGATTACACTGTTTTGCAAAGGTATCTCTCCATGTCCTCCAAGCTCTCAGGGCTTGTACCAGAACTCTCCTGTGGACTGCCTCGGTTTCCTACACGTAATTTCATTACTTTTAATGGGTGTATGCAAATCCTCGAGTCAGTCTGCCCAGACTATTATTATGGTGCAAAGCGCTGATGATGTCCACAGTTGCAGAATACGTGAAGCAAGAGTTTCTGGTTGTCCGCCCTGAACTGCGTTCACACACCGCCAAAACGTCCAAATCGTTACATTAACTAACATTAAATCCGTTTATCTTGAAGTAACAATATATGGAGGGATAGCTAATTATTTTTACCCAACCTACACAAACTTGCGAAAAAACACTTTCTCCGGGTTTTTACATCGTACACCATAAGAGAGAAAGAGACAACAAATTTAATTCCCCGCTTTTACGTAGTGACGCAATGATCTTAAGCTACTGGGCAACCGCGGGACTCCGCCCACATTTTTTATTATGGCACTAAACTTGACACAACTAAACGGTTTATTTGCTTATATGCTATATTTTTATTGATAAAAATACTGTGAAAAAGTGGCTATACGAATAAACAAAAACATTATGTCGACATGTGCTGTGAATGGATATACAAACACCGTAGCCCCAGTCTTAGCCACGCCCTTTTCCAACCGAGTCAGTTAATTCAAGGTAAAAGCTAGTAAAAACTGACTTCAGATGGATCTACAGCTATACCTCTTGTATATTATTGCTCTAAGCCGATTATAATATCAAATTTCGGTAGAAGGATTGTAAAATACCACAAATACACATCATTTCAAAAAATTCACAGCGTTTCAGAAAGGGCCTTAAAATATTCCTTCCACGGAACCAGAGCGAAAAGATTCCAAAAGTTTTAAAATACCCACACAGTATTGTTCCTAATTTGATAAATTAAAAATGCAAATTCATTTTCTAAAGTTTCTCGCTTGTAAACTGGATTTTCGATCTGCAGATTGGAGTTAGCCAACACGATGCGAACTTTTGCAAAGTGTGTTAATAAGAAAATTTTAGCAACTTACTTAAATTTGATGTTTTTTAATGGTCTGTGAATGTACCGGTTCGTACAACTTTCAAGTAAATAACAAAACAACACAAATTTAAAAAAAAGTTCTTAGAAAATTTGATTGCACGAAACATTCAAAACTTTCAATTCTGGCGTCATAAAATATGCGAAGCTTTTAACTACCTTAATTTCGTAGCGTTATTTCCATCGTGGGATAAAGAGGTTTAATTTTTTTTTTTTTTTTTTTTTATTTATTGAATTAATTGTACAAAATAATCATTTTTTTACTTATAACATAAATTGAATACATGTACAATATCTAGTTTCTAGTTAATGATAATTACCTCCCTAATTGAGAAAATTATCGTGCTTAGGGAGGGAGAAACAAGAACAACAGAGCAATATATATCCATTCAACTGTCACAAAAATACGCCATTATTTTTTATTATTTTTTTTTTCATATCTTTCAATTATCACCAATAAATAATTTATTTCGAAGTACGTACGTCCGTATGAGTGTGAACTTTTCGAATTTGGAACTGATGTTAATTGAAATTATCAGCTTTTGAAATCCCTACCCACCTAATAAAATACCCACGTACAAAAATGTATTTAAGGTAGGTACTCTACTTAATTAAGGCGATAAATTTTTTTTCTAGGCAAGTCAAATTATATCCAATTAAAAATTAAAATATTTTGCTAACATTAAACACATTGATGTTCATAAAATAAAATGAAGGACAACATGTTACCAAAATATTTTTTTGAAAAATTAGCTACAATGTGAATATTCACAAATATAATACAAGGGCATGCAAAGAAATCAGACTACTAGAAAATAATAAAGCTAACACACAAAATAGCTTACTTTATAAAGGGATGAAATGTTGCCGGAAAACATCAAAATTATGCCATTCAATTAATTCAAAATAGCCTGCAAGAACCATCTAAAATACATATAAATCAAAATAATAATGAGCATATAAGTTATAATATTATTAGTAAGTCAAAAAGAAAATGAAATAATTAGATACTTATATATTTTAATGAACAAGTACCTAATATAAAATAAATAAAACTTAAAATAACATTACATTAATACATGTAAATACAGCAAATAAAGTGACTAAAATATATATATATATATATATTTTTTTTTTTTTTTTGTTTTAGAGAAAATCAGATCAAGACACAAGATAACAAATATACAATATTAAACATAAAACAAATAGAATTTTTTTTAATAAAATAAATTTAATATACATATAAAGTGTTGTTTAAATACAATAAGCAGTAAATCTCGTGTTATTATCATGTCTTTTACATAAGTAAAGCCTTCGTATGTCTAGTTATGATGAGGGATGAATCGAGGGGTAAAGCTGAGTACGGTACCCGCATAAAAGTACACAATTTTTAAATCAAAGTTGTCATTTACAGGAATTTTACAATTTTTTTCTGAAAGTAATTAATAAATCAAAAAAAATGACAGAATCATTGAAATTTCGTTTAACTAATTCGCACATTCTTCTAATTGGGTCTCTGATTCCAGCATTTATGCGCATCCGGCTAATTTGAAATAAGTCGTTAGACCTAGTTGATCTGGGTGGTACTATTGATTTCATCGAAATTCGACTAAAGTCTCATATGTACAAAAGAATATTTGAAACACATCGATTTGTAATTTGGCCCGATAGTATCTGTTACATCGAAGGCTAAGTGGTCTAAAGCTTCGGGTTTCCACCCTCGCGTCACGGGGTGCTCTGCTCAGATTACTTCTAACCCAAAAATGAAAATCTCTCTAAACCTAAAATAATTATGCTTTTACAAGGGTTTATTTTTTTCCAAATTTGTAAGCTGGTTTTGTTCTGCAGAACGACTATAAATTGAGGTTCACGGTAATTCTAACAAGAAGACACGTCTCAATTTAACTTTGGTTATAAAAAAAAACTTCTGTGTTTTCCGTCTTAATTTTTCTCTTTTCCTCGATTTTAACGAAATAGCAGAGCCCTCAAACAAATCATGGAAATTTGCCCGGAGGAGCTTTCAAATTGAATTAGTACTGATCGACTTTTAAAGCAAAAAGAAGATTGATTGAAATTGTCCTTTTTGTAGATAATCTACGTTTTAAGTGAGAAGCCAGAAATTGTTTTTATTTGTTGAATTTGGCAACGCAGATGTTGTTACTTTTTACTTTTTTGGTGGGCGGAACGAAGTGAGAGATGATTTAGTAACAAATAAACGGTTTTCAATGTTAATTTGTTGGGTGGGAGAAGGAAGTTTTTAATTCGCTTGAACGAAGAGAGAGTCCAGAAAAAAAAAGATTTTGTGGATCAATTTGGATATCCGGAAAGAAATGTGAGCCTGATGTAAGCGTAATAAATAAGATCAAGAAAGAGACGCTTAGATTGTTTAGGCATGTAGAGCGAATGAACGAAGAAAAGAATATATGATGCGAAAGTGAATGAAAGAAGAGGTCGGGGACGCCCGAAGAAGACATGGCACGATCAAGTGGATCAAATACTTGAGTCGGGCCATGTGAAGAGTCAGAATAACAGAACAGTATGTATGAGACGATGTATGAATGTAAATGAAGCAAGGAGCGTGTGCAAGACAGAGTTGTATGGCGTTCCGTCCTCTCTGCCTACCCTTGCGGAGAAACGGCTTGATTGTTAGTTAGTTTTAAAGTTTATTCTCCTTTTTAATGGTAGACCGTACCGGAATTTAAAGTACATACCGACATATTCACTAATCATACCTGGTTTTGAACTCGCTTCGTCTGACTGCTAATCGAGCGTCTTATTTTTTGCCGAAATAATAACATGAAGAAGGTACACGATATTTGTTACATAAATAGCGGTGAATAATTTATTTTTCTGTATGTACGTCCGTACGAGTGTGAGCTTTTCATTTTTTTTTTAAATTAATTTTACGTGTTTTATTAAATATTGAAATAATTTTAATAATCTAAAACAGAAAAAAGCCAGAAACTAACAAAAACAATGGTTATGACCGGAACTCAAACTCAAAGCCTCTATTCTATCCGGGGGTAATACTCTGCCAATTAAGCCATCAAGACCTCATTAGAAAGCGGCATTTTTAAACGATCTCATAGTTGTATTGAAAATTATTGAAATTATTCCGATTTTTAGCTGCCATCTTTATTTAGTTTTCTACCCATTAAATAATGTTCATGAGCATTTTTCTTTTCAGTTTCTGACTTTTTCTGTTTCATGTTCGTGTTTTTGGATTATTAACATTATATAAATATTTAATAATAAATAAGCATTAATGCTTTAAATTATTTATTCTTCACTTTCTTTGTTAAAACTCATCGTCTTAACGTCCCTTGCCGTATTCTCAGAAATAATTAAGTGCTTTTCCTCAACACTCAACTAATTATTATGGATGCTATTATTCACTGTCTGGAATGTGGAGTTTTGTCAACTCGAGTCAAGGCCATCAATTATTCTATCATTACTGCAACCCTTTTACACAAATTAATTTGATGTGATATTTTGGCTCAAATTATAAACTCCATCATGGTGACCGATCACTCCGAAAACGAGGGGTTTTCAAAATTCACATAAAAGTGAATTCTGATGAATCTCTAAAAAAATCATTTTTTTCGGAGGATGCACGCCGAGTGTAAGTAATTGACATTTTAAATAAATGAAAACAGACCCTTACCAACGTTTTTCAACAATTAAATAAATGGTAAGGACCAGTTATTCTTTTAGGCAATTAAGTAATTACTTCCCTAAAGATTCCTTTACAAGTATTTTGGATTTTAGTAATGTATTTATCAGAGTTAATTAAAATTTACACCTCGGGGAGAACACCTTTCTAGGGTTGCTACAGGAAACTCGACCCTATTCCCTTCATATACGCCTTGCGGCGATCATTTCGTTTTTTATACCGCTTGTTTGCTTTACGTCGTTTTTAGCTCAATCTTCGCTCGAGAGTCGGCGAATAGAGACGTTAGCAAGAATTCTTATTTTTTTGTCAATTAACTAGTGAAATATTAAGTTTTTTTTTTACAGCTTAACTTCTTCTACCTCAAAATAAACACGTTTCATTTAGAGCTTATTGCTCTTCGGTGTTTCATATAAACATATTTTGTATATATTTATTTATTTACATATATTTTTTAACATTAACTCCACACATAAGTTGTTTCCTTCTGGGCCTTTCATCAAATCATCTTATCGGTCATCTTTAAGGGTGCTATTTGAAAGGCATTTCCCTCAAATTATTCCACAGCTGAGCTGTTGAATACGAACACGAGTCGTAGAATAATAATAATAATAGTATATAGCGCAGTTTTGTGATATTTCTCCTCAAGTGCGCTTCATATTAAAGTATTTAAGCTAATAAGACTAACTAACAAGGAAAAAATAATATATAATGCGTGTACAACATAAAACTACCTAGAATCATGATCGTTATCATAAATCATAAGAGAAAGGGGTTCAGATATGGGTATAACAGTGCATGTGCACATCGACAGATTAAAAAAACAATTTGCTAGAAGCTAAAGGTATAGAAATTCCGATAAAACGTATGAGTTTTTATTAAAAAATTTGTTACAGCAGAGAAAAATATATTAGATTGAGGACAGTTAACATGTTGGTACCTAAAAACATAAATATTCAAGTATTATTAGTAAATGATTTTTAAAATCCAAACAGTGTAAATATAACAAGTAACAAAAAAACAATAAATATTTTATGACAATGAGTATATAGTTTTCAGTAGACAGTAAGGACATTTAGTTTTAAGGATACAAGCTCAGAGCAATAATATACAAGATAGAGCGCTGTAGAGAGAGCTGTGGTCAGTTTGTACGAGGTTTGCCGAACTCGGCTAGACCTGGATGTGGCTAGGACTAGGGCTAGGGTATTTATGCATCCATCAATGTAGACATAATGGTTTTGTTTATTCGTATAACCACTTATTCACAGTATTGTTAAAAAATAAAATAACATGTAACCTAATAAACCGTTGAGTTATGTTCATTTATTTCGCGTATCATAACGTATGGGTGGAGTCAACGGAGACGCGGGACACGAATAACATTCTAACAATACTTGAAAGTGATTTATCCTTAAACTGTTTGGGTTGGGTAAAAAGATTAAGCTCTCTTTCCATATATTGTTACTTTAAGGATGATACAAGTAAGGAGAAAACCAAAACAGAGCAAATTAAGGACGTTTTTAAAGAAATAAAGGAAAAGTAGAAGCGACCCGTTTTCGTGTGTCGAATTTCAAACGTGCACAAATCTTGAGCGCGCGCTTGGCGTATTTAGGCGAAAGTTTCTCGGGGCACCTTACATTGAAATACCGGTAGAACAAGGACACCATTAACAACTTTGAGATAGGGGAATCTACCAAACAGACCGCCAGTTTCTATAGGGTTTTTCAAGAATTTTGGGGTTTCAGACCAGAGCTTACTGCCAAAGTCAACAGTGGGGCCCACTTGCAATTTTTGCGAGGACAGCAGTTGTGCATTATCAATTAATTATTATTACCTGCGGGCCCTGTACAGTACGCCCAGCTTCTGGGGGACTTACTTAACTCAGGCTTCGACGGAGCCCCGTGCCTCAGCTGGTCGATAATATGGCATATAATATAATTGAGTTGAAAGCAATGGCCGTAATACTCATGGTACTTGAAATATTAATTTTAAAATTCGAATCATGAGAAAGAAAGCTCTTTTCTATTTTATCAAGGTTTTTTTTTCATTTTTCTTTGAGGGTTTAAATAGTAAAAATAATTTTTGAAAAGTTCTCATATCACTTATTGTACTCCGGGAAATAAAGTATTACCAAATGTTTTTAAAATTTTTTATTCAGCCTACAGTTGTTTGTCATGGTGTCCTTAGATTTCATTCATCCTTGGAAATGTTACGAGGGAAATTTCTGACAAAGAAAACGTTGGTGAAATGCGTTTGTATTTTTACGAATTCGTATTTTAACGAAATAATATGTGCGTAGCACGCAAGGAAACATACCAAATTCTTACTCGAGTAAAAAAAAATATATATATAACCTACCTACAGAATTTGAGTTGTTTCAGGAACTTGACCTTTTGTGAAAATGAATCTATATTTATTTGTCTACAGCATGTATGCGATGTAATGTTTCACCCTCGAAATTATTGTTGTAAATACATTTTTTTTTATATTTTGGTAGAAATCAATCACTTTGTGGTTTGACATATTTAAAAAAATGACAATATTAGAATCAAAGAACATCTTAGATGTTTAAATAACCACGGTTCTTCTGAATTCCCTAATCATCTTATTGATAAAGATCATAACTTCAATAAAAGCATCGGTGCTCATATTCTTTACAAAAATTATCATGGCATCAGATTAAATAATTTAGAATCAAAAACAAAGGAAACCATTCAAATTAATAGTCATGTTCTTATTATATTTTAACAAGAGATCTTTACATTGTAAACAGTATATATATATATATATATATATATATATATATATATATATATATATATTACAGAAACATTAATTAAATAGAAATATAGACCATTATCCGTATTTGCTTAATACATATAACTTAGTTTTTGTATATTTGTATACAGTTATTAAGTGATTTATAATTAAGTGCTTTTCCTCAACACTCTACTAATTATTATGGATGCTATTATTCACTGTCTGGAATGTGGAGTTTTGTCAACTCGAGTCAAGGCCATTAATTATTCTATCATTACTGCAACCCTTTTACACAAATTAATTTGATGTGATATTTTGGCTCAAATTATGGACTCCATCATGGCGACCGATCACTCCGAAAACGAATTCTTTCTTTCAAAATTCAGATAAAAATGAATTCTGATGAATCTCTAACAAAATCCTTTTTTTTCGGAGGATGCACGCCGAGTGTAAGTAATTGACATTTTAAATAAATGAAAACAGACCAGGTAAATTTGTCCAGTAATTCAATATTCGGTATATTTCCTGTAAACTCGCAGTATTTATCATTATTCTTTAATCACATTTTCAGTTGACGTTTTATCTTTTATAATTCATATTGTCTGTCTCTTTCTCTCTGTTCTTTTTCATAATTTAAATATTTTATTGTTTTTTTTACTGTTTTTTATTTATTTTTTTATAATTTGTTCTCCCTCTGTATGTATATATAACCGCACACTTTGTATTTTTTGTTTAGTTTAATGTTGTACCCTGATGACGCTTAGACTAAAATAAAGCAGTCGATCATTAAAAATAAAATAATATTTCTGGTCTTATGCAAACTTATTTTTTCATTTCTTTAAATATATTTTATTTTGGCTAGATTTCTGTGAAATTCTCTATAATATTTTTTTAACCTTTGTAGTGACACTTTTAATTGCGCTAGTTTATGAGACGTTTATAGATGTTCTAGTAATAAGCAAACTCTTCTACTGTTGCATTATGATTCTACGCTTAGATACGTTAAAGAAGCACGATAGGGTATGATTGAAACCCAGCGTGGGAAAACCTAATTTGATTTATTTAAGTGGGTAAAATAGTTCCAGAATGGTTGATACTCTAAGTTTCGCCCTGGTGGGAGACTCATATTATAATTCAAAACTTGTAATAAATTAGATAAAGCCATGTTAAGTGTTCATATCTGAATATTCAGATAATACCCATCCTTCCTCTTTCCCATCACCCTCTCCTTTCCTCTTCATTTAGCCTCAAAGATATACCCCTTGTTAAGAAATTCATATCCTCTTTGGGGTGAGAACATATTGAGAGGTACCTTTGCAAAACAATGCAATCAGGTCGGTTGATTTTATAGTCACTCGATAGAGAGAGATAAAGATATGTTAAAAGATGTTGGAAAGTCATTAGTTACCGCCACATGGAATTCTGACATTTTTAATAAACATGTTTGAACACATTAAACAAAACAATATCAATACACCATTAGAATGATTTATAAATTCAAAATATCACACAAACACTAGTGACAAAAAGTTTGCCCAAATAATGTAACCTTTTTTGTTGATTTTATGTCTTTATTTCATTTATTTTCAAGTTCGGTCAAAAATATTTAAAACTGTTAAAATACCTCTGAAAAGTGATGTTTTGTAATCTTTGTTTGGTCTTATTTGAACATTCACGCAAAGCATATATCACCATCATGTTTGATTTTTTGTATAACCACTGCAAGTTTTTTAATCTACACAAATAGAGGAAATAACCTCAAAATCCGTTGACGTTAGTTATACGACTCGACGGTATAAGTTAGCGCGGACGGAAAACATTATTACATACTTAGAAGTGCGGCAATATTATGTGACGCCTTTTCTTGTCTCTTTCTCTCTCATGGTATACGACGTGAAAACCCGGAGATAGTGATTTATCCCAAATTTGTATAGGTTGGGTAAAAAGAATTAGCTCTCCCTCCATATATTGTTACTAAGGTTAAAATATTTAGTTCTCTCTCCATATATATTCTTACTTCAAGATATCCCCACTGACTTCAGGAAGTTAGAAGTCTAATACGCTAAAAATAAATTATGTTAAATTCAGAAGTTAGGTACAAACTTGAAGTAACAATATATGGAGAGAGAGAGCTAATTCTTTTTACCCAACCTATACAAATTTGGAATAAATCACTTTCTCCGGGGTTTTACGTCGTATACCACGAGAAAGAAAGAGACAAAAAAAATTCCCAAATTATCTCGCCGCTTTAAAGTATTGTTAGAATGTTCTTTGTGTCCCGCGTCTCCTTTGACTTCGCCCACACATTTTGAAACGCGAAATAAATAAACATAACTCAACGGTTTGTTAGGTCACATAATATATTTTTGTTTTTAACAATACTGTGAAAAAGCGGTTTTACTAATAAAAAAAATCATTATGATGACATGTGCTTTGAATGGATGTATAAATACCCTAGCCCTAGTCCTAGCCACGTCCAGCTCTAGCCGAGTCCAGCAAACCTCATAAAAAACTGACTACAGTAGCGCTCTCTTTTGTATATTATTACTCTGAGGGTACAAAGCTAAGGGTCATCTCTGAAAGGGTGCTGCAATTAAATCATTTAATAATATTTAATAATAATATTTGGATAATTTGTATAGCGCCGTTTTTGTGAAAAATCACCTCAAGAGCGCTGTTGGTAGATACGTTTTTGAAGGTGTCTTTTAAATTTGCCTACCTTTCGGGCCTTACTCTCTGAAATACGCTCAAATCGCATGAAGCATCGTATGATACGCGTTCAAATTATGTGATCAAGGTTTCCAGAGATGTGAAACAATAATAATAATAAAAAAATATATGTATTTAATCAAATTGCTTGTCAATTCAGTGGCTGTTAAGATTTATTTTATTTAGAAATAATACTGCCCGGAGCCAGTGGTAAAATAGCTTTCCCAATTCGGGGAATGTTGTGAGACTTATCAAAGTGTGAAATAAAATGAAAATAAGAGAAAAAGCATGTTTTGAAATACATAGAAATTTTGATCTGGTCACTGAACATGGCTAAAGCCATTTAAAGCTGAAAGTTAAAGAATTTATCACTCTGAAAGGAGGTGCAAAAACCGTACACATTTATTTGCCCACTCCGTTCTTCGAATTCGCGATCTCTGGGTTCGAATGCCAAAACCTTACCACTCAATATTTCATAGATTTCCAACTTTGACAAATTTTGAAACTCTTTTTATAATGAATACCGCACAAGAGTCCCATCTGCTTCAAACCGTCTAGAGCCAGTGGAACTATGGCATCCCCAATCGGGGTATGTTGTGAGACTGGAGGTAGTGGGGAGGGGAAGGAGATGGTTAAAAGGAACGTTGGGAAGTACCTGGCTATTCAGATCTAGTCACAAAACACGGCCAAAACCATATCAAGCAACGTTACCATTCTGAATAGTTGTCTTTCACCAGGGCGATACTTAGGGTAATGAGCACTCTAGGACGTGCCGCAAACACACTTTATATTATTTTGTATGAATCAAATGTGTTATGACACATGTTAATTAAATAAAAGTTATTTGCGCACGCCGGGTTCAAACCCGCGACCTTTGGATTCGTAGTCGAGCGTCTTACCGCTCGACCATGGAGGCAGTCAAACATTGACAATCAAATCAACGATTTGGTCATTTTAAATCTTTGACATTTTAACCGTCGATTCTCGGCCCATATCAAATTGTTAGCATATCGGCATTATTCTGGAATATTTTACAATTTCAAAAAATAATCTGTTCACCCACCTTGTGGTAGCAATGAAATCAAAATAACAAAAAAAGTCTTACGTTTCGTTTTAACATTTCGTGCTCAGCGTCTCGGGTTTCTACTTTCCCGATGGAGTTAAATTTTCCATTGAACATTGCGCAAGGCTATAAATATGTTTTATGAAAAACACGTTTTTCTTTTTTCGCTGGCAGCTTTCTAGTAAGCCATGTTCTAATAATGGCATCCGGAACGTTTTTTCTTCGGGTCAACAACGTTTTTCTTAGCGAACGACGAATAATTTGCTATGTCAACCTTCTTGAATGCCAAAGTGAAATACGACGAAGGCTTCTGTGAAATAATAATAATTAGAAATGCCATAGAAAAATGTAGCAAGGTATTGGCCCACAAAGTTCAAAACTATATTACAGCAGAGAAATGTAACTGGTTTTGTCATGAATAGTAACTTTTTGGTTAACATTTGATTTATTATCTATTTCTACGGGCACCCGTCAAATTGACGGATAAACAAAAATACTGAAATAAATATTTTATTTAACTGAAATTAGACTCCACGTTTCCACACACTGACTACAATTCTATAACTGAAGATAATTTATTTACTCACACTAATGCAGCCTTATGGTCAACTTCGCCAGACTTCCACCTTTTGTTATTGTCCCGTAAATCGTAATGCGCCGAATGTGTTGCTCAACGAACGCGTATTTGTAATTTGGGTTTGAAACAAAATATCCTTCACACCAATGACATTCTTTTTTCATTGCTTCACACAAATTGTTGCACTATGATAATTTTGCTTTAAAAGTAATAATTTCACAAATGGGACAAATTCAAAAGCGTTATATTACCAAATCCGTCAATTTGACGGATGTCCGTAGAGATAGGTATATAGCGACTAGATTATAAGAAATTTCCGAAAGTGAAAATATAGTAAATATATTTACAAAAACAAACAAAAAACTGTCTGCTTAGTTAAATTTGCAACGCAAATCGGAAATTCGTCACTTTGACGAGTGTCGTAAACCTAGTGTTAATGAAGTGTATTTATTATGGAATCATTCCACAGGCAATGGTTTTAAAAACAAGAAAAAAAGTTGAATGATAATAAAAGCGTTAGATTTAAAAAAGAATCAGTATTGCTAATTATTAATAATTAATTGATTAATTTCGATGTTGTTAGCTTCTTTATCAGTGGAAACTATATGCCTTCTGACGGATTACGTGATTGCATAATAATACGTACAATCATATTTATAACTAACTAACTAACTATCACGCCGTTTCCTCGCAGGGGTAAGCAAAGAGGACGAACCGCCATATAACTCTGTCTTGGCACACACTCCTTGCTTCATTCACTCTCATACATACTTTACTGTTATTCCGACTCTTCACCTGACCCGATTCAAGTATTTGATTTACTTGATCGTGCCATGTCTTTCTCGGGCGTCCTCGACTTCTTCTTCCATTCAATTTCGCATCATATATTCTTTTCACACTCCTTTCTTCCTTCATTCGCTCTACATGCCCAAACCATCTATGCGTCCCTTTCTTGATCCTATTCATTACGCTCACATCAGCCTTGCATTCTTTCCGGATATCCACATTTTTAATACGGTCATACATGGTTTGACCGCACATACGTCTCATAGATCTCATATAATAATACACTGGTAATAATAATAGAGATTGAATTAAAAAATAAATAAAACATAGAATAACTATTAATAATAAAATATTAAAATTAGGACAAGTATTTGTATTATTATTATTATTTTATTTTTTATAGTAAATACCTCACAATAGTCGCAACTGCTCCTGACTGTCTAGAACAGTCATTCCCAAAGTGGTCTATATCGACCTCCAGGGGTCGATTTCGACCTGCAAGGGGTCCACGTCAATGAAAAAAAAAATTGGGGGTGCATGAGACGTAAATGGGGGTCCACGGGAGTGGATTCCATTTAGGCAGACCGTCACCAAAATGTTGGCTTCCCGCAAATGTAATAATCCACCTCACAGATAGTACCTATGTAGGTACTTACGTAATACTATCTTATAACGGACTTAAATTCCCTAATTATATTAATAATAATAACTTTTGTGGAAGATATTTTGCCGATTTGCTAGTACTTTTCGATTTCAAATCTCTACCGACTAGTGCTTTTTTTCGGAGAGGATTTTTTGTTGATTTGCTAGCACTTATCGATTTGAGATCTCTGCCGACTAGTACTATTTTTTGACGAGTTCGACTACAATTGAAGTGTTCACCGTGAAGGGTTCATTTCAAAGAACTAGCAGTTCCTGAAGCGTTCACAAAACTTTGAAGTTTTTCTTAACGCTAAAAAAATCAATACTAGGAAAGCAGGGGGTCTATACAAAACAGAAAAAATCGACAAGTGGTCTACGGGACAAAAAAGTTTGGGAACCTCTGGTCTAGAGCTAGTGAGACTATGGCATCCCTGAATGGGGTATGTTGGGAGGCTTAAAGTAGTGGGAAGGGAAAGTAGATGGGGTAAAGGAATGTTGGGAAGTACCTGGTTATTCAGATCTGGTTACCAAACACGGCTAAAGCCATTTCAATCAACGTTTCAATTTTAACAATAATAATTAACTTTTATGTTTTTTGAATTTTAAATACTATCAATAATCTAAAACACAAATATGAAACAGAAAAAGCCAAAAAATAAATAGACGATTTATACAACCGAGACTATAACTCCAAAAAATGGCTCCCAAAAAACGAAAAATTAAAAATAATATTCATAATTTTCAATGCAAATATGAGAACGATTGAAATGCCACTTTCTAATGAGTTCGAGTCTCGGTTGTGACCATTGTATTTTTATTTTCTGTTTTTTTTTCTGTTTCATATTTGTGTTGTTGATTATTAATATAACTTAAATATTTAATGTTTATGTAGTTTGGTCAAAAATATATTAAAGGAGACCGGACAAGATAATGTCAACCCTCGCTATGGCAAAAAAAGAATTGAGGTTAGAATCTAAGTGAATTTGCCAAATGCGTGAACCAAAGATAAGCCGTTTGAAAAGATCTGATAATGTTAGGAGCGTGAGAAAGGATCGTTGTATTGTCCAGAGATTACAAAAAAATGTTTTCTTGCTAGACAGTGTCAACAACTAAACATCTACAGAAAAAGCGTTGAATACGCCACGAACTCACTTTTCATAGAAGCAAAAACATTTTCATTGTGATAAACGAACTTTTCTGTTATGTTAGTTATACAATTGGTTTTTTCTTTTTCAATTTTCAAATCATCTAAGATAATTTTAAAATAGGAAATTACTTCAAAGCATAAATGCTTATGTTTTTTTAAATATTTGAAAACTAACTAACTAACCATCACGCCGTTTCTCCGCAGGGGTAGGCAGAGAGGACGGACCGCCATATAACTCTGTCTTGGCACACACTTCTTGCTTCATTTACATTCATACGTCGTCTCATACATCCTCTTCTGTTATCTGACTCTTCACATGACCCGATTCAAGTATTTGATTTACTTAAAGACAAATAAAAAGTTGTGACCATTTTTTTTCTGGCTTTTTTGTTACATATTTGTGTTTGAGGCTATTCATGTTATTTAAATATTTAAAAAAGGACTTTATTTTAAAGATAACTCTTCTGTAACTGCGACCCGGCTCTCGTGGTCGAGTGGTAGGACGCTCGAATACAAATCCAGAGGTCACGGGTTCAAACTAGGGATGCGCAAATTCTTCTATTTATTGACCATGTGTCAACACATGTAATAGATACGAAATGTTTACATTGAACATAAAAATATATTTGCAGCACGTTCCAGAGTGCTAGATACTCTGAGTATCGCCCTGGTGAAAGACCACCATTCAGAAACTGATTACCTGAAGCGACCCCGACTTGTATCGCTTGAGTCAAGCCTTCTTCCAAATGGTAAATATATTTTAGATGCTTAAAGGGCCATAAAAGTCTTCAGAATCAAAAGAGAGTCAGAGCATTCGATGCAGAAAAAATAAACTAATCAAAATAGCATATTTAACTCAGCTCAATAATATACAAGAGAGTGCGCTGTAGAGAGAACTGTAGTCAGTTTTTACGAGATTTGACGGACTCAGCTAGAGCTGGGTGTAGCTAGAACTAGGGCCAGAGTATTTACACATCAATTTATAGCACATGTCGACATTATGTTTTTGTTTATTCGTATAACCATTTTTCACAGTATTGTTAAAAAATATGTATATAACATGTAACCTAAGCCGTTGAGTTATGTCAATTTATTTCGCGTATCGTAACGTGTGGGCAGAGTCAACGGAGACGCGCGACACGAAGAACATTCTAACAGTACTTTAAAGCGGTGTGATAATTCGGGATAAACTGTTGTCTTTTTCTTTCTCATGGTGTATGACGTAAAAACCCGGAGAAAGTGATTTATCCCAAATCTGTATAGGTTGGGTAAAAAGAATTAGCTCTCTCTCTATATATATTTTTGCTTTAAGATATTTAACTCATTTTTTACTTAAGTACCACTTAAGCTCTTTTGTCTTTCCAACGACGATATGTCTTCTGGTTGAAAATAACGATAAGAATTTTCAACTTTACTCTACGAGAAAGAGACAAATAATATGAATTGAAAGAGACAAAACGTGAACTGAGAAGGTTATTAAAGAATAATGGTTTATTTATTTTTTCTCTTTCAATTCGTATTATCTGTCTCTTTCTCTCGCTTCCTTTATTTTAATTTAAATGTTATTATATTGTTTTCTCATTGTTTTGTTATTTTAATTTATTATTTGTTCTCCCTCTGTATGCATACATATTCGCACACTTTGTATTTTTTGTTTAATTTTGTACACTGACGACGCTTAGGTTAAGCGAAACCGGTCGGTCATAAAAAAAAAGAAATAATATTCGTGGTTTTAAACAATGTTATTTTTTTCATTTCCTTCGAAAAGTTTTTTTTTGCATTTTGAAAAAATGTGTGCGAGAAGAAGTTGTACCGAAAAATTTAGTTTATCCGATGGTAAAATCGATTTAACCCAATCCCTACAAAGCCTTTGACACTTTGTCTGTACCTATTTGCGGAGTTGATACAATACTTGAGCCAATGCGCGAAGTAGACATTAAGGCCCTAAAGCCTGGGATAGACTACCGCATGATCAGATAATGATAAAGGCTACAGAATTTAGAGTTACACTCGAAACTCATCTCTCTTTAGAAAATCATATCCATAAATAGATAACAGAATTACCCTAATTTGCATGGCCAGGCTAGTCCATCAACATCTAAACTCACCAGTATAATATTATTCCATGCACTGGTCGATAATTTCTTGATCTGCAGCTAAACAAAAAAAAAATCGAATACTTTTTCACACCCCGTGACATATTAAATAATGTATACCCCTTGAAGTAACAATATATGGAAGGAGAGCTAATTATTTTTACCCAACCTACACAAACTTGCGATAAATCACTTTCTCCGGATTTTTAAGTCGTACACCATGAGAGAGAAAGAGACAACACATTTCATAGACCGCTTATATATACTATAAGGATGATCTTAAGGTCCTGGTTCACGGCGGGACTCCGCCCACATTTTTTATTATGCCACTAAACTTGACACAACTAAACGGTTTTTTAGGTTATATGCTATATTTTTGTTGATAAAAATACTGTGAAAAAGTGGCTATACGAATAAACAAAAACATTATGTCGATATGTGATATGAATGGATGTATAAATACCGTAGCCTTAGTCTTAGCCACGCCCAGGTGCGCCGAGTCAGTTTAAAATCATCAAAAACAAGTCAAAAACGGACTTCACTGCCTTGGATAGATACTACTCTACCAACTCTATGGTATACCAAATATATACACAATTTACGACTAGCTTTTTCTTATTTCGGTAGTTTTTAAGCAATTTTAGTTAGTTCTATCTATAGTTTTAGGCGTGATCAAATAAAGTTTATTTCTTAATTAGTTAAATAATATCAATTACAACTTCTTAGAAGCCAAAAAGATCTCCCGTAAATAAAAATGGATGGTATATCCAAGACACCATCTAGGTATATAATATGTGCTCGAGTAGAGCTTTATATACCATTACAAAGATGGCAACCTATAGAAATTGAATAATATTATTATTTTTCAAGAAATTGTGAGATCGATTGAAATGCCGGTTTCTATTTATTATTATTTATTTTTTATAGTTAATACCGCACCAACTGCTCCCAACCGTCCAGAGACAGTAAGACTATGGCATCCCCAATTGGGGTATGTTGTCAGGCTAAAGGTAGTGGGGAGAGGAAAAAGATGGGGAAGAGGAGGGTAAGGAAGCACCTAGCTATTCAGACCTGGTCACCAAATAGAGCTAAAGCCATTTCAAGCAACGTTTCGATTCTGAGTGGTGGTCTACCAGGGTGATACTATCTACCACTCTGGAACGTCCTGCAAATACACTTTTTATTGTTTTACCACTTGAAAATGGAGGCGGTCTCGGTAGCTCAATTGGCAGAGGCGTTACTCCCGGATAGAGTAGAGGTTCCGAGTTTGAGTCTCAGTCGCGACCGTTATTCTTTTTAAGTTTCTGTATTTTTCTGTTTCATATTTATGTTGAAGATTATTGATATTATTTCAAAAATTAATTTCAAATAAAAAATCATGGAACCTTAAGAAAGTTCTAATTTAAAAAAATATGTATTTAAACAATATGTGTCATAAGACATTTATTTTATATAAAATTATATAAAGTATATTTACGGCACGTTCCAGACTGGTAGATACTCTCGGTATCCCTTTGATGAAATGCCACTATTGAGTATCGAAACGTTGTAAATAGCTTTAACCGTGTTGGTGTCCTGATCTGAATAACCAGGTATTTCCCAACCTTCCTCTTCCCCATCTCCTTACCTCCCTCATAACGTACCCCAATTGGGTATGTTATAGTCTTACTAGCCCTAGACGGTTGGGAGTAGTTGGGACTCTTGTGCGATATTATCTATTAAAAAAAGGCATTTTAAAGATCAATTTTACGGTAATTTTAGCCATAGTTTTTTGGTCTACTAAGCGCCCTTGGGTTGATATTTCACGAAAATGGCGCTGTATAAATAAGCAAGGTATTATTGTTATTATTATTGAATGTTTCTCTATATGTGTTCACGTTAATAGAGAAAGGATTGTTTTATACGTGAATAATTCATTCAATTCAATTCAATTTCAATTCATTTTTTAATACACAGCATATATACTAAGACAAGAATAAAAATTAAGTAGTTTTGAAAAGATATACAATTTTTAAGATTTTATGGCTAAATAAAATGGCAAAATAATATAAAGGAGTTAAGCAAACAGCAATATAGCTTTCTGTTTAAATGCAGTTTCACTGACGCAAAAATGACAATATCCGAAGCGATTCGATTCAACAGTAAGAGTGCCCTCCCCACCGGCACGACTATTGGCAAGTGTGTCCTGCAGGCCGGGAGATAAAACAATCTATGCTGTCGATGACGGCGATAACCATCGGGAACATAAAAGTTGATGCTCTCCATGATGGCCAAGTTTTCGGAACACCCACGTGTCAATTTGATGAAATGGGTGACAATGTACACATCCCTTCTGACCCGCAGAAGGTTCGTTCCGAGCATACCCAAGAGAAAGTCAGTCGGATAGAGCCACGGGTAGTAACCTTACTACCTCAAGTAGAGAAATCTCAGAAATTTCTTCTGAACCCTCTCTAGCATGAGGGAGTATTTCTCCTCGGGCGGACTCGGGACTCCTTCATGAGGTTTTGACTATAATTTATTTATTTTTAAGATGTTTTAAATGCAGATATAAATCAAATTCGCTTTACACTCTAATCCTACGCTTTCCGTGTAGAAGCAATCTTACCCAACGAATTTGGTTTTCACATAGTTTTTAAGTAAAGGTTTTGCAATTTTGCTAAGTTACAAGTAAAGCAAATCCTCAATTTTCGGTATTATAATATGTAATCCTCTTATAAAAAGAGGTTTTTTCACGCAATTTTAGTGCGCAGCTACTGACATTGTATCACCTTGAAGAAGAATAAAGTTTTTTTTCCGTTTTCTGTTTGATAATATTAATAACACATTATCGTCATTTTTGTGGAGTGATATAATCTTGGAAAGGCACCTTTGCGAAACAGACTAGTCAGGATGTTTGACTTTATACTGACTCGATAGAAAGAGACAAAGATATGTTAAAGGATGTTGGATAACCTATTTGTTACCACCACATGGAATTCTGTTATTTTTAATAAACCTATTTGAACACATTAAACAAAACAATATCAATACACTATTAAAATGATTTTTAGAGTCAAAATATCACACAAACACTAATGACAGAAAGTCTGCCTAAATAATGATGGAAGCTTTTTGTTAATTTTATGTCTTTAGATCATTAAAAATGAGAAAATTCTAAAGTTCATTAATATTTAGAAGTGATGTTTTATGATATTGTCAGGTCTTATTTGAACATTCACGCATAGCACATATCACCATCATGTTTGATTAATTTTTATAACCACCGCAAGTTTTTTAATCAACACAAACATTGAAAATAACCTCAAAATCCGTAGATGTAAGCTGTGCAACACGATGATGTGAAGTTAGCGCGGACGGAGAACATCCTTACTTAGAAATGCTGCAATATTATGTGACGACTTTTTTTATCTCTCTCTTTCTCGTGGTAAGACGTCAAAACCCGAAAAAAGTCATTTATCGCAATTTTTTAAAGGTTGGGTAAAAATATTTAGGTCTCTCTTTATGTATATTCTTTCTTTAAGGATATAGTCGTCTAACTTAAATTCTCGAAAATCCAAGGCAAGCTAGGTGACGACCGACTTGGTCCGGTGGTAAGACGCTCGACAACAAATCTAAAGGTCGCGAGTTCAAACCCGGCGTGCGCCAATAACTTTTATTTAATTTATATGTATCATAACACATGTAATTCATAAAAAAATAACAAAAAGTATATTTGCGGCACGTTACAAGTATCGCCCTGGTGAAAGACCATCATTCAGAATCGAAACGTTGCTTGAAATGGCTTTAACCGTGTTTGGTGACCAGATCTGAATAGCCAGGTACTTCCCAACCTTTCTCATCCTCATCTCCTTCCTCTCCCCACTACCTTCAGCTCCACAACATACCCCAGTTGGGGATTCCATAGTCTCGCTGGCTCTAGACGGTTGGGAGCAGTTGGGACTCTTGTGCGCTATTCACGTAAAAAAATCAACACAAACATAAGAAATAACCTCAAAATCCGTAGATGTAAGTTGTGCGACTCGGTGATGTGAAGTTAGCATAGACGGATTGCTCCTATTCCTTACATACTTAGAAATGCTGCAATATTATGTGACGACTTTTCTTGTCTCTCTCTTTCTCGTGGTATAAGACGTAAAAACCCGGAGAGAGTGATTTATCGCAAATTTGTATAGGTTGGGTAAAAATATTTAGCTCTCTCTCCATACATATTCTTACTCCGAGAATATAGTAGTCTCTAAATATAGTAGTCTATAAATTCTCAAAAATCCAAGGCAAGAGAGGTATCTATAAATTGATAAAGTTATATAATCTGGTCCATTTTTTAAGTTTTTAAAAGACTTCGCGATTATTTTAAGCTAACGTGCAAAGGTTGCTGTCGAAAAAGCCAGTTTTTACATGACTCAGCCCGGCGCTTGAATTTAGTACCGGCTCACACTAGATTTCCAAGCGTGGAATTTACGATAGTATCGCGAAAGGTACAATGCATCATTCACGAGTCGCTGGGCGCTTGGCTTTAGATTTTTTTTTTTTACCGGCTATATGTTATAATTTAAGACCCCACGGCAAGAACCTGTTAACCAATTGTCGATTCATTCTGAAATATTAAGTCTTTTGCGTTTTGTTAAAAAAAAAAATGAAACATCCTCAGAGCAATAATATACAGGAGGGAGCGCTTTTGTCGTCAGTATTATTTTTTTTACCCTGCTCTCGCGTGGCTGGATAGTGTTTTGATTTATTTATTTGTAAAACCACTTTTTCACACTATTGTTATGAACAAAAATATAGGAGAAAACCTCAAAAACCGTTGAGTTATGTCGCATAACAAAACGTAGTAAACGGAATCGCCGGAGACGGTAAACAAGCTTACGTACCTAAAAGTGGTGCTTTATTATGTGAGAACTTGTCATGTCTCCTTTTCTCTCGCGGCTAACGACGTAAAAACCCGAAGAAAGTGAGTTTTCGTAAATTTTTATAACCTCTTTTTCACAGTATTGTTATAAACAGAAATATAGGAGATAACCTCAAAAACCGTTGAGTTATGTCGGATAACGAAACGTAGTAAACGGAGTCGCCGGAGACGGTAAATAAGCTTACGTACCTAAAAGTGGTGCTTTATTGTGTGAGAACTCGTCTTGTCTCCTTCTCTCTCGCGGCTTACGACGTAAAAACCCGAAGAAAGTGATTTTTCGTAAATTTGTATAACCACTCTTTCACAGTATTGTTATAAACAAAAATATAGGAGATAACCTCAAAAACCGTCGAGTTATGTCCTGTTATGTCGCATGACAAAACGTAGTAAACGGAGTCGCCGGAGATGTGGAAAACGGTAATTAAGCTTACATACCTAAAAGTGGTGCTTTATTATGTAAGAACTTGTCTTGTCTTCTTTTCTCTCGCGTCTTGCGACGTAGAAACCCGGAGAAAGTGATTTATCGTAAATTTGAATAGGTTGGGTAAAAATATTCAGCTCTCTCTCCATATATATTCTTGCTCCGAGGTACCATCACATTTCCACTAACTATTTTTTCCTGAATGTTTTAACATAACTAACTAACTAGCTAACCATCACGCCGTAGGCAGAGAGGACGGACAGTTATATATCTTGGCACACACTCCTTGCTTCATTCACATTCATTCATTGTCTCATACATACTCTTCTGTTATTCCGACTTACTAGTATTTGATTTACTTGATCGCGTCATGTCTTTCTCGGGCGTCCTCGACTTCTTCTTCTATTCACTTTCGCAACATGCTACACATACTAACATACTAAATTGAATACATAATTTAGCATTTTAATGCATATCTGCAATACAACTTTATAATTGTAGATAACATGTAAGAGCCATCAAAAAATATTTTGGTTTCAACAAAATTTGCAGTTTACGTGTTCAACTCTTTGATTTTTTATGTTCGTGCCATTTACATGATCTGAAAGTGTGTTCATTGGATGGAGCGTACCAAAATTAGTTTAGTTAGAATACTAACTCGTTTTTGATAAAAATGTTAGTTAACAGGTGTTCGATCCAGAAACTGCGATTCAGTTTTGGAAAGACGTGATGAATTTGAGTGGACTGTAAAACGATGAAATATTTGGTGAATGATTTGATTTTATTTGGGTAATAATGGGAAGGTAGGTTTAAGCCAGTTTGCTCACCTGTTTAGACGTCTGCGAGAAGGGCCGACCAATCTGCCCGGGCGATGAAAGTTGAGTGGGACGAATCCTCCAGAGATGGATGCGAAACGAGGCGCCATCCCTGGGTGGGCCGAGCGATTTTAGACGAGTGACTGCGTGGGAATCGAATAACGCGCCGCTCTTGACGTCCTTGTCTTGTGTTTTGCCGGATGGTGGGGATTATCGGTTGTTCAACACACTTTTACAAATAGAACAAACTGGAAAAAGTTGGGGGTAAGAACTGGACAAAAGGTATCAGGTTATGACCTATCAAATTGTTGATTTTAGGATCCAACAACAGCTTCTTGCTATGGGGTCTTCGATTATTTGGTATTCTATTTAAATACAAGGCTTTTGATAGTCCTGGTTCAGGTCAGGGTAAGGATATTTTTAATTATTTTTAAATGCGTTTAATTTGTAGAACTTCATATCGTCCCCGGAAAGGCAAAAGGGCTGAATTCTTAATATATTCAATAATGTGACTCAATGCTCTCACTGTGTTACCTGAAGCGGCAAAAAGCTAAAAAAAGTTTCAAACTCGTGTCGCTTGAGTCAAGCCTTCCTTTAAATGGTAGATATATTAAAGATGGCTGAAGGGCCACAAAATTTTTCAGGATCAAACGAGAGTCAGAGCATTCGATGCAGAAAAAAAACTTGATTAAAACTGAATATTTAACTTGTTTTTGACCAAAGTGTCGTATAAGCTCTTTTGCCTTCCCAGCGATGGTATGATATTTAATTATTCAAATTTAATCAAATTTACTGGATAAAACTTCAGAAATCAATAGAGGGATTCTTAAAATACTTAACGTTGTCCTAATTGGCCATCAGAAAAAGAGGAAACAATTGCGTTAAATTTTACCTACCAGGGGTGTTAGTTGAAGTTTGCCGGTTTTACTCATAGATGTCGCTAGAGATATGTATACATTTCTATGATTTGGCATCTATGTCATATTTTTCTATGGAAATTAACCTTCAAAAATACACAAGTTACATTCTGCCAAAATAATAGATAATGAACATCCTGGTGCAACGAAAAAGTTCGAAGACGAGGAATTGCAGGCGTTATTGGATGAAGACCCAACCCAATCGCAACAACAATTGGCCCAAACACTTAATGTGACCCGAGGAGCAATTTGTCAACGTTTAAAAGCCATGGGAAAGATCCAAAAGTATGGAAAATGGGTACCACACCAAATGAATGAGAGACAAATCGAATATCGAAAAACCATTTGTGAAAAGCTGCTTCAAAGGTTCGAAAGGAAATCTTTTCTGCATCAAACTATTATTATATTATTGCACCCGCCGTACTCTCCAGACCTTACTCCGTCTAACTATAACCTTTTCGCATCGATGGGACACTCACTCGCAGAGCAGCGCTTCGCCAATTTTGAAAAAGTCGAAAAATGGCTCGTCGAATGGTTTGCCTCGAAAGAGAAATTTTTTTTTGGAATGGTATCCATAATTTGCCTCAAAGATGGGCAAAATGTCTAGAATCCGATGGTCAATACTTTGAATAAAAAATAATGAGATTCCCTTGAGAATTAAGCGTTTTCTTTATTGAAAAAACCGGCCAACTTCAACTAACACCCCTGGTACAGTAAATAATTAGCTTTATTCACAAATTAAATTTTAGTGAGTAGTGCCTTTGTGAAGTTTTATGTGAATATCAGACAATATTGTTGTCAGGCTGAAAGTTCTGGGGAAGGGAAAGAGATGGGGATGATTATGGTTGAGAAATACCGGACTATTCATATCTGGTCACTAATCACGAAAAAAACCATGTGTGGTCTTTCACTAGGCCGGTAACGCGCCGCAAATTTAACATATTATGTTTATGTTGTTTTAATTTGATTTACTGTGAAACAACACACTTAAAATTTACTTCCGCGCGCTGAGATTTAAGCCCGCGACTTCTGGATTTGTAGCCGCGGATTTTAACCGCTCGACCATGGAGACAGTCAAATTATTAATCGTTTTTTTTTAAGTTAACACCCCACAACAGTCCCAACTGCTCCCAACCGTCTAGAGCCAGTGAGACTATGGCATCCCCAATCGGGGTATGTTGTGAGGCTGAAGGTAGTGGGGAGGGGAGATAGATGGAAATGATGAAGTTTAAGAAGATACCTGACTGTTCAGACGGCCTTCATGGTCGAGTGGTATGATGCTCAACTACGATCGCGGGTCCGAACCCGGCGTGCGCAAACAAATTTTATTTTAATTAATACATGTCATTACACATTCAATTTATTTTAAATAGTGTAAAGTATATTTGCGGCACGTTCCAGAGTGGTAGATACTCTAAGAATCGCCCTGGTGGAAGACCACCATTCAGAATCGAAACGTTGCTTGATTGAAATGGCTTTAGCCGTTTGTGACCAGATCTGAATAGCCAGGTACTTCCCAACTTTTATCTTCCTCATCTCCTTTCTCTCCTCGCAACCGTCAGCCTCACAACGTACTCGAATTGGGGATGCCATAGTCCCACTGGCTCTAGATGATTGTACGGTATTCACTATAAAGATAAAATAAATCTGGAAACACGGCTAGAGTCATTTCAAGCAACGCTTCCATTCTGAATGGTGGTCTTTCACCAGGGCGATACTAACGAGTATCCGCCACCCTGGTTACGCCGAAACCGCTACAAAGTTGAAGAGGTGTCGAAATATAATCGAACAATTTTAAAGCGCGTGGCATGAGCACAGTTTGAAAATATATTTAAACGCCAAGACAGATATACAGGGAAGGATTAAGAACTAGTAGGATTGAATTTCTGTAGCGCGAACAGAGCGGTAGAGGGGGGTCGGATCATTTGAACGTGATAGTGGAGAGCCTTCCAAAGAGACCGATATTTTTTCCAGTCACCTGCGGACAAACTGAGAGTAAGCACATTGATTTCCGTGAACTTCTGTTAGAAAGTGTCGTTGCGATCCAAGATGGAGAAAAATCTCGAGCAGCCCTACGCCATCAAATTCTGCGTCAAACTAAGGAAAACCGCGACGAAAATCTTTCTTATCATTTTTTAGTAAATAAATTTTTGGATTTTGTTTTTTGTGTGTGATTTTTTTGTACACCTTCCGAGATTCTGGGTTTAGTAACTGGGGTCATTTCAAGGTGAAATGACTCTTTAAATATTGCTTTCTTAAGGCGAGGATCATTGATAAAGAACAACATACGAATGTCATTCGTTACTCCGTAGAAAAAATCAACTCAAAATATTGTTTTAATGCTGCCGGTTTGAAAAATGAGAGGATAAATGATTTTTTTAAACCTGTTCCACAGAGATTAAAAATAATATCATTAAATTAAACTATCCTTTGAACTACATTAGTGGGAACTTTTATTTTAGTTTTAGAAACATAAAATGTGGATATTTATAGTTTTTGTATTTAATTTGTAGAACACATTTTTTTAAATAAAATTCAGTTGAATGAAATATAATATTATAATTATTCAGTTCTGCTATTTTGTTGTGGCAGCTGTTTTGGCTTTAATAATGGCCGTAAACGCCAAAACAGTTGTCACTTAAAAAACAAAACTAAATTATAATAAAACTAAATTTTATTCATTTAATTAAATTTAAATATTTTATATATATTGGCACTGAATAAATGATTCTGACTGTATGGAAGATCTACAGTTTCTCGAATCTAAGATGACCCAAGTATGTATGCAGAATGAGTTGATGATGAATGTAAGTAAATCCAAAGTCATCGTGTTTGAAAGAGAGAGTACGCAAACAGCGTGCAATATAGTTGTGAATGATGAATACTTGGAGCAAGTGGATGAATTTGTGTATTTATGAATGTTTAAGAGAAACGGAAAGGCTGACAAAGATGTTGAAAGAACGGTAAATGCAGGAAACTCCATTAATGGAGGACTAGTTGGCGCAAATAAAAAAAAATCCAAAGAAGCGAAGCTAGCAGTCCACAGTGGAGTGCTTATGCTAACCCTGATTAATGGCAGTGAGGCACAACATTGTCAGAGGAAGGCTGAAAGTAGACTGAATGCTGTAGAAATGAGATCCCTGAGACGTATGTGCGGTAAAACCATGTATGACCATGTTAAAAATATAGATATCCGGAAAGAATGCAAAGCTGATGTAAGCGTAATGAATAAGATTAAGAAAGGGACGCTTAAATGGTTTGGGCATGTAAAGCGAATTAACGAAGAAATGAGTGTGAAAAGAATATACAGTGCTGAAGTGAATGGAATAAGAAGTCGGAGACGCCTGAGGAAGACATGGCACGATCAAGTGAATCAAGTACTTGAATCGGATCATGGGTAGATTCAGAATAACAGAAGGAGTGTGTGTCAAGAAAGAATTGTATGGAAGTCTGTTTTCTCTGTCTACCCCTGTGGGAAAACGGCGTGAGGGTAAGTTAGTAAATAAATAATATTTGTGACTGATAAAAAGTTTTTTATTGTGTCATATACAAAAAACGTAAGGTTCTACTTATTTTGTCTTACGTGAAACAAATGTGTGTTCAAACTAGCAAATTAGATTTTTGAACTTCAAAACGTAAGCCAGGCCAATAATAACGCGCGGAAGAGTACACCTTTTTCAGGAAGATTTAAAAAATGGGAGATTTCTGAATTTTTTTAGATACTAACCGTAAACAACATACGAGCGCTGGTAGTTTACGATGACTTTTTGATTTTTTTCTTGTATCACGAACCGTACTCTGCCTTCAGCACAAAATAAGGAACACAAGAACGATTTATAAGAATAAAGCAGTTTAATAAAAAAAGAATAAAACCCAGGCAGCAATCTTTATGTTGAATAAATTCATTTTTAACCGAGAACCAAAACATTAATTATGAGTGATGACGGTATCGTAGGTCAAGGCTTCGAATAAACTTCCCCGGAACCAAGATGCATAACGAACCCAATAAAATTTCGGTCTCAACTCAAAACTTACCTTTTCAGACTCTCATATTCTTAAATTCAATATACCCTTCTTGGGTGCTTGCTATTCTATTTATACTTTTCCTTGCAAATTTTGGTTTGATAAATAACCCTATGAAAAATGTATTATCCAGTTTCTAGAGTATAGTTGTTGTATCCGAAGGTGCAATAAAATATTGAATGTGTTTTCAGCTTTAGATGAATTTGGTGAATAGTGAACCGTAAAACGAACTAACTTTACTGTTTGATGGAAGTATCTACTTATAGATGTGGAGAGATTATGGAATGAAGGTAGTAAGGAAACCAATTCACTCACCGATAAAGTTAAAATACTTGAGGGTCATTAGACAAATTATTTTTGAGTCTTTCAAAGTAATTATTAAGACTTTAGACTTAAACAACTGACCTACGTTAATTTTTGAGTGGAATACTTCCAAAGGAATAGTATTTTTTTATAATAGGATAATTCTGCCAAGTGGTTTGATTCTGTCTAACGGTTATTTTCGCTTTGTTAAAATATTAATCATTTTATGATGTGTGAAAGAGAAAAGGGGAATTGGTGACAAGCGCATGCGTACAGCAGAATTTTACGTAGGTATTGACAATATTGACGTACTGAATTATGATGTAACGTATACTTTATGTTACCTTTGAAAAATCACGGGAGGTAACTTGACTTGCCAAGAAAAAAAATGAATTGCATTTAATCCACCTGTTGGATCCAAAGCTGCGATAAAATACCGAATGTGTTTTCAGCTTCAGATGAATTTGGGAAATAGTGGACTGTAAAACGATTAACTATACTACTTCATGGAAGTACCTAATTATGGATGTGGAGAGATTATGGAATGAAGGAAGTAAATAAACCAATTCACTCACCGATGAAGTTGATATTTAAGTTCTTGATTATTCTTACATATTGTATTATTAACGAACACCACAAGAAAATTACACTTAGTTTAATATTATTTGTAGAACAACAACAAAACAAACGACCAAACGAGGCACCAGCAAACGAACACGTTTTTTCATATAACTCTCTTCTGTTTCTTGATTGTCACTTGTTTTGAAACTCGGTGTTGTTGAATACGGAAATCGAATATTGTGAAATGGTTGGATAAGGTAGGAACTGGATGAAAAACAAGAAGTTAAGAACGTAACAAATTATCTCTTGAAATAATAATAATAATAATCGGCTGGTTTATATAGCGCCGTTTTCGTGACAGAGATATCACCTCAAGGGCGCAAATCCAACAATAGTAAAGAACAAAGTTTAACAACACTAAGCTGACCAGGTGAAATTTAAAGTTCGAGTAGTCTACCGACCCATAAGGAATAACAATGGAAAATTTTCACCATAATCTGTCACTTATAGGGTGTCGAATCACCTTTAGATTCTTTAAATTTCAATAAAATTCCTGTACTGTTGTACGAATTCAGCAAACTCATTATGAAATTTTCTATCGAGCCCTTAAATTCAACAATAAAAACGAAAATTATTCAAAAAAATGATAGAATAACTTTGTATGAGACAACGAATATTATTTAAATTTGTATGACCGACCGGTTTCGCTTAGCCTAAGTTTCATCAGGGTACAAAGTAAAACTAAACAAAAAATACAAAGTGTGTGGTCATACATGTATACTCGTATACACAGAAATAAAATAAATTATAAAATATGTTCCTCACCAAACGCAAGAGCCTTGTTATTTATGGCGAGCTTATATACTTGAAATACACTGTGCAAAAATTGTAACAATTACCTTAAATATTATTGTAAAAAAATAAATAAAATAAAATTATAATAATAATAACAAAACAACGAAAAAACAAAATAATAACATTTCAATATAGAACAGAGAGAAAAAAGACAAATAATACGAATTGAAAGAGACAAAAAAAAACAATAAAATTTATCATTATTCTTTAATCACCTTCTCAGTTAATGTTTAGTCGTTTTTAATTCATATTATCTGTCTCTTTCTCTCTGTCATAATTCAAATGTTATTTTATTGTTTTCTCATTATTTTGTTATTTTATTTTATAATTTGTTCTCCCTCTGTGTGTGTATATATAACCGCACAAAACCAAACAAAAAGTAGGCCTAAGCACGAGAAAAACCTGTTTTTAAGTGACGTTTCTCAAAGATATCGTTGTAGGAAGTGTATATATATATATATGCACCAATACACACAACATAAACACGATGAATTTACTCCTGTTTCTAAGTCGGTGTGAAGCTCCACCAAAATAAGTAAATATCCTGGGCGTGGACTCGCTTTACTTTACGCGAATCGCGATAAAACGTGGTTATTTCGTTGTAGGGGGCAGAGCCGGTCAAAAGTCTTGCCCCGGGGCCTAAGAGACTGCGAGCACGCCACTGGATTCGAATATATGGTTATATCGCTTATCCAATTCCGTTTTATAGTTTTTTTTAGCCATTTGCTGTTAAAAATGTATCTCCGAAGTTATTGCTTTCTGTAAATACACTTTTTGTTCGTATTTTATTTCATGTTTCCTACATTGAAATGTTTGTTTGTATTATTTGGTGAAGGCAGTAATTTTGGCATAAAAGTTTTCGGTTATCGTAAAAGCTTTAACAACTATATTACGACTAACATTTTTTTTACAGTTAATATCACACAAGAGTCCCAACTGCTCCCACCCGTCTAGAGCCAGTGAGACCATGGCATCCCCCCTTGGGGTATGTTTTTTTATTCTATTTTTTATTATTATCTAGGAGAAAACACAGAAACAGGCACAAACAAATAAACTATATTAAACATAAAACAAAGAGAATTTGCCTGTATCCAAACTATTTATCATATATTAAGCAGCCTTAGATGAAGCATGGTAGATGGTGTAATACTTACATACTAATAAATTTGAAATACGTTATATTTTTTCTGTTTCATATTTAAGTTGAAGATTATTGATAATTTCAATAATCTTCAATATTTTAATTAATGATATCAAAATATTAAAGGTTTCTACGTCCACACCTTAGTTCTATTTCAATAAAGCAATGTAAAGAAGGGTAAAAGAACAATCCGTTTATAACCTCTTGTAAAAAATAACGATTATTTTAATTTAATGGCATAACTGTAAACGAAAACAATATGAATCACAAAATAAGTCAAATTTTTCTATCTCAATCTCAATATCGTATACAGATATATATTGCAAGAACACCACATCTACTGCCTTCAGTTTACTTTTATCCTTTCTCTGCCAGTTCCATTCCTTGTTGCCATACAATAGGTTTTGCTACTAGATTACACCTACTAGTACATTTAGAAAAGTAAGTAGTAAAGTAATTTTATATTCGGAAAAACCTTTTTCTGGCTACCATTGTAGGTTATAAAAAAGTTATGGGTCATTAAGTTCTAAATAGTTTTTTTAAAAGTTAATTAACTGTATTTATATTATTTATATACACTGAGTGGCTAAGACGGAAGCCCGCAAGCAGAAAATCAGAAACTACCAACCTTTAAATATGAAATATTTATACGAAGAACACTCTTGATTTCCAAAAATAAAATAACAATAAACATTTTCGCGAAATAAATTACATTTTGTAGATATTGGTTTACGTGGGGGTTTATTTATATTCAAATTGGAAATAACTTTAAAGCGTTCGTTCTTATGTTTTTTAAACATTTCAATAACGTCAATAATCTGAAGCACAAACATGAAACAGAAAAAAGCCATAAAATATTAAAATAAAAAGACAATGGTCACAACCGATAATTTAATGAAAAATATAAGATACTTTCTAATAAGGTCCCAATGGCTTAATTGGTTAAAACGTTACTCCCGGATAGAGTAGAGGATCTGAGTTCGAGTCTCGGTTTTGACCATTGTCTGGCATTGTCTTTATTTTCTTGCTTTTTCTGTTTCACATTTGTATTTTAGATTATTGATATTATTTAAATGTTAATTTATAAAATAAAGTATTAAAAAAAGAGTTCAATGATAACATATATAAATAATATGTTTTTTAAAAATCAATGTATATTAAATAATTTTTAATTAATGTAATTTTTTTATTGAATTTATTAATGAATACCTAGTTGTGGAAGTCGCGGCACCTAGTGGCTTTTAATCCCAAGTGACTGGTACGAGAACAGTTCCAATGACTGGTTCTTGGCTGCAGTCTGAGGGTGTAGAACAGATTATTTTAATTGAAATTTGATATAACTTTAAAACACTAATACTTATATTATTTAAATAATATTAATAATCTAAAACACAAACACGAAACAGAAAAAGGCAGAAAATAAAAAAGTCAATGGTCACAACCAGAGGCAAATCGTGGTTTTTTAGTATGCTAGAGTGCTAAAATTGAAAAATACGACGTTTTTGATGTTGTTGTAGCCGAAAATGATTTTTATTTTTGTGAAAAAAAAAAATGTTTATAAGAAGTTTTCCAGGATTTTTCAGTTTTGGTGGTGCACTTCACGGTTTTCTGAAAAATTTTGATACAAAAAATTGAAATAAAAATTTTTAAAAACCTTTTTTTCTATCTTAGCACTTTAAAACACTAAAAAGCCACGAGCCGCCACTGGTAACAACCATGACACGAACTCGGATCCTCGGAATTATGAATATTATTTAATGAAGAAAATAATCTTCAAATAAAATATGAGATCGATTAAAATGCCATTTTCTAATAAGGTCCCAATGGCCGAATCAGTTAAGGCATCACTCCATGATAGAGTAAAGGTTCCGAGTTTCAGTCTCGGTTGTGACCATTGTCTTCTTATTTTCTGTTTCATATTTGTGTTTTAGATGATTTTTATTATTTTAATAGATTATTATATTTTTTTATTTATGTATCTCGTCCGGCGCACCGTTTTCTTTACTTTTAACTTTTCCATTATTCGTGACCATTTCCTCCCGGTCAATAAAACACGTTAAATACTCCCCAGCAATTAAATTAATTCGGTTCGGCGAACAAAATTAGTACTTCGCTGATATCAATCAAGTCGCTCGACCAAAGGAACTTCGAGCTGGCTTTTATAAATAAACTGTTTTATTTTAAAGTGAATTAAGTTAATCAAAGTAATTATTTTGAAAGGTTCAGAATTTCACACCCAAGTAAATTGAGTGGCTAATTTGTTTTGAAACAAAGCTGTAATAAATTTGAATGAAAACACAATATTGATTGGAGTTATTTATAGATTCCACAGATTAACAAACCTATATGTGCAGGCGACCAAAAGTATAACTAAAGAACGGTGCAAGCCGTGCTTAAAATGCTTTGGTGGGAAGTCCCCAAAATGGCTCCTCAACCCTTTTGTCTTTCCGGCGACTATATAATGACCACATTATGTATGACATCATCACTTCGGGTAACTCAGTGAGAGTATTGAGATTCTTAAAATAACTTTTTTTTTTTCAAAATTCAACCAAGCACTGAAGATTTATAAATGTTATTTTAAAGTGTTCTGGTGTGAAATTCCAAATTTGGCGCTTCAGCCCTTTTGCCTTTCCAGCGACGATATGTATTTACCTTGGAGTAACAAAATATAGAGAGAGAGCTAATTCTTTTTACCCAACCTATACAAATTTGGGTTTTTACGTCGTACACCATGAGAAAGAAAGAGACAACAACATTTCGCCAAAATATAACACCGCTTATAAGTATCGAAGGAATGTTCTTCGTGTCCCACGTTTCCGTCGACTCCGCCCACACGTTTTGACATGCGACATAAATTGACATAACTCAACGGTTTTTTTTGGTTACATGCTATATTTTTGTTTTTAACAATACTGTGAAAAAGTGGTCATACGAATAAACAAAAACATTATCTCGACATGTGCTATGAATGGATGTATAAATACCCTAGCCCTAGTCCTAACCACGCACAGGTCTAACCGAGACCGGAAAAACTCATAAAAACTGACTTCAGCAGCGCTTTCTTTTGTATATTATTGCTCTGAGAGCATAATATAGTGAAATTGAAATAGAACTGTCACAATAGTATGGTAGGTACTGTCTTGTAACTGTCCTGCCAGGAACATGAAACGCAATTAAATATAACAATTCCGAGGTGTAAATATGAAAAACGTGTTTATACGAATAAACAAAAACATTATGTCGACATGTGCCATTATTGGATGTATAAATACCTTAGCCCTAGTCCTAGCCACGCCCAGGTCTAGCCGAGTCCGGCAAAACTCATCAAAACTGACTTCAGCAGCGCTCCCTCTTGAGGTATTTACATTATCAAATATTAATTATGTACCAGTAATTAAAACCAACACCTTCAAAGTGTTAGGGAGGTTTTTGTTTAAATGTAACAACACCTTTTTAAATTGTTCTGAGAAAACTTTTTCAGCAAAGCGACAAATTCACATCGAGGACGGCTCTCGTTTTCCCTTACCGGAACATCCGGCGTCAGATTATCCGAGCCTCTATTGTCCGTGCAAGGATTATCCGGGATGGGTATAATTGATATCCCGGTTAAGCCGGCTGGCAAAAAAATATACGAGGCTCGAAAACGATTCCCTTTTTTCCGTTTTGTCCCGCTGATTACGAAACGTAGGTAGAACCCTTTTTCAATTAATGTAATAATATACTGTACGAACGCAACTTATTACGACTGTCATACAATCAATTTGGATAGGTGGTTGTGAGGCCGGAGGGAGGGAAAGGGGAATGACAGAAAGGGACAGGAAAGGCTAACAACTAAGGTTAAAACGTCACAACATTCGAAGCAACATAATTTTATTGTGAATGAACGGAGCCAGTGGGACTAAGTTGTGCCCAATTGTAGTATGTCGTGAGGCTGAAGAGTATGAAGAAAATAAGGAGATGGGAAAGAGGAAGACTAAAAAGTACCTAAAATAATAATGTTCTTTTTAATATTAAAAAAAATCAATAAAAATAAAAATATGAAACAGAAAAAGTCAGAAAATAAGAAGACAATGGTCACAACAATCACCACCAATGTCTTTTTTTTTTTTTTGGCTTTTGTCTTTTTCGTTTTCGTGTATTTAGATTATTGATTTTATTTAAATGTTTAAAAAAACATAAGCTTCAACGCTCAAGGTTATTTATAATTTTAATAATAATGTTTTTTTGTTGTGATTTTTTTTACGAAATATCATCATTCGTAGACCAAACTTTGCTTGAAATGGCTTTGGCCGACAGTTTGACAATGGCCTTAAACGCCGAAACAGGTGTCACTAAAAATAAAAACTGAAAATAGCAGAACTCAATAATAATAATATTAAATTTAATTCAATTAAATTATTTAAAAAAATAAAAAAAGACTTCGGTAAAAATTAAGGTTAGCTGCATCCTTTTCTATTCATCGTTTTGTTTACGTTTTTTTCATTATCACGTGTTCTAGGACAGTTAACTTTTTAATGTTTCCCAGTAAATATATTTATTCTGCTATTTGATAAAATAAACCCCACCCTTCACAGGTAAGCCGAAATGTTCCTTATCCCGGGGGCGTTGTTTGGTGTAATTTTATTTTGGTATCCAACCTCCATACATCGATAAGTTGCTTATCAAGAAATTTTCCGTTACTTTCTTTGAAAAACAACAATTATTGTTTAATTTTATTTTTTATAGTCAATACAGCACAAGAGTCTCAACTGTTCCCAACCGTCTAAAGTCAGTGAGACTATAGCATCCCCAGTTGCGGTCTATTGTGAGGCTTAAGGTGGTGGGGGGAGGGAAGGATATGGTTAAAAGAAAGGGCTGCGAAGTACCAGGCTATTCAGATCTGGTCGCCAAACACAGCTTAAGTCATTTCCATGTCTATTCTGAATCAAGTCGTGACGATGTCAAATGTGACGATGTCGAATATGATGAATGTTTAAAACACACCAACCTCAATGTTTATAACCAATAAATAATCGCCCCCACAGCAATTTCGCGGTATGAGCATGAAACACTTTTGAAAATATTTTTTTAAGCTGTGCATATATTGAATTTTATTTCAATTCATATAATTAAATTCACAAAACAAATTTCGTGTAGAATATAATATTTTTCTAATCTTAGTTTATACTAATTTATTTTAATTGTATTTATTCATAAACTCATAAGCAGGGCAAAAAATATTAAAAAATGAAAAGAACAAATAATATTGAATACATTACAGGTTCAAAAATGTTGTAAAAGAAAAAAATGATTAACAGGCTTAGAGTAAAATAGTTTCAACAATTAGTTTAGCTCTTCCAGATGAGAAAAACTGTGCTAAGTTATACTTATAGTGTGATATTGACGTGCTAAATATGTAGTATGTGTTTCCTAGATGTTGAATTCGTCGCATGGGCGTGTGAGGTTGAAGCAGAATTGTTACAATAGTATGGTAGGTACTGCTAAGAACACGAAATGCAATTAAGTATAATATAAGCAAGTCAAGTCAGTAATTATTCTACGTTCAGACGGTCTCGATAAATTAAGAATTAATACAGAGTATATAATTATTACAAAAATTAGTAAATTTCTTTCATCAGTCTTCCAAGAAATATGTAATCGTTTTATAATAACAGATAAACGTAAGAAATTGAATATTCTACAACTAGTTTTCAGAGAATTCGACTGAGAAATCGGAGAATTTTCAAACAAACTTTATCGTTTAATTAAATATAAGCTTTTGAGAATGAACATTTTCAAATGGCTTCTATTTATTGGTCCAAGAGTAATCGAACCTTTTTTAATAAAAGAACCCCTGTCTTTGATCAGGCTTAATAAGGGTGTATTGCTTTCGAATTAAAATACCAAGTGAACAGAGTAACCGGTACTTAATGTGACATTATATATTTTATAAACGCGTTCAAAGGATTGAATAAAATCTCCCCTCATCCCTTTGGCTAAACCTACATCATTAATCCCATTTAAAAATCGTGGAGTCTTTCTAAGACAACAAAGCACTCCCAAAGCGGGGGCTTTTCCCGAGATTCACATTTAAATTAATTCTGATGAATCTGTGATAAAAATAGCAAATGTTTTCACACGATGTCCTCGAGAAGTAGGTGATTTATATTTTAGATTAATAAAAACTAACTTTACATTTCGCATTCCTTCCGCGAAACGATTTTTAAGGTTCTTAATGTCGTTTTTCAGCAACAGCACTAGCGGTAAGGACCTCCGTGATCAAGCGGTTAGACGCTCGACTACGGATCCAGCGGTCGCAGATTCAAGCCGGGTGTGCCCAAACAAAATGTATTAAAAAAATGTGTAATTAAACATCTAAATAATATAAAATAATTTATGGTATATTTGTGGCACGTTTTACAGTAGTAGAAAGGCTAGCATTCAGAATCGAAACATTGCTTCAAAATGGCTTTAGCCGTGTTTAGTGACCAGATCTGACTAGCCGGATAATTTCCAACTTTCTTCTTCCCCATCTCTTTCCCATCCCTACTACTTTCAGCCTCACAACACACCCCAATTTTGAATGCCATTGTCCCACTGGTTCTAGACGGTTGGGAGCAGTTGGGAATCTTATGCGGTATGTAATTTTTTCAAAAATCTGTGCGATAAATTATTTACCTTTCGAGATATTTCTTAAAAACTTTGGATAATTATAGTAATATTTTCGGGTAAAAAAAACCATTATAGTCTGCTACAGCAAACTCGACCTTAAGCCCTTCCTATACGCCCGTGCAGCAAACAATTGTTTTTTATCCCGCTTTTTTGCCTGAGTCGTTTTTAGTTCAATCGCCGCTCGAGAGCCGGCGGATAGAGACGACTGATATGTGCGTCAATTATCAGTTTATTTTGACGAATACTTGCTGAAATCTTATATTCTTGTACATTATGACTTTATCTTTCTGTAAATAAGATATTTTTGATTTTTTTCGAAATTCTATAGAACATTGAAAGTGTGCAAATGATTTTCATCTATTTTGAATTCTGCTCTCATTTTTGGTTATTATTCCATAGTTTATTTTTTAATCATATGTTTTTGAAATAAGACTCTAGTGTTCATGTCGCACAGTAGTTCCAACTGCTCCTAACCGTCTAGAGCCAGTTAAACTGTGTCATCCCCAACCAGGGTATGCTGTGAGGCTGAAGGTAGTGGGGAGAGGAAGGATATAAGGAAGAGGAAGGTCGAAATATATCTGGCTATTCAGATCTGGTCACTAAACACGGCTAAAGCTATTTCAAGCAACGTTTTGAATTTGAATATTAGTCGTTCACCAGGACGATACTTAGAGTATCTACCACTCTGGAACGTGCCACAACTATACTACGAGGCCTGTTCAAAAGAAAAGGTGAATTTTTAATTTTCGCGAGCTGTGTACATTCGATTATCGTTTTTTTTATGTTGGTACACATATTTTTATCATATGTTAGCACTATCAGCCATTTTAGATTAGTGGTTTGTTTTTGACAACTGGAAAGGTTAGTGACGATTTTGTGTGTTCTTCTATTTTTTACTTTTTAAAAATGAAGAAAAAAATCTATGATTTGTTTTTCCACAACTCCAGGACGCTCGTCGTCATTAACATCTTCTCGGCCTTCTGTAAAGTGCTTGAACCACTTATAAACACTTTTCAGAAGGCCGAGAAGATGTTAATGACGATGAGCGTCCTGGAGTTGTAGAAAACAAATCATGGATTTTATTCTTTGTTCCATTTTTTTCAAAAGTAAAAAATCGAAGAACACACAAAAAACGTCACTAACCTTTCCAGTTGTCAAAAACAAACCACTAATCCAAAATGGTTGATAATGCTAACATATGATAAACATATGTGTACCAACATAACAACAACAAAAAACTATAATCGAATGTACACAGCCCGCGGAAATTCAAAACTCACGTTTTCTTTTGAACAGGCCATGTATATTTTATTTAATTGGAAATATATATGTTTTGATGCATATCAGTTAAATTTTACGTATTTGCGCAACCCGGGTTTTAACCCGCGACCTCTGGATTCGTAGTCGAGCGTTTTACCACTTGAATTTCATAATTTATATAAGTTTTGAGTTAAGGTGGATAAGACATAAAAAATGTCGCGTTATTCTTCTCGTAATTTTTATTTTATTTTTATTACTGTACAACAGATATTAAATCCAATTACAGTACAGTGAGAAACAACAAAAAATGTTTTTTTACATCTAAACATTTTTAAATTAATAAGTTTTTGGATCGAAATTTTCGGTATATATAACTAACAACCATCACGCCGTTTCCCCGCAGGGATAGGCAAAGCGGACGGACCGCCATACAACTCTGTCTTGGCACATACTCTTTGCTTCATTTACATTCATACATCGTCTCATACATACTCTTCTGACTCTTATTTAATAGAATTATACCACTTGTCATGTTATGCTGTGCCAAAACATCTTTCCGACCATAGGGTATGCTAAACATGGCATGATTTCTGCTACGGCAGTATTTCTCAGGCACGAATAAGCATTAGCATGCCAAGAGGTATGGACAATCGATCAAGTTATTTATAATCTTAAAGCCTATTGTCATGAGACCAGCATTGCGCCTAGTCTCTAAGCTTTGATAATTTGTCTCCTCGAGTAGTTCCATGTGATACGTGAACGTAGGGTATGTTCTGTGCGAACGCATGTACACATACCTGAGAATTTTTTTCTGAATCTGTTCCAACCCATTTATATATTTGGTCTGATGTGGAGCCCAGACAATACAAGCTTACTCCAACTTGCTTCTGATCACTCCATTGGAAGAGGGCTGTCATCGCATTTGTGTTTATTAAACTCTTTACACCTTCTGATTCAAAACTAAGAAGTTTATAGCAAGTTGAAGTAAGCTGCACTAAATGACTCGAAAATGTTAGCTTGGGATCATTTGGTTGATAGTGTGGAGAGCCGTTTATACTTTTCTACGATATCGTCAATGCAATGAGTCGGCTCAAATACTCAAAGGAAATAACTGCATGGTCAGCTGACGTCAAGGAATTTCATTTCCGTTTCAAAAGATTGCATCGAATAAGAGTCTGCTATGAGCACAGCAATAATTTTAGAGGAACGCATTCTGAGTATGTTTCAGATAAAACTTTGTTTTGGATTTGAAGACTAAAATGCCCAACCAAACTATTTTTTATAAAAAGATACAGCAAATATCTAGTACATAATTATCTTTCGCGGCCTGCGTGGTCGAGTGGTAAGAAGCTCGTCTTTGAATCCAGAGGCACAGGCTTAATCCAGTGTGCGCTAATAAATTTTATTTGATAAAACAACAACATAAATGGACGCAATCTGTAATATAAAAAAAAAATTCATTCTTTTTTTAAATATATATTTTTTTAATATGTATACCGCACAAGTCTCGACTGCTCCCAACCGTCTAGAGCCAGTGAGACTATGGCATTCCCAAATAGAGTATTTTGTGAGGCTGAAGGTAGTGGCTATTTAGATCTGATCACCAAATACGGCTAAAGTCATTTCAAGCAACGTTTATTTTTTCAACGTATTTTTGTCATTTTTTATGATTATATTAAGGAAATCATAAAAAAAACTGTTTCTCTGAAAACGTGATGAAATATAAAACAAAGAATAATACATTCTAAAAAAGCTTACTGTTTGGTTAAAATTTTAGATTTCAAACAACAATATAACTTGAGAACATAACAGTAGTTGGAGGAAGAGTTTTATTTTTATTGATTTTTTTAAATTATGTTTTCCAGTTCAATTTTTTTTTTACTTTTTACTCAATACTTAGATGTTATACAAATAATTTGTAAATTGTAATAAATTCCTTCCTTGTGAAAATTCTCGTTCTTAGAGAGGGAGTAATTTCATGAGTTGCATAATTTAATTTTTGCATTCCAAGCGATACTAATACGAAACTAGTAACTCTTCGATCAGCATCTTCAACGGCCATAGGTAGACTCACAGTACCTAAACGCAATCCCAACACCAATTTCGGAGAGCGAGCTTTTGCCGTAGCAGCCAGCAGGCCCCACAGCTTGGAATAACCTCCCTTCACATTTGCGAAAGATCGACAGCTCAACTGAGTTCAGAGCAAAACTAAAGACTCACCTTTTTAAATTATCATACCAACAATAACGTCAATTTTCTTCACTAGAGTTTTGATTACTCAGTCCGAGTACTGTACATAGTTTATATATATAATTTACTCACTTCATTTTTTTCTACCCTATGCCCAACAGCACGGGCAACAACCATTATAAACGAGTATATATTTGTTAATGTAAATATGTTAGTTGTATATCACACGTTATTAGTATCAGGCATAAGTTAATATTAAGTTTTGAGATTAAGCTTAGAAAAGATTTTTATTATTTATTATTTTTTTGACGGCCTCCATGGTCGAGTGGTAAGACGCTCGACTACGAATCCAAAGGTCGCGGGTTCAATCCCGGCGTGCGCCAATTACTTTTATTTAATTAATATGTGTTATAACACATTTAATTCATGTAAAAATAATAAAAAGTATATTTGCGGCACGTTCCAGAGTGGTAGATACTCTAAGTATCGCCCTGGTGAAAGACCACCATTCAGAATCGAAACGTTGCTTGAAATGGCTTTAGCCGTGTTTGGTGACCAGATCTGAATAGCCAAGTACTTCCCAACCTTCCCCTTCCCAATCTCCTTCCCCTCCCCACTACCTTCAGCCTCACAACATATCCTATTTGGGAATGCCATAGTCTCACTGGCTCTAGACGGTTGGGAGTAGTTGAGACTCTTGTGCGGTATTCACGTAAAAAAAAAAAAAAAGCACTCACTTTGTGGTAAGACACAATTAGATTAGAAATAAAAGTAACTTTGTTTTAAGACCGCTTTATTGGAAACATACACCAACCGGTTTCGGCTCTACCTGAACCTTCTTCAGGGTCGAATACATCTTTATTCAACCCTGAAGAAGGTTCAGGTGGAGCCGAAACCGGTCGGCGTATGTTACCAATAAAGTGGTATTAAAACAAAGTTATTTTTATTTCTAATCTTACTTTTAATATTATATTAATTTGCTGTAAAACGCCCTTGAGGTGATATTTCTGTTTAGGAAAACGGAACCATATAAATCAGCCAATTATTATTAATGTCATTTTCATATTCAAATACTTTTACATACGAGTTTTAATGAAAAACACCCTTAAATTATTTTGATGTTAAGTGTGTTCGTGGTAACTTTCACCCCTAATTTCATTAACAAGTTCGTTAAAACGCTTAATGCTGAGTATGAGTAATGATGTTTAGCCAATGTCGTATTTAGTTTAAGGGTGGATATTTTAGTCTTCGTTTTTGGTCTGGCGCTCGCTGCTCACTGGCTCCAATTCGCATTTGTCTTTGTTATTTCAATTTAGAATACAAATCCAGAGGTCACGGGTTTGAACCCTGATATACGCAAAAAAAAAATTTAATGTGTGTTATTTCCTACTTAATTGATATAAAATAATATGTAGTACATTAACGACTCATTGCAGAGTGATACAAATCTCAGAATTGCCCTGGTGAAAGAGTACCATTCATAGTTGAAACGTTGCTTGAAACGACTTTACCCGTGTTTGGTGAACAAGGCTGAATATCCAGGTACTTCCCAACTTTTTTATTTCGTTTTACGTTTTCATTTTTTTTTTTAAGAAAGATAAACATTCACTGGCCACGTTATTCGTAGGTAAAAATTGTTGCTTGTGCAAGGATTGAAGACTTGGCTAGCAGAGGAATTGAACCCACGATGCCCGGGAGGAATCCGACGCGTTTGTACACTCAGCTACTAATCCGTTAATTCTCCAAAATGTCCCCAATATTCCCCATCCCCTTCCTTTCTTCGCTACATTCAGTCTCACAACATACCCCAATTGGGGATGCCATCGTCTCACCGTTGGGAGCAGTAGAGACTCTTGTTCGGTATTTACATATATATATTTTTTTAATGATCACAAATAGTGGCACACTATTACAAAGTGAACTTCTAAAATCGTGTTAAATCGAAATTTTAAATATTTTTTTTTATTTTTTATTAAAAAAAAAGACAAACATTCCCGGTTACGAATAACCTGACAATTTTTAGAAAAACTCCTACTGCCATCATAAGAAGCGGAAGATGTTGCTTGTGTAATGATGGAGGACTTAGCCAGCAGAGGAATTGAACGCACGACTCCCGGGTGGGAATCCGACGCGTTTGTCCACTCAGCTACCGACCATGACTATGATTGAAATAAAAAAGTATTTAATACAACTTAAAGCTTATTAAACATTTGGCATACCTTTGGATTTAAAAAAAAAAACATTTTAATTGGAATTTGAGTCTGTAATCCAGAACAAAATTTTGTGTGAAATATAATAGTTAAGTTTTAATTTAATTGTTTTATTTTGTATTATTGTTATTTATAAATTTATGTTTAACAAAATAACTAATTATAACTCATATTCCATTTTGCAATATTTAATATTACTTATATACTACTGGATATTAAATACTAATGGATTTTATGTGGTTCTTACAAACTCTTTTAAACTTAAGGAAATGAAAAAATAACTTAGTAAGAGACCACCGATATTATTTTGATTTTTATGACCGATCGGTTTCGCTTAGCCTAAACATCATCAGGGTAGAACATTAAACTAAAGAGAATATACAAAGTGTGCGGTTATATTTACATAATGAGAAAATAATAAAATAACGTTTAAATTATAATAAAGCAACAGAGAGAAAGAGACAGGTAATATGAATTGAAAGAGACAAAACGTCAACTGAGAAGGTGATTAAAGAATAATGACTAATTTTATGAGTTTACAGGAAATACACCTAATATTGGACCACTGGACAAATTTACCTGATTATTATTAATATGACTATTATTTAGAGATTCTTTCTTTATTTCTCGTGTTTTTTAATTATTTAATTTGATGCTATGATAATTTGTTTGAAGAATATGAGCATCCGTGCATTGTTAACGTTTTTTATAAACATTTTTTTCGTAGTTGGCGTTTTGTCTCTTTCAATTCAAATATATATATATATACATATATATATATTTTTTAAACTTTTTTTTAAAGAAAGACAAATATTCCCGGGTTACTAATAAATAACCTGACAGTATTTGAAAAACCCCCACTGCCATCATAAGAATCGGAAGATGTTGCTTGTGCAATGATGGATGACTTGGCAATGGAGGAACCAGCAGAGGAATTGAAAGCACGACGCCGACGCCCGGGTGAGAATCCGACGCGTTTGTCCATTCAGCTACCGACCGGTCAATCTCTTATGGTATATTATTATCTGTCTCTTTCTCTCTTTTCCTTTGTAATAATTTAAATATTATTCTATTTTTTCTCATTGTTTTGTTATTTTATTTTATAATTTACTCTACCTCTGTATGTATGTATAACCACACACTTTGAATTTTTTGTTTAGATTAATTTTTTACCCTGATGATGCTTAGGCTAAGTGAAACCGGTCGGTCATAAAAAATAAAATAATATCCGTGGTCTTATACAAAGTTATTTTTTCATTTTATTTGTCATTTTTCTTATATTATTGAAAAGTTAAAATAAAACAATGAAGAACGAATTTGACCATCGTAAGACTTCAAGAATAAATTGACAATGACAATAATTAAAGGGATCTCCCAAATGACGTTCCTGTATTAATCTAGAATATACTTGCAAAATGCATTTCAGTTTTTTTTTCAATTTAAATTTTCTGTAGGCACTCTTAGAACGTAATTCCTCTGAAAACTTATTTTTTTTACCTTGATATTCAGGAGACCCCTTCAATTGTTGAAATAACATCAACAAACCTCGAACGAAATATGAAACAGAGGAAAATTTTTGCAACATTTAATGGCGTTTATCTTCTCCTTAATATCGTAAACTAACACAGTGTAGCAGTGTGTGTGGCATATTCTAATTCGATAAAACATCAGTTGGCGGATGGAGCTTTCGAGAAATGAAGTAGAAATATCAACAGCCATTATCAAACTTGCGGCCAACAAAGAGATATTTAGTTTGTATTATTTATCTAGCTGCTTGAACAAGAGATTGGCTAGAAGCCCACTATTTCTAAATTCGTAATATTATTTCTATGGGAGCATTACATATTGGAAAAGATTTGGAGCTTTAATTAAATCGTCTAGGAAAATAAAATAATTCGCAGAATCATAAGAGCATTAAATTACTCAGATTTTTTATAACGTATTATTTTACGCATGAAAATAATTTGCTTTAATTGTTTTCATACAAATCTTTCCCTACAATTGGTAATTTTTTTTTTTCAATTTATTAATATATATAATAATATACAACCTAAGATGTTCTTTGATTCTAATTTTTACATTACAGGTTATTGATTGATTGTTATGTATTTTGTATTGGTAAAAAAATAAATACATTTATACATGTATATATTTTTAAAATATCCTTCTTTATTTTCATTCAAAATAATACATTACAATTTTCACTTACTTAGCTAGAATACCCGAAAAAAAAATACAAAACTGATTTCTATTTAAATCTGATTATAAAACGAATATTTTTAATTTTTAAATATACTTATTCGTTTATTTTTTTTTTTAAGCCTTTTGTAAGGCAATTATATAAACTTCCCCCTAGTCGCTAAACTTTAAATCGAGCTTGGTTGGACGAATTTGCCAACATGCTTTAAGCTCACATCTAAACAACCTTGGAGTAAAAATTTAAAAGAAGAGAGAGCTAAATATGTTTACCCAACCTATACAAATTTGAGATATATCACTCTCTCCGGGTTTTCACGTTGTATACCATGAGAGAGAAAGAGACAAGGAAATTCTTCACATAGTATTGCAGCACTTTTAAGTATGACGGATTTTTTTACGTCCACGCTAATTTCATATCATCGAATCGCATAACTTACGTCGACGAATTTTGAGAGTATTTCATATATTTGTGTATATTAAAACACTTGTATTGGTTATACAAATAAATCAAACATGATGGTGATATGTGCTATGCGTAAATGTTCAAATAAGACAAAACAAAGATTATGAAACATCACACTTCAGAGGTATTTCAAATGTCTTAAATATTTTGTTCGAACTTTTGAATTTTCACATTTTTTTATTTTTTATTTTAATGTATTTGTTTGGGAGACCAACAGTTTACATACATACTAGGTAAAATATTATTTAAGTAGTATTAATATGACCGATTTATAGGTTTCCACTTAAGTGTTTGTATATACAGGTAAACTGATACTGTAAGTAAGTGAATCTAATTTTAAAAATTAAACAAGAAATTAAGATATAAATTAAAAGAAATACAAATCAAATAAAAAAATTAAAAAATTAGAAACATAATTTTAAAATTTTCAAATCAGTATGTTTAAAGGGTTGAGGAAAAGGAAGGACATGAGGGGGGATCGATCTAGATGTAGTAAATAAGTATAATGATATGTGTGATTTAAAAGTTTTTGTTTATTTTTTAAGTATATATATTTAAAGAAATAAAGTTAAAGTGAAAAGAATGAGTAGTTATCTGTAGTTATAAAGGCTCGTGAGATCGTCGGTGTGATTTTATGCAGTGAGGTGCAGAGTTAAATATGTCAAATTGTGAGTAGTGGGTGTTAAAAGTGTGTAAGGCCCGATAGAAGAAGGAGTTTTGAATTAAGAATTTTTGATTTAAGAAGGAGTTAAGAATTTTATAATAAAAAGACAAAATCAACAAAAAGCTTACATTATTATTTAGGTGAACTTTTTTTATTAGTGTTTATGCGATATGTTGACTTTGTAAATCATTTTAATGGTGTATTTATATTGTTTTGTTTGATGGGTTCTATATATGTTTATTGAAAATGTCCGAATTTCATGTGGGCGGCCACTAATAGACTATCCAACATCCATTAATATATTTTTGTCTCTTTCTATCGAGTCAGTATAAAGTCAACCTTCTTGACTTTACTGTTTCGCAATAGTATCTCTCCATGTTCTCCAAGTATATCACCGACACGTGTTAAACAAACAAAGACTTCTAAGCAAATAAATTATGATCAATATTCTTGTAAAATTTGCTGAATTTCCAACGATCCGTATCAACATTGCAAAGGCAGGTAAACAGTTTACCTTTGGTTGAAGTAACACCAAAATCCACTATCAACTTATGTACTGACATTAAACTGGAGTTTAAATCAATTTGCCTTATGAAATATCGAATGCTTGGATGGGGTGATAAATTACAACCCTCCTGGGGGTGGATTAAACAACAGGTACGCCTCTGCCTGCAAAAACAGGTGAGCGATAGGCAGTATGGCGGATTTATGGGTGTAAAATTATTAAACGATGTTTAATGATCTGAAACACTAGATTCACCAATTTCACGACAGCCAAAATCTTCCATATTGTTTTTTTTTGTATATTTTTTTTTATCAACCAATATTATATCTTTCATAACTGTGCTAATAATACTTCTAAATAATATATTGATTTACATCAAATTAACTGAAAAGGACGGGACTGGAAAAGTCGGGGGCGTCTTAGAAAGACAAACTTAAATCACGTCATATATACTCGTATACATGGCCTGTTCAAAAGAAAAGGTGAATTTTGAATTTTCGCGGGCTGTGTACATTCGACAATCGATTTTTTTTTGTTATGTTGGTGCACATATTTATATCATATGTTAGCATTATCAGCCATTTTGGATTAGTGGTTTGTTTTTGACAACTGGAAAGGTCAGTCACGTTTTTGAAAGTTATTCGATGTTTTACTTTTTGCAAAAATGGATGAATAAATAAAATAAATGATGCGTTGGAGCACTTTATTCCATTTTTAACGAAAAATTTAATACGTATTCTTTGATCCATTTTTTTCAAAAGTAAAAAGTCGCAGAACTAAGATATCCCTTTGCTGAAGCGCGGAATAAATCCTGAGAAAGTGAACTAAAAGCTCCCCATTCAAATCTACGGAAAAAAATTCCAGCTTCAAAACCGCGCTAGAATCTAGCGTTAGGAGTAAAGTACCCAGATGAATGGAAAATGCTTTCTGACGTCACGCGGCGCTCCTAATCCAAATAGAATAAAGATGGCGAGGCAACCTTTGTAGGATCTGTCTTTTCATCTCGTCTTTTACGTTTTACGTTCGACAGAGGCGGGAAAACTTTGGAGAAATATGCCTTCGGCTTAACGTTTTGAAACGTTGTTACGAAAAATACACTTTTACCTGCATCAACAATATTTGGTTAAATTATCTTTTACTATATTAAATGAATGGAAATAGGTGTATTGATAATAATATATACTAATTGAGCACACTCCAGCAGAACTTCATTAATGGAGGACTAAAGGATCTTGGCGCACATAAAAAGTTGTCCGAAGAAACGAACTAGCAGTCCATAATGGAGTGCTTACACCAACCCTGATGTATGGCAGTGAGGCATGAAACTGGCAGAGAAAGAATGAAAGTAGACTGAATGCTGTGGAAATGAGATCCCTGAGACATGTATGCGGTAAAACCATGTATGACAGTGTTGAAATTGTGGATATGCGGAAAGAATACACGGCTGAAGTAAGCGTAATGAATAGAATCAAGACAGGGACGCTTAAATGGTTTGATTGTGTAGAACGAACTAACGAAGAAAGGAGTGTGAAAATAAAATATGATGCGAAAGTGAATGGAAGAAGTTGAGGACGCCCGAGGAAGATATGGCACAATCAAGTGAATCAAATACTTGAATCGGGCCACGTGAAGAGTCAGAATAACAGATGAGACGATGTATGAATGTGAACGAAGCAAGGAGTGTGTGCCAAAACAGAGTTGTATGGAGGTCTATCCTCTCTGCCTACCCCTGAGGAGAAAAGGCGTGATGGTTAGTTATTATCAATTGTTGAAACGATATCAACATTTTTAACGAAATGTGAAACACGAAAAGACAGGAAAAATAAAAGATTAGGTTGCGACCGAGACTTGAACTCAGAACCTCTACTTAACCTAGGAAAAACGAATTTTCCAAATGAACTACCGAAACCTTTTGGATAGGTACCGTCGTTTTAATCAATCCAATATCGATGTTGACAATTTTTCCCCATTTTCTTCGGATAAAGTCAGCCATCTTTGTATTGGTATGCAAAGCTCTAGCCGAGAACTGTTGCTCACCCAAAAATTGACTCATATTTTATGTTTTTTTTTCTTTTAAACTGTTAATATTGTTTAAATAATATTGATCTTGACTTTTGTTCAAAAACACAACTCCTGTTATGAAAAAATGTGATTGTGTATTAAAAATAATGTAATTAAATACACTAATTGATTTTAGATTAAGCCAATTAATTTCTAAAAAAATCATGCCTTCCCGAAAGTAGTAAAACTAAATTCTATTATAAGAAAGATATATATTTATTTTTTTTAATTTTGATTCCTTTGAACTGTACTGTATATTTTTTTAAATTGCTATTGAAGAGACCATTTAAAGGGTCAAATACGAGTTTTTTTTTATAAAAGGGTTTTTCTTATTTATTTTTTACGTGAATACCGCCATGGTCCCAATTGCTTCTAACTGTCTGCAACCAGTGAGACTATGGCATTCCCAATCGGCACATGTTGAGAGTTTGAAAGGAATTGTAAAGGGATGGAAATGAGAAAGAGAAAAGTGGAAAGAAGTAGCCCTAGCCATTCAGATCTAATAAAATTAAGCATGGGAAAAGTCATTTCAAGCAACGTTTTGATTTTGAATGATGGTATTTAACTAAGGTGAAAATAAGAACTCTAGAAAATATAGTAAATTTAACATATCTCTCATTAGAAAACAATACATTGCATCTCAAATAATACAAAATTTACATTACAGGGGACACAAAAAACTGACCAAAAAACTGTTTTTCTATCACACAAAATATAAACATACCACAAAATTTAAGCTATAAAAAAATATGCATATTAAATCCTAGCTTCTAATCATGGAGAAGGCTATCATATAAATGGTGACAATCAGAAGGAATAACTAGGATTAAGAATTAACAAGAAATCGCTTGGATTTACAAAAAACCTTACAAAAAATTGGCGATTTGGCCATGTTATGTATTTTTAAATTTTGTACCAGAATTCACTGAATAGTCACTTTTGATAAACGAGTGTGATACGAAGTATTGTTTGACACTGTATTAATACATACATTATAATAAATAGACTTTTACGAATAATGAGACAGGAGATATTTTTAAGGTTAATAATGAGTAAGCTAAAAAAGGTTCCGAATCGAGGAAAGTTTCGACATATGTGTATGGTATGTTCCGTGCGAACGCATGTACACATACCTGAGAAATTTTTTTGAATCTGTTCCAACATATTTATGTATTTGGTTTGATGTGGAGATTATAATAAATAGACTTTTACGAATAATGAGACAGGAGATATTTTTAAGGCTAATAATGAGTAAGCTAAAAAAGGTTCCGAATCGAGGAAAGTTTCGACATATGTGTATTTTCAAAATAACTCGTATGTGAAAGTTTAAGTAAGTAATATAGTATTGAAATCTGAACTAAAACTGACTTACCATCACACCGTTTTCCCGCAGGGGTAGGCAGATAGGACAAACGGCCATACAACTCTGTCTTGGCACACACTCCTTGCTTCATTCAAATTCATACATCGTCTCATACATACTCTTCTGTTATACGGACTCTTCACATGGCCCGATTCAAGAATTCGATTCACTTGATCGTGCCATGTCTTCCTCTGGTGTCTCCGACTTCTTCTTCAATTTACTTTCGCATCATATATTATTTTCACACTTCTTTTTTTCGTTCATTCGCTCTACATGTCCAAACCAGTCTAAGCGTCCCTTTCTTCCTATTCATTACGCTTACATCAGCCTTCCATTTTTTCTGGATATCCACATTTTTCACACGGTCGTACGTGGTTTTACCGCACATACTTCTCAGGGATCTCATTTCCACAGAATTAAGTCTATTTCATCCTCCCTCCGCCAGTTCCATGCCTCACTGCCATACATCAGGATTGGTATAAGCACTCTTTTGTGGACTGCTAGCTTGCATGGCCCCACTATTACTAAGTATATTTTTTTTATTTTTTTAAAGAAAGACAAACATTTCCGGGCTACGAATAACCTGACAACATTTGAAAAACTCTTTCTGCCATCATAATAAGCGAATATGGGAATCCGTTGCGTTTGTCCACTCAGCTACTAACCGGTCGGTTTGATTCACTTGATCATGCCATATCTTTCTCAGGCGTCCCCGACTTCTTCTTTCATTAACTTTCACATTATATATTCTTTTCACACTCCTTTCATTGAAATGTGAAATAATAATATTATTGAATAAATGATTTTCTGGAGATTTGAACCTTTTCAGTCTTTATTCATTGTATTTTGCTGTGTTATATCTACATTTTTTTAAATCTTTGGATTAAAAAACTACACAGAGAAATCATTACTCAAAATGTGACTCAAAATGTTTTTCAGGACATTTTTTAACGACCGAATGCGATCTGTCCGCCAAAAAGATAAATCGGTAGAAGTGTCTGTGCGCTAGAATAAATCAATTTTATCTTATTTCGGGTAAAATTGATAAAATATTTTCCAATATGCAAGTTCTTTGTTAAACAGATAGACAGTTCGTTGACCTGTCTGGCTCACGAGAGCTTAAATGTCTTATACAAATTGTAAACATATATTTTCTTCCAAATCTATACGAACCAGACTTCTATGAATTTTTTTTATAAATTACAGACCAACACTACTTGGCTTATTAATAATCTGAACAAATTTAAAAAAAAAAAACTCCTGCTGCTACCTTTATAAGCTATGCTAGCGGAAGAATTGTGCCCACGACGCAACGTCTGAGTAGGAACCCGACGCGTTTGTCAACTCGGCTACTTACCAATCACCTATCTCCTCAGTTGTTCTTTTTTGTATAGTTAATAACGCACGAGAGTCCCAACTGCTCCCAACCATCTGGAGCCAGTCAGACTATGACATCCTCAATCGGGGTATGTTGTGAGGTGGGAAGTACTAAAGAGGTAAAAGATATGGGCAAGAGAAAGGTTGTACCAGTACCTGGCTGTTCAGATTAAGTCACCAAGCACGGCTTAAGCCGTTTCAAGCAACGTTTCAATTCTAAATGCTGGTATTTTGCCAGTGCGATCTATCACTCTGGAACGTGCCGCAAATGTACTATATATTATTTTATATGGATTAAATGTAATACGACACATTTTAATCAAATGAAATTTATTTTCGCACGTCGGGTTTGAACACGTGAGCACTGGATTTGTAGTCAAGCGTCTTACCACTCGACCACGAAGGCTGTCAACACTACCCTCAATCAGTGGCGGCTCGTGACTTTTTAGTTTTCTAGAGTGGGAAGATTGAAAAAAACGTCATCATTGATGTTGTAGCCGAAAACATTTTTTTTTTTCGAAATTTCAACTTTTTGTATGAAGTTTTTTCAGAAATCCGTGCAGTGCACCACCAAAACTGAAAAATCCTGAAAATCTTCATACAAAAAATAAAATCTTGAAAAAAAATAAAAATCATTTTCGGCTACAACAACACCAACAATGTCGTATTTTTCAATCTTAGCACTCCAGCACACTAAGAACCCACGAGCCGCCACTGCCCTCAATATGTTTTAACCTAATCAGGTAATAAACTGAGATTAAAAATTAAAAATTATCAACTTAATTTTCTTACTTAACCTTTTTGCCTTCATGTAGATATGTAGTATATTCACCACTCAAAGCAATAAGCGCTCTTGAGGTGATTTTCCCACAAAAACGGCGCTATAAAAGTTATCCATTTATTATTATTAATATACAGGAGGGAGCGCTTCAGTACTATCTGTAGGCAGTATGGATGATTTTGCCTGACTCAGCTAGATCTGGCAGTGGCTAGGACTAGGGCTAGGGTATTTATACATCCATTCATAGCACACGTCGTCATAATTTATTTTTTTATTACTTGTCTAACCACTTTTTCACAGTATTGTTATAAAATAAAAAATAAAGCACATAACCTAAAAAACCGTTGAGCTATGTCCAGTTTAGTCGCATATCAAAACTTGTGGGCAGATTCTCCGGAGACGCGGGAGACGAAAAGCATTGTTACATACCTAAAAATGGTGTGATATTTTGCGATTTTTTTGTTGTCACTTTCTCTCTCATGGTGTAAGACATAAAAACCCGTAGAAAGTGATTTATTATCCCAAACTTGTACAGGCTGGGTAAAAATAATTAGCTCTCTCTCCATATATTGTTATTCCAAGGTTCACAATCATTTTCTTTTTCCACTGACGGGATGTAGAACTGTTTTGAAATTCGCCAAAAAACTTCTGCAACTTAATGTTTGGCCATCCCGGCTAATCCGCCAACCGTCACGGCGTCCCGGCGTCCCGGATGTTCTATTCATATTTATGACAAACGACGTCTCTAAAATGAACGTCGAATCGTGTTATTGTGACGTTCCAATGATAGTGGTTTTAAAATGGTATACATTTCGCTCTCCTTAAATCTCGATCTCTCTGCGTTGACAATTATTATAACGATAAACCTACTGAAAGGCACTAAGCTGGAGTTATTTTCCTTGTTCGACTATTTTCTATTCGATTTTGTGTTTTTGTTTTCCAAGCTGAAGCCCCCAGATCAGTGTTTTTTCATTGAGTTAACAGAAATATACGTAATTCGTTTTCTTAACTTCCGTTTTATTTTTTTCCAGCTTACATTATATTAATATTACATTTTAATATTGTTCACTTAACTTGAGATTAAACAGTTTTTTATTGAACTTGTTTATTTTTCTATTAGTATCGCCCTGGTACAATACCATTATTCAGAATCAAAACGATGCTTGAAATTGCTTTAGCCGTGTTTGATGACAAGATCTAAATAGCCAGGTACTTTCAAACCTTCCTCTTCCCCATTACCTTCAGGCTCACAACATACCCCATTTGGGGATGCCATAGTCTCACTGACTCTAGTTTAATTTTCTACCCTGATGATGCTTAAGCTAAGCGCAACCAGTCGGTCATAAAAATTAAAATAATATTCGTGGTCTTATACAAAGTTATTTTTTCATTTATTTAAATGATTCTTCACCTTATAATGTTTGTCAATAAACTTAACAACAAACAAAAATAATTAGTTTGGAATGTTTGTTTTGGGTAACATTTTATCGGAATAATTCATACCCTTCGTCTATTTTTTACTAGTTTCCTTTCCGTATTTCACGTAAGGGTTGCTTTCGACCCTAACTCCGAAGGACTTATGTTTGTTTTCACATTTTTTAAAAGATGTTTTCGGTTGACTTTTAGAAGAACATTTGCTATTCAAGGGGCGTCTTTTTAGGATGTGAGCATATGACAGAATAACTTCCCACGCCACCCAGAAGATACGATTTGACATGATAGATTCAAGGCATAAAGCTAAAAAAAGAAGTGTAAGAAAGAATCCCGTATTTGGATGATGGATGATGATGCAAAAACCAAACCTTCGAACCTTTATCACATCCCAGTGGTCAATTCACGATGGAATCTGCAGGATATAACTTCACCTTTTGCTGAATATGTGTCCAATCTTGGGGTAAGAATATATGGAGAGGTACCTTTGCGAAACAGTGTAATCAGGTCTGTCGACTTTATACTGACTAGAAAGAAAGAGATCAAGGATGTTCGATAGCCTATTAGTTACCGCCTATATGGAATCCGGACATTTTTAATAAACACATTCAACAAAACAATACCTATACACCATTAGACGGCCTCCATGGTCGAGTGGTAAGACGCTCGACTACGAATCCAAAGGTCGCGGGTTCAAGCCCGGCGTGCGCCAATAACTTTTATTTAATTAATATGTGTCGTAACAAATTTAATTCATATAAATAATATTTGCGGCACGTTCCAGAATGGTAGATACTCTAAGTATCGCCCTGGTGAAAGACCACCATTCGGAATCGAAACGTTGCTTGAACTGGCTTTAACCGTGTTTGGTGACCAGATCTGAAAAGCCAAGTACTTTCCAACCTTCCTCTTCCCAATCTCCTCCCCCTCCCCACTATCTTCAGCCTCACAATACACCCTATTTGAGTATGCCATAGTCTCACTGGCTCTAGATGGTTGGGAGCAGTTGAGATATTGTATATATATATTGTGCGGTATTTTTCATAAAAAAATTAAAAAAAGAGTAGAGGTTTCGAGTTCGTGTTTAGGTCATGGCTATGAAAATTATATGGGTTTAGGTCCTAAGTCAAGTGGTTTGAACCACTGTCACATTTAACTTACTGCAACCTTGAGTTGATTTTTCATAAAAACCGCGCTTTTCAAATTATCAAAATATTATTATTATTTTTAAGTAACAAGTCGAAAGCTCGTCTGCTGTGGAAAATCTGGAGCAGTTAGCGAATCTCTTACAGACTGACGATGAACTTTGATCATTTTGAAGTTAGCCAATTACCTGCTCAGACTTAACGTGTTCCCGAACCCGGAAAATTGAAAAGTTCAAAGTTTGCGCCATCTGGAACCGGTCAATAAAAATGGTGAAAGTGATATTAATGAAATTTGAGTTCAAGAAAATTGAAAATTTAAGCACTACTTGTAACTTTTCTTTATTAGCTGATACTGTTTTACGGTCCGAGTGAGTGAGGGACAGCGGTAAGCTCTTTGGATCTTGACCTAGAGTTTGCTAGTTAGGAACCCGCATTGAGAAAATAAGTGTTTCTAGTATCGTATACAATTTATATATTTTTAGCCAAGTAAACGGTGTACGTACATGGGTCAAACGAGAACCATAATATATTGACTTGACTGATGTAACTTGACTTGCCAAGAAAAAATATTACTTATCTTAATCCAGCCATTTTAAATATAGAATAATGTCTGCTAAAATAGGTTACAGGTTGGTACTTTATTAAGTAGGTTAAGATTTGAAGAGATTATTTTTAAAATTTAATAATTTCAATTTACGTCAGTTCCAAATGTTAAAAGTTCACACTCGTATGGTCGTGCGTACTCACAAAGGAAAATATTTATAGATACTTTACAATTTATATTTTTTTGTTGTGTTGATGGCTCTAAATATTAGTTTACTGCGGCAGATAAGTAGAATCGTCGAAGGTTAGGTTAGGCTATGCTAGGTCAAACATTGAAGCCGCTTCTAGGTCCGTTTCAGCTTTGTATTAAATTGTGATCAGCTGACGAGCACAACAGCATGACCCTTATGCTTTGCGTTTAACGGGGACCTTTCAAATTTCTGTAAAACAAAACTGCACCAATCGATGAATTGTGACGATGTCAAATGTGACGAAAGTTTGAAACAACCCAACCTAAATTTGTTATAGTTACCATATTATTTCGTGATCTGATATGTTTTATATAAAACCTGACCTAAATAACCAGGGAGGACCCAACCTACCTCTTTCTTATCTTCTCCTCTTCCTTACTTACAACGGTTTTTTTCTTGTGTAACGACAAAGAAAAAAACAGGTTTCAAATTCTCCAAAATAGAGCAATGAGAATTATACTTAGGCGAAATAGATACTCAAAAGTAACTAAAATGTCAGAGGAACTAAATTGGCCAGCAGTAAAACAGATGCTAACATTAAACGCATTGATGTTTTTACATAAAATGAAGAACAACTTGTTATCAAAATATTTTTCTGACAAAATTATCTACAATGTTGATATTCACAAATATAATACAAGGACATGCAAAGAAATTAGACTACCAGAAAAAAAATAAACCAAACGCACAAAATAGCGTTCTATATAAAGGGATGAAATCTTATAATGCTCTGCCGGAAACCATCAAAATTATGCCTATCAATAAATTCAAAATAGCCTGTTAAAATTATTTAAAATAAAAAGTAGTATATAAGTTAAAATATTATAAAGTTAAAAAGAAAATGGAAGAATTAGCTACTAATAAAACTAAAAAAATACTCTCAGTATCGCCCTGGTGTACTACCACATTTGAAAAACTTTTTGTCTGATTGGTAATAATTATCCTGTCCCAAATTAAAATAAAATAATATTTCTATTTTCATACATCTTCATCATTGGAATTTTAAATAATCCAACGGGTGAGAAGCAAGAGATAGTTTTAAAATTGCATAAAACTGCACCACAGGAAACCAGAATTATTTATTTTTTAAATCTGCATATATGTGTGGAATGAGGTTTTTTTATCCCCTGCCACCATTTAATTAAAATAATTGGAGTAGTTTACTCTGCACTGCGTACTAACAAGTTAAATTAACCATACTCTACGTGAAGGATTATTTTCCAGGCTATTTCAAACTCTTAAGACCTGCTTCAGTTTAATTCAGTGAACTGGACTCGGTTAATTGATGAATGCTACAACTTTTTGAATTTGGAATGATTTGTTTATTTTATTTGAGGCTTCAGCGTAGTGGAATTAATAAATAAAATTAATTGGCCGTTTGAAGTTAATGTTTATATCAACTGTTATTATTTGTGTCCAGAAATTCTAATGGGTTAAATTAAACGAATTATTTTCGGCTAAATTAACTTTATTATTGATCAAAGACCATTATAAAACTTTCGATTTTCAAACATTAATTTACTGCCCGGCTGCACCCTTGTTTATTTGGATAGGGTTCCATTTTGGGTAGGCTTTTTTTTTAAATTAAAAATCTGTTGAAATTAGTTTCAAAAACTTACGAAATTGAGTTTGAGTTTATTGAGTACACCGTTTAAAATATTTTGCTGCTTCTTACAAAGAGATTTTTTCTTCTTTATTTATTTAGGTTCATCAAAAATTCGTACATTTTTTAATGTTTGCAGGTGAGTTTTATAATACCTACCTACGTATATTTATTTATTTGGATAATTATAGCTCTAAACGGTTTTTGGGTTGGTTTTTTATTTTTAGAAGGTCATTTTGGCTAAATTAATATCAATAAAACGGTGAGAAACTTAAACCGTTTTTTTTTTCAAATAAAGCATCTTTAAAGTTATAATTTTTGGTGTTTACCCTTCTAGAAACTAGGTTATTTTTCAAAAACATCGTTAATCCACAAGAAATATACGTAATTTAAAATAAATGCCTTCAAAAACTCCTCGAAAACTACTAAATGTATGAAAACGTTCGGAATCATTACACACTACACATTGCAGTGCATCAAACGGTAGTCATTATTTTTCTTGGCTGCTATTGTAGTAAGGTGAAGTCAATGGGTTAATAATACATAAACGTGCTTAGATTTAGCTTTAAAAGCACGTGTTCTATTTTTTTGTATCCACAATACGAGTAACGTGTAGAATCGAGTTTAATTCCAGACAAAGTTTAAGGTCAGACAACAACAAACCCCCTCAGCAATGACCCCAATCGCTTTTTAACCTTCCCGTGTCCAAGTTGGCAATCGTTGTTATCTTACTTCTTAAATCTTTGGTGTCTCCGTAGACATACACACTCGCAGACTTTAAATTTTAACTTTATCTAAAAATTCTATTTTTACAATACATTAACCATACATTCTCCTTGATATAATTGAATAATCAAATTAATTATGTTTTGCGCGTGACCATTAAAAAAATCCTGATATTTAACAAAAACGAATTTAATTTCAATTATTGTTTTGGGTTTAAATACATATCGTCACCGGAAAGGCAAAAGGTCTGAAGCCCCATTTCGTGAAGTTCACACCAGAGCACTTTAAAGTTTTTTTTGTTTTACAAATAAAATTCATAAGTCTTCAGTGCGTGGTCGGATTTTGAAAAAAAAAGTTAGCTCAAGTAACTAAATGCTCTCACTAAGTTACCTGAAGCGACAAAAAGCTTTAAAAAGTCACAGACTTGAGTCCCTTGAGTCAAGCCTTTTCAAAAATGGTAAATATGTTTTAGATGGTTGACGGGCCACAAAAGCTTTTCGAATCAAGCAAGAGTCAGAGCATTGGATACAAAAAAAACTGATCAACACTACTTATTTAACTCATGTTTGACTAAGGTGTCGCTTAAGCCCTTTGTCGTTCCAGCGATGATATGTTCCATAACTTCTTTTATTTGATCTGCAGGAATTGAATTAATACTTTTCAGGGCCTCTGTGATCACCTTTGGGAGCATTATTTTGATCCTTATTATTGTAAGCATTATATATTGGCTTTTGCGAGATGCGCAATGTACCAAAATAAAACTTTTTTACAAACTTGTACATTTACACTGCGAATTTTAAACATATATTTGAATAAATACTTTTTATGCGGTGATGTATTTTCAACTATTCTTTTCGGATGAACTGTAGTAGATTTTTATGTTGTATTCATACCGAAAACAGTCGATAGATGTGTCAGAATTGCTTATAAGATATTTCAGAATCATTGTCATCTTCGGGTTTAAACATTTTAATAAGAGATCAAGTTTAAATCGCTCTAATTAACAATTTAAAATGCAACGCGCGGAAATTTAGACAGTTCGTCAGATGGAACCTTCTGTATAGATAAGTGTGAAGATACAGGAAATAACTGATGCAGTTGGAACTTTTGACACATTCTAATTCCATCAATAGTCAGTTTATGATATTGGTGTCCATAAAAGAAATTAAGAATAATAGTGCAGTAGGAATCTTTTTTTATCAATAACTCAATTCAGCCCAAATTCTCAGTTGGAGCCTTGTTACTCCAAGGGGTCTGTATGACATTGATTTATTTCAAAATGTGAAAAATATTTTCAAAACTTTTTCCTAGGGGAATGAGTAAACGACTCAAATATTAAGGTAACGCTGGCTTGTCATTCTTCCAACTTCCTTCTGATCTTGGAATCGGAAACATCTTGGGATCGAAAGGAAGTTTTCAAGCTCAGTAAAAGATAATCTAAAATACCCACATTTTTATAACGAACTTAAATTTTAGTAAAGTTTTTCTTTCTGGAGGTTTTTCTAACCACCGCAAAATGAATGATGTTTTGGAGTTTGGTAAAGGAAAGGTTAAATATTTCTTCACACTCCAGTAGTTTCGCGATTGGCCGACTGCCGAGAGGAAATAGCGTCGAAGCCTTTATACTCTTAAAGTTGCCTTTTGTTGGCAACGACAATATACAACCTTTAAAATGAGGATGCGGAAGTTCCGTACGGTGATTTGATGTGATTCTCTGGCGCAGTCGACCCTCTTTGCGGAGGCCTGATACATGGCTCTTGGCCCGAAAACGCGCTTTCAGAACCCGGCAAAGCTCAAATAAAAAATGTATTAAGTTTAACTGACGACTCGTATGTAGACGACCTCTGTAGCAGAGCGTTAAGCTCCTTGGATCTTTACTCTTTTTTATTATTTTCATCGTAACAATACGGCTTACGGTGGCAGTGCTGTGCCTGTTTCACTAGGAATTCCGGTGTTGAGAGCGGGCGACAGATGGCGCTAGTTTGAAATTCAGGGTGAACAAATATAATCTCGCAATGAATTTATTAATATTTTTAAAAAGAAGTTTAATGAGTGCACCTTTAAGAAGGTTGAAGATATTCTCAGTATCGCCTTAGTGACAGACCACTATTCGGCGTCGAAAAACGTCGATTTAAATATTTATGAGCAGATCGGAATAGCCAGGTACTTACCGAACCTCCCTCTTCCCTATCTCCTACTCCTGTCCTACAAACTGGAAAGAGTTTTGTTTTTTTGAGCGTCTTACCACTCGATCATGGAGGCTGTCATACGAACCACATACGCACATAAAAACCGATTTTTACAAAATCGAGTCGGAGAACAGCCCCGTTCCAATGAAGCCGACATCAACTGTAAGCGGTTGTTCTTCTCGTTTCCATCGGTTTTCACCTTAGAGTACATAGAGTAGTATCTATCTAAGGCAGTGAAGTCAGTTTTGGACTTGTTTTTGATGATTTTAACATGACTCGGCGCAGTTGGGGGTGGCTAAGACTAAGGCTACGGTATTTATACATCCATTCATATCACATATCGACATAATGTTTTTGTGTATTCGTATAGCCACAGTATTTTTATCAACAAAATTATAGCATATAACCTTAAAAACCGTTTAGTTGTGTCAAGTTTAGTGGCATAATAAAAAATGTGGGCGGAGTCCCGCCAGTGTTACTTCAAGGAACCAGCACCTTAAAATCATTATGACAGTACATAGAAGCGGGTCAAGAAATTTGTTGTCTCTTTTTCTCTCATGGTGTACGCCGTGAAAGCCCGGAGAAAGTGATTTTTCGCAAGTTTGTGTAGGTTGGGTAAAAATAATTAGCCCTCCCTCCATATATTGTTACTTCAAGGATTTATGCTGTTTCCTCCTTCAAACAGGTTTCAATTAAATACCAGTAAATTAAACTCACCATATCTACTTTGTGTCCGTGCAATAGAGATGACAATCGGACTGTTCAACAGATTGTCAATTAGACGAATCGCTTTTCACAGAATCAAGTGGCTCTATCAAGTATTTGGAAGCTTTAGCCCAGAGGTAGCTCCTGCAATTAACTGTTGAATAAACTTGAGACTTGTATGGAGTTCGCCGCTAGTCACTATTGTATAACTTGCTAGCCCTTTACAAGACCCCCAGTTTCTTGGAAGGTAGGGAAACTGTCGTAAATACTGATTTTCCGCCTTTTTTTACTAGTTTTTTCTTTCGTGAAAAATAAACTTGCAGAGGTGAGGGAGGAAAATTAACGGGTTCGATCCATGAGATCGGAACTCCGAACTCACTAAAAATGGTTAAATAATTGATTTGTGTGACATTAAGCGGAGATTGTTTTAGGGTTGTAGACTTGCCCAAGTAGCAAAGTCGTCATTCCAACCCTCCAACTCAATTTGGGAGGACCTTAAGAGCAAAGTTTTGGTACCGTATTAACCACTGAAGATACAAGCCGATAGAAGTGTTTTGTGGGAGTGTACAAACTGTTATAATACCACACCCTTATGGAATCACTACCATTTGTATCCAGCGAGGACCACATCTACTCTGTGAGTTCATAGTTGAAAATAACAGACGTGATCATTAGTTCCTTTGATTAATCACTTTGTTTGATCAATATCCGAGATTACGTCGTTGCCTTGTATGTTTCAGTAGATGAAACCCTAATGTATTATATCTGCATATTGTTAAATACCTAATCATATCCCTGATTGTCAACAATATTCTTTTATCTCATATTATAAATACAGCTATTTATATCTACATAATTTTGTTCTCAAAACATTAAGTTCGCTTGGTATACGATACAGACGCAATTAACTATTTGTACATCTCTTAATAATAATAATAATAATAATATTTGGATAATTTGTATAGCGCCGTTTTTGTGAAAAATCACCTCTTAATAATTTGATTATATGTTTTCGTAGATAGCAATCACTGTGTAGTTTGACATATTTAAATAAATGAATTCGCTTATCATCTTAATAATAAAGATCACCCTCAATAAAAGCACTAATGCTTTTTTTCTTCACAAAATTGATCATGGCATCATATTAAATAATTTAGAAGCACCAGAAATAGAGAAAGACATCAAAATTAATGGTCATATTTTTAATAATCAGTTAAATTTGTCCAATAGTCCAATATTAGGTATCTTTGTGTAAACTCATAAAATTTATCATTATTCTTTAATCACCTTCTCAGTTGACGTTTTGTCTCCTTCAATTCACATTATCTGTCTCTTTTTCACTGTTGCTTTGTTATAATTTATATGTTATTCTATTGTTTTCTCATTGTTTTGTAATTTTTAATCTATAATTTGTTCTCCCTCTGTATGTATATACAACCGCATGCTTTGTATTTTTTTTTAGTTTAATTTTGTATCTTGATAATATTTAGGCTAAGCAAAACATTAAAATAATATTCGGTCTTACACAAAGCCATTTTTTCATTTCCTTTATTAATTATATGGTTTTGTATAATATCATATCGACCGTGTTATGGTCAATGGGGTAATTCCACATATTTTCCACGTTATTTTACAAACGACAGTTCACATCGACTAAATTAAGCGTGTTTTGTCGACGTAAGTTGTCGTTTTTTCGTTGGCGATCTGCAGTAATCGACGCTTTCGATATAATCGTTGTGGATGTTTCGCGCTAGGGCCCAAATAGTAAAGAGGTCATCGTATATTGGTTAAATCGTATATCTTGGAATTTTTTGTTCGGCGGTATTAACGATATAGACGATATGAGGTACTAAACAGGTGGTTTTACGGGAGGGCGGCGATACGACCGCAGATAAAATTTTATGTATTATTGGCTTATAAAAAAGCTGATTCGTATTTGACAACTGCTCTATACATAGAATAAAAATATCCACATCCAAAACTGAACTTGATTATGCAGAAAACGTCCAACCCACAATTTGCCGAAATCGAGTTTTACATGTTATATTCAAGGAAGCTGCATCTACTTAAGATATAATTAGATACACATATATAGAATTCTGTCACTATCTTTTGATAAAATAAAATGTTTTGATGCGGAACGCTAGATTTCCACACCTTGCAAGCCCGCTGGAAGATGTTTTTGGGTACACATTTTTATAAATTGATTTCTAGAGGTATTTATAACCCATAGTATTTATAGCATAGTATTTATAAGCTTTGCTTTGTTTCGGTTTTCTGCTTTCTTCTATCATTATAACTCAATGTCCTCACTATCTACTGAAAACCATATACTCATTGTCATAAAATATTTATTTTCTTTTGTTACTTGCTATATTTACACTGTTTGCATTTTTAGAATCGTTTACTAATAATACTTGAATATTAATGTTTTAAGTGCCAACACATTAACTGTCCTTAATCATATTTCCTTTTCTTTGATTTGACAAATGTGTTTATATGAATTCATAAGTTTCATCTGAATTTTTATACCCTTAGCTCCTGGTAAATTGTTTTTTTTTTTTTTTTTAATCTGTTGATGTACACATACACTGTCATACCCATATCTGAACCTTTTCTCTCGTGATTTATGATGACGATAATTATTTTAGATAGTCTTAATTTGTATACATATTATGTATTATTTTCTCCTTGTTAGTTAATCTTATTAGCATAATTAATTGAGCATGAAGCGCACTTGAGGTGAAATATCACAAAACTGCGCTATATAAGTTCACTGTTATTATTATTATTATATTGAAGAACAATTTGTTTGCTCCAAGTAATTATATTCGTGCGAGGCATCATGTGACGTATTACACACCGAAAGTCAGGGTTTCTTCATAAAAAACACACCAATATATAAAACGATGCTTCCTTACATATATAGAGTTCTGTCTCTATCTCTTGATGTACATACAAGAGTGACCGTTAGGTACATAACGATTTATATATTCTTAAATAAAATATTTTTTTACACACATTTTAACAGATGCCAATTTAACGATTATCTCATAACATGTGTATAAGAGTGAACCTCTCTTATATCTTATCTTTTTTTTTATTTTTCTCTGCTCACATTATTTACGTTATTATATCATATATAATTCGTCACACTACTTCAGTTTGTACTCATATAAAAAAATCCGTCGGATATAAATAAATGTTTATTTTTTTTTTATTACACTATGCATGTATCTACTATATTTTTATATCATTTATCTCTTAATGTATTTAGTGAGCAACTGTTTTTATGAGATCTTTGTTAAATAAATAAATGTTTTCCCATACATAAATACTATATTTATATTGGGTGAAAACATCTTAGCTCTAAAAGCAATAGACGTTTGGTGATTCAATTTTTTTCCAACCCACATTGCAGATATCTGACTTAAATTAAAGTAAAAATGACAATGTGGTTTGAATGTCTTCTGCTGTTTCTAACTGATAAAATATCTACTAACTATAATAATCTTAGACAATATCCAAGTGGTGTAAATGCATTCAGTGATTGTGTTAAGCTGCGTAAATATAATTTGTAAGAATCATCCATGTGGGTTGGACGAACGAGTATTCTGCGTTCTAAAACTAAATTTAACTAACTAACCATCACGCCGTTTCTCTGCAGGGGTAGGCAGAGAGGAGCGCCATACAACACTGTTTTGGCACACACTCCTTGCTTCGTTCACATTCATACATCGTCTCAAACATGCTCTTCTGCTATTCTGATTCTTCACATGACCCGATTCAAATATTTTATTTACTTGATCGTGCCATCTCTTTCTCGAGTGTCCTCGACTTCTTCTTCCATTCACGTTGGCATTATATATTTATTTCACACTCCTTTCTTCGTCAATTCGCTCTACATGCATAAATCATCTAAGTGTCCCTTTCATGATCCTTTTCAGCCTTACATTCTTTCCGGATACCCACATTTTTAATACGGTTACACATGGTTCTCAGGGGTCTCATTTTCACAGCATTCAGTCTACTTTTATCCTTTCTCTGCCAGGTCCATGCCTCACTGCTATACATCAGGGTTGGTATAAGCACTCCATTGTGGACTGCTAGCTTCGCTTCTTTGGACAATTTCTTATTAGCGCCAGCAGCATTCAGTCCTCCATTAATGGAGTTTCCTGCGTTCACTCTTCTTGCAATACCCAATAGTTTTAAAAGTTACCAAATCATACTTTAATAATTTCAATTTCTGTTAAATAAATACCTTACAAAAATACGTTTACTCACAGTTTAACGAGCCTGAAAACTCATCCAATTAGGCATTTTAATATGCCAACCCTTACGTATCGTAAAGAGTACAGACGTCATTACCCCTAGTATGCGGCGTTAATGTGTGAAGCTAAATGAATTGTTTATAAATACCCGAGTCCCTCTCGGGGAGTGCGTGAGACTAGGCGCTTACCATAATGTATGTTCCGACGGAATTAAGCACAGCGGCGCCCACCGCCGCGACGCCTTTATTATCTGGAAATGTCTATGTATGTGACGTTGAACAAAATCCGCGTACGATTGAGGGGAGCAAGAATCAAGGCTTAATTAGATTCAAATTATTTTATTATTTTTAATTACGTTAATACAGATAACTGATTTTCTTACGACATCATAACTTCATCATGGCAAAAATAAACACTTAATTATTAGTATTGAATTGATAACAATAATCTTTAACGTAAATATGAAACAGAAAAAGCCAGAAAATAAAAGATTAACAGTTGCCACCGAGACACGAACTTGGAACCTCTACTCTATCCGGGAGTAACGCCTCTGCCAATTCAGCCACCGAGACCTTATTAAAAACCGGCGTTTTAATCGATATCATACTTCTATTGAAAATTATTGATATTTGGATTTCTTCCGATTTTAGGCTGCCATCGTTGTTTTTTATTGCTTTCTGGGTTTTTTTTGTTTCATATTTGTGTAATTAATTATTAATATTCTTTGAATATTTAATGATAAAAAAGCATTGATGCTTTAAAGTCAATTCCAATTTAAATAAATAATTTCTATCATTCAAGTGTCTTTTAAATATTGTCAAATTTACGATAAAGAAGTCTCGTTCGTGAACGTTATTATTTTACTAACTGGCTTTTTTTCTTATTTTTGATGAAGATTATTGATTTTATTTAAATAATTAATATAAAAAATACAACAAGCATAAAAGCTTTAAATTTGATTGTAATTTAACATAAATAAGTGTTTTAAACAACCGTTCTCCTTTGTTCGTATTTAACAAATATAGAAAAATATACATAGCCTGTTCAAAAGAAAAGGTAAATTTTGAATTTTCGCGGACTGTATACATTCGATTATCGATTTTTTTGTTTTGTTTTGTTATGTTGGTACACATATGTTTATCATATGTTAGCATTATCAGCCATTTTGGATTAGTGGTTTGTTTTTGACAACTGGAAAGGTTAGTAACGTTTTTGTGTGTTCTTCGATTTTGTACTTTTGAAAAAAATGGACCAAAGAATAAAATCCATGATTTGTTTTTCCACAACTCCAAGACGCTCGTCGTCATTAACATCTTCTCGGCCTTCTGTAAAGCGCTTGTACCACTTACAAACACTTTTTTGAGACAAAGTAGACTCGCTGAATGCCACAGTCAACATTTTAAGTGCGTTGGAGCACTTTATTCCATTTTTAACGCTAAATTTAATGCATATTCTTTGATCCATTTTTTTTCAAAAGTAAAAAATCGAAGAAGACACAAATACGAGCTTAGCCACGTTTTTGTGTCTTCTTCGATTGTCTTTCCAGTTGTCGAAAACACACCTAATCCAAAATAGCTGATAATGCTGACATATGATAAACATGTGTGTACCAACATAACAAAAAAAAACGATAATCGAATGTACACACCCCGCGAAAATTTAAAATTCACCTTTTCTTTTGAACAGGCCTTGTATATATATACATAAACATATTTAGTTATATTTGCTTCTAATATGTATTCTTGATCTCAGGAAGGGTGGTGCAACCTCATAACTTCCATTTAAAACGTAGAAAAATACAAAGGTAATGAATTAAATTAAAATATAGTGGTAAAAATTAAAAGTCTAGAAGAATTTATGGTTAAGTATCTAAAGTTTTAAGCATTTACGTTTTTTTTTTTAATAATAGTGATTAGACACAATTGATCCATGAAACTAACCTAAATAATATATTCAATAAGCACTACTTACAAATATAGATTAACAAACGTTTTATTTCATTTATGAAAAGGACCTTAATCGCTTTTTCCCAAACAGCCAAATTGCAGATACTTACCATGCTTTCATCGCAAAATGAGAAAATGGTAATTTCTAGAATATTTTTACCGACGTTGATTTGAAATCCAAGAATTATGCAATTACCAATATCTATTACATAAAAAATCTGTTATTCTGCTTTCGCAAAAGTCATCAAAAGGCGTGAGTAGCCATGTATATCGTCGCTGGAAAGGCATTTTGGTAAAAAATGAGTTAAATATGCAATTTTGATCAGTTTTTTTTCTGCGTCGAATTCTCTGACTCTCGTTTGATTCTGAAGACTTTTTTTGACCCTTCAGCCATCTAAAATATATTTACTGTTTGGGAGAAGGCTTGACTCAAGCGACACAAGCTTAGACTTCTTGGCTTTTATCGCTTCAGCTAACTCAGTGAGAGCAATTATTTACATTTGTTTTTAAATCCAACCAATCCAAACAAAAAAACTTTGAAGTGCTCCGGTGGAAATATACCAAAATGGCGCTTCAGCCCTTTTGCCTTTACGGCGACGATATATTATAGGTATTATTCAACATGAAATAAACCTTCTTGTTTTTTAAATAGCTTTATAATGTGGAAAACTGTGTAAAAATGGATTATATTTGTAGTATTTTACATTTGTTTTTTACAATTTATAACATTTGGTAAAGCTGCTAAAACTGGACTACTGACCTAGAAGTTATAGTTTGAAATCACATAATGACATGGTCAAATAGAAATGAATTCCAAACAACATTATTATTAATAATTTATATTAAAATGTATGACCATGGTCAATACCACGATTTTTTTAAGTTTCTGGCTTTTTTCTGTTTGATATTTGTGTTTTGGATTATTAATATTATTTTATATTTAATATAAAAATAATATTCATTATTTTCACCTGTAAGAATATTCTTGGTGAGAAACTACTATTGGGGATCGAAAGCTAGCTTGAATCTTTTTATTTTTATGAATTTATTATATTTTATGGGATGTGTAGGAGTGCACGAATGGCCTCACATTCCGAATTAAAAATATTATTAATATTATCCATAAATAATTTATTTTGTGACCACGTACGCTCGTACGAGTCTAATCTTTTCAAATTAGTAACTCATGTTAATTAAAATTATCAAATTTGAATACTTATCTTTTCAAATCTCTTCCTTTTTAATAAAGTACTTACCTATGATGTATTTCATCACATACTAAGTTTCTTCGTTTGAAATGGGTAGATTAAAGCGACAAATATTTTTTCTTGACAAGTATAAAAATAAAAGGTTGACGTATTAAAGATCAATAAAATATGAGCAATTTGTTTAAATGGACACAAATAATCAAAGTGTTATTCCATCTAAATGTATGAACATGCTGTAAAAACCTAACGATATGTACGATAAAGCCATTTGAATATAGCTGTAATTTTGTAGGAAATAATTATTACCAGTCGAAACCCTAACAAAACTCGGAAAAAAGCCAATTTGTCTCACCCACTGAATAGAAAATCCATAGAAGTGTGATATAAACCGACTTAAAAGAAAACTGATGTCCCCAATTTACATAAGACTTTATGACTTCTAGGCCCCAAACAAGACAGTGTTATTGATTATCTGTTCAAGAAAAAAATTGTAAATGAGTTTTTTTTTTAATCAATTTCGCTCAAAGTTTGATGAAGTTAAAATTTAATTAGGCACACAGATACGCCCACAACACACTTCCAACGTGTTATTTCTTCAGTGGTCTCATAATTTAAACAATTTTCAATTTTTAGTGAAACTCTTTCCGATATTTTTCAATTCCTGCGTAATTTTGCTGAATATTTTCTTTTCAAATTAACTTTTACAGAAATCGAAATAAGCGGACAAAGGCAATTATTCCTACTGCTTCAGACATAAATCAAAAGCTCTAATGAAATGGTAAGCTAGATATCAACTCGAGGCTTAATAAGGACAAATGTACATCGGGTGCAAATTAAACGTATCCCCGAATAATTTTAATGTTTTAACCAATGACGTTATATATACGAGTATAGACACGTTATAGCCTTAGAATATTAACACAAAATGCGGCAAGCAAAACACACACGTTACCAGTTAATTCATCATTCAAATATCGGTCATGTATGACAAAGATAGACATTCATAGAATATATGTGTATGAACGAAACAGATCCGAAGTTCGGACCGCGTTCCATACTTGCTTGAAACGACCTCAAGCGACGCGTGACCGTTTAGTACTAAATCGGCTTAAATACCGATCACACCAACTAGCGTGATTATTACTTGCCACTTTGAAAGCGCTACAAGCTGTCTATAATATATGTAACGTCATTGGTTTTAACAGTGTTTCGAATGTGGAATCCATGGTAACAACTCACGGTCAAGGGTCAGCACTCAAAATGACACTAAACGTTACATTCTACCATTCAGTCTCCGGTTAGACGCTCGACTACGAATCCAAAGGTCACAGGTTCAAACCTGGCGTGCGCCAATAACTTTTATTTAATTAATATGTGTCATAACACATTTAATTTTTATAAATATTTTGCGGCACGTTCTAGAGTGTTAGATACTCCAAGTATCGTCCTGGTGAAGGACCACCATTCAGAATCGAAACGTTGCTTTAAATGGCTTTAGCCGTGTTTGGTGACCAGATCTGAATAGCCAGGTACTTCCCAACCTTCCTCTTCCCCATCTCCTCCCCCCACCACTACTTTCAGCCTCACAATATACCCTATTAGGGGATGCCATAGTCTCACTGGCTCTAGACGGTTGGGAGCAGTTGAGACTCTTGTACGGTATTCATATAAAAAAATGTGAACAAATTCTAATACAGGCAATACTTCAAATGATGTACCTGAAAAATATCTATGGGTAATTAGAAAAATGTTCGAGGTTTTCAGTGAAACAATATTACTACTCTAATTCTTTAAGTTCTATGAAAAACGTACTAAGACGTCAGTAAAAGGTGCAGTTTTGAAAACAGAAAAGACATTTTTAAACGTTTTACCTTAAATTCTAATATGCTTTTCATAAAGAATTTAAAAAAGTACTATTTAATAATTGTATTCACTGGAAACCTCAATCATTTTTTTAACTACCCTTAAAGAACTGACAGATGAATCATTTGTAGTATTGCTTGTACTAGAAAGCCAAAGAGTGTATATTTTTGGGTGCTGACCCTTTAATCAAAAAATTAATAAAAATCAGCTTGGTTTCTAAAATTCGTGCCCTTGATAATAATTAATTTTGTTAAAAATATAACGTGAAAAACAATTTCGATACTTTTAATTCGAGCTGGAATTTCATTTTATTGATTGACAACACAGATTCATCTAACTCATCACTATATAACCCGTCTCTCAGAAGGGAATAAAACCACCCGGAGGTATATTCAAATGTAATTGTACAGCCGCTTCTATTAAGAGAACCAGTGCAAGAAAACCAAATACTAAGTCATAAATGATCAATAATTATAGTACAGAGTCAATAAATGTCCACTCCTGACATAAATGTCAAATATACAATAAATTCACTTCAAATTATACCAGTCTGAGAATACCCGTTATAAGGTGAAACCGGTCCGGTCTTAATAAAAAATAGTGGAATAAATTAATTAAAACTTGGTTTTATTAAGCCATTAAAATAGTGGAGTAAAGTTGAAAATTTGGTATTCATTTATAATATATCAAAAAACATTAAGACGTACGTTGCATGGTGAAATATGAAGCAAAATTTGATGGAAGATGATGTCGGGGATATCCGGAGAAAACATAGTCAGTAAGGTTTTTGCGATATGTTAGCCTCCGTAGCAAAATTGAAAGCTCCTTGGTTCATTTTTTTTTTAAATCAGACTAAACTGATTTAAAAATATACATTTACCGATATTGGAACTTTTTTCCGGAGTGTTTAATATTTTCAGTGTCGCCCTTGCGAAAAACCACCTTCCAGAAATAAACCCTGTTTGAAAGAGCTCTAGTTATATTTTGTGATCTGATATCTGAATTGGCAGGTACATTTTCTCCTTTCTCATTCGTTTCACTACATCAATTTTGCTAAAATTACGGGTGCCGTAGCCTTACTGACCCTAGATAGTTAAAACTTTTGTATTGCATTAAAAAAATAAAGCATTTTTGCACAATCAAGTAGTGAATCAAATACTTGAGTCGGCTCATGTCAGAGTCATAATAAATGAAGAGTATGCATGAGACAATGTATGAATGTGAATAAAGCAAGAAGCATGTGCCAAGACAGAGTTGCGTGGCGGTTTATGCTCTCTACCTACTCCTGCGACGATCACTGTTCAATATTTATTTATAAAGGTGTTATTCGACTTTTTCAATACTGAGAGAATTTATCGAGATATGTATTTTTCAACGTAAACACCTCAGAAGTGTCCTCAGTGTCTAAAGTCAGTGAGACTATGGTACCTCAAATTGGGGTAGGTTAAGAGGCTGAAGAGGGTAGGAATATAATGAAGATGTAAGGAAAAAAAAGGAAGATTGGGAAGTACCAAAAGTAAACTGAAAGTATCTACTACTTTAAGACTCAACAACTGCAGTTATTACTGTAATCTCATCAAAAAATAATACAAGAGTACCCTTGTGTCCCTTTGGCTTTAGAGTTTTCAATAAATCAAATAATTGTCCGACCCTTCTTTCAAACGATCCCTTAATCGTCTGATCGCCTGAGCATTATCAATTCCCTAATGAGTGGTACAAAATTAAATAATTGAGGCGATAAACCAAATATCAGTTTCCCAACATATTCAAATCTATTTATGTTCAACTTTGTTAATCATGGTGGAGGGGTAGGCTTTGCCACCATTTGTTGAGTAAATAAGGGATGGACTTTTTTCAAGGGCGTAATTTTTGTTTTTCCAAAGCTTTCAAGAAGTTGAAAGTTAAAAAATTATTATTATTATTATAAAAGTTTTTTTTTCAGAAGGTATGTAGGAGTAGTAAAATGCAATACCATCATTGATAATAATACATAAAATGAAATAAAAGTTGTAATACATTTTTAATTTTATTTATTTATTAACGCCCTGATGGGCTTTTAAATGGAAATTTAACACAAGTGAGTACAGTTTAAAATACATAATATATGTACACAATAAAAATGAAAAAAAAAAAATTCATAAGGAAAAAATAAAATAACAAATGTTTAACTTATTAATGGAGGATATTAGGTCTCATGTCTACAGAAGGCCATCAAGAGGGAGTCTATCCTGGCAGCGTTAAGATTAATGGGGCCAATATCTTACTCCAATGAGCTTTTATGCTAGAATTCGGAATCTGACGGGATTTCGTGATGAGATCGTTTCCAGAGTTGTTGATCCTTTTCTCATTCCCGCCCTCTTGGTTCTCATAAGGGCTGCAATTCTGAAAACTCCCCCCTTGGTGAAAATACCGGAAGCACCGCGGCGCCTGGAAAGACTGAACACGGTAGGCGTTATTGTACTGAACCCGAAGCCTTTCCATGCTACTCTTCTTGAAATTGGTCCAGAGCTCGCACGTGTGTAGGGTAGTACAGAACGCCAGGAAGAGTGTCCTTTTCACTGGTGGACTACAGAGCCGAAATCTTCTACTGAGCATGTTTGATTTCACACTGAGTGCTCGTCTTTGCCTGTCGATGTCGTCGTCAGCCAAATCAGAGGAAAATTGAAAAAATAAATATCAATTATCTCCAGTGAAAAATATGGGATCGATTAAAAATGTCGTTTTCTTATAAGGTCCCAATGGCTGAATTAGTCAAAACTTTATTTCCAGATAGAGTAGAAGATCCGAGTTTGAGTCTCGCTTGTGACCGTTGTCTTTTTTATTTTCCAGCTTTTTCTGTTTCATATTCGTGTTGTTAATTATCGATATTATTTAAATATTAAAAAAAAAAAAATAGTGTACAATTGTTTGACTTTCGCAGTAATGAGGAGAAGCCACAGCACGGTTAATCTTCCTTATTCAGCCAACGAATTGAATAGTTTACCACGTAGCGTTGGGAAAAACTTCAATATTTTGGGAATGCTTCACGAACTGCTAGTCTTTAAAATGAACCCTTCGCAGTAAACACTTCAATTAAAGTCGAACTCGCCAAAAAGAGATTGTAAATTAGAGACGGTACTATCTTATAGTGCACCTGCGGTTCCAGTTACTGGTGACCGGCGAAGAACCGGTTATTTATCCAGTTTTTTTTGGAACCGGTTCCTGGTACTTTTTTTAATGGCAGATGTTTTCAAAAAGTACTAGCAAATCGACAAAATTTCCTCGCCAAAAAAAAAGTACGGAAACTGGTTGCTCGCCAAATTCTAAGAATGGGAAGAACTGGAACTGGAACTATGAAATGGAACCGGTTCTTCGTCAGATCTTTGTAGTCGACCTTCAACTGAAGTGTGCGCTGGTAGTAAGTACTTAAAATCAAGTACTTGTTTGTAAGCTTTGAAGTTCAACTTTGCAACTGAACTGCCGCAAAATAAAGTAGTTCTTTGTAGTCTAACTTCAACTAAAGTATTTGTTTAATGAAAAATTAATAGAGTTTGAATTGCCGCAAAGTGAAGTAGTTTTTTGTAGCTGTTCACACGGAGCGGTCACAACGCTAGTACCACGTTATGCATATCATCATGACAGACTTGCGAAATGTATGAAAAAGTGTCTCTATTTCTGTAAGTAAGGATACGTGGAGTAACTTTTGTAATATCTTCTATTTTCAAAATATATTATTGAGTAAAACACATAATGAATTAATAATTATGGTCTATCGTCTATGTAATCAAGAACATTTCGATACGCCACTTCAACAAAGAAACAAGTCCGAACATAGACTTTTCGAGTGATAACCATTTGAAGTCATCCCGCTGTAATCTAATTACGATTATCAAAAAGTAATATATTTTTCAATACTGTCGTCAAGATATTGCAGAACATTCTTTATGAAATAATAACTTTTCGCAACAAGTTTAAGATACAGGTTCAAGAAGTGAAAAAGTTTGTGGTTTTATCTGTGAAATTGAGCATGTAGGTATTAAATGTAATCCCAAAGGCAGCTACATTTTATTTTGATAAAAAATAGGTTTAAATTCACTGTTTCTACCTCATTCAAACGTGAATATCACTTTTTTAAATTAATTTCTGTCTTGAAATTGTGTACTAAATTATTATTTCATGTGTGAGAAATATTCAATTCGTAATTATTATCGTTTAAGATTATTATTGAATGTGATTCGTGCAATGTAGGTACAAGCAGGTATATACTTAAAGTGAGACTATATTTATGTTTATTTATTTTTTTACGTGAATGCCGCACAAGAGTCTCAACTCTTAATAGGGGTATGTTGTGAGGCTGTAGGTAGTGGGGAGAGGAAGGAGATGGGTAAGAGAAAGATTGTTAAGTACCTGGCTATTCAGATCTGGTCACCAAACACGGCTAAAGCCATTTCAAGCAACGTTTCAATTATGAATGGTAGTCTTTTACCAGGGCGATATGTATCTACCACTCTGGAACGTACCGCAAATATGCTATATATTATTTTATGTTATTTAAATGCGTTATGACACATATTAATTAAATAAAATTTATTTGCGCACGCCGGGTTTGAACCCGCTACCTTTGGATTCGTAGTCAAGCGTCTTACCACTTGACCATAGAGGCCGTCATAAATAAAGAGAGAGCTAAATATTTTTACCCAACCTATAAAAATTTACGATAAATCACTTTCTCCGGGTTTTACGACGCAAACCGTGAGAGAGAAAGAGACAAGACAAGCTGTCACATAATATCGCACCACTTTTAGGTATGTAAGCATATTTTCCGTCTCCCGCGTCTTCGGCGACTTTGCCAACTACGTTTTGTCATGCGACATACCTCAACGGTTTTTGAGGTTATGCGAAAACGTGGTAATACAAATAAACAAAACATTATATCGACGTGTGCTATGAATGGATGTTAAAAGGTGTGTCCACGAAAACCCTAGCCATGCCCGAGTCAGGAAAAAATCAACAATCCTGACTACACTGTTTCACAAAGCTATCCCTCCTGTATATTATTGCTCTGGGTATACACAAGCCTCTAAATGTATATTTCGGGTTTATGGAATGTGATAATTTTGTAAGTTCTACACAGTCTATAACACTATGACAAAAAATAGACTTCTACCTCATTTTTTTGTTTAATTTGTGGTTTGACATATTTAAAGATATGAAAAAAAGGAATTAATAATCACGTTAATTTGTTAAACTCATAAAATGTATCAATTTTCTTTAATTACTTTCTCAGTTGACGTTTTGTTTCTTGCAATTCATATTATTTATCTCTTTCTCTATGTTCCTTTGTTACAATTTAAATGTTGTTCTCTAATTTTCTCATTGTTTTGTCATTATATTTTATGGTTTTTTCTCTCTCTGTATGTATATGATAACCGCATACTTTGTATTTTTGTTTGGTTTAATTTTGTACTCTGATGATGCTTAGGCTAAGCGAAACCGGTCGGTCATAAAAAAAAAATATATTTATTCTTGGTCTTTTACAAAATCGTTTTTTTTTCAGTTCTTTATGTTTAAATGAATTAAAAATATTTTGTTTTATTGTGAAACTGTCAAAATAGAATACGTTGCCACTATTCAATGAATTAATCGTGAATGAATCACAAAAAAATTAATTCTAAAAACATGATTTGTAAAAGAGGTGACATCCCTTGAAACCACGTTGACGGTGTGAACTCATTACACTCGTTAAATTGCTGGAATTTAAAGTTAATTTAAACCCTTCCGCTCTGACAACCCTTTTAGGGGCTTAATGTGTTCAGAAAATGATACGGATAATAAGAGCTTTTTGGTCATTCGAATTCGGACACCAATTGTCATAACTTGACGGTGCGTTCAACAGCTCATTGACTGACTTGCTAAGTACGGCGTCATTTCCCTGCAGTGTTAAGCAGAGTCAAAGAGCGCCATACAACTCTGTCTTGACACATTCAAATTAATACAAGCTTTGTGATTTTTTTCTCGTGGTGATTTATAAAATTCAGCTGTTTGTTTTCTAATAGCTGGCAATCTTCTCTAGGGTGTCTTTTCTTGTCAGGTTACAATCTTTATTCTCACCACAAAAACTATTATCTTTATTTGTAAACTAGAAAAGGTATGTCAAACTTTGGCTTAGATTTAATCGATGGTGGAAATATATTTTTTGAAAAATTTCACGTTTCGCGAAAGCGATAATGATCGAGTCATGAAGGCAGTGGTAGCGGATGAACTTTCATCAGTGGAGATGGAATATTAGAGGAATAGAGCATTAGGATCAGAAAATGTTTTCAACTTCTGGTATCAAAGATGTTGATCAACGTTACCTAGCTTCTTTAATCTTTAATATCCTCGTAAGCTTACACAATGCCAGCCTTCACTTTTAAATATTCTTACAAAAAATATTGTAGATCATTCGTAAAGAACTATTTTTAAAACACCCTAATTATTTTATTGAGTATTTTTTTTTGTTTATAGTAAATACCGCACAAGAGTCCCAACTGCTCCCAACCGTAAAGAGCCAGCGACACTATGGCATCCCCAATAGGGGTATGTTATAAAGCTGAAGGTTGTGGGGAGAGGAAGGAGATTGAAAAAATGAAGATCAGGAAGTACCTGACTATTCAGATCTATTCGCCAAACACGGCTAAAGCCATTTCAAGCAAAGTTTTCATTCTGAGTTGTGGTCTTTCGCCAGGGCGATACTATGGGTAGCTACCACTCTGGGACGTAATGTAAATACACTATATTTTAAAGAAATGAATAGTTAACTATGTATAAAGACTTAATAATTTTTTAAAAATTATGACCGACCAATTTCGCTTAGCCTAAGCAACACCAGAGAACAAAATTATACTAGTAAGTTATTTTCATGTTGTACCCTGATGATGCTTAGGCTAAGCTAAACCGATTGGTCATAAAAATTTAAAAATATTCGTGGTCTTATACAAAGTTAGTTTTTCATTTCTTTAAATATGTCAAATCACAAAGTGACAATAACGAAATAATACGAAAATATTCTTTATTTTATATTATTTAAATATGTTATGACACATATTAATTAAATTAAATGTATTTGCGCACGCCGGGCTTGAGACGGTAACCTACCATTCGACCATGGAGACCGTCCCCAACCTAGGTGATATCGAAGGAGTTTTCTTAACAAAAAATACAAGTATTTAATAAAAATAAGTTAATCAATCCTTCGTTATTACGCTGCAACCTCCCCTCGTTTTCATCCCATAAATTGAAGAAAAAAACGATTTTGGAAAAAGAATTTCTCATTCTGACAGGCCCAAGGCGCTTTCACTTAGCCCGCTAAAGCCGAGATGCTCATTCAGCGGGAAACCAAAGTCTTCTGGCAAGCCAAACAATTAGGTGTACTAACCGAGATTTGAGTAAAAAACGAATTGAAAAAAAACAGAGGTCCTTTCAATCAAAATTCAATCATTTTCGATGTCGGTTATTTGGCTGAAATATTTTACGTAAATATTTAATTTTCCAAAAACACTATTATATTAAATTGAATTAATTTTAAAGCATTATGTTTTTTTTGTTATTGGTATTAATCATTGAAATAATATCAATAATTTTCAACGTAAATATGAAACGAAAAAACCCAGAAACTAAAAAGACTAACGGTTGCGACCGAAACTCGAACTCGGAACTTCTACTCTATCCGGAAGTAATGTCTCTGCCAATTGAGCTACCTAGACCTTATTAGAAACCGGCATTTTAAACGATCTTATACTTAAAAATAATTAATGTTATTTTTAAATATCTTTTGAATTGGGCTTCCATCTTTGTATGCCATTACAAAGAGCTCCTTATACCAGATTTGAGCTTTTTTAACCTCTTAAATTATGCAAATAGTTTTTTTTTATTAACAATTATTCAATTATAAAATAAGATAAATATTTTGCTTTCAGAAGATATGTGAATAAATTTAAAGGAAGATTCTCTGAAAGCCATTCAGAATCGAAACGTTGCTCGAAATGGCTTTAGCCGTGTCCGGTGACCAGATCTGAACAGCAAGTTACTTGCCCAACTTTCCTTTTTCCATCTCATTCCCCCACCTAGTCCGTTAAACTTCACGACATACCATAATTAAACGTAGTTATGCAGGAAGCTTCCAAACCTTGAAAAGATGAAACCGAGAAAAAAGCGTTTGAAAATATGACGATACAAAAGCATTAATATGCGTAACTGTAATTTGCAATGTGAATAACAGTGTCTAATTTTGAAACTGTTAATTCGTGGTGGAACACCATTTGAATGATTTTAATAATACCAAATTTTTATCATTATTCCACAATTTTTTTAAATTTAAGACCTGACCGGTTACACCTTATGATGGGGACCAGTTTGAAGATGCCTGTCATAAGGTGAAACTGGTCAGGTCTTGAATAAAAAAATAGTGGAATAAAGTTTAAAATTTGGTATTATTAAAATCATAAATATCAGTTATTTATTTTTTCCGTCTGAGAATTATTATAAATAGATAATTTTTTAATGTATCTGTGTATATATTTAAAAATAAATGTTTTTCCTATTTTATCTTAAATTTTTAACTCATTAAACTTCAATTTAAGTAAATTATCTGCAATGTGCGTTAGTAAAGAAATGAAATAACAAAAATCTATTGCATTTAGAGCTTGGATGTTTTCAGCAGATTTGGGTAAAATAAAAGATTCAACAAAACATTAACATTTCTTATTCCTTTCTTCTGCTTATCAATGTCCCCCAAGTGAAGAAGAAATATAAATATTTAATGTCTCAGTTGAATATCTCTACCTAAATAACTAAAAATACAAATTTATTTCTAGATGAAGCATGTTCTGTGAAACTGTAAATCCATAAGAACGTCTTTTTGCGAATGTTTTAAACTAAATATGTCATCAAAAAGAGTGCATCTTTTTCTTCGCTTCGAAACATACGTTTATTTTTAGGTTTCCATTTCGAAGAGTGCTTTTCTAAAGCGAACCTTCTCAAGTTAAAGCCCAGGTAGAGTGAATATATGGACCACCATAACACAACAAAAATGACAAATATAATATTACTCGCAAGACTTTCATTATTTAACTTTTCTACTGGACGCTTAAATTTGGTTGTGCCGAATTAACCGAGTGTGCTACTCAAACTTCTAGTAACTAACAAACAAACAAAAATTAACGCACTTGAAAAATATTTCTTAACACGTTCATTTCTAACTAAAATGCGTACATATTAATGCCATATGAATGACGGATCAATTCAATCTGACAACCAGTGACGGGTTTCCCTGTGCCCTGTGGAACGAATCAAAACTACATGGCTGCGTCTGTTTTAGATCGGTTTAAAGCGAAGCGCGCGTGGCACGTTGTGCGCATACCAGTCACATGTCTGTCAACGTGCGACGCACGGTGTCAGCAATGAATAGTAAATGATGACTTTACACTTATTCAATCTTTTTTTTAATTGATATTTGGTCAATCTTAATCTTGACTTATTTCGCTGCTCGTTTTGTCAATTTACGCTCTAATAATATTGATTTACCAAAATACGTTTTTATTACTCATTGGGAATATATTTAAAAGCTTCAACTATATAATTTGAAATTAAAAGTAAATGAATATTTCTTTAATGAGTTGTAATGACTAAGAGCCTATTTCTCGATACACGTATCGTTATTAATACATTTTACATTAAAAAAATAATTACAAGATTACTTATTTGAACTGATAATTAAACCCAGGCATTTGCTTATTAAAAAGAAGAAATATTAATTATTGAAACATGATCAATAATCTTCGACGCAAATATGAAACAGAAAAAGAAACTCGACCTCGGAACCTATACGAAAGTTACACTTCTGCCAATTGTAGAATAAGATTACGAAGGTAATCGAAATTTACAAAAACTCTTTTAATATCAATATAGACTAGGGAGCTAAACGCAATAACTTGTAGTATCCAGTATCGGATGATCACTAAGTAAATTAAGATTTTTTCCCAAAGAACACATTAATGTTACTTTAATTCAGCCAAGTAAATAAAACCTTCAGACGATGAAAACAATAAGGCCAAAAAACCGCAATCCTAGATAGATAGAAGATATAAGAGGTATTTGAATAAACCCTCACTAGTTAGGGGATTACAAAAGAGTCGATAAAATCACTTTCTGAAATATTGGCTCAAGGAGAAAGATGCGCAAAAAATGGCACAAAACCGAAAAAAAACAATCGCGATAATATTTTTGGCTGTGAGATTCTCAAATCATATATAGTCTCTCTTATAATAATAATAACTATGTTGCAACTCATCCAGTTCAACATTCCTTGGTGAAGACTCAGAAACAATGAATTATTGTTCCTCAATCATCACTCAAGTAATAAGGAAGTTGAGTGAAATATATTATGAATTTAAAAAAAATATGTGCATTTAGATCAAAAAACACCGATTCTGAACTATATAACTAAATATTTTCATACTATTATTCTTAGAATTAAATGCTTCTTGAAAATTGGATAAAGCGCCATAAAATATTGATATAAATGCTTCATGATTAGTCGAACGAACTCCTACGTCAAATGTACCGTTTACGTACAATGTGATGCCGCCTTCATGGCGTTACACCATTTTTTTACGTTAAACTGCATTTCTTAGGACGATGATAAATTGCAGTAATGCTTGTATTTTCACACGACAGTTCGAGGTGTCAAAGATAAATACTGTGTACCGCACTGTTTTTGGCGGGATATACAAAACATCCAACAGTAAAAATGAAATTTTGATATTTAAAAAATTGTAAAAAATCCCGCTAATTAAGGTAGACGGTTAAAATCAAACAAAAAAATGAACTGGAATTCCTTGCTGAATATTTTTAAAAAATTCAAACAAATCGCCCTTCTGACGGTACGGATAACGTCACGCATCGTCCCCCCCCCCCCACTGCTTCCTACCTCTGAGATACCGCCGTTTTGACGGCGTTTAAAAAATTCAAACTTTGAGAAATAATTTAACTATGAAAACGAGCTTTACATTTTTTTTTTAAATACTGGTATTTAAGTTTGAAGGTGGATATTGATATATATTTTTTCAAATGGACTCAAATTCCTAATCGTGGGTATCATTCTCCTCTGTCCAGAATGTCTAGAATGTCGAGACTTGTTTACTCAAGCGATGATCTCGATTTTTTCGGTAGCAGTCTAAATGATTTTGCCATTCTTTACGACTCTTCCAAAACTTTGACTAGACCTTGGCTCTGATTTGAATGTTTTTTTCTTATGTATATTTTGTCCTGTTTTTGTCATTATTTCATTTGATGTTATGTATGTGCTGTTCTTTTTCTGTTGCTCTTTTTACCCATTTTGTGTTTTGTATTTTTTGTAATTGGACAATACTCCGTTAGTTTATAAATAAATAAGTAATCTGAACATGTTTCGCTACAGTAGAGTATTTTGGCGTCGTACGTATTTTGTAGGAAAAACACCATTATTATAATATGTACAACTCTGTATAGAGTGTGCCAGTGTGAAAATTCAACAGCATTTGAAACACGTAGCGTAAGCTCGCCTTTGTTTGGTGCCAAAAAAATCTCCGGCTGACTTACCGCTGTGTTGAAATAGTGCCAAAATCATGGAAAATGGTGATATGATATAACGTGGCCTATATACCAGTCACAGGGCTTATATTACTATTTTTATCATAGTTGTAAAAGGAAAATATATCTGGGAATGCGATTTGTTATAAATTGCTTTCGGCTTGGATTATTTATCTTTAATGGTTAAATAAAATAAAATATTCATATCGGAGTGAAACCATTTTTCTTAGTGTACAGATTTGACAGCCTCCATGGTCGACTGGTAAGACGCTCGACTACTTACAAAGAGCAACAGAGAAATAACAGCATACACATAATATTAAATGGTAATATAATATATTGGTATTGTAGACAGTCATGATTTACTTAGCTTAATTACCTTCCATGTACCTAACAGAACCACTCGATTCAAAATTATTTTTAATTGTAACAAAAATATCAGGACCGAGTCATTTAGATACTCGCTTGTAGCTAAATTGCATACAGTGGGTAATTCTGTCGCTGAAATAGTAGATATATTCAACTGCACTGAATCTAGTTACAAGAAGGCTATAATAGCATACCTCTTTCAAAAATATTACTTTTTATTTATTGCATTATAATAATTCTATTAACTTGCTTATGTTTTTGGTTGCTAATCGTACTAATCATACTCCATGTTATTTTTATGTCACTGTTATTTTATGTTATATATTACACTGTTATCTAAAAGCCTATAAGGGCGTATATAATTAAATAAATAAATGAAGCAATGACAAAACATACATCAGAAAGAACATTCAAATCAAAGTTTTGGTAGAGTTGTAAAGAGTGACAAAAATCGTTTTTTTTTATAATAAATGTCGCACAAGAGTCCCAACTACTGCTCCCAACCCTCTAAAGCCAGTGGGACTATAGCATCTCCAATGAGGCTATGTCGTGAGGCTAAAGGTAGTAAAGAGGAAGGTTGGAAAGTACCTGGCTATTCAGATCTGGTCACCAAACACGGTTAATACTTTTTCGATTCTGAATGGTGGTCGTACTCCAGGGCGATACTTAGAGTATATTTCACTCTTTAGACTGGTACCAAAAATGTCAAGACCATGGCTTGAGTTAACAAGTCTCGACGTTTTGGACAGTGGAGAATGATACCCATAATTAGTAGAGTGATGATCGAGGAACAGCAATTCATCGTTTGTATAGGGCAAGGAATGTTGAACTGGATGAGTTGCATCAAAGAACGTGAGTCAGTTACACAATTAATAATTTTGAAAATGCAAATTAAATCAAAGTCTTTCCTACGCTTTTCTAATAAAGAAATTTTCAATATGTGTTCAATTTCACCATGTGAATAATTGTCTCTTTTTCGCCCTAATCTCCATCTATTAAAATCAAATGTTATTATTGTATTATTATTATTATGAAAGTGGTTATTCAAAGTGTTGTCATCACGTTGCTTGAAACTATTTTCTAGTTCATGTTGTTTATTGATTGAACAACAATGTCGTCGGGCGAAATATATTCACTTTCGTTGTCAACGAAGTCACGTCTGAAATGCTGACAGCGACGTGTTGTCGTTTCTGTTAAATTAAGTTTAAGTTTAACAACGCGTGTTTCAACTCTGAAAAAAAAAGTACGAATTTCACGAGCTTTTCGTTTTGAGCAGCCATGTTCTGTTTAGTAATTAAAATTATAAACAAGACACAGTGTGACACGCTTTCTTCTGGTGGTTAAACCTTTTTAGTAGAACTTTCTTGTTTGTGTTTATAATAATGTCGTTAAACAGGCTAATGTCATCTTTGAGGATACTTTGAGGTGGTTTTTTTTTACCTTCGACACCCATATTATTGAATAAACAAAGAAAGGAGTGTGAAAAAAATATTTGATACGAAATTGAATGAAGGAAGTGGTCGGGAACGCCCGAGGAAGACATGTCATGATCGAGTGAATCAAATACTTAAATCGGGCCATGTGAAGAGTCAGAATAACAGAAGAATACGTATAATTGTGAATGAAGCAAGGAGTGTGTGCCAAGACAGAATAGTATGGCGGTCAGTCCTCTTTTCCTACGGGGAAATGGCGTATAGGTTAGTTAGTTAGTTATAAATCTAAGAAGTATACATTTTTAATGATATTGTTTGTTTGTTTCTGAAGCAAAGGAATTTATGAAACGGTGAATACTGCCATCATGAAATTTGCATAGTATTTATAAGATGATGTATTTAAAGGTCTGTATGGTTGAGTGGTAAGACGCTCGACTACGAATTCAGAGGTCGCGGGTTCGAACCCGGCGGCAGCAAATAAATTTTATTTGATTAAAATGTACCATAAAACATTTAATTGCTCTAAAATAAAATACGGTACGAGTATATTTGCGGCACGTTCCAGAGTGGTAGATACTCTAAGTATCGCCCTGGAGATAGACCACCATTCAGAATCGAATCGTTGCTTGAAATGGCTCTAGCCGTTTTTGGTGACCAGATCTGAATATTCAGGTACTTTCCAACATTCTTCTTCCCCATCTCATTCTCCTCCCCACTACCTTCAACCTCACAACATACCCCTATCGGGGATGCCATAGTCTCACTGGCTCTAGACGGTTGGGAACAGTTGAGACACTTGTGCGGTATTCACTATAAAAATAAAAAAAATATGTCTTTCATATATCGGACCATTTAACTACACAACAAAACTCCAACGGAAATTACCACAATAGACAAAATTCCTACATTTATAAACAAAGAAAAAAATGTGTTATCCATAACCATTAATGTCAGTATATTACATGTTTAATTTTAAAAGCGAATATTCTTAAATAAAACACATAAACTTTGTTTGTAACCACTTTATTATTTAATATCACGTCTACCGGTTTCGAAAGTACCCTTTCATCATCAGGACAATATTAAAATGTAAAAAAAATATATGTAAATACATATTAAAGTTTTAATATTGTCCTGATGATGAAAGGGTACTTTCGAAACCGGTAGACGTGATATTAAATAATAAAGTGGTTATAAACAAAGTTTATGTGTTTTATTTATAAATATGGCAAGTCACAAAGTAGATGCTTTTTTACGAATATGGAATATTCTTAAATTTTATGAATGTGAATGAAGCAAGTAGTGTGTGTCAAGACAGAATTATTTATAAATAGAACATATATACTTTGTTTTTAACCACTTTTTATTTAATATTTTGTCTACCGGTTTCGGAAGTACCCTTCCATCATCAGGACAATATTAAATTAATCTTTAGATAATAACTTCATCTCTTCTGGAAGAAACATATGTGGAGATAAATTCTGTACACGATCAAAAAATGTATGTTTTGAAGTATCTGGAGAATGTATATATATATATATACTTCAAAACATACATTTTTTGATCGTGTACAGAATTTATCTCCACATATGTTTCTTCCAGAAGAGATGAAGTTATTATCTAAAGATTAATTTAATATTGTCCTGATGATGGAAGGGTACTTCCGAAACCGGTAGACAAAATATTAACATGCGGAAACTAGAGAGATCATATAGAAAAAACTCTGCGGTAACCTCAAGGGACGAGTGGATCCATTCCCAAAAAGAATATATGAGAAAAATAAATGCTAAAAGATCTGAATTTTGGAACGAAAAGATTGACTCCGAGCGAACTAATCCACGACGTCTCTGGAACTCAGTAAAGACTGTAATTGCTGAAGTCACTATGCCAACTAAGACAGATATTACCCCGGATACCTTCTCAAAGTTTTTTCAAGAAAAAATCGAATCCATTCGTGCCTCTACTTCTAACGCCCCTCCGCCAATATTCACTCTTAATTCCAAAGAAAATTTATCTTCTTTTAAACTCACAACGCTGGAAGAAGTAGGAAAATTGATTTCAAATTCGCCAAATAAGCAGTGTAGTCTTGATCCTATACCGACATGGCTATTCAAAAAATGTTCCGTTGTTTTAGCTCCGTTCCTGGTTTACGTTTTTAATAAGTCTCTCAGCACAGGTGACTTCCCAGAATCACTTAAGTCAGCCGTAGTTACTCCAATATTAAAAAAACCACAACTTGATGTCGATAATTTAGGTAACTATCGACCCGTCTCAAATCTGCCTTTTATATCAAAAATTCTGGAAAAATTGTAGCTGCCCAAATAACCAGCCACTTGAATTCAAACAAATTGTTCACGAATCGCCAATCCGCATACAGAAGGTTTCATTCAACGGAAACCGGACTACTTCGTATGCTGTCAGACATAACTCTTGCCATAGAGTCGGGTAAGCTAGCACTTGTTTCACTCTTAGACATGAGCGCTGCTTTTGACACGATTGATCACGACTTTCTCATCGAAAGATTAGAAGCAACATTTGGTTTGACTTCCGAAATCAAAAATTGGCTGGTATCCTATCTAAATAATCGCTTACAAGCCGTGAAGGTTGGAAATAAGCAGTCTGATTTCGCAACACTTTCTTCAGGAGTACCTCAAGGATCCGTTCTGGGTCCACTTCTTTTCATTCTCTTCACAAATGATGTCGCAAAAATTATCGAATCATTTGGTCTCTTAACACATTGCTATGCTGACGACCAACAAGTTTATTTTTTTCTGCACTCCAAACGAATCGGACAGTCTAAAAATGCGTATCGCCGAATGTCTAGAGGCAATAACTCTTTGGATGTCTTCAAATAAGCTGAAGCTTAATCCTTCTAAAACTGAATTTCTCTGGGTGGCCACAAACAGACGTCAACATTTCATAGATAATTCGCCAATATCTATTTCCGGTAGCGACATAGTTCCGAAAACAGCCGTAAAACTTCTTGGTGTTAATCTGGATTCGGACCTTTCGCTAAAAATTCAAATAAATCGAACTGTAAGTACCGGTTTTTTTCATCTGAGACAACTCAAGTCTGTCAAAAGAAATCTCCCGATAGAAGCAACTAAACTACTGATCAATTCGTATGTAGTCTCACGGCTCGACTACTGTAACGGTATTTACGCCAGCCTTCCTAAATACCAAACTAATAAACTCCAATCAGTTTTTAATGCTGCAGCAAGGCTTATCACCGGGGTATCTAAATATTCGCATATTTCAGAGCACCTTCGGAACCTTCACTGGCTCAAGTGCACTGAAAGAATCCAGTACAAGTTGTGCTGGATGGTGTTTAAATCCCTTAACGAAATGGCTCCACTGTACATCACCGAACTATGCGTTCCAAAAAATATTCTTCTAAAGCAGTCGACTCTTAGATCGGCAACGTCATCGGCTATCGGAAGGCTTATAGAACCTAAACGCAATCCAAATACTAAGTTTGGAGATCGCGCTGCAGGAGTTTCGGGGCCGAAGGCTTGGAATGAACTCCCTCTGGAACTAAGATGTATAACGAGCCCAACAGAATTTCGGTCCAAACTGAAAACTTACCTTTTCAGACTCTCATATCCTTAAATTCATTAAAAGAATCTCAACATAATCTGTCTCTCGACGAATCACCTTTAGATATGCAAATTTTAACCAAATCCTGTACTGTATGACAAATTCACAAAGTCCATTCTTTTAATTTTGCCCCATGCCCTAAATCGGAAAAAAAAAAAAAAAAAAATTATAATAATAATTAAATAATAATCATAATTTTAAGTTCATAATTGTGTCTATCTGATGGGACCTGACAGGTAAGTATGTTCCTGTATATTTTCTTATTTAAACTAGGAATTAGTATGTAACGATAGAAAGTAAGATCTGTACAGCGCCCTTGAGGTGATTTTTCACAAAAACGGCGCTATACAAATCGTCCAAATATTATTATTATTATTATTATTAAATAAAAAAGTGGTTAAAAACAAAGTATATATGTTCTATTTATAAATATGGCAAGCCACAAAGTTAATGCTTTTTACGAATATACAGAATTATTTATTTATTTAACAAGATCTCATAAAAACAGTTGTTCACCAAATACATTAAGAGATGAATGATATAAAAATATTGTAGATACATTTATAGTGTAAAAAAAAGAAATAAACATTTATGTTCACCTCACAAATAGACAAGGTATTATATATCCAAAGGAGTTATATAAGTACAAACTGAAGTAGTGTGACGCAAAATATATGATATAATAACGCAATTAAGGTTAGAAATGAAAAACAAAAATATAAGATATAAGAGAGGTTCATTCTAATACACATTATGAGATAATCGCTGAATTGGCAAGTGTAAAAATCTGTGTAAAAAAATATATATTTTACTAAAGATTATGTAGATCGTTATGTACCTGACGGTCACTATTGTACGAATATCGAGAGATTATGACAGAACTCTATATAATTAAATAAAAAAAACACCCGTTGTTTAAATCCACTTTATTTTTGTATAAGTCAACTAGTTTCGACTCTGCTGAGTCTTCATCGGGACTTAAAAATATAATGTATATTTTTATACAGTATATTTTTAAGTCCCGATGAAGACTCAGCAGTGTCGAAACTAGTTGACTTATACAAAAATAAAGTGGATTTAAACAACGTGTGTTTTTTTATTTGATTAATCATGTCAATCCACAAAGTGTTTGCTTATTCTGATAATTGAACTATATATACTCGTATGTGCATCTAAATCTGTTGTATGGCGGTCCGTCCTCTCTGTCTACCCCTGCGGAAAAACGGCGTGATGGTTAGTTGGTTAGTTAACACACAAAATGATGATAAAGTGAATGAATAAAATCACCAAGAACTTTCCGTTTTTAAAATTGCCACGTAGCTTTTGACTTGTTACATTGACTTTGGGGGAAGGTACGTACGAAATCAAGAAATCCAGTGGAATTTGGTAAAGGCTATATGGTGAGTTTGCCCCGAGGCGTTCTAAACTCCTTCCAGCGACGGAATATTTTATGGGAAAAGGTTGATACCATGACGTCATTTCGTCTCCTTTCAGTAGCACTGAATAAATTTCAGTAATAAGTTGTAAAATTGTTGGCTCTTAGTAAATTTTAGAATAGATTTAGATATTCTTTATAGTGAATACCGCACAAGAGTCCCAACTGCTTCCAACCGTCTAGAACCAGTGGGACTATGGAATCTCCAATTGGGGTATGTATGAAGCTGACGGTAGTGTGGAGGGGAAGGAGACGGGGAATAGGAAAGTTTGAAAGTTTGTTTCTTGTTAAAATATTTAAAAAAACATATGGGTTTCGTCCATGTCTGTCTCACTAGGATATACCTGTGTCGAGACAGACGTAGAGTACATAAATTATATAATATTTAATGTTAAACATTAATAAAAATAAAATAAAAAGTAATTAAAAGGAAAAAGGAAAAACAAATGAAAGTAGAATTAAATGAAAATTAGAATTAAATTGTTAATTAAATGGATGTTGCATTTATATTGTTTAGGTTGTGCACAAAAGCAAAAAGTAATAAAAAGGAAGAAAAACAACAAAAAAGGGAAAAGAAAAGGAAGATGAATATATGAATAAAGTCAATTAATTCAAGATCTTCCGTATTTAAAAAAATGTATTTTTATCCAAGACACTGTCTAGGTATTTAATGAACTCGGGTTGAACTTTGAATCCATCACGAAGATGGCTGCCAAAAATCGGAAGAAATTAAAAATAACATTCACAATTTTCAATGAATACTCGAATATGAGATCGATTTAAATGCCACTTTCTAATAAGGTTCCAATGGCCAATGCAGTTAAACACATTATTATATACTTGATCGTGCCAGGTAAATTGGCTTGTCGCCTATTTGAATAGGTTCAGTTTACTAAACGGAAGTTGATTGCATAATTATTAATGGGACGTTTCTAGTAGCTTTCCAGTGGAACAGGAGTATTTTAGAAACACTGAACAATAAATACCTAGAATACATTTCGACCTGTTAGTAGCTGAGTAGACAAACGCGTCGAATTCACACCCGGACGTCGTGGGTTCAATTCCTCTGCTAGCTAACTTCTCTATAATTGCACAAGAAACATCTTCCGTTTATTATGATGGCTGTAGGAGTTTTTGATATTTTCAGGTTATTCGTAACCCGGAAATGTTTGTCTTTTTTTTAAAGAAAAAAATGTCCTTACCGATTTAAAAAGAAACTTATATCGTCAACTGATAAAACGTCGTTTTACAATCGACGGTGTTTTCTGATCGACGGCATCGTGGTATCATCAGAAATTTACTATATTTTACATCTTACAATCGACTACGTCTTACAATCGATCAAGTCTTAAAAAAGACGTAATTTAAAAATCAACTCCGTCTGATAATCGACGCCATGTTACAATCAATGTCATCTTATAATCGACGGCATTTTATAACCGACGGCATCTTACAATCGATTGCATATTACAATGAACTACGTTTTACAATCTACTGCGTCTTACATACGATTCCGTCTTTAACACGACGTAGCCTTAAAATATACGGCATCTTAAAATCAAGGGTGTCTTACAGATGACGCGCCACGACGCCTTCCAATCGACGGCGTTTTACAATCGAAGGCGTCCTATCGCAAAGGAAGTAATAATTTTTACGTTTATTGGTGGATAACCTCCCTCTGTGACACCAGCTGGAAAGATTAAAAGATTACCGACATCGAATATTGCAGAAGGGACGCTTTAAAAAAATTTCCGGAGTGGGTATTTTTAAAGGTGATAATAATAATAATAATAATAATAATAACAGTGAACTTATATAGCGCAGTTTTGTGATATTTCACCTCAAGTGCGCTTCATGCTAAATTAATTATGCTAGTAAGATTAACTAACAAGGATAAAATAATACATAATATGTATACAAATTAAAACTATCTAAAATAATAATCGTTATCATAAATCACGAGAGAAAAGGTTCAGATATGGGTATAACAGTGTATGTGTACATCAACAGATTAAAAAACAATTTACTAGGAGCTAAGGGTATAAAAATTCAGATGAAACAAATTAATTCATATTAACACATTTGTCAAATCAAAGAAAAGGAAATATGATTGAGGACAGTTAATATGTGGGCACTTAAAACATTAATATTAAAGTATTGTAAGTACACGATTCTAAAAATGCAAACAGTGTAAATGTAGCAAGTAACAAAAGAAAATAAATATTTTATGACAATGAGTATATGGTTTTCAGTAGATAGTGAGGACATTTAGTTATAATGATAGAAGAAAAGAGAAAACCGAAACAAAGCAAATTAGGGATGTTTTCAAAGAAATTAAATTTTAATAAGTTACGTTTTGTATGTGGGATTTTTAAACAATTTGGTTTTTAGGACTCGTTTGAACTCTGCTAGGTTCTGTATGTTGGCAAGTTTTGTGGGAAGCTTATTCCAGATAATTGGACCAGATACACCAAAAGCGCGATCATAGTAAACAGGTTTATTTGATCGAGATGGTTCAATTAATCGAACAGCAGTATCTACGTTTGCTGACCTCAAAGTAAGTTGTCTACTATTTAAGGCTTGTCGGACACACAGTTCCGATATATAGGCTGGTTCCATTCCCTGCAGTGCTTTAAAAATCGTAAGGCAAATCTTAAACTCTATTCTTTCAGGACATCGAAGCCAATGAAGGCGATTCAGAAGTGGAGTAATGTGACAATATTTGGACTCACTATATATCATTCTCGCCGCTGCATTGAAGACGGACTGTATTCTGTTGAGTTGTTTCTGCATTGAAATACGATATTATGGGAATTTGCGGAGATTAACGACTCGAAATGTGATTCAGAAAAATTGCCACCCGAAGCTGAAGGCGATTCAGTATCTGAATGTGTGTGATAAAAAACACTTATATTTACCACTGTCAGACTTTCAAATCTGTAATAACGTTTTATGGTGCTTTTGTGAAAGGAAAAAATTACATTTTTGGGAAAATTGAAAACTTTCAGCACAAACACGAAAAAGAACTAACTTGCCATCACGCCTTTTCTCCACAGGGGTAGGCAGAGAAGACGAACCGCTATGAAACTATATCTAGGCACATGCTCCTTGCTTCTTTCATATTCAAACATCGTCTCATACATACTCTTCTGTTATTATCAGTTTTCACGTAGCCCGATTCAAGTGTTTTTTTTTTTAAGAAAGACATTCCCGGGTTACGAATAACCTGACAATATTTGAAAAACTCCTACTCATAAGAAGCGGAAGTTGTTGCTTGTGCAATGATGGAGGACTTAGCCAGCAAAGGCACTGAACGCACGACGCCCGGGTGGGAATCGGACGCGTTTGTCCACTCAGCTACCGACCGGTGAAATTTGATTAATTTGATTTCTGCCACGTCTTCCTCGGGCATCCTCGACTTCTTCTTCTTTTCACTTTCGCATTTTATTTAATTTTCACACTCCTTTCTTTGTTCATTTGCTCTACATGACCAAACCATCTATGCGTCCCCTTCTTGATCTTATTTATCACGCTTACATCAGCCTTGCATTCTTTCCCGATATCCACATTTTTAACACGGTCATATATGGTTTTACCGCACATACGTCTCAGAGATCTCATATCCACAGCATTCAGTCTACTTTCATCCTTCCTCTGCCAGTTCCATGCCATATATCAGGGTGGGTATAAGCACTCCATTGTGGACTGCTAGCTTCCCTTCTTTACATAATTTATTATTAGCGCCAACAGCGTTAAGTCCTCCATTAATAGAGTTTCCTGCATTTACCCTTCTTTTAACATCAGCCTTTCCGTCTCTCTATAACATACTTCATAAACATACACAAACTCAAACTCATCCACTTGCACAGTTATTCTTTAATTTTCTGGCTTTTTCTGTTTCACATTTACATTGAAAATATTTCAATAATTAAAACAAAAAGATAAGTTAAAAAGGAGAAAAAACCATAAGACAAATTTATTTCCCGTGCTTAACCCTTATGTGACTGAAGAAAACTACATCATTTTTAAATTGATATGAAGGTTTCTTTTACAGATTTTCTGAAGTTTGCGAGACCACTTTTATGACTTAAAACATCTTGATTCAGTTCAAGACTTGGGAAAGTGGATAGAAATTTCACCCAGTACCATCTTTTCTTGGGATTTTTAATTCAGCAGGTGATTAAAAATAGTATTATGGATACAGGTGATGTACTTCAAACACAACAGTACATCATATTTATCATTTTAAATAAGATAAAATGATTAAAAAATATGGGCAAGCTTTAAATTCCACATAAAACACATGAGGGTACCCGAGTACCTTTTTAGTCATCAGAAGGGGTAAGTCTTACATAAGCATTTTTCACTCATATACCACCCTCCACATATCCAACGGTTATGTTTAATTGTGCATTTTCTTTATTGTGGAGAAGTCAGGAAGTTTCAGCCGGTTAGACTTACTGGAACGTTAAAAAAATCTATGTTGAACACCGAAAAGGGTACCCGAGTACCCTTTCAGTCACGTAAAGGTTAAGCTATTTTACTTACGATTTAGCTACATGTAGTCTGCAGAGTAAATTCCTTTAACCCTAATATGACTGTAGAAAACTACACCATTTTCAGATTGATTTGAAGGTTTCTTTTACAGTATATCATTTGCTGAAGTTTTCTGGACCACTTTTATGACGGAATATATATTATATCGACTCAATTCAATACAAGTGGTTAATAATTTTACCCAGTACCTTCTTTCCTTGGGTTTTTTCAATTAAATAGGTGATTAAAAAATATATTTTTTTATAAACAGTGATGTACTTTGAACCCAACAGGACATCATATTTATCATTCAAAATGATTAATAAATATGGACAAGTTTCAAATTCCATATAATTCCATTAAAACACATGAGGGTACCCAGGTACCCTTTCAGTCATCAGATGGTATAAGTTTTACATAAGCGTTTTTCACTCACATACCCGTTCATATATCCAAAGGCTAAGTTCAATTGTTCATTTTTATTATTGTGGAGAAGTCAAGAAATTTTAGCCGGTTAGACTTATTGGAACGTCAAAAAAATCTATGTTGAAAATCGAAAGGGTACCCGGGTACCCTTTCAGTCACATAAAATTTAATCTAGAATCAGGAAAGCAATCAATGAGTGTAAAATTGCAGGGATTTAGTATAAAAGGGCACCGGAATAGCGAGTCGATAATCCAACATGTACCGATTGTAATTACGAGTATATTGAAAAGTAATCTGGAAAATCTTAATACAAACGATTTGAAATCCACCCCTTTCAAAGTTTGCAAAAGGTTTTCTAAATTGTGGAAGATTCAGTGATCTCTTTAAGCATAATCCATCTTGCAGGAAAGGGGGAAGGACAAATTTCCTCCGACGTGGAAAATCACATTTTCCATACTGAACTGCTGGGAATTGATTAAGCACGTTATCAATTTCATCTAATCCCTCTGTCGGGAAAGTTGTCAAGCAAATCGATTTTCAATAAAGAATGATTTTCGATTTATTTTTCTCTTTAATTTTCTAAAGTAACAGTGATTTGGAAGAAAAATATTTTTTACAAAAATTACGTCTTTTTCCGTAAATATTAATAAACCATTTTTACAATTTCATTTTCTCAAATTGTATGTAATTATTATTAAGTTCTTAGCGTCAGCTGTTTTGGCGTTCAAAGCCATTAAGAAACTCTATTAAAGTAGTTATATTAAATATATATGAATGCGGGATTAAGAGGACAAAACACAAGGAGATACGATCCAGTAAAGATACCATCCTCCCAATCTGCATAACCATTGGCAGATTAAAATTATAAGAAGAAAATAAGTTTTAGATGTAAATAAATGTATTTATTTAAAAAAATACAAAGCTAAAAAGAACCAATTTTTTTTTTTTTAAGTTTATTGCATTGTAAATACTTCATCTTCATCTTTCATCGACATTTGTTTTTTTACTGTTTTATTTCCGCAAGTCAACAGTATATTTTTCGGCTTTGCAAATGATATTCTTTTCGGCATCAGTTATTGAGTGTGCGTAGTAGAAAGTTTTCAAGGAGTGTGCATACTTCTGAAAATGAAGGTACAGGCAGCGGCTCCTCTTCATCAATATCGACCTCTTTTGTTGTCTCCGTCAATCTTGCGTCACACAAGCTTTCGATAGTTTCTATCCCACACGTTGGAATAGTATCGTCGAAAGTAACAAAATTGTTAAAATTTGTCTGAGTATCTAATCTAAGCCAATCATCTTCAGAAATCTCAACGTATTCTAGTTGTTCATCTAAAGATTCTGACACTCTATTGTAACCGCATTTGTTAAAACAGTTTGCAACTGTTTTCTGTTTGACCTGACGCCAAGCAGTCAATGTGAAATGCAACGCTTGTAGAATGTCAAATACGCGACGTAATTCGAACGATGAATGCGGTAAAACGGTGGACATAGAAACGATCTATTTTTGTATGAAATGAATTACGGACTAGAAGAAATAAACGATACATCCAGGAAAACGATTATTCGAGGAACGATAGATAGGGGTTTCACTGTATGTATATATATATATATTTATACGTACTAAACTCGTATATAAATTAAAACAGAGTTCTTCAAATTAAAAACAAAAAACTATAAATAAATAAGAAAAAATAAAAACGCTTCAACTTTTTTTTATTTTTTATGTGAATACTGTTTAAAAGTCCCAACTTCTCCTAACCGTCTGGAACCAGTGAGGCAATGGCATCCCCAATCGGCTATTGGCTAATCGGCTTTCGAGATGGGCTAGAGAAAGGTGGGAAATTACCTGACTATTCAAATCTTATCACCAAATATGGCTTAAGCCATTTCAAGGAACGTTCCGATTCTGAATGTAAATTTGATTTCTTTATTGCGTTTTCCAAAGGAAGTTTTCAAAATAATATGAATACAGGATGCTCTGTGGGAATCAGTTTCATCTGAGGCCATGTAACATTTTGGGATGCTGTGTGGAGAATCTGTTTGAAGGAAGTAGGGGTGTGATACTGAGTATTAGAGACACTTGTGTTGCGACAAAGAGTAAACACAGAGGCAGGGAAACATTCCACAGCTGAGCTATTTACCACAGAAGTAAGTAGTGGAAACGACCCCTTCTCGTGTACCAAATATCAACCGTGTACAATAATGTTAAACACGCGCTTAACGCGTTTCCCGGCCATGTATTGGTGCCAAAGAGACGCAAGCTCTTTGTCTATTGAAATTCCAATGGAACAATGATAATAATAATAATATTTGGATAATTTGTATAGCGCCTTTTGTGAAAAATCACCTCAAGGGCGCTGTACAAATCTTAATTTCTACTTAATATTAATTTCTAGTTTATATAAATATACAGCAACATACTTAACTAGCAGGTCACTTCTGGCAGGACAAAATCACCATATCATAATAACATAAAGTATTCCCACCCAAAATGTTTGCTCCACAGACCTAAATACGTGCGTTAAGATTTTTTTATTTAACATGATTTTCTCAGGTAGTTAAGGGCTCAGGACCAGAGGTGGCTGCCAAATTCAACAGAAAGACGCCTTTTCGATCTGTACCAGGTTTCGTGAAAATCATTTCCCCAAAAAAAACTTTTTAAAAAATCAAACAAAGTAATGTATATTTTCAGGTGAGCACTTTTTAAACTTTTGTTTTCAAAATACATTACACGTAAATTTATAACATCTATAAAATTATTACGGTGAAAGTGTGCATAATAAGAATTCACAACATATTTATAAAATTGTAACAATTTAAAACCATTCATGTTGCAACGCTGCACAATGCATTTTCCACATATTTTAGAATTACGAGATAATATTTCATTATTGTTTACACAATAACAAAAACCGCGTACAACGTAGCTTTATGACGGGGTCTGGGGTGAGGGCACATTTTTGTTAAAACTGTAAAAAATAATAATTATAACATATACGGCATGGTTGAAAGATAAAAAAAGGTGCTTCTAACAAATGAACTGTGAAAAAATAGTAGAATATACTTTAAAGCTTTTATGCTTATTATTTTTATATCAATAATTGAAATAATCTTCAACGCAAATATGAAAAAAAAAAAACAAATGATTCTTTTGTTAATTCTATGCGGGAAGTTAGAAATATGAATTCTAGTGAACACAGTAATTAAATAGTTATCATTTAAATTCTTAAGGAAAAGCATCCTAGAATTTTAGGTAAAACGTTTAAAAGTGCCTTTTCTGGTTTCAAAACTGCACCTTCTACTGACATTTTGGTATGTTTTTTTTTTCATAGAATTCAAAGAAGTACAGTTGTTAAATTGTATTCACTAGGAATCTCAGACATTTTTTTAACTAATTATATTTTTTTGTCACATAAATCATTTGTAGGATTGCTTTTATTAGAATTCTAGAAAGTAACGTTTAATGTCATTTTGGATTGATGACCCTTAATAATTTTCAAATGAATAATGAGATCGATTAAAATGCCGCTTTCTTATAAGGTCACGGTGGCTCAATTGGCAGAAGCGTTACTCCCGGATAGAGTAGAGGTTCTGAGTTCGAGTCTCGGTTGCGACCGTTTTTTTGTCTGTTCCATATTTACGTTGAATATTATTGATATTATTTCAATAATGAATATATAAATATTAAACAAGTTCAAATGCCATTTATATTGCCAAAATTTTGTGGGTCTGAAAATCGTTGCGATGGCTCAGTGGTTAAATCATTCATTTGTATAGCGGTAGGTCACGAATTCAAATCCTGGTCGCGACTACAATTTTTTTTCCCAATTGGTTTTCTATTGTATTTGATAGCCAAAAAAAAATTAAGCGATGCGTTTCATAATTTTTCACACGAAAAACTACTGAAAAGTTTTTCGGAGCGCCTTTCAATGAAATACCAATAGATTTAAATACTTACAATATAGCAATGAGAAATACTTTGGGCTAAATAGATACTCAAAAGTAACTCAAATGTCAGAGGAACCAAGTTGGCTAACAGTGAAACAGATTCTAACATTAAACGCATTGATATACAGACAACAGATATACAGACATAAGATATATGTAGACATAAAATGTTGTTACCAAAATATTTTCTAAACAAAATTATCTACAATGTGAATATTCACAGACATAAAATCAAGGACATGCAAAGAAATCAGACAGCCAAAAAAGAATAAAACCCATATACGAGATAGCTTACTTTATAAAGGGATGAAATTTTATAATGCGCTGCCGGAAACCATCAACATTATGCCAATCAATAAATTCAAAATAGCCTGTAAAAATCATTTAAAATACATATAAATCAAAAATAATAACTGATTAAAAAGTTATTTTATTATTATTAAGGCAATTTTTTTTTTTAAATAATTAGATATTTTGTAAACTTTAATGTACAAAAAAACTAATATAAAAATATTAAAATTAAAGGTCTTTTATTTATCTGTTATCTGTATTAAAAAATCGCAATTCGTCCATTGAGATCTCAGAGCAATGATATACAAGATAGAGCGCTGCTGTGATTTTTTTTTGATGAGCTTTGCCGGACTCGGCTAGACCTGGGCGTGGCTAGAACTAGGGCTAGGGTATTTATACATATATTCATAGTACATGTCGACATAATGTTTTTGTTTATTAGTATAACCACTTTTTCACAGTATTGTTATCAACAAAAATATAGCATATTCCCTAAAAAACCGTTGAGTTATGTCAATTTGTTTCGAATATCAAATAGTGTGTTCGGAGTCAACGCAGACACGAATAACATTCTAACGATACTTTAAAGTGGTGTGATAAAACGGGAAAATTTGTTATCTCTTTCTTTCTCATGATCTACGAAGTAAAAACGCGGAAAAAGTGATTTATCCCAAGTTTGTATAGGTTGGGTAAAAATAATTAGCTCTCTCTCCATATATTGTTACTCCAAGATTAAGATAAAGGTAATATTCAGACAGATTTCCCATTTTTTGAAGAGTTTAGGGTTTTTGCAAGAAGTGGCTGCTAAATTCAGCAGAGAGACGCACTTTAGATTTGAAACCAGTTTTGTAATAAATCTTAGAACGAACACAGTATTTTATATTACTTTTGGCCATCTGCCAGAAGCCAAAGTTTTCAAAATCGTTTTTGGCTTTTGTTTCACTACCCCAAGTACAAATATTATTTCACGGACAGAACTACATTTATCATAATTCATAACGTCCTTTCCAACCAGCACATGTCTCAGATATATTTGTCTCTCTGAGTGTCTACATTACACCGTAGTTTTAAAGTGTGACTTTTGATAGCAGCCGGTGATAAAAACTTTTGAGCAAGGCTTTGAAAAAGATGTGGAAATTGTTTCTCGTCACACTCGAGTAATCAAACTGTTTGTATACATATATTAAATATTGTGTTTTCGCTAAATATATTCAATTATCCCACATCCAAGCGTTGGTATAGGACAAGGGTTTGCAGTTTGTCAAGTGAGAAGAGGAAAATTGTCATGAAAACAGGATAACAAAGGTACCAGAGAGCCACATATATTTTATATAGTATGGAAAGAGAGCTAATTATTTTTACCCAACCGATACAAACTTGCGATAAATCACTTTCTCCGGGTTTTCACGTCGTACACCATGAGAGAGAAAAAGACAACAAATATTGTGTCGGACATACAGTATCCACAATAATGTGTAGTTGATAAGCTAGATTTAAGATTGTTTTATATTTTTCATAGGGAAATATTATGTATGCAAATTCCTCCCGCGGCTCGTTACGTCACAATGACGCAAAGAGATAGCCCTTTGGGCTGGGACCCGCCCGACCAGGCGCGATGACGGTAGCGCATCGGCCGCGCCCGGCAAGTCTAGCCGGTTCACGCGGGTGGAATCGATCTGTCTGGCTTTATCGTGAGAGCCGGGTCAATCACACGACCAAATAAATCATTGTGATGACTTGACTCTCGGCTACACACTCATAGAATTAAGAATAAAAATTTTAGAATTAGATAGTTATAAGCATAAAACCCGCAAAACCGGGCACCATTTTTATAAACTGTATTTTAAAGCCTGATTCACACCAACGTCCGGTTCCGCTCAGTGCCGATATTGTTCCGCAAGAAAACTTATTGATATGGTATGAATATCAATCAAGGAGTATGTGCCAAGACAAATTTGTGTGGCAGTATATCCTTCTGCCCACCCTTTGTGATATTTAACTACTTATTTAGTTAAATAATTATTTGAAGTCTAACCATAGACTACATCGCAGATTTTTTTAGACAGAAAACTTTTATCACTAAATAATATTTTTATTAATTATTAATTATTAAAAATATTATTTAGTGATAAAAAAATGGTTTAAAAAATAAAAAAATCTGCGTTGTAAATGTAATGAACAATATCGGCACTGAGCGGAACCGGACGTTGGTGTGAATCAGGCTTAAAACTGTAATTAAGACTTTAATAAAAATAGAGAGGCGAATTGAAGTTGAGGTAAAAGCTGGTGGCAAGGAGAAGGGGATAGGTAAAATTCAAACTATCCCCAAAAATTGCCGTACGCCCGGGAGAGAGGAAAAGAGAAAGCTAAATTTCCATACAAGTTCCTCGAACCTTTTCACGCGCGCTCTCGTGGCAATTAAATATTGCGCAGCCCAACGAGAGGAAAGGCAGGTCACTAGCATCCTCCGCCAGTACCACCCACCTTGACTTCTCTTCGTTCCGATATCGCCTTTAAACTTGACTCCCGACTTTCTCTGACCATCGCCTGCCCCCCTGGACCGCCTGACTACATCTCTTTCTGGACCAGACCCGCAGCATCCTCAGTGGAAACCGAGACCCACAGTCAACCCGTCATCTCGTATACATCGAGACCGACCGCTTGGAGCACTTCATAGATTGGGGCCGCTACCCTATACAGTTTACTTGTGTGCCCTGTTACGTCGGGTACTAATATAATACTCCGCTTCTATGTACTGTCACAATGATCTTGGGCTCCTGGGTCACCGCGGGACTCTGCCCACATTATTTATTATGACGCTAAACTTGACACAACCAAACGGTTTTTTAGGTTAGATGCTTTATTTTTGTTGATTTCAATACGGTGAAAAAGTGGTTATACGAATAAACAAAATCCGAGTCAGGTGAAAATCATCAAAAACTGACTACACTGCCTTGGGTAGATACCACTTTATATATTCTAAGGTTATATACATATGTTTGGATATTGATTTTTAGGGGGAAAAACGTTCAAGATATTTTATTTAAAAAAATAATTTGAATGGTGTCCATGCATCGCTTTTAATAACTTTACTATTTTGCGAATAGCTACCTTTTTTAATTGAATACATGAACGTGAATTTTCATCCGTTATTCTGCTTCTAAGTTTATTTTTTTATTTGGTTCATAGTTGAGAATGTTTGTTCGCATAAATAAATGTAGGAGACAAAGATTGTGAGAATACCAAAAGCTAGTTTTTTTAACGCGTCATAATATATGTCAGGCAAACTATTCTTAGTATTAAATATTATTGTTTTTCTTTTAGACAGTTGTTTTATAGCTGTCCACTTGTGCTGAGAAATTAAATTAGATTTCTTTCTCTTTTCGAGTTCTTTCAGGCGGGTGGTCAGATCTGTGAATTTGTTGCAACACAGTTCCTTGTTTTTTAAATCTACCAGGGGTGTTAGTTGAAGTTTGCCGGTTTTACTCATAGATGTCACTAGAGATATGTATACATTTCTATGATTTAGCACTTATGTCGTGTTTTTCAGTGGACATCAACCTTCAAAAATACACAAGTTACATTCTGCCAAAATAATAGTGTCATAGTTGTTTACCTCAGTGAATATGTCGAGTTTCGTTCCAAGTAAATCGCATTTGCGGCATTCGTTGCTTTTCTTATTTCATCAAAAGAAAAAAGCAGTTGAAGCTCATCGGTTGCTGGTATAAACTTATGGTGAACATGCTCCAGTGATTAGAACATGTGAGACATGGTTTCATAAATTTAAAAGTGGAGATTTCGATTTAACAGACAATGAACATTGTGGTGCAACGAAAAAATTCGAAGACGAGGAATTGCAGGCGTTATTGGATGAAGACCCAACCCAATCGCAACAACAATTGGCCCAAACACTTGATGTGACCCGAGGATCAATTTTCCAACGTTTAAAAGCCTTGGGAAAGATCCAAAAGTATGGAAAATGGGTACCACACCAAATGAACGAGAGACAAATCGAAAATACAACATGACAACGCACCGCCTCATACAGCTAAAGTAATGAAGAACACTTTCAAAACATTGAATTGGGAAATATTATCGCACCCGCCGTACTCTCCAGACCTTGCCCCGTCCGACTATCACCTGTTCGCATCGATGGGACACTCACTTGCAGAGCAGCATTTTCGCCAATTTTGAAAAAGTCGAAAAATGGCTCGTCGAATGGTTTGCCTCGAAAGAGAATTATTTTTTTTGGAATGGTATCCATGATTTGCCTCAAAGATGAACAATATGTATTGAATCCGATGGTCAATACTTTGAATTTAAAAAATGAGATTCCCTTGAAAATTAAGCGTTTTCTTTATTAAAAAAAAACCGGCAAACTTCAACTAACACCCTGGTATTAACTGCATCTGCGAGTGAACCAGCATCTGTGTCGAAAGGAGTTCATTAACATTTATTTTGAGAGAACGTACGATGAAAGCTAGTGAAGCCTTATTTCCTCTGAATTGTTGAAAACGTTCACCAAAACCGTTCTTCATTTTTCCTAATACGCTGTTGAAATAAATCGCAAAGAAAAAACTGTTTTTTCATCACCATACTTTCTTAAATTTTTTGAAATAAAGTTATTCATCTACATCCATCGTACCAACGCGAGTTTCAACGCTATAGGGTGGTAGAGAGTATGCTGTACGAGTCAAAGTTTGTTCCGCGGCTCTATCTCACAAACTCATAAGTTATAAGGCTGCTTGTAATGAGGTGAAATCTTCCGAAAGAGCCGCAAACGTCTGAGAGGCTCCTGCCAACTTTCCTCTGGGACAAAAGAAATTTATAAAAATGGATCTCCCCGTACTTTTTGGGACCTTTGGTCACTTACTTGGTTACACCGAGAAGCTATTTCAATTAAAGGCATGCCGTGCCCGCGGTTACACCGAGAAGCTTTTCAATGAATGGCATACCGCTTTAAGTGTGCTTTCAATAAAAAGACTTTCATAAATTAACACAATGGTTTACAAACTTTACGTTTTTTTGATAAATATTGACACATTCCTGAAGGTTAGGTGCCGAACCAATTAAGCTCCCTACTTTTACGAAACGGTGAATTATTATAGGCTGTGGATTTTTTAAACTAATAGTTTTTTCTCTGGAAAAATTTGGCACACCTATTTGATCATTTCGGAGGAATTCTATTGGGCTATTAGTGGTAGATATTCTAAGTATCGCCCTGGTGAAATACTATCATTCAGAATCGAAACGTTTCTTAAAAATAGCTTAAGCCGTGTTTGGCGACCAGATCTAAATGGTCAGGTACTTTACGACCTTCCTCTTTTCACATCTTTCCCTTCTACACTTCCTTCAGCCTCACAACATACCCCTATTACGGATGCCATAGTCTCACTGGCTCTAGACGGCTGGAAGCAGTTGGGACTCTTAAGCGGTATTCATTTTTTTTTTAAATTTGGTATGAACAAATTCGTCATACCGAGCGAGGCTTTTTGTTGATACGTTTTCATGGGATTCCCGCTTAGAGGTAGGGTATATTTTTTTTACTATTTAAAGATAATATATACTTGCCTAATTTATATGGCACCATTATTGTGGAATATCAAAAATAATATAAAAAGCTTAAAAACGATGGCAAAACTTACCACAAAATAACCTTTTATTTATTGATATTTACATACTCGTATGTTATGTCGCAGGCTGTGAAAATGTTGGTATGGCAGTAGATTGAAAATTTACCGACCAGTGCATGAAATATTATTATACTGCTGAGTTTAGTTGCTAACGGGTTAGTTTAGCTCTGCAAATCGAGACAATTCTGTGACTTTTTGGAGAGATGAGTTTTGAGTAAATAAACTCTAAAATATCTCGAGTCTTTTATTTTCAAATCATATGACAGTCTATTCCAGGCTTCAGAGCCTGACACTCCGAAGGCATACTCTCTGAACTTAGTGTATTGTCTAAGCTATAGCATTTTATTTGTTGTCTTGTTTTTTTTATATTATAGAGTTGAGGCCGGGACAGTAATCGCACCTACTCACACAGATACATAGCTTACGTACAGCGTGTTTCATTGGAAGTTTTATTTTTTTTCAAACAATTGCTGATTATTTAACACTTCAGAGATCGAAGTCAAAACGTGTTGAAGTCAGTTATGTAAAAGTTTTTTTACCGTGTATGTTGTATTTTTTCATTGATATTAGACTACAATTCTTAGTAAAGAACTGAATTTAATGAAGTATTAAAAAAATGAATGCAAGGTATCCAGTTATTCGTAGTGTTTCCCGATTTGGGACATTCGAGCACGAGCGTGGATACAAATTATCGTTTCTTCAAAACAGATTATAATATTATTTTCAACAGCACCCGGTCGAAGTGCATGAATTAGACGGACTGTAAGCGCACTTTCAATATACTAGAAGAATCATCGTAAACACGTGCTGTCCCTTTTCCACTATTGACAACTCAGAGCAATACTATACAAGAAAAAGCGCTATAGAGAGAGCTGTAGTCAGTTTTTACAAGGTTTGCCGGACTCGGCTAGACCTGGGCGTGGCTTGGAACAGGACTAGGGTATTTATACATCTATTCATATCACATGTCGATATAATGTTTTTGTTTATTGGTAAAACCACTTTTTCACAGTACTGTTAAAAAATGCATGTAACCTAATAAACCGTTGAGTTATGTCAATTTATTTCGCGTATCATAACGTGTGGGCGGAGTCAACGGAGACGCGGGACACGAATAACATTCTAACAATACTTCAAAGCGGTGTGATAATTCTGGAAATTTTTTTGTCTCTTTCTTTCTCATGGTGTATAGGTCGAATAAAAAGAATTAGCTCTCTCCTTATACATTGTTACTTCAAGAGTGACAATAATTAGGCGTAAACAAGACAAAGGGCTCGTTCTTTTAGACGCATCGTAAATACACCGCCACTGGATCGTATACCGATACACAATACACCCAACGCCAAGCATGTATTGTTTGTTTCAACTCTGGTTGACATGCATACCTGTGAATCATGAAAATGTGTTTAAATATGTTAAAAGGAATTCGAGAGACGTAGGATATATTGTTTATAAGAAAGAAACTTAAAAAATCCAGAGGTTATTGGTAACCCTTATCTATTGTGGGGTTCCAAGGGCTGAAACATCTTCTTAAACCATCCCAAAAGCCCTCCGCCCTATCTTCACTCTGTGTTCAATTTCATTAAAAAATATCTCTCTTTTTGAACATTTGTTATATTTAGCAGAGCATAAGATTTGTATTCTACCCGCACTTGAAATCTAGTCTGACTCTTGGTAAATTCATTTTCTATTTTGGAGTTAAGGGTTCTTTCCACCCGTCAAATAATATTTTTTATTCCCGAATACTCGAAATCTAACGAAATCCGGATCATTCTAATGTAGAGTTTCCCAATATTATATTGAATTTTCTCGGGTTTCCCTAATTTAGTTATGATACCCAATTCAAATAAATACTGCCAGGAATGCTTCTTGTCTTCTTACTTTACTCATAATATTTCTAGAAACCAATACTCGTGTACCATATCGTCATCGCTACTTTGGGTCGATTATTGTTATGTTTCAAACTTTCGATTAGAGTTAGAATTGTTATGGGAATTTTTTTAACGAAAAACAATAAATATGGTATGGTAGTTTTTTTTAAATTTGCGTTTTGTGTAATTGGCATGATTTTTTTAATCTTATACTCGGTAGGTACTTTACTTCCCTGCTTATTTTTTTATGATTAAGGTTTGATTGAGGTTATGATAAGGAGATACGGAAGTCGCCGAAGTAGCCTTGGCGAAGGTGCTCTTTTCGAGGAGATTGAGTCCCGACCTGAATAGAACAAGGAGATGAAATGAGGCAATATGATATATTATTCTTTGATTCTAAAAATAAATTAGAAATCAAATTGGCATAAAAATGGGTTTATCTAAATCAGCCCTAGGCAACCCTCGACCCGCGGAGCGCCTGTGCGTGCGGCCCGCAGTCATGTTTTTCCAAATTGGTTTTTTATTGTTCAAACTATTTTGTGTTTTACAGATACATTTTTTGGTTTTTTGCGTGGTTTTTTCACATCTGGCTGTAGTATTGTTTTTTTTTTCACAATTACCCTGGTTTTACTTTCAGATTACCTCTGCATTCAAATTGTTTATGATACTTACAAAAAAATCAATAAGTACGAAATTCGTTGTAATTATAATAACTAAATAATAACAAAGATAAGAGAGAAAAACTAGATAACTCAGGGGTTTATCAAATTAATTGCTCTAATTGCCCGTCACAGTACATAGGCCAAACGGGAAGAGCGTTCAAAATACGCATAAAAGAACATTTCACCAATTGGGTTAGCGATAAAGGTGAACTTTCGAACGTTGCATTGCACCTACTAGATAACAAACACTCGTTTGACAAAGACAGAGATGTTAAAGTCCTACATACATGCGTAAAAGGACAAAAATTAGATAGACTAGAATCAATCAAGTACACACAGAAGAAAATTGGGAAGAAGATTTCTTTTTTGGGAAGAATTCGGCAAAAAATTTCCAGAAAAACAGCAATTACCATATACAACTCCATTATTGCTCCACATTTTTATTACTGTTCAACGATTCTTTTCTTGTGTAACGACAAAGAACAAAACAGGTTTCAAATTCTCCAAAATAGAGCAATGAGAATTATACTTGGGCGAAATAGATACTCAAAAGTAGCTAAAATGTCAGAGGAACTAAATTGGCTGACAGTTAAACAGATGCTGACATTGAACACATTGATGTTTATACATAAAATGAAGAACAACTTGTTACCAGAGTATTTTTCTGACAAAATTATCAACAATGTTGATATTCACAAGTATAATACAAGGGCATGCAAAGAAATTAGACTACCAGAAAAAAATAAAGCCAACACCCAAAACAGCTTACTATATAAAGGAATTAAATCGTATAATGCGCTACCGGAAACCATCAAAATTATGCCTATCAATAAATTTAAAAAAGCCTATAAAAATTATTTAAAATGCATATAAACCAAAATAATAAGTAGTGTTTAAGTTAAAATATTATTAGTCAAAAAGAAAATCAAATAATTAGATACTTGTAAACTTAAATGTACAAAGTAACTAACATAAAAAAAAAAAAAAATAAATAAATAAATAAAAAAAAATAAAAAAAAAATAAAAATAAATAAATAAATAAAAATAAAAATAGAAATAACCCGTCTAACTAAAAAAGTTGACCGAAAATTTGTAATGAATAAACAACAAAAATCATTCGCTAAGTCTCCGCTATTATACCCATTATAATTTCATCATATGACCTGATATAAACAATGTATTTTTCTAATTTAAAACACTTAAAAATTCCTCGATACCGAGAAATTATAAACCAAATAAATGATAATAATAAAAACAATCTACTGTAAAAGTGCATAATAAATTTAATCATGTAACTATACCATAATACTGGGAGTAACCCAATAATTAGGAAATTTTATGGAAAATCTAGACATTGCAATTAAGATGGGAAAACCTAAAATAAACTCATTAACAATCAGTATTCACCAACCTTGCATTATATAAATACATCGTAAAATCATACTTAGAGAAATGCAACTGTAACCCATCTTAAATAAAAATTCATACCAGATAGATATATAAAATGGTAAACTAAAAGTAACTTGCAACTAGTAAAATCATGCAGCAATACTGATAAATATAATTAAAGTAGAATCATGGTTTACTACCCCTGACATCCCAAAAATAGTATATTAGCCATAGAATAAGAACAACTTGTACTAGTCTGAAGATGGCCGTTATAGGCTGAAACCAGTCCAGTAAAAAAATAAAAAAAGTGGAATAGAGTTAAAAAAATTGTTTTTATTTAATCAATAACTAAATATTGTAATTATTTTTGCCTAATATTTGTATGTGCGGCCCTTGGGAAAAATTTTTGGGCGTCAATGCAGCCCGGGATACATTTTGGGTTGGCCAGACTTGATCGAAATGTTCATGTTTGAATTCTAGAGTACACGACGATATGATGTTGTTTAAGAATAATCAATAAATCTAATATCAAAATAATGTTTGGTGAACGGCAATAGAAGAGGGGTGAAAAACATAGAAAAAGACAGATTTTAAAGTAAATATTGTCGCTAGAAAGGCAAAAGGTATTAAGCGACACTTTGGTAAAAAAAAGTTAAATATGCAGTTTGGATCTGTTTTTAATACTCTGACTCTCGTTTGATTCTGAAGACGTTTGTGGCCCTTTAGCCATCTAAAACATATTTAACATTTGGAAGAAGACTTGACTCGAGTAACACAAGCTTAGGACTTTTTTAAGCTTTAACTCAGTGAGAGCATAAAGTTACCTGAGATAACTTTTTTTTTTAATCCAACCAGGCAATGAAGACTTATGAGTTTTATTGTAAAACAAAAATGCTTTAAAGTTCTCTGGTGGATGCTTCCTAAAATGAGGCTTCAGCCCTTTTGCCTTTTCGAGGACGAAATATATCTATACAGAGGAAAACTTCGAATTTCTTCCACTCTAATAATCCTAACAAGAAAATTTTATCTAAATTAACAGATTTTATCATCTTTTCAGATCAGATGAGAAGGCAGTTTATGCGGGCGCCTTCGAACTAGAAAATGATATCAATTCAGAATAAGGTATGTTAATAATATTTGGAATCATTTTATAACTTATTTCACACGAGAACAAAAGTAATTTTCCTTACTTTAAATATTTTACATTAAAGAAAATTTATGATTTTTGGGCAGAATTTAAACAAAATTACTTTACAAAGTTGCAGATATAATCGTTTTTAAACTTCCCGTCACCAAGTGCAATTCTTTCTACTTCCAAGGTTACAAGCCGACGTTACCTTAATATATGAGTTATTGATTTTGAATCATTTTTTTTTTAATATACATTAATACTTAAATTTAAAATAAGGACAAAAAAATAAACGATTTGTAAAAAATAAATATTTTCTCTATACAATTGAAAGTATATTAAAATAACATAAATATGATTCAGAAAAAGCCAGAAAATAAAAAGACAATGGTCACAACCGAGACACGAACTCGGATCCTCTGCTCGATTGGGACCATTGTTCTATTTCATATTTGTGTTTTGTATTATTGATATTATTTAAATATCTTAAAAAAAAAATAAAAAATGTTTTTAAAGTTATTTCCTCTTGCCCTACAATGATTTTCTTATGTTTATTTGCTAACATAATTATTCAATAAATAAATAAAAAATCGCAAAAAAAAAAATATGAAATTAAAAACATAAAGTTGCGACCGAGAATTGAACCCGAACCCCTTTTATATACTGTACTAAAGAACTGGATATAGTGTTAATTAATTTTTTCCGATTTGGCTGCCATCTTTGGATGGTATACAAAGTTTTACCCGAGCACATATTATATACCTAGATGGTGTGTTAGATAAACCATCAATTTTTATTTAACAAGATTTTTGGCTTTTGAAAACAAAAATAGAAATAAATGATATTAAAAATTTTCAAAATAAAGAATAAGGTCGATTAAAAACGCCAGTTTCTTATTAGGTCTCGGTAGCTAAATTGGCAAAAGGGTTACTCCCGGATAGAGTAGAGGTTTCAAATTCGAGTCTCGGTAGCGATTGTTATATTTTCTCTGTTTCATATTAATGTTGAGGATTATTGTTATTATTTCAATTATTAAAAAAGTATAGTAAAAAGTAGTAAAAGTATTTTAATCATTTCCACACGATTATTTTCCATGTTGGAGTTTAACCTTGGAGTAAGAATATACATATATGGAGAGAGAGCCACATGTTTTTACCTCACCTATACAAATTTACGATAAATCACTTTCTCCGGGTTTTTAAAGAGACAAGACAAGTTGTCACATAATATCGCACCACTTTTAGGTATGTAAGCATGTTTTTTGCCTTTTGCGTATCCAGACATAACTCAACGGTTTTTGAGGTTATATCCTAGATGTTTGTTGATAACAATACTGTGAAAAAGTAGTTATGCAAATAAATAAAACACTACGTCGACATGTGCTATGAATGGATGTAAAAAGGTGTGTCAATGAAAACCCCAGCCACGCCCGAGTCAGGAAAAAATCAACAATCCTGACTACCCTGTCTCGCAAAGCTATCCCTACTGGTAGATTATTGGTCTGATGTTGTGACGCTATCAAAAACCCACGTACTATTTTTGATTAATGAGAAGAACAATGTTCATTTATATTTACAGTGAAGTTAGATATGAACCAAACAACTTTCAAACTCAAAGTCAAGCTCTCACACAACAAACACATCATCACGAGGGTAGTCAAAATTAAATTAACAAACCAAGTTTCTAACAAGCCTAACCGAACTTTTTGCGATAGTGAAACACGGCGTCAGAATAAAAACACACATACGGAAAATACACACGCTTAAATTACACGGCGAAAATAAAACTGGGAGTAAATTGGACGTAGTTATGCAGAAAGCGTCCAGTCAAACTTTGCCAAAATCGAGCTAAACATGTTTTCTTAAAGATAAATACGATATTTCTATCTGCTGAAAACACCTAAGCTCTAAATGTAATGATTTTTTTGTAATATTTATTCTATTTCCTATTTACTTTGATTATTTCAATTCTTAATATAAACAAATAAAAAGTATAAAAAAGATTTAAAGTAGATTCTAATACAATATTGCTTTTTTTTTCTAAGTCACAGCATGTTTAAAAATAAAAATAGATGATTTTTTTTTATTGCTCCAACTAGTAATGGTTTGTAAATTATTATTTTAATTTAATTTGCTTTTTGTACAAATTTTTCATGGGTGTAACATCATCGTGTGTAATTTTAACAATAACTGTAATTTACTTAACGTATAATTTTCGCCGTGTAATTTTAGTCGTGTAATTTTAACTTTAACGACTGTAATTTGTATAACGTATAGTTTTTGCCGTTTAATTTTAACTTTATCGACTGTAACATACATAACGTATATTTTCGCTGTGTAATTTTAGCCGTGTAATTTTCTCCGCGTAATTTTAACCGTGTTATTTTAGCACGTTTATTTTCCGCTTGTGTAATTTCACGTCACTGTGTAACACGTACTGGCCAACCACGTAAAATAAATTTGATTTTCCACAATAATCGCAAATGTCCGTGCAAACATTTGCGCAATTACTTGCGTATTTTGGTAATTTTGAAATGTAATAAATAAGGGAGGAGGTGTCTGCGGCAGAGTCGAGGGTTGATTGTAACACGTTGGCTGGGCATCCCTTATTAATGGAGCGAAACCTCAACACGAAGTGTTATCACTTCAAGCGGGCGAAATGCTGAATCTGTACTGACGGCCTCCATGGTCGAGTGGTAAGACGCTCTACTACGAATCCAAAGGCCGCAGATTCAGACCTGGCGTGCGCCAATAACTTTTATTTTATTAATGTTTGTCTTAACACATTTAATTCATATAAAAATAATAAAAGTACGTTTGCGACACGTCCGAGAGTGGTAGATACTCTAAGTATCGCCCTGGTGAAAGACCACCATTCAGAAACAATACGTGGCTTGAAATAGCTTTAGCCGTGTTCGGTGACCAGATCTGAATAGCCAGGTACTTTCCAACCTTCCTCTTTCCAATCTCTTTCCTCTCCCCTCTATCTTCAGCCTTACAAAATACCCTTTTTGGGGATGCCATAGTCTCACTGGCTCTAGACGGTTGAGAGCAGTTTAGACTCCTGTGCTAACTAACTAACCATCACGCTGTTTCTCCGCAGGGGTAGGCAGAGAGGATGGACCGCCATATAACTCTGTCTTGGCATACACTTCTTGCTTCATTCACATTCATACATCGTCTCATGCATACCCTTCTGTTATTCTGACTCTTCACATGACCCGATTCAAGTATAATATATATATAATTTACTTGATCGTGCCATGTCTTTCTCGGGCGTCCTCAACTTCTTCTTCCATTCGCTTTTGCATCATATACACACTTTTTTCTCGGTTTATTCGCTCTATATACCCAAACCATCTAAGCGTCCCTTTCTTGATCCTATTCATTACGCTTACATCAGCCTTGCATGAGACTCTTGTGCGGTATTCATATTAAAAAGTGCTTTTACCGATTTTTTCTTGTTGCTTACCAAAGTCGCTTTAAAATGTTAGCTCGACGGCCTGCGTGGCCGAGTGGTAAGACCCTCGACTACGAAGTGAGAGGTCACAGGTTCAAACCCGGCCTGCGCAAATTAAATTTATTTACGTAATGTGTGTACATTTAATTAATTTCATTAATTAAATAAAAGAACACTTTGTTTTTAACTACGAATTGATTATGTTGAACGTCAAACGATTTTGCTTAGACTAAGCTTCGTCAAGATAAAGCGAAAAGTGATTGCTTCACATGAAAAAAAATATTATATATGAAATAATATATGGTATATTTGCGGCACGTTCCAAAGTGATAGATACTCCAAGTATCGCCCTGGTGAAAGATCATCACTCAGAATTGAAACGTTACTCGAAATGGCTTTAGTTGTGTTTGGCGATCAGCGCTGAACACCCAAGTACTTCCCAACTATCCTCTTCCCCATCTCCTTCTCCTCTCCAATTCTTTCAGCCTCACAAAATACCCCAATTAAGGATACCGTAGTCCTACTGGCTCTATATGGTGAGTGGCAGTTGGGACTCTTGTGCAGTAGCAAACCTAACCTAACCTAACCTAACCCAACCTTCCTCTTCCTCATCTCCCTCTCCTCCCCACTTCTTTCAACCTCACTACATACCCCAATCGGGGATGCCCTAGTCCCACTGGCTCTAGACGGTTGGGAGCAGTTGGGACTCTTGTTCAGTACCAAACCTAACCTAACCCAACCTTCCTCTTCCCCATCTCCTTCTCCTCCCCACTTCTTTCAACCTCACAACATACCCCAATCGGGAATGCCTTAGTCCCACTGGCTCTATATGGTTAGTGGCAGTTGGGACTCTTGTGCAGTAGCAAACCTAACCTAACCTAACCTAACCTAACCTAACCCAACCTTCCTCTTCCTCATCTCCTTCTCCTCCCCACTTCTTTCAACCTCACAACATACCCCAATCGGGGATGCCCTAGTCCCACTGGCTCTAGACGGTTGGTGGCAGTTGGGACTCTTGTGCAATACCAAACCTAACCTAACCTAACCTAACCCAACCTTTCTCTTCCCCATCTCCTTCTCCTCCCCACTTCTTTCGGCCTCACAACATACACCAATTGAGAATGCCATAGCACTGGCTCTAGACGGTTGGGAGCAGTTGGGACTCTTGTGCGGTATTCAATATAAAAAAAATCCATTTTTAAAACTTCGAAATTTTTTTCGTTTGAATTGCGTATTTTGCGAATATTCTGTAGATGAAAAAAGTTGATTCACTCAAAGTAGGTACCAAAATTGCTTCTAGTTTAAAGTGATTGGAATTTTATTATTACGTATTCCTTGAATAAAGTTTACGCTTGGCAAATACTTTTTTGTTGCTACCCATTTATTATAAGTGACTACAAAAGCAGTTCTAACTGTTTTCAACTTTATATTGTAACACGAGAGAATAAATAAGATGATAGAAGTTTGGTGCTTAATTAGTTTATGAAAAAAACTAAAAATACTCGACGTTAAATAAAAGGTACACTGAATTCTTAGTTAGGTACGCATTGATTGTATCTTTGGAGTAACAATATATGGAGAGAAAGCTGATTATTTTTACCCAACCTATACAAATTTGGGATAAATGGCTTTCTCCGGGTTTTTAGGTTGTACACCATGAGAAAGAAAGAGACAGAAAATTTTGCCAAATTATCACACCGCTTTAAAGTATTGTAAGGATGTTCTTCGTGTCCCGCGTTCCGTCGACTCCGTCCACACGTTTTCATATGCGACAGAAATGGACATAAGTCAACGGTTTTTCAGGTTATATTATATATTTTTGTTTACAACAATACTTTGAAAAAGTGGTTATATGAATAAACAAAAACATTATGTCGACATGTGCTATGAATGGATGTATAAATACTCTAACCCTAGTCCTAGCCACGCCCACGTCTACCCGAGTCCGGCAAAACACATCAAAATTGACTCGCGCTCTCTCTTATACTCGTATATTATGGGTCTGAGATTATATCCTTAAATTAACATTTTAAAGCTTTTTTTAATTAAAATAAGTAAGGATACATAATAAAGTACACAACACCCACAAAGAAGAAAAAGAAAACAACGGATAGAAATATGATTGAAATGAAAGTTAAATAAAAAATAAATAAAAAAACTAGAAACTAATTTGTTTGTTAAAATCATGTTTGTAAAGAACCAAGGTATGATTACAAACTGAGTCACAACTGCTCCCAACCGTCTAGAGCCAGTGAGACTATGGCATCCCCAATTGGGGTATGTTGTGAGGGAAAGGATATGAGGAAGAGGAAGGTTGGTAAGTACCTGGCCATTCAGATCTGGTCCGGGCGATACTGAGAATATCTGCCACTCGGGAACGTGTCGCAAATATGCCCTATATTATTTAAAATGAATTAAATGTGTTATGACACATGTCAATTGAATAAAATGAATTTTCGTACGCCGGGTTCGAACCCGCGATCTTTGGATTCTAGTCTAGGTCGAAGTCTAGGATGAACCAAGTGTAGATGCAGAATGAGTTGATGATGAATGTAAGTAAGTCCAAAGTCATGGCAGAAAGAGAGAGTACGAGAACAGCGTGCAATATATATGATGAGTGGATGAGTTTGTGTATTTAGAAAGTTTGTTCTAGAGAGACGGAAAGGCTGATAAGGACATATATTATAAATAAGGGTAAATGCAGGAATCTCCATTAATGAGGACCTAACGCTGTTGGCGCAATTGAGAAATTTTTCAGAGAAGCGAAGCTTGCAGTCCACAATGGAGTGCTTATACCAACCCCGATGTATGGCAGTGAGGCATGGAACTGACAGAAGAAGGATGAGTGAATGCTGTGGAAATAAGATCCCTGAGGCGTATGTGCGTAAAACCATGTATGACCCTGTTAGAAATGTGGATATCCGGAAAGAATGCAATGGCTGATGTAAGCGTAATGAATAGGATCATGAAAGGGACGCTTGGATGGTTTGGACATGTGGAGCAAATGCATTAAGAAAGGAGTGTGAAAAAAATATATGATGCGAAACTGAATGGAAGACATGGCACGATCAAGTGAATCATATACTTAAATTGGGTCATGTGAAAATGAACGATGTATGAATGTGAATGATGTAAGGAGTGTTTGCTAAGACAGAGTTGTATCGCGGTCCGTCCTCTTTGCATACCCCTGCAGCGAAACGGCGTGATAGTTAGTTAGTTAGTCAAAATATTATGTAAAAAAGTTAACACGTTGTAGAGTAGTGAGGTTTTCATTGGGATTCAATTAAGCTCTTTTCTCATTTGATTTATTTTTTGTTTATTCGTGTTTCCTTAGAATACTCTCATTACTCTGTTTTGAATAACTTCCAGTTTTTTTAGGTAACCTTCATTGGTCAAATATAATATCGCAGACCGCTTGTCTAAATATGGAGTCACTCTAGTTTGATTATTATTATTAAAACTGGTACAAGTTTAGTTTGCAGAGTAAAGATTGTCCTGATGATAGTCGACCTCTAATTAGAGAGGGCACTTGAAGAGAGTTGGTGGAGATCAATAGCGGGATGCTGGAATCTGCTGTGCATGATTGAGCAACATCTAGTTACAAGAAGGCTATAATAACACACCTCTTTCTAAAATACTAGTGTTAATTTTCTTGGGCGTAATCAAATCGTCGCATCAAATGTTTTTGGGCGCATTGTTATTTTTTATGTCATTGTTATTTTTTATGTCACTGTTATTTTATTTTATACCTATGTTATGTAAAAGCCCATGAGGGCGTATAAAAATAAATAAATAAATAAATACTAGGGTCAACTAAAATGTAAGGTTACAGCGTTTATGTAGGATCAAAAAATGAATTCAATTTAATTTAAATTCACAGGATACTTCACAAATATATAAGACTATTTTTCAACGTAATCGGCGTTGACTGTGTGAATCGCAACGCATTTTAAAATACGTAAATTAGTTAGCATAGGAATAAATTAAACAAATCCAACGTTTGGCGTGATCTTAAAACTGTATGTCACACCTTCGGGTGAAATGAGAGACTGAAATTAAGTGTTTCAGAATTGCATCGAGCTCTGTCATTATTGTACAGCTAAACGTACGATCAAAAGGGTGATAACGTAGTTAGCCCTTTAATATTGCTTGTTTAAAGGTTTCTCAACATTTCTGTAGTCGAGGCACCAGCTTTTGTATGCCAGTGTCACAGACCTTCGCCGCCAGCTCTTTTAGTCACTTCCTCCAAAGGTGGCAAGTCTAGTGAGAGTGGAAGATACTCTAAGTATCACCCTGGTGAAAGACTACCATTCAGAATTGAAACGTTGCTTCAGAATTGAAAAATGGCTTAAGCCATGTTTAGTGACCAGATCTGAATAGCCAGGTACCCAATCTTCCCCTTCATAACACAAAACACCCCTATTGGGGATGCCATAATCTCACTGGCTCTAGACGGTTGGAAGCAGTTGAGACTCTTGTGCGGTATTCAAGTAAAAAAAAAAAAAATGAATAGGGTGGGTGGGTGACAATATCCCATCCAAACGATGACGGCAGCAGTGGCGGCTCGTGACTTTTTGGTGTGCTAGAGTGGTAAGATTGAAAAAAAACGTCATCATTGATGTTTTTGTAACCGAAATCATTTTTTATTTTTTTTTTTAATTTCAACTTTTTGTATGAAGATTTTTCAGAAATCCGTGCGGCGCACCACCAAAACTGAAAAATCCTGAAAATTTTCATACAAAAAATAAAATCTTGAAAAAAAAAATCATTTTCGGCTACAGCAACACTAACGATGTCGTATTTTTCAATCTTAGCACTCTAGCACACTAAAAACTCACGAACCGCCACTGGTCGGCAGCTCCTGTTAAACTCACACAATGTGGGGTCTGGTGTTTTCATGCAGAAGGCTGACTCCCCGGGTCAGCATTCCTATTCTGAGGTTCCGAATGGCTCTTTTGATTTTTTTAGGGCATTGCAGTAAGCCTCTGCATTAATCGTAGTCTTTTTAGGCAAAAAATCTACCAAAAAGACCCCCCCAAAAGTTTGACAGAAATCACTAATAGTCTCCTACTCCTTACCTCCTCGTCAGTATTAGTACGGCCTTTTCTGAACAACCTAACCCACTTTGTGACATTCTGTCGACTCATCACAGCACTACCATAAGCTTCCACGAGTTTCCGATGGATATTCGCGGCGGTATTGTTCTGCAAAGTCGAAAACGGATCTCGTACAGATGGGAGGTGGCGGGAGCGCGCGACGACCTCTCCATCGAAAGAATTTACTGCGACCAACAAAAACTAACCCTACACGCCAGTTGCACCAACTTCGAAACAGAAAACTTCCACTGGCTTCAGCAACCTTTGTAACCTTACTTTCTGGATGACCCTCGTAATATCCCATTCACACAGCATAAACTCAATTATTCAACATGTACGCCATGTTGCGGTTTATCAATCAATATCACTGGGCGTATCAGCACGTTAAATTACCTGGTTGCATTATATGTTGTATATTGTTATTATGTAAATTACGTTTGACCGCATTGCATATTATTTCGTTGCTAATTGGTGGGAAATTGCGTAGCGGTTATTTGGTTTTATAAATAATTTACAGTTCAATTGGAAAATATTATTATTACAACCTTGGAGTACCAATGTATGGAGAGAGAGCGAATTATTTTTACCCAACCTATACAGATTTGGGATAAATCACTTTCTCCGTGTTTTTACGTCGTACACTATGAGAAAGAAAGAGGCAACAAATTTTTCCGAATTATCACACCGCTTTAAAGTATTGTTAGAATTTTCTTCGTGTCCCGCGTCTGCGTTGACTCCGCCCACACATTTATATACGCGAAATAAATTGAGATAACTCAACGGTTTATTAGGTTACATGTTATTATTTTTTTCAATAATACGGTAAAAAGTGGTTATACAAATAAACAAAAACATTATGTCGATATGTGCTATGAATGGATGTATAAATACCCTAGCTCTAGTCCTAGCCACGCCCAGGTCTAGTCGAGTCCGGCAAACCTCGTATAAACTGACTACAACTCTCTCTACAGCGCTCTTTCTCTCTCTTGTATATGCTCTGAGGTTTTATCATTCTTAGAGCTCTGTCAGCTATACTAGGGTATCAGCACCTACTTTTCGCCAAAATGAACCGAGGTCATAATTTTGAAATTTCACTTTAAAAGTGCTATCCTCGCGTAGTTCTAGATATTCAACGTTGGCTGACACATCTTCATCTTTAAACATTTCACACACATCACACCATCAGTATAAAACGGTCTAAATATGTCTGTAATTCTATAATCTACATACCAAATATTACCAGAATTATTACCCCCGCAGAATAGCTGTTTTACCCCCGCAGAGGTAATTACCCCCAGCTTCGGAACCCGTGCTCTATTCAGTATTTTTTTTTGTTTCTTTTACAATATGTTTACACTGCTTTGAGTATATTATTTTTTTATTGTAAATATTTGTGTCAAAACCTTTAACAGACGTATATAAATAAACAAACATTAGATTAGACGGTCGGTAGCTGAGTGGACAAACGCGTCGGATTCCCACCCGGGCGTCGTACGTTCAATTCCTCCGCTGGCTAAGTCCTTCATCATTGTACAAGCAAAATCTTCCGCTTCTTATGATGGCAGGAGGAGTTTTTCAAATATTGTCAGGTCATTCGTAAGCCGGGAATGTTTGTATTTCTTTTTCAAAAAATCTACAAAATCGTTTATCTCCGAAAAGGGTCACTTTTCTTCACTGTCTCAGTCAACTCAGTGTGATACTGTGAACGTGTTATACGGTATCCAGCGTGATATAAACTTGAAGCACTCTGCCACTTTAAGCACAGATTTCTTGGTCTAGCCAAAGGGTTACACCCAAATCATTAAGCTAAGTTAAGTGCCGGCACGTTTAACTGCGCTGATATTGATTTCAAAGAATTAAAGCAAGTCGTTGGTGATACCGCTTTATTCTTCGTCGCAGATTTTTTCAGCTTTCATTAATCAATGTACAAAGAAGTATAATTTTTGTTTTCAATAGCTTTGGATTTATTTAAGTACTCTAGTAATTATTAAAAAATCTACCAGGCTTGAAGTAACAATATATGGAGGGAGAACTAATTATTTTTACCCAACCTACACAAACTTGCGATAAATCACTTTCTCCGGGTTTTTACGTCGTACACATGAGAGAGAAAGAGACAGCAAATTTCATAGACCGCTTCTATATATTGTCACAATGATCTTAAGCTCCTCGTTCACCGCGGGACTCCGCCCACATTTTTTATTATGCCACTAAACTTGACACAACTAAACGGTTTTTTAGGTTATATGCTATATTTTTGTTGATAAAAAAAACTGTGCAAAAGTGGCTTTACGAAAAAACAAAAACATTATGTCGATATGTGATATGAATGGATGTATAAATACAGTAGTATTAGTCTTAGCCACGCCCAGGTGCGCCGAGTCAGGTTAAAATCATCAAAAACAAGTCAAAAACTGACTTCACTGCCTTGGATAGGTACTACTATATGTACGCTAAGCTACCAGGCATATACAAGAAACCCACCTTCTTGGAAGTCAGACTTTCTCGGGCTTCTTAGAACCCCGATACTTGAGCCGGTCTGATATACAGGTATTCACCCCAAGCACTTCAATGGAGTCTTTATTGGGGAGGGTGCTCTGATCGAATTGCACCACACAATAATGTATTTATTTAAAGAAACAAAAACAACTTTTTATAAGACCACGGATATTATTTTAATTTTTATGGCCTACCGGTTTCCATTAGCCTAACCATCATCAGGGCACAAAATTAAACTAAATAAAAATATACAAAGTGTGTGGTTATACATGGCCTCTGCAAAAGAAAAGGTGAATTTTGAATTTTCGCGGGCTGTGTACATTCGATTATCGATTTTTTTTGTTATGTTGGTACACATATGTTTATCATATGTTGGCATTATCAGCCATTTTGGATTAGTGGTTTGTTTTTGACAACTGGAAAGGTTAGTCACGTTTTTGTGTGTTCTTCGATTTTTTATTTTTGAAAAAAATGGATGATTTGTTTTTCCACAACTCCAGGACGCTCATCGTCATTAACATCTTCTCGCCCTTTTGTAAGGCTCTTGTACCACTTATAAACACTTTTTTGAGACAAAGTAGACTCGCCGAATGCCACAGTAAACATTTTAAGTGCGTTGGAGCACTTTATTCCATTTCTAACGAAAAATTTAATACATATTCTTTGATCCATTTTTTTCAAAAGTAAAAAATCGAAGAACACACAAAAACGTGACTAACCTTTCCAGTTGTCAAAAACAAACGAATAATCCAAAATGGCTGATAATGCTAACATATGATAGACATATTTGTACCAACTTAACAAAAAAAATCGATAGTCGAATGTACACAGCCCGCGAAATTTCAAAATTCACCTTTTCTTTTGAACACGCTCATACATACATACATGAGAAGAACTAAATACAAAATAAAATTACAGAACAATGAGAAAACAATATAATTTTGAGCTTACCGAGTTAGCTTTGTTTTAAACAAGAACCTTCCTCTAGTCAGCTCTTTGTTTAAAACTTCCCGAATTGTTCGGAAGTCAACAGTAGAAGGGGGCTTGTCGAAATGATTACCCTCGTGAAAGGTGATGTCATCAGTGCAGCACATTCAACGAGATTGTTGATTTGCGACAAAAACACTTTCCGTGTTCAAGAAATCGCCTCCCCTCCATGAATTTTCTTTTGGCGACGAGGAATCTTCTCCTAACATAAAAATCTTCTGGTTTCAAACGGTTCCAAAAAGAACTGGGTAAAGAACCGATTCCTCGCCAGTCACCGGTGACTGGAAAAGCAGGTACACCCAATTTCCGATATTAACCATCCCTAGTCTTGACAGCTGTCAATTTCGTAATAATTATAGATAAAAAATATCTCATTTTAATGAATGATGTTCATCTATAATACATAATTAAAATTTTGAAAAAAAAATATGGCAAAATATATTCCAACTAACTAACTAACAAACCATCACGCCGTTTCCGCGCAGGGGTAGGCAGAGAGGACGGACCGCCATATAACTCTGTCTTGGCACACACTCCTTGCTTCATCCACATTCATACATACTCTTCTGTTATTCTGACTCTTCACATGACCCGATTCAAGTACTTTACATGATCGTGCCATGTCTTTCTCGGGCGTCCTTGACTTCTTCTTCCATTCACTTTCGCATCATATATTCTTTTCACACTCCTTTCTTTGTTCATTCGCTCTACATGCCCGAACCATCTAAGCGCCCCTCTCTTGATCCTATTAATTACGCTCATCATTCTTTCTGATACCCACATCTTTAATACGGTCATACATGGTTTCACCGTTTTACCGTACTTACGTCTCAAAGATCTCCAATATATATATTCCAAACCACATAAATACTATTTCAAATATCTGACGGAGTAAAAAAGTCAGCATGGGTCGTTTTTTATGGTCTAAATCTTTTTGCAATGGCTAGAAAAAGGCGCTGGAAGCTTTTTACCACGACCGTGAATAGTGTATCCCACTTAGATATCGCAGTAGAATCGAAAGTTTGGAGAGTAAAATAATTTCATATTTCTATTGATATCGCTTCGGAGAGTGTAGATAAGATCTTTCAATTACTTTAACGATCATCGATGGGAGTTTCGCAACTGTGGAAGCGAGTCAATTATAATGTTGCCATATCATAAATGGGCACTTAAACTAATTGTTTCCGAGAGCTTTGAGTGCCCGCTATTAGTAAACTAATGTCACAAGAAGTGAACACAATTCCGTTTGACCCTCGATATTAACCCTAATGTGACTAAAGAAAACTACCCCTTTTTTAAATTGATATTAGGGTTTCTTTTACAGTATATCATTTGTTGAAGTTTGCTGGACCACTTTTATGACGTAATACATTTTGACCCAGTTCAAAGAATAAAATCCATGATTTGTTTTTCCACAAATACATCGTCATTAACATCTCTTGGCCTTCTGTAAAGCGCCTGTACCACTTATAAACACTTTTTTGAGACAAAGTAGACTCGCCGAATGCCACAGTCAACATTTTAAGTGCGTTGGAGCACTTCATTCCAATTTTAACGCAAAATTTAATACATATTCTTTGATCCATTTTTTTTCAAAAGTTAAAAATCGAAGAACACACAAAAACGTGACTAACCTTTCCAGTTGTCAAAAACAAACCACTAATCCAAAACGGCTGATAATGGCAACATATGATAAACATATGTGTACCAACAAAACAAAAAAAATCAATAATCAAATGTACACAGCCCGCGAAATTTCAAAATTCACCTTTTCTTTTGAACAGGCCTCGTATGTTAGCAAGATGTTAATAATAAATAAAATTAAATAAATAAATACTTAATAAAGACAAGCTTCAAATTCTATATAAAGCTTACGAGGGTACCCGGGTACTTGTTCAGTAATCAGAAGGTGTAAGTTTTACTTACGCGTTTTCCGCTCACATTCCACCCTCCACATATCCGAAGGTTATGTTCAATTGTTCTTCTTTACTATTGTGGAAAAGCCAGGAAGTTTTAGCCGGTCAGACTTACGGGAACATTAAAAAAATCTTTGCTGAAAACCGAAAAGGGTACATGAATACCCTTTCAGTCACATAAAGGTTAAATACAGAGGATTTCGTGTACACCACACAAAGCAAACTATGATGAGAAAAGTGGCAGAAAGTTGGAAAATTCTTAAGACCAGTAGTTGCTAGACGATTGTGACCCAACACGAAAAAATTTAATTAACGGTCTTTCAACGCAAAATACTTCTTTGAACCTACGTACGCTAGAAAATAGATCAAACAGAATTAAATAAACCACGAACGCGAGTCCTCAAGAACACGATGGGCTGCATCCTTGGAGCTAGACTATATAAAGAGAGAGAGCTAAATATTTTTACCCAACCTACATAAATTTACGATAAATCACTTTTTCTGGGTTTTAAGGCGTTATCCGTGAGAGAGAAAGAGACAAAACAAGTTTTCACATAATATCGCACCACTTTTAGGTATGTAACTTGAAGTAAGAATATATATGGAGAGGCGGTACCTTTGCGAAACAGTGTAGTCAATATTGTTGACTTTATACTGACTCGATAGAAAGAGACGAAGATATGTTAAAGGAAGTTGGATAGCTAATTAGTTACCGCCTACATAAAATTGCATCATTTTCAATACACATATATGAACACATTAAACAAAACAATTTCAATACACCATTAAAATGATTTATAAAGTCAAAATATCACACAAACACTACTACGAGAAGATTTGCCCAAATGAAGATGGAAGCGTTTTGTTGATTTTGTGTCTTTATATCATTAAAAATGTGAGAACTCTAAAGTTCGGTTGAACGTATTAAGAACTGTTGAAATACCTCTGAAAAGTGAAATTTTATAATCTTTGTTTGGTCTTATTTGAACATTCGCGCATAGTACATATTACCATCATGTTTGGTTTATTTGAATGACTACTGCAAGTGTTTTAACCAACCCAAATGTAGGAAATAACCTCAAAATCCGTTGACGTAAGTTATGTGACTCAATGATGTGAAGTTAGCGCGGACGGAGAATATCCTTACATACTTAGTAAGTGCTACGATATTATGTGAATACTTTTTTTCTCTTTTTCTCTCTCATGGTATACGACGTAAAAACCCAAAGAAAGTGATTAATCGCAAATGTCTATAGGTTGGGTAAAAATATTAGCTATACCTTCTTATATCGTTACTCCGCGGTTCCAATATTTGAATTTTTAGTACAGTGTCAATGCAAATTCTTTAACCACTTGGTCGCAAAGGTAGTTTCTTATTTGTAGTTGGCCTTATTCCTGAAACTATTCTCAGGGACTTATTCAGTCAACTAGTTATTTTTGAGTAAGTAACTAAGTTTCACGTACTATTTTAAATTTTAAATCAATGGTTAACAAAATCCTCTTATTTCAAATGATCTCTATTATTGTGTAATGGAGCGCTTAGATCGGCACTGAAGATTGTAATCTTTATTGTGCTGGTAAGGATGCTGTAAAATTACAATAAATTAGAGGTGTAATTAGAGCGAGAAGCCATTATTGTAAGCCGTGATCGCCTGAAATCTTACACAATTAGACTATTCGAATTTTTAATAACTTTTAATTATTTTATAATTAAAATTACTTTGTTACGGTTTTATGCTTCATTGTGATATTAATTATTGGCAATAGTTTTCAAAGAAAATTAAAAAGAAAAAGACAGAATTAATTTTTTTTTAAATACAGTTAACACCGCGCAAGATTCTCAATTGCTCCCAACCGTCTAGAGCCGGTGAGAATATGGCCTCCCCAAAAGGGGTATGTTGTAATGCTGAAGGTAGTAGGGACGGGAAGGAGATGGAAAAGAGGTTGTTTTAGTCACAGTCGCTTTTATTTTCGGGAGTTATTTGACTTTTTGCATAGTCTAGAGTATTTTTTTAAATAAACTTTACACTTCATTGAGATGTTCATTATTAAAAAATATCATCATAAAATGTTAGCTTGACGGCCTGTGTGGTCGAGTGGTAGGACACTCGACTATAAATCCTGAAGTCGCGGGTTCAAAACCGGCGTTTGCAAATAAAAATAATTTAATTAGTATGAGCCATAACACATTTAATTCATATAAAATAATATATAGTATATTTGCGGCACGTTCCAGAGTGGTAGATACTCTTAGTAAGATCATCATTCATAGTCAAAACGTTGCTTGAAATGGCTCTAGCCGTGTTTGGCGACCAAATCTGAATAGCCAGGTAATTCCTTACCTTCCTCTTCCCAATCTCCTTCCCCTCCCTACTACCTTCAGTCTCACAACATACCGTAATTGGGGATGCCATAGTCTCACTGGCTCTAGACGGTTGGGAGCAGTTGTATCTCTTGTGCGGTATTCTTTATAAAAATAAAAATAAATAAAAAGGTTAAGTTTGTTTTTCTGGCCAATATCGTTATTTAAATCCATGACAGCAAAAAGCTCCAGAGCCAAGGAGATTACCGCTCTGCCACGGAGTAGATAAACCTCGTACCTATTTTTTAAATTCATCTGATGCGCTTTACACCATTTTCGTTTAAATCTTTATCATTAATTTCAATATTTGTTTATTTCAGATCTGATGTCCACAAACAACGCAGGTGGAAAAGAAAAGAAAAACTAAAATTAACTAAAAACGTAAATGAAAAAGCGGTAAGGTAAATAACACGTTTTGTAATATGAATTGTTTTTCTACAAAACTTACGATTTCCTCGCTAAAAGGGATAAAAATATTAATTTGTGAAATATTAATAATATAATAACTTGAATGTAAAACCGCGATGAATAAAAACAACAGTTAATAAAAATAATAAGTTTAACCGTTAAAAAAATTCAAACACGAGTGCTCACTCAAAGCCAATCGTACAAAGTGATGATTTAAACATAAGTGAGAGATATATCATTGAGATTCCACCATGGACGTTGCAGCAACTGCTTCTCCGGAAGCATATGCCACCTACAGCCGACCGGTGGAGACAACTCTACCAACCCTGGACCCTGGAGACGGCTACATAGACTATGACACCAACAGCAGCTGCTTGTTTGTCTACGACCCCGAGTCATCAGACAGCCTCTTCGAGTTCATCACCAACGGGATCATGCTCAATGTCGTCGGCATTTTCGGCATCTTCGGCAACGTCATCTCCATGATCATCCTGTCCAGGCCCCAGATGCGAAGCAGCATCAACTATTTGCTGATCGGCCTCGCCAGGTGCGACACGGTCCTGATCATGACGTCGGTGCTGCTGTTCGGCCTGCCTGGCATATTCCCGTACACCGGTTGCTTGTTCAATTACTACTATTTGGTTTATCCTCACCTCTCTCCGTTTCTATTCCCCGTAGCCATGACCGCTCAAATGGTATCAGTTTACCTGACACTGACTGTGACGTTGGAAAGGTTCGTGGCGGTGTGTCATCCCCTGAGGGCGAGGTCGCTCTGCACGTACGGCAGAGCGAGGTGGTACGTGATCGTGATTATTATCTTTTCGTTTCTTTACAACTTGCCGAGATTTTGGGAAGTGTCTTTGATACGGTACACGCACCACGAGTATAACATCTCTGTCTACTGCGTGCAAGCCTCCAATATGCGGTCTCAAACCCTTTACATAACTGTCTACATCCACTGGTTGTATCTCGTCTTTCTTTATTTCTTTCCTTTCACATCTCTCGCAGTGCTAAATTCTTGCATATACAAACAGGTCCGTAGAGCTAATGCGGAGAGACAGAGGCTTTCCAGATTACAGAGGAGAGAAATAGGTCTCGCGACTATGCTGCTTTGCGTCGTCGTCGTGTTCTTCCTCTGCAACATTTTGGCTTTAGTCACCAACATCTTGGAGGCTTTCTACGATATAATAGAAGACCCCTTGGTCAAAACGAGTAATCTTCTAGTCACCATAAACAGCAGCGTCAACTTTATTATTTACGTTATTTTCGGGGAGAAGTTCAAACGTTTGTTTTTGCGTCTTTTCTGTACCCATTCGTTCCTCGTGGCGACCGGAAGGGAGTCCCCCGACGGAGCCACCCACGACGACTCCTTGATATCCAACGGGGAGAACAGGCACTCTCTGCGGCTCCACAGGCAGAATACCTCCTGCAGTAGGAACGGCGGCACCGTCAAGTTCAACGGCAAGGATCGGAGGTCTGTCAGGATCTCGCGGGCTCCCAGCCCCGGGCCCTGCGTTTACTACCCCGGGAACACTAGAGTCACCTACGCCACTTCCCTCACGGCCCCTAGCGAATGGGAAGGGAGCGCCACAAACACCACCGTATTTTAATTTCGTTACCAAAGCTATGAAACATTACATGTTTTTACATTGTTTAGCTTTATTACATTCATTTTGTATAAACTTAAGATAAGTTACAATTTAATTGATTTGAAATGTATAGCTATGAATTATTTATTTGTTTTATCGATATGTCACAATAATGTAAATACCTTATATTAATCACGAGCGATGCTTTCGAGGTGATAAAGAAACGCATACTATATCGTTATGTAAAAATAAAATAAGGAAAATCAAGATGTCAGTAGATTTAACTAGCAACAATTGTAAAAGTATTAAAGTAAGCGAGTTTGATGTATAAACACATAATAGTAATATTTATTAACATGGTATTGATGCGCATATGTTGTAAGGAATAGCTACCTCTTAGATAGACTATTGGGTGTCTCATTAGATTTTAAGAATAGCGGCTCAATATTATAAGATTTTCAAATTAACCCAATCTCATAAAATCTTATTTGCTCGATCAACTTTACGAATTCTAGATAAATCTTTTTTCAAATCTGTATTTCCGACCTAGAATGAGATCAAATATTAATAAGACCATCATTTTTTCGATCAAAAAGATAATGCTTGTGAACATAATCACTTGATAATTCATTATTTATTTGTTAATTTGTCAAAATGTATTAAAGAACGTTCCGTAATATTTTCTGATTTTTTGCCAAGAATTGCAAATGTATTTGGTTTGGTACAAAAATTATTACAAAAAATAATTTGTAATGATTTGAAAATCCACTCTAGAATATAAATATAAATTAAAAACTTTTATAACACCATCAATATTCATAATTACAATTTTTATATCGACCACCCTGAAACACTTTAAGGCTTAATTGAGTTATTAATGCAAATCCACAGCAATTTATTATTTACTGTGCCATAAAAAAATATCACCAGCCCGTGAGAATTTTTTGTTCGAATATGAACATTTACACAATAATTTGAATTTAGCTTTTCGTAAACATATGTATTTTTCATTTTCCTATGAAAATTGTTGATTCACTGTTTTTAATTTGTATCTTGTTACTAACATTTGAAAGGTTTTGTTTTTGTCAATTTTCTGCTCTTTTACAAAGCTAAATAAAAATTATTCATATAATTGGTGAAGAAATACGTGAATATTCAGTTAAACAAGTTCAATGAGCCTCTTGGGAGAAGATTTTTTTTCCGGTTCAAAGACATTGATATTTCTAAGGCATTCAGTTTTTTTTTTACTTTTTCATCGACTCTTCAAAGAATAAATTATGTGAAAATGTTTTATTTTTTGTGAGCATCTTCAAAATCAAAGCATTTTTTGTAAGCTATAAAACAGGTTTTTACTAACGTTGGAATAGTCATTTTTTTTAAACAGTACGTTAACTGTTAAATTACGAAAATAAAATCGGGTAATACTATTTAAATAAGCATGTAAACAACCATCAAAGGGTTTTTTATCGCACAAATAAAGATGATTATGATTTCTGTACTTTGTTTAATTCACGTATTTCAATATATGTCTACTAAAGTTTTTTTTTTCAAGCATTTCCTTTTTCTCGACAAAAAAATCTATTCAAATATCTGTTTAAAAGTTAGTTGAAAATTCGTGCAAGAGGCTAATTATTACAATAATGAATTTATTCAATAGTTGCTAAAACAAAATTTAAAAATTTTATATGTAATAACTGTAATAAATGTAACATAATATACCACGATTGTTATTATTCAGAAACTTCTAATTACAGATCTTATCTTCTCACACAATTTGTTCACCACGAATTGAATAGTTTTTTTTCCCTAAATGATCATTGACAGAAATCTATTATTTTTATTTCCATGTACATAAGATCAAACTGTTGTTCCTAGCGGAAAAATGAAAAACAAAGATGGCAGCTAAATTGGAGGAAAAAATTGAAAAAATAATATCAATAATTTTCAATGAAAATATGAGATTGATTAAAAATGGCGGTTTCTAATAAGGTCCCAATGACCAAATTGGTTGAAGCGTTTATTCCGGATAGAAAAGAGGATCCGAGTTTGAGTCTCGGTTGTGTTCGTTTTTGTTTTATTTTCTGGGTTTTTCTGTTTCAAATTTGCGTTGTTTATTATTGATATTATTTAAATATTTTAAAATGTATATTTTAGCCAAGACACTATCCAGGTGTACAACCGTACTTGAGTAGAGCTTTGCATGCCAATAAAAATGTGGCTGCCTATATTGGAAGAAATTGTAATTAATAATTTTTTTAAAGAAATATGGATTGATCGAACTATCTAAAAAGGTTTCGATGGCTCAATTGCTTCGGATAGAGTAGAGGTTCCGAGCAACTTGAAACTTCTTAGTTTTATTTTATGCATTTTTTTCTGTTTCATGTTTAGTTGAAAATTATTGATATTCTTCGTTCGTTGCTAACTAAAACTCGTACTTATTAATGCCATATGAATGACGGATTAATTCAAACTGACGAACAGTGACGGGTTTCCCCGTGCCCTGTGGAACGACTCATAACCACATGGCTGCGTCTGTTTTAGATCGGTTCAAAGCGAAGAGGCGGCACATTGCGCGTGGCGCGTTGTGCGCATACCGATCACATGTCGGTCAACGAATGACGCGCGGAGTCAGCAATAAACGTGTTTTTTTTACTAAAATGCACTAGAGAGAATCTGCAAGATCAAAATCTGCAAGATCAAAATCTGCAAGATCAAAATCTGCAAGATCAAAATCTGCAAGATCAAAATCTAATAATGTGTCACGATGTTAACAAAGAAACACGTTTCGTGAAGAATTTTGTTCTAAGAACAATAATTTTAAAACAATCAATATTTGCGTTGCAACAAATCTATTGAAGTTAAAAACCGTTACTTTGTAGTCACCTGTGTTAGATTTTTATCGCTTATACTCGTAGAAAGGTTTTTTTAACTGTATGAAAAATTTGTTCCGGGACAGTTCAGAGCAGCTTTTTTGGTGGAAATTCGAATGACTACTGTGTAAGATCTTATGTTTTAGGATAAATTTTAAATCAAATATGAAAAACTCACTTGTAAAATGTAAATATTTGAATAATTGCACTGCGAAAGTCGTATTATTTCTAGGAAGTGATTCGAGTCATAACTTCCTGGAGCCAGTTGGACTGTGGCATCACTAATCAGGGTATGTTGTGAGGCTGACTGGAGTGAGGAAGGAAAGAGGGAGGTTGTAAAGAACCTGGCTCTTCAGATCTAGGCATTAAACACGGCCAAAGCCATCAACGTTTCCATTCTGAACAATTGTCTCTCAGTGCTTTTCAGTGCTGATCTACAAAATATTATTGTTTGTCTCTAAGCAGCCTTAAAAGAATTATAGCTGGTTTATTTAATTTATTTTTTTAATTACATTTTAAACGGTAAATAATAATGAAAAATAATTTTGTCCCAACCTTTTATTTTCTCAAAAGAAACATACAGAGTATATAATTTTTAGATGAATTATTTTTTTGTTTTGTATTAATTTTGTGTTTCGTGGGGTAAGAAGTTATCGGCAGCAAAGTTGTAATTTCGAAATGATTCGATTTTTAAGACAATCGATTCAAATTCATACGAATGAGTGAGAATCAAATCAATTGAATAAATCGTTGGATTTTTTTTTAAATTTGTGAACATAAAAATAATAACACAACATCTCCATAGTCGAGTGGTAAGACGCTCGACTACAGATCCAAAGGTCGCGGCTTCAAACCCGGCGTACACCAATAACTTGTATTTAATTATTATGTGTCATAACACATTTAATTCATACAAAATAATAAAAAAAGTATATTTGCGGCACGTTCCAGAGTAGTAGATATTCTAAATATCGCCCTTGTGAAAGACTACAGTTCAGAATCGAAACGTTGCTTGAAATGACTTTTAGCCGTGGTTGTGACCAGATCTGAATAGCCAGGTACTTCCTAACCTTCCTCATCCCCATCTCCTTCCCCTCTCCACTACTTTCGGCCTCACAACATACCCCAATTGGAGATGCCATAGTCTCACTGGGTCCAGACGGTTGGGAGCAGTTGGGACTCTTGTGCGGTATTCACATTAAAAAAATTAATATCAATGAAAAACAGTTTGCATTTATCAGTCGACTAACACAACACGTCAACCAGTTAAACAAGTTTGAACGAATCGGAAGGTATTTCACTTAATTTATTGACTCTTAATATATTTTTACTGTTTTTGATTTTCGCAGATTTTCACCATGTAACAAATACGTGAACATTGTGTCTGTAAATAAACTATTATAAAGAATTGTGAATATTATAATAATGAAATAATATTGCAACCAAATAAAAGATTTAAATAATTATTGAAAAATTATTTATGTTTCCCATATTTAAGTTGCTAATTCTTGTGATATTTATAATTGAAATTAAATTAAATCATATTCGTAAAAAGCATTTACTTTGTGGCTTGCCATATTTATAAATAGAACACATAAACTTTGTTTATAACCACTTTATTATTTAATATTATGTCTACCGGTTTCGGAAGTACCCTTCCATCATCAGAACAATATTAAAATTAACCTTTAGATAAAACCTTCATCTCTTCTGGCAGAAACACATGTGGAGATAAATTCTGCACACGATCAAAAAATGTATGTTTTGGAGTATCTGGAGAATAATAAATCCAAAACATACATTTTATTATCGTGTGCAGAATTTATCTCCACATGTGTTTCTATCAGAAGAGATGAAGTTATTATCTAAAGGTTAATTTTAATATTGTCCTGATGATGGAAGGGTACTTCTGAAACCGGTAGACATAATATTAAATAATTAAGTGGTTATAAACAAAGTGTATGTGTTCTATTTATAAATTAAATCATTTCAAACAATATGAATTAGAAAAACATATAAAAAATAAATAAATACTTGGGTGCGAGTGAGAAGCGAACTTTTCGGGTGAAAAGCTCCACCAATTGCGCTCAGCACCACCAAAATCTTTTTTGTATTTTTTTTTTGATAATTGACATCATAACGGAAGCTTTAAGCTAATTTTAATTCTAAAAAATCATCTGGTTTTAAATGAGTTCTTCAAATATTAAGTATTAAACGACATACCAAAAAATAGTTGAATTATTGCCACGACCGGGATTTGAACTCCGAGACCTGGTCTATCACGGCAACTGCAAGAATCGCTGTGCTCTCGGAACTGCTATGTGAACCTCAACGCTTCGGACTACTCGACAACTATTTTTTGAAACATTAAAAGGTTTGTACACCATAACTATTGTGCGAAAGGGTAAAAAAAAAAAACAGTTTAAAAATTAATATTCTAATGATTATTGATAGAATATTAACAATCTTCAAAGAATATGAGAAAATAAAAACATGGAGAAAAATGTTATGTCTGAGACTCGAGCTCGGGACCTCTAATTCATCTGGGAGTGGCGCATTTACCAACTCTGCCATCTCATGCAATTTACTATGTCTTATTCTGAACAATCACATTTTTATTGTATTTTATATAATTTCTGTAACAATTACCTCGAAATTTATTTATTTGTTCATGAAAGGAAAGCGAATAAAATGTTTATAAATAATAAATAATTGAAGGATGATGTACACGTAATGAAATAGATTAAGAAAGGGATGCAGTAATATTTTGGACTCGTAGAGCGGATGAACGGAAAAAGGAGAATATATGACGCGAACGTGAATAGTGGAAGTAGTCGAGTAGTAAGTACTCTCCTAAACAATCTGATTTTTAAAGATACGATATATACGTAAGAAGGAGGGGTCGATTTTTTTTACTACGATAACATGCTTTTAATAGAAGTTTACCGATTATCATAACATGAAAATCTCCTTGTGGATTATAATGGTTTTGCTTTCTCCTCCAAAAACCATTTCCTCCCTTAGTTAAACATCCCCTCACAAACACTTCACGGCGCACCCTACAGTGGGCAGTAGATTACTTGTGGACATGACAATACCGTTCTGTCCGTCGACAAAGGACTCAAGCCGTCACAGGCATCAACCGTTGAATTAATTGCACCCTCATAGAGGGTGATATAATTATATCATATAATCATCAGAGGTTCCCAAACTTTTTTGTCCCATAGACCACTTGGTGATTTTTTCTGTTTTGTGTAGACCCCCTGCTTTTCTAATATTGTTTTTTTTAGCGTTGGGAAAAACTTCAAAGTTTTGTGAACGCTTCAGGAACTGCTAGTTCTTTGAAATAAACCCTTCGCGATGAACACTTCAATTGAAGTCGAACTCGCCAAAAAATAGTTCTAGTCGGTAGAGATCTCAAATCGAAAAGTACTAGCAAATCAACGAAAATTCCTCTCCGAAAAAAAGCACTAGTCGGTAGAGATTTGAAATCAAAAAGTACTAGCAAATCGACAAAAAATTAGGGAATTAATGTCCATTATAAGAGAGTATTACGTAAGTACTTGCATAAGTACTATATGTGAGGTGGATTATTACATTTGCGGGAAGCCAACATTTTGGTGACAGCCTGTCTAAATGGAATCCACTCTCGTGGACCCCCATTTACGTCTCATGCACCCCCAATTTTTTTTTTCATTGACGTGGACCCCTTGCAGGTCGGAATCGACCCTAGGGGGTCGATATAGGCCACTTTGGGAATCACTGCTCTATATGATAATATAATAAAATAAAATATATTGATTTACAATTATTTTTAAAGTAAATACTGCACAAGAGTCCCAAGTGCTCCCAACCGTCTAGAGCCAGTGAAAGTATGGCATTCACAATTGGGGTATTTTATAAAGCTTAAAGTAGTGGGGAAGGGAAGGAGATGGTGAAGAGGAAGGTTAAGAGTACCTGGCTATTTAGATCTGGTCACCAAACACGGTTAAAGCCATTAAAAATAACGTTCTGATTCTGAGTGGTGGTCTTTCACCAGGGTGATACTAAAAATATCTACAACTACTCTGGAACGTGCCGCAAATATACTTTATATTATTTAATATAAATTGAATGTGTAAGGATATTTTTTGCTATTTTTTTACGTTTTAGTTGTGTTAAATATTTCGAGAATTTTATTCGTCTTTGTGCTTTCTTCATTGAAATATTATGATAATTGATTAATGTACATGGCCTGTTCAAAAGAAAAGGTGAATTTTGAATTTTCGCGGGCTGTGTACATTCGATTATCGATTTTACAGAAGGCCGAGAAGATGTTGATGACGATGAGCGTCCTGGAGTTGTGGAAAAACAAATCATGGATTTTATTCCTTGATCCATTTTTTTCAAAAGTAAAAAATCGAAGAACACACAAAAACGTGACTAACCTTTCCAGTTGTCAAAAACAAACCACTAATCCAAAATGGCTGATAATTCTAACATATGATAAACATATGTGTACCAACATAACAACAACAAAAAAACGATGATCAAATGTACACAGCCCGCGAAAATTCACAATTCACCTTTTCTTTTGAACAGGCCATTTGTCTTTAGTGCCTAGTTGTATAACTATGGTCCATGGGTCTTTTTCAAAACTGTGATCCAGAATTAATTCTTTGTTTATTGACAATTTCCCTTTTATGCATAGGGAGCACGTTTCACGGTGAAAACAGTTCAATTTGATCACCTTTGTACAATCTTTTTCCTGGCATCAACCGTTTTATTATTAAGTTTTTTTTTTGGCACTGCGCTATGTTTTTGCCAGATAACATTTTTATAGTTTTTTTTTTAAAATAAAATATGATGTGTTTGTATGGATTTTGGTAGAGTCCATTTTAAAACTAATGCTAAAGCACGACAGAAAATAACTTAGCTCATTTTACAATTAGAACGCTGACATTAAATACAAACCCGTATTACCTTCTAGCGCTATAAAAAAAAAACAATTTAACGTTTCAAAACGACAAACTTAATAAAAGAAATTCCTCATTTTTGCCATCATAGAGCGATATTTCTTCCGACTCAGATTAAATTAATCGATAAATTAAGCATTGTGGGGCGTGCTATATGTATATAGGTTAACAAACGTCGACAGCTTAGTTTGTCGTGTCGATCTGCTTCGTTATCGATGTGGCTGTGCTAGGTTCTCTGGACCCGGGTCGCAGGTTCGAAACCTGAAAAGTGATAATTTTATCCTTTTTTATTGCCACACAAAATGGCAAGCATTATAAGAAAGAAACGGAAAATCTGACTTTCAATCTAAACTATCCAAATTAGATATAAAAGGATTTTTTGATTATCTGAACTCTTTCCACTCCAATTTCGATGTGGCCAACCGAAATGCCTCATTATAATGCTTTTAATTTTGAATCATGCAATAACTCTCAAAACACAAATTTTCAGTTTTTTTTAAGAGATAGTTAATTTCGACACACGAGAAGAGTGTATGATTTCTCTTTTTTTGTTGATAATAACATTTTTTCAGAGTTTCTAAACTCAACTTAATATAATTTGAAAGAAATCAGAACAGAATACTGAAAACTTAAAATAGCAGAAACTATATATTTTAATACCATTTTGTTTTATATTGAACAGAAATATCACTTAAGAGTACTTATTATGGTTAGTAATGAGATGGAACCTAGGAATTAAGATTTGTACCCTTGAGGTGGTTTTTCACAAAAAACGGCGCTACAAAAATTATCAAAAAATAATTATTTTAAACGTCTTATACATCTTATATTATTGAAACTGCCATCATGTATTGAGGTTAGCCATACAAATAACCCTTGCTGACATTTTACATATTCCACAGAAGGTTTTTTGGGTAGAATACTTTCAAAATGGAAAACACAATAAGGTACCTACTTAGATTTTTTTTTTAAATTTATTATTGTTCGATCCGGAAACTGCGATAAACACCGAATGCGTTTCGGTTTCGGATTAACTTTGAAAATATAGTGGACTGTAAAACGAATACTACTTGATGGAAGTTTTGATTGTATATTGTGGATAAAATGAGGATTGAAGCCAATTCACTCACCGATGAATTGAATGTTTTCGACTGCTTGAAATCTTGAATTATTTTGAACACCATGTTGCGATCAACAACACATTCTGCCACGACTGACGATGAAACCAGAAGAAAGCAGCAACCCGCGACACGACAATCACCAACTTTGTCAAGTCTTTTTTTTTCTTTTTTTTTTTCGCAAGGTTGTTCAAAAATAAACCGAATGGCAAATTTGCGGGATGGGTAAGCACTGGATGATAAACAAAAGGTAAGAACCTAACAAGTTGTCTATTTGAAATCTAACAATTATTATTTTCAATGAATGAATGAAGGTTTGTTTGGGTAGAATTATTTTTAACTGAAAAACTCTTTTAGCTACCTAAGTTTTTTTTTGTTTTCGAATTTATTTTTTAGTATTAAATTTTTAAATTGATTATCTTTTGTTAAGAGATAAATCAAATATAAATTCTCTAATATGTGAGTAATAATAGTTTTTTTTAATGGAAAACACAATTAGATACCTACTCAAGATTTTGGTTTTTTTCTAATTTTTTCAATATGAAATAAAATTTTCAAATCGATGCTTCTTTTTTTAAAGATATTAATAGTTGCCAAAATGCATTACTTTTGATGTCAAAGTTATTATGGCACCAAAAAGAAAAGCCATTGGTCGATCTGCAAGTCAAGCAAGAAAGATAAAGGCATCACGAGCTTCAGAAACAGTGGAGCGAAGGGAAAAAAGTCTTGAAACCGATCGAGTTAGAACATCTCAAGCCCGTCCTTCTGAGAAAGATGAGCAAAATGAAGAAAGAATAAAACAATTTTACCGATTGTTCATGTGTTTTTTTTTTATTATTATTTCAAATTCGATTCGCAGTGGAAAAAGAAAACATTAGAATTCGAATGATAATTTTTTGTAATCATTTGTATGCGTGGAAAAAGTATGTATTTATAATTTTATATTTAAATTGTAGTGTCGATGATATTTTTGATTATCTTTTTCAATAAAAAAAAACTGGTACCGTTTCATAGTTTTTTTTTCATTTATTTTTCGGAGAATGATGGGCAAGTCGATTTGGCAATTGTGGCATTGCAAAACATGCCTGGTATTTACTAGTCATAAATAAATGTTGTACGATCGAGCTAGAATTTTTTTCTGTGTTTTTTCTAATTTTATTTATTAAACTATGTTAGGAAAATTGTACGTATCTTTAATTTTAAAATTTGACATCGCATAGTTTTTACTTTATTTTTTTTTATATTCCTAACAAACATAGCAATCCTGATGAGTTGAAAATACTCACTCTGGGACAAGGGAAATTAAAGAAATACATGATATAATAATAATAACCGTGAACTTATATAGCGCAGTTTTGTGATATTTCACCTCAAGTAGGCTTCATACTAAATTAATTCTGCTTACACGACTAACCAACAAGGAGAAAATAATATATAATATGTATACAAATTAAAACTATCTTAAATCATGATCGTTATCTTAAATCATGAGAGAAAAAAGGTTCAGATATGGGTATAACAGTGCATGTGTACATCAACAGATAAAAAAACAATTTACCAGAAGCTAAGGGTATAAAAATCCAGATGAAGCGTATAAATTCAACATATTGGTTAAATCAAAGAAAAGGAAATGAGATTGAGAACAGTTAATATGTTGGTACTTAAAACATTAATATTCAAGTATTATAAGTAAACGATTTTTAAAATGCCAACAGTGCAAATATATCAAGTAACAAAAGAACAATACAACAAAATACAGAGTAATTAAACTAAAATAAGTCAAAATAAATCAAACAATAAAAATAATAAAATAAGAAATACAGTTTAAAAAATGGGGTTATTAGTATTAATATTAGATACATCTAAATTATAAATAGAAAGAAACGGAGAAAAACACACCCTGAACGGCAGTAAATGAGGAAGTTTTTACTCTACCACGAAAAAAAGGTTTTGCGTCACCACAACGTCAACGATGTTATCATCGAAATATTTTCTCATTTTTTTTATTTATTTTTTTCTATTTTCATTCATCCTCCTGTACAATGGAATGGAAGCTACTTGGGGAAAAAAGGACCCTCGTCAAAGATTGGCAGAAAAAATCAACGCTATCAAAACAATAGTTCAATCTCAATTGTATAGGTATTATTAAATTAGGAATCCGATCTGATTCTGACATTTATTTTATAAAACGTGATTTGGGTTTCCGCATGCTTTTTTAAAAATGGTTCAAAGTTCAATCATCTCGACGTCAATAAGCTGTCCATCGCTTCAACATTCAAGTTTAATATTTAATATAACCCGAATAATGAAAGAACAACAGGGATGCGCCACGTTTCTTCAGATTCAAGATTATCTAAAAGATTTAAAAAAACTAATTCCGAGAAGGACAAAATTACAAACCAAAAAGGAATAGTAAATTAACAAAGACATACACATGTTAAAAGGAAGTACAAAAGAAAAGGGAATAAATGAATAAATACATTAAATAGAGACTCGTGGGAGTAGAGATAAATTACATAAACATCACAAATACGAGTATAATAAGAAAGATATTCACATACACAAAAGTTTTACAGAAAGAAAATATCACTGATTTATAAAGTTGTTGAGAAAATATCCTTTAAGTGCTTTTGCCAATATTTTTTTGTTCGCAACTGGGAGTTTTAATTCTTAGGGTAATGCGTTGTATCGTGTTTATGTGATCTACGAGTATTATAAGGAGTTTATTCTAAATTTGGTTGTGCGAGTAGATGACGATAAATGTATTTGAATTGGTGATCATGTTTTGTGCTGGTACATGCCAAAATTAAAGGTCTGTAAAACTAGGGAACTATAATGAATAAACGTAGTGGGTAATTGTCAAATGATAGTCTTTAAGGTTAGGTAGATCACGTTTATTAACGAATTAAAACACACTGAAGTAACTAATCACAATACAAGCGGTGTGTTGTGTCACCGAGGGTAAACTCTCCAGTGCCGGCGGGCCAAAACATCCCCTTCCGCCGGAAAGGTCCTTCTGCTAGGCTGTTAAGTGCGCACCGTTGCTGGCCATGTATTGTAATACGCCCAAATAGGCGTTAAAGGTGTGTTTATAATTAATTACTTCTGCAAGATTTTATAGATTTATTGTTTTATTTAAAAAAAAACATCATTCGTGTGAATGATCATAACATGCATTTATATTATTGTATTATTGCACTGCTTTTGTTATAAGTGTTCAAGTGTTTAATGAGTAATAGATTCTCTAAGTATCGCCCTGGTGAAAGACCACCATTCAGAATCGAAACGTTGCTTAAAAATGGCTTTAGCCGTGTTTGGTGACCAGATCTGAATATTCAGGTACTTCCCAACCTTCGTCTTCCCCATCTCCTTCTCCTCCCCATTATCTTCAGCCTCACAACATACTCCAATTGGGGATGCCATAGTCTCACTGGCTCTGGAAGGTTGGGAGCAGTTGGGACTCTTGAGCGGTATGCACTATAATATATATTTTTTTAATCTAACATTATTTAAATAAGCTTTATTTGATAAGCTGTTTTGCAGAAGCTTAGCCGGTACAAATTCCCATTGCATCATAATAATAATACACTCTATAAAGTACAGCTCATACAATATGTGCTCTCGTTGTAATGTGTGGGTAAATATCGCTAGTTTATATTATGTGCACAGATCTCTGGGAAGGATGGAATATTATTGCTTGGCATTGCACTTTGTGTAGTTATTTAGATAGGAATGTATTTATTAATGCATTTATAAATAATAGTAATGATAATTTGATGATTTATATAGCGCCGTATTTGTGACAGAAATATCACCTAATGGCGCTTATAAACTAATGAACTATTGTCCAATTACGAAATAAATATATGACACGAAATGGGAAAAAAAGAGCAACAGAGAAAGAACAGCACATACATAATATTAAATGAAGCAATGACAAAAATAGGACAAATTATACATAGGTAAGAACATTCGATTTAAAGTCAAGGTCAATTTGGTAGAGTCGTGAAGAATTACAAAAATCATTTAGACTGGTACCAAAAACTTCAAGACCATGGCTTGAGTTAACAAGTCTCGACATTCTGGACAATGGAAAATGAAACCCAAAATTATTAGAGTGATAATTGAGGAAAAGCAATGCATTATTGAGTCTACGAGAAGGAATGTTGAACTGGATGAGTCGCAACAAAGAAGATGAGTCAATTATACAATTAATTATTTTGTAAATGTAAATTAAATCGAAGTCTTTCCTATTTTTTTATGAAGAAATTTTCAAAGATCGGTTGGCCCATCGGTATAAATACAAAGAAGGTACACATTTTTCCTTCGTTTTATCAAATACAAATTGTTTGTGAGGCTTTTTAGCTCAGATCTCAAGAGGGTCAGACCGGAAGTCGGGAAGCTCGGGACGTATATGCGAACAGCTTGTTTTCCGCTCGGCTTTATTCAGTTATTTAACCAAAAGATGAACCATTCAGACAAATCTTCGAATAACATTCTCAAACAATTTGACCTATACTCCCTTATTTCATTTATTTTTCCCGAAAATAGCGCACAATGGAAACCTGATTGACGGTTTCCTCCGAATATCTACCATTTTTATATACGATCCTAATTAAATCCCGGTTTGATGCGATGGGGGAAAAGGAACAAAGGAAAACTGATGATGGAAGAACAAAAATGATTAGGGTCAACCACTAAAAATATGTCCGGACTACCTACCCAGTAAAGAACTTTCGTAGATATAATCATCACGAAGTGTGAATTACTGTGAACGGTATGAAAAAAATGCTATGCTAGCATGCCGCATGATTGAACAGAGATTTTAACACAGCATAGTATGGCAAAAGGTAAGATTCTTTGAAACGAGATCTTTAAGGATCCAGCTATTTATAAAAAAAAATATCTTTTCAGTTATCATGCTAGATTTTCATTGTACTGTTATTGTATTTTCTGATGTGTATTGATAATATTGAAATTAGAATTAACTTTACAGATTTAATGCTCTTTTAAATATTTATATTATATTGATAATCAACAATATAAATATGAAACAGAAAAAGCCCGAAAATAATAAGACAATGGTCACAACTGAGACTAGAACTCTATTTGAATTAATAATCTTTTTTTTTAAACGTCGCTCATCATTAATTGTGACCCTTTTAAATGTAACGTAGATTTGAAACGCAACCAACCTTAGTAATAAATGCGAAAAGAAAAGTAAAACTTTACAGTTGAAATTAATGCACTCCCAACTAATCACTAAATTCCGACATGGCTAGACCTGGACGTGGCTAGGACTAGGGTATTTATACATCCATTCATGGCACATGTCGACATAATGTTTTTGTTTATTCGTATAATCACTTTTTCACAGTATTGTTATAAACAAAAATATAGCATGTAACCTAATAAACCGTTGAGTTATGTTCATTTATTTCGCATATGAAAACGTGTGGGCGGAGTCAACGGAGACGCGAGACACGAAGAATATTCTAACAACACTTTAAAGCGGTGTGATAATTTGGGAGATTTTGTTATCTCTTTCTTTCTCATGGTGTTCGACGTAAAAACCCGGAGAAAGTGATTTATCCCAAATTTGTATAGGTTGGGTAAAAAGAATTACCTCTCTCTCCATATACTGTTACTTCAAGCTTACCATAAAGTGAGTGCTTCATATCAAAGCTTAAATATATATAACAAGTCAAAGCGTTTTTACTACCCCATCGCCTGTATCCGTTTTCCTTTCGAGATTTCTGAAAGCTGCATATTGTAAATTCCTCCCTCGTCACGAAGTCAATTGTTGATTTCCCTGGCGACTCGGACATCATCTGCACTTGCCTCGTGTGACGTAAATTTCTTCTAGCTTTACTGACTCGACGTGACGTTGCCAGACGGAAAAAGGTTTTTTTTTAGCACGTGTTACAACATCATCAACTTCAAAGTAAAGTAGGGGGTATCGAAATGTTAAGCTTAAGTTTTATTTATTTTATGTTAGTTACTCGTACATAGCAAACTCAATGGAAAATTTAGGATTGTGCCAAGAATCGTGGTCTGAAGAAGATTCAATGATATAACGAAGAAAAGTTAAAATCGTCGAAATAATATGAATTTAATATAGTAAATTAACATGCTAACATCTTACACGATCTGTGCGTTCAAAACCATCCCTGTGAATAGAATATTCTAAATAGCTTTTTTTTATTATTTATTTTATATTAGTTACTTATACATTTAAGTTAACAAAGTATCTAATTATTTATTTTTCTTTTTCACTTAATAATATTTTAACTTATATACTACTTGTAATTTTGATTTATTTGTAGTTTAAATGGTTCCTACAGGATATTTTGAATTTATCAATTGACATAATTTGATGGTTTCCGGCAGCGCATTATAAGATTCTATTCCTTTATAAACTCTTAGTATTGCCCTGGTGAAAGGCCACCATTCAGAATCGAAACGTTGCTTGATAGAAATGGCTTTAGCCGTTTACAATCAGATCTAAATAGCAGGTACTTCCCAACTTTCCTCTTCCCTATCTCATTCTCCTACCCACTACCTTCCGCCTCACAACATACCCCAATCGGTGATGTCATAGTTCCACTGGCTCTAGGCGGCTGGGAGCTCTCTTGTACGGTTCTTACAGGCTATTTTGAATTTATTGATTGTCAAAATGTTGATGGTTTCCGGCAGCGCATTATAAGATTCCATCCCTTTATATAGTAAACTATTTTGTGTGTTGGCTTTATTCTTTAATGGTGGTCTGATTTCTTTGCATGCCCTTGTATTATATAATGTAAAATTGCATTATCTCCACTCTATACTAACGGTCAAATTTACGTAAAATTATTACCCAGTGTGATCAATCTAGGAGCCCTAGAGGTGATATTTTACAAAAAATGTGCTGTATAAATTAACTAAGAATTATTTTGGATTAAATCGAAGATTTATGCTGTAAATTGCCAAAAAATAATAATAATAATCGGCACATTTGAGACAGAGGGCTAACGTAGGCAATATTATTTCTGAATGCGCTAGGGTGGAATGTGCCATGGCGTCTCAAACAATAATAATAAGGTATATTTATTTCAATACTGCAAAGACATACTACATTATCGAGATGACCGTGAATTATTTTATGCAAACATATTAAATCAGTTATTTTTCTTCTAGTTTTATGTGAATCAATGCTAAAGTATTCAAGGAGTACGTCATATGATCTAAGATGGTCATGTAGACCACATTTAAAAGATTTCTTAGCATTTTTTTTTAACAGATACAATAATATTTTCATATTTGTAGTAATGAGGATTATACATAGCATAAAAAACAAATGCAACTCTACTAAAAAACACTAACAATTTTCGTTTCTAAATAACTTTCAATGAATACTTTTCAACAAGCATTATCATTTTCCAATCTAGCTCGGAAAGTCAACTGAATTCAGGTAATATTTATACTAGTTAGTAAGTACTTTAAGTTTGAATCATCACCAACTTACCTAGTTGCCGTATCTAATAGGCTATTGATATTATCCTTGTTTTACAAAATTTCAAAGACGATGTATGAATGTAAATGAAGCAAGAAGTGTGTGTGCCAAGACAGAGTTGTATGGCGGTCCGTCCTCTCTGCCTACCCTTGCGGGGAAACGGCGTGATGGTTAGTTAGTTAGTTAGTTTACAAAAATTCAATACCTGTCTTTAGTAATAATGTTAACAAAGTAGATAGTAGAAGTGTTTTGTTATATTGTTAATGGAGTTTTTTTCTATTACACAATTGTCAACTCTTTTATACTTTTTGCTTCTCGGTTAGATATATTTTTGAATCCACAAATACATCAACATATCAGGTACCTTTAACAATAAATAATAATAATAATAATAATAATAAAAGTTTTATTCCGGAAGGTATGCAGGAGTAGTGCAATGCAATACCTTCCATAATTGATATCAATACATTGTAATAATAATAGTAACAAAATAATAATGAACAGAAATTCATAAGAAATAAATAAATAAGTAAATAAAAAAATAAAAAATATGAAAATAAAATAATAATAATGATGATAAAAAATAAATAAAAAAAAATAAAATAAAAAATAAAAAGTAAAAAATAAATAAAGAATGTAAGTAAGAAAAATATTAATGGAGTATATTAGGCCTCATTTCTACAAAACGCCAATAAAATAGATTATAGATCATTTCGACGCGTTGGTTATTATTTTCGTGTAAGCAGAAAAGCCACAAAAATCTCCCGATTATTTCAATATCGACAAAGAATTATATGACAGCTATATATAGATGGTTCGCCTACACAGTATATATACATATATATGGGAGACATCAGAAATCATTCAAAAATAAGTACTAAGCAGATTTTTTATCGGGAGGGAAGCCTATTAATTGAAAAAACTGTAGAACTTCCATACTGTTGAAAAATCAGCACCGCATCATCAGCATACAGAAATAATAATAATATTTGGAAAATTTGTACAGCGCCGTTTTTGTGAAAACTACCTCAATGGCAACAAATCTCAGTTACTGGTTTAGTCACGACACATACTTCAAAAGGAACATAGTGAGTAAATCGTAAAGGACCGTAATCGGAAGAAAAATTCAAACTTTTGTATGTATGAGCAATTTTTCCATCGAACGTGGCAGAAGACGACTTACGGTATTAATACTATCAGATAAAACGTTAAATTCAATAGCAAAATGTATTAGGAAAGCAGAGTTAAGGACATCGTATATTCTTTTCACACTTCTTTTTCTTCGTTCATTCGCTCTACTTGCCCAAACTATCTAAGCGTCCCTTTCTTGATCCTATTCATTACGCTTACATCAGCCTTGCATTGTTTCCGGATATATACAAGTTATGATCGGTTTTTTTAACGGCCTCCATGGTCGAGTGGTAAGACGCTCGACTATGAATCCAAAAGTCGCGCGTTTAAACCCGGCGCACGCAAATAACTTTTATTCAATTGATATGTGTCATAACACATTTAATTCAAATAAAATAATATAAAGTATATTTGCGGCACGTTCCAGAGTGGTCGATACTCGAAGCGTCGTCCTGGTGAAAGACCACTATTCAGAATCGAAACGTTGCTTAAAATGGTTTTAGCCGTGTTTGGTGATCAGATCTAAATAGCCAGATACTTTCCAACCTTCCTTTTCTCCATCTCTTTCCCTTTCCCACTACTTTCAAGCTCACAACATACCCCATTTGGGGAATGCACTCTCTGGCATTGACGGTTGGGAGCAGTTGGGACTCTCGTGCGGTATCATTATAATTTATTTTTTTTAAAAGACCTGCGTTCTCGATTTATTGCTTTTTATTCGAGCAGCATATGTCTTCGATTGAATGCAAGAATCCGTTTAAAATAACTTCTTTTTTTATTTTATATTAGTTACTTTGTACATTTAAGTTTACAAGTATCTAATTATTTCATTTTCTGTTTGACTAATAATATTTTAACTTAAACACTACTTATTATTTTGCTTTACATGCATTTTAAATATTTTTTACAGGCTTTTTTTAAATTATTGATAGGCATAATTTTGATGGTTTCCGGCAGCGCATTATAAGATTTCATTCCTTTATATAGTTAGCTGTTTTGGGTGTTTTTCTGGTAGTCTAATTTCTTTGCATGCCCTTGTATTATACTTGTGAATATCAACATTGTAGATAATTTTGTCAGAAAAATACTCTGGTAACAAGTTGTTCTTCATTTTATGTATAAACATCAATGTGTTCAATGTCAGCATCTGTTTAACTGTCAGCCAATTTAGTTCCTCTGACATTTTAGCTACTTTTGAGTATCTATTTCGCCCAAGTATAATTCACATTGCTCTATTTTGGAGAATTTGAAACCTGTTTTTGTTCTTTGTCGTTACACAAGAAAAAGAATCGTTGAACAGTAATAAAAAATTATCTAATGCTTAGAAACGTTAATTAGAAGAAAATGCCTGAAAAATTAATGATTTACAACATGCTAGCTCGACTTCGCCAGCTTTTATTTGTCGTTTAGCTGAAAACACTCGTTAAACTCCAAATTAGGATGTCACAGAATATCTTCTAGTAAGTGCACCTATAAAGCTGCAAGCAATTAGCGAAATGACGCAGGTGTGAGTGCAGTACGAGTGCAGTGTGCATTGCTGCTGTCTTGCACGCGCGACACTTAACGCCGCACAGTGGTTCACATAGCGAAAATAGAACACACAAATATGGTATTAATTATTGATGGTATTTCTTATGTATTAAATTGTTGTTTATCTGATAAATCAAGGATTAAATAATTAAACTCAATGTTGCTTCAGCTACTATCTGCCTAGAACGTCTGCTAAAACACTTTAATCTAAGGACGCGTTATAATTAGATAGTTCACAGATTGTTTTGGTCATTAAATACGTTGCTCGTCAGCCTAGAAAAGGTCTGAATTCGAACCTGGAAAAAGTCAAGGTCATTTGAAAAGTGGTAGGCAGAAAAAGGAGACGTAGATCTCCAACGCGTTGGACTGATTAAGGGTCGCGGGTGTGTCTTTATCTCCGTATCCGTCGCTCTCTACAGCGCAGGACCTTCGAAGGCCTCTGTGGTCGAGCGGTTAAGATCCTCGACTACGAATCCATAGGTCTCGGGATCAAATCCCGACGTGCTAAAGATCTACTAAAATAACACTAATAATTTTCTGTTCTAAATAACTCTCACTGAATACTTTTTAACAAACATCATAATTTTTCCATTCGACTGAATTCAGGCATTTATTTATATAAAACGTTGAATTCAATAGAAAAATGTATCAGGAAAGCACAGCTGATGACCTCTGTGGTCATAAGATGCTCAAATATGAATCCAAAGGTTGCGGGTTGAAACCCGGCGTACGCATATAACTTTATTTAATTGAAATGTGTCAAAACACATTTAATTCATATAATATAATATATGGTATACGAATCCTGTTTAAAAGAAAAGGTGAATTTTGTATTTTCGCGGGCTGTGTACATTCGATTATCGATTATTTTTGTTATTGTTATGTTGGTACACATATGTTTATCATATGTTAGCATTATCAGCCATTTTGGATTAGTGGTTTGTTTTTGACAACTGGAAAGGTTAGTCACGTTTTTGTGTGTTCTTCGATTTTTCACTTTTGAGAAAAATGGATCAAAGAATATGTATTAAATTTTGCGTTTAAAATGGAATAAAGTGCTCCAACGCACTTAAAATGTTGACTGTGGCATTCGGCGAGTCTACTTTGTCTCAAAAAAGTGTTTATAAGTGGTACAAGCGCTTTACAGAAGGCCGAGAAGATTTTAATGACGATGAGCGTCGTAGAGTTGTGGAAAAACAAATCGTGAATTTTATGCTTTGATCCATTTTTTTCAAAAGTAAAAAATCGAAGAACACACAAAAACGTGACTTACCTTTCCAGTTGTCGAAAACAAACCACTAATCCAAAGTGGCTGATAATGCTAACATATGATAAACATATGTGTATCAACATAACAAAAAAAAAATCGATAGTCGAATGTACCCGCGAAAATTCTAAATTCACCTTTTCTTTTGAACAGGCCATGTATTTGTCAAATCAAAGTAAAGGAAATCAGATTGAAGACAGTTATTATGTTGGTATTTAAAACATTGGCTCCTTGATTGGTTTCCTTGCCCACTGTGTGGCGTAGTGGCGATAACCTAAAAGCGCTGAAACTCAGAGTTGAATAGAGTTGTTGGTAAGTTAAGCCGAGCTCACGAGCCCAAGTACTCCTTGAAGTTTAGTGAGAACACTTGTTTACTTATCTGAGTATCGGGTATTTTGTACAACATTACGCTAACAGGCTAACATTAATACCTGCTGTTTCCAAGAAAATACAGGAATCTAACATAATATTTAGATACGATATTTTGCAGCTTGAGACTGTTGGTATGTGTTTGATGCACACATTGCATGCATTTTATTTTTATTTATTTGTTTATAGTGAATACCGCACTGGGAGCAATAATATACCAGGAGGGATAGCTTTTCGAAACAGTGTAGTCAGGATTGTTGATGTTTTCATGAATTTGGCGCGGCTAGGGTTTTCATGGACACACTTTTTTACATCCATTTATAGCACATATCGATATAATGTTACAACCACTTTTTCACCGTATTGTTGTGCAGATGGCCTCCATGGTCCAGTGGTAAGACGCTCGACTACGAATCCAGAGGTCTCGGGTTTGAACCTGGCATGCGCGAAAATATTTTATTTATTTAATATGAGTCACAACACATTTAATTCAAATAAAATAATATAAAGTATACTTGCGGCACGTTCCAGAGTTCCAGAGTATCGCCATAGTGAAAGACCACCATTCAGAATCGAAACGTTGCTTTAAATTACTTCTCCTACTCATCTTCCCCATCTCCTCCCCCTCCCTACTACCCTCAGCCTCATAACATACCACAATTGGGGATGCTATAGTCCCACTGGCTCTAGATGGTTGGGAGCAGTTGGGACTCTCGTGCGCTATTAACTACACAAAAATATAGTTTTTTTTTATCAAGAATAATATAATATATAATGCTTAACCTAAAAACTGTTGAGTTATGTCCTGTTATGTCGCATTACAAAACGCAGTGGAAAGAAAAATATAAGCCCTAGGTTAACAACAACTTGAACTAGTCTGAAGATGGCCGTCATAGGCTGAAACCGGTCCAGTCATAAAATAAAAGTGGAATAAAGTTACAAATTTGTTTTATTAAATCATGCAGTGGGCGGAGTCGACGGAGACGCGGGAGACGGAAAACATGCTGACATTTCTAAAAGTGTTACGATGTTATGTGACAACTTGTCTTGTCTCTTTCTCTTTCACAATTTACGAGGTAAAAACCCGGAAAAAGTGATTTATCGGAAATTCTTAAAGGTTGACAAAAAAATTGCTTTCTCTCCATATATATTCTTACTCCTAGTGCGTCATTGACATGCAAGTGTGTGATAAAAAGTATATTAAATAAGTAAAGGAGAAGTGTGTACATAAAATAATAAAAAGTAAAAAAACTAAATACATAACACGAAATTCAAGGTACTGCCGAGTAGGTGAAAAAAAGAGAATATTAAGGTTTACTACCAGTAACATTAAATATAAGATCGTCGAATTAATGACAGTGAAATAAATTATTCGTCGCCGGAAAGGCAAAAAGGTTGAAGCGCCATCTAAGAAAGTTTACACCAAAACACTTTAAAGTTTTTATTTATTTTACAATAAAAATCATAAGTCTTCAGTACCTGGTAAGATTGTGATAAAAAAAGTTAACTCAATGCTCTCACTGAGTTACTTGAAGCGACAAAAAGCTTAAAAAGTCCCAAATTGTGTCGCTTGAATCAAATCTTCTCCCAAATGGTAAATATATTTTATTATCAGAAAAAGCAAACACTTTGTGGATTGACATGATCAATTAAATAAAAACACACGTTGTTTTAATCCACTTTATTTTTGTATAAGTCAACTAGTTTCGATTCTGCTGAATCTTCATCGGGACTTAAAAATATACTAATGAAATTAGAGGAATGTGCATATATATATAGTGGTGAAAATGGGGAAAAGAGAGATATAGTATTTGTAGGAAGACAACAATATAACAATAGGACAAAAGGAACGTATCATATAATGTATTAAGTTAAGTGAGCGAGGGGGAAACATTGGAAGATAGAGGGGGTAGCAGAACGTCAAGTTTGAGGGGAGGGAGACCTCTCCCTCCCCTCCGGAGGCGAAGGGAAACATGCTTAGGATAGGACTATAAGTTAATTTTTTTTGGTTATTTAAAAGATTTCTTTTTTGGGAAGAATTCGGAAAAAAAATTCCAGAAAAACAGCAATTACCATATACAACTCCATTATTGCTCCACATTTTTATTACTGTTCAACGATTCTTTTCTTGTGTAACGAAAAGAACAAAACAGGTTTCAAATTCTCCAAAATAGAGCAATGAGAATTATTATTGGGCGAAATAGATACTCAAAAGTAGCTAAAATGTCAGAGGAACTAAATTGGCTGACAGTTAAACAGATGCTGACATTGAACACATTTATGTTTATACATAAAATGAAGAACAACTTGTTACCAGAGTATTTTTCTGACAAAATTATCTACAATGTTGATATTCACAAGTATAATACAAGGGCATGCAAAGAAATTAGACTACCACAAAAGAATAAAGCCAACACCCAAAACAGCTTACTAAATAAAGGAATGAAATCGTATAATGCGCTGCCGGAAACCATCAAAATTATGCCTATCAATAAATTTAAAAAAGCCTGTAAAAATTATTCAAAATGCATGTAAACCAAAATAATAAGTAGTGTTTAAGTTAAAATATTATTAGTCAAAAAGAAAATGAAATAATTAAATACTTGTAAACTTAAATGTACAAAGTAACTAATATAAAAAAAAAAAAAAAAAGGTGGTTATCATTAAGTTTTACTGATTTAGTTATTTCCAGGAAATTTTCCTGTGTGTTTTTATTCAATTAAATATATTTTAGATGGTTGAAGGGTCACAAAAGTCTTTAGAATCAAACGGGAGTCAGAGTATTCGATGCAGAAAAAACTGATATAAAAAGTGTAACCTCGGCTATACTGAGAGGTGACAACACTTTTTTTAAATGAGAAAGGGATCGGAGCGTTGTTCAATTTGCATGCTAATAAGGGTGGATAATTCGTTTTTTGAAAGTTGGGTGAGTTGGCTGAGCGTACATTTTTTTTAGATCTAAAAATAGAAAAAAGAATACGAACTTTTTTTGTGTTATTTTTTCGCATCGCAACAAGGATTTATACGACGGTTTAAAAAGCGGACATTTTTAATTATCGCGCAGAGGGTTTTTTAACGGTACCCGCCGTATGACGTCACGACTCTCACCGGCAAAACGAGATCGGACATTGATATTAAAACTGGTATATATTTTTAAAATTTGATATTTAAATAATATTGATAATCTAAAACACAAATACGAAACAGAAAAAAGTCAGAAACTAAAAAGAACAAGTCATGACCGGGCTCAAACTCGGATCCTTTACTCTATCCGAGAGTAACACTTACAGAATAACACTAACCGCGAATCAAGCCATCAAGACCTCAATAGAAATCGGCATTTTTAAACGATCTCATTTTTATTAATATTTGAATTTCTTTCTATTTTAGGCTGCCATCTTTTGATAATATTCAATGTTCTACCAAACACATATTGAATACCTAGATGAATATCCATTTTTTAAGTTTAAAATAATTGAAATGTAGGTTAATATATTAAATACATACATATATTTTTAATAAATATATTGACAAATTATAAATTAATTATTTTTAATAATTCTCACAGACAAAAAAAACACTGATATTCACTTAACAAATGCCGATTGCGCATCTTAATGCTTTTGTTTCGTCATATTTTCAAACGCCTTTCTCGGTTTAACTTTTTGGGGTTGGATGCTTTCTGCATAACTACGTCCAATTAAGACAAAATATTGTAATAGTTTGGCCTTTCATTGTCCATTACGTGTGGCATTATTTAAAGAGCAACAGAGAAAGAACAGCATATACATAATATTATAAAGAAGCAATGATAAAAATATATATCGAAAATAACATTCAAATCAAAGCCAAGGTCAAGTCAATGTTTTGGTAGAGTCGTAAAGAATGACAAAAATCATTTAGACTGCTACCAAAAGACCATGGCTTGAGTTTACAAGTCTCGAAATTTTCACCATTGGAAAATGATACCCATAATTAGTAGAGTGATGATCGAGGAACAGCAATTCATATTTTCTGAGTCTACGGCAAGGAATGTTGAAAAACTGGATGAGTTCCAACAAAGAAGGAGAATCAATTATACAATCAATAATTTTGAAAATGCAAATAAATTCAAAGTCTTTCCCATGCTTTTCTAGCGAAGAAATTTTCAATGATTTTTCAATTTAATAATTTATGTATGTATTGTATTTCTATTGATTCAAAAATACTATAATTACTACCTTTGTATTATCATTGTACTTATGACGTGAAGCCGGTACCTGGATAACACTAGAATAAGAATATGTATTAAATTTTGCGTTAAAAATGGAATAAAGTGCTCCAACGCACTTAAAATGTTGACTGTGGCATTCGGCGAGTCTACTTTGTCTCAAAAAAATAGTACAAGCGCTTTACAGAAGGCCGAGAAGATGTTGATGACGATGAGCGTCTTGGAGTTGTGGAAAAACAAATCATGGATTTTATTCTTTGATCCATTTTTTTCAAAAGTAAAAAATCGAAGAACACAAAAACGTGACTAACCTTTCCAGTTGACAAAAACAAACCACTAATCCAAAACGGCTGATAATGCTAACATATGATAAACATATGTGTACCAACATAACAAAAAAATCAATAATCGAATGTACACAGCCCGCAAAAATTAAAAATACACCTTTTCTTTTGAACAGGCCATGTATATCGGTACGCACAACGAAAAAGTTTGAATAGATTTCAATCAATTTTATTATTTGTCAATTCATTAATCAAAACTCATTTGGCTGTGTCTAGACGTACCTTTGTAAAAGATAATTTAATCTTCTTTACAAGATGTATGTTTTCATGGAATTTCAAATAATTGTCTGCCGAAAATCTGTCTTTGTTCTAAAAACCGATAGTTACCTTAAATTCGTTCTCTTTTCTTCGAAACATCAGACAATCACGCAATAGACTCAATCTTGATTATTCCAGATTAAACTCAGATTTGTGGTTGGTTTGGCAAAAAGTCTATAATACAAAAAATTATATTATTTGGATGATTTGTGTAGCGCTGTTTTTGTGAAAACAACCCTCAACGGTACTGTACAGATCTTATTTTCTAATTGATTTCAATTTTTACTTGAAAAGAAAACAAACAGGAACATACTTACCTGGCAGATCCCTTAAGATAGAAACACTTATCAACTTATTGTATTATTATTATTAGCTGTGAAAAGAACTAAACAGTGTTTGGAACTAACCTTGACTCAGAGTAAGAATATATATGGAGAGAGAGCTAAATATTTTTACCCAACCTATGCAAATTTACAATAAATCACTTTTTCCTGGTTCACATCGTAAACCGTGAGAGAGAAAGAGATAAGGTAAGTTGTCACATAATATCGCACCACTTTTCGGTATGAAGGCATGTTTTCCGTCTCTTGCGTGTCCGGCGGCTCCGCCCACTACGTTTTGTTATGCGACATAACAGGACATAATTCAACAGTTTTTTAGGTTATATTCTATATTATTGTTGATAAAAAATATATGTTTATTTTTTTTGTAGTTAATACCGCACAAGAGTCCCGAATTCTCCCAACCATCTAGAGCCGGTGGGACTATGGAATCCCCAATTGTGGTATGTTATGAGGCCGAGGGTAGTAAGGAGGGGGAGGATATGGGGAGAGGGAATTTGGGAAGTACCTGGCTGTTCAGATCTGGTTACCAAACACGGCTAAAGCCATTTCAAGCAAAGTTTTGATTCTGAATGGTGGTCTTTCCCCAGGGCGATACTTAGAGTATCTAACACTCTGGAACGTGCCACAAATATAAAATAGTATATTATTTTATTTGAATTTAATGTGTTGTGACACATATTAATTGAATAAAATGTTTGTGCGCACGCCGGGTTCGGACCCGAGACCTCTGAATTCGTAGTCGAGCGTCTTACCACTGGATCACGGAGGCCGTCTGCATAACAATACTGTGAAAAGTGGTAATACAAATAAACAAAAACATTGTGTCGACATGTGTTATGAATGGATGTATAAATACTCTAGCCACGTGTGAGTCAGGAAAAATTCAACAAACCTGACCACACAAGCTATCCTTCCTAGTAAATTATTGCTCTAAGAACCTTAACATACAACAACACATTATTTTTGGTTTATTAAAATTACTATTAAAACCGAAGACATAATCACACTTTTTCAATAGCATAAAATAACATAGAATAGAGATAAACTCGCCTGTTCCTAAATCGTAGGGCAAAGTCAATTATTAACAAAGCAAACTATTACAAGGTTATCTCCCTATAAGAGGGTTGATTTTTTGCGCCATGAATGACTTTGGACAGAGGTCGAAGTGGGGTTTATCTGCAATTTGAAACTTGTCTGACCTCAGGAACGATAGTACGGGACATTAATACAGAGGTAATACACCCCTAAAACAGTTATCCCGGAATTGCTCGACCAAAAATAGACCTTTATTATTTTTTTAATGCGCCCTTACGCGAAAATCGGGGGACTGGTTCAAGCAAAATGCGATGGAATCTTGGAGTAAGAATAAACATGGAGAGGTACCTTTGCGAAACATTGTAGTCAGGATTATTGACTTTATACTGACTCGATAGAAAGAGGCAAAGATATATTAAAGGATGTTGGATAGCCTATTAGTTACCGCCCACGTGGGATTCACCTTTTAAAAATATATTTGAACACATTAAACAAAACAATATCAATACACCAAAAATGATTTATAAAGTCAAAATATTACATACAGTAATAACAGCAAGTTTGCCTACATGATGATGGAAGCTTTTTTTGATTTTAAGTCTTTATAGTGTTATGTAACGATATTTTCGTAAACATTAACTTTAAACCCCGTCTGTTAATATTTTAAGGTACTCAACCCAATATTAAATTTATTCTATTTCATTACGTACGGGCAACCCCAAAAGGGGAATAGACTCAAGGCCGAAGTTTACCCGGGGGTCTCGCGCGCGGTTACCAGCCTCTTGGTCTGAGACAGTTTTGCCGAACGGACGTGACCATCCCTGAACTACCAGCGCTCCCGCGCTAACACCAGAACATCCGCGAATCCAGCGGACGCTTTAAGCCGCATCTGCAAATCGAGCCTACAACGCTCGCCCAGGTTATCGTTTACTTTAATTTGATTTAAATAATGCCCCTAACTTCATTTAAGCTCACGGTGTCTACAAAGAATTAAAGCTTTTCCTAGTAGCGTAAATTTCTTTGCTAAAATATAAGCCTTTCAACGAAGACACCTTCTTAAGCAAAAGAGAAAGAGTTTTCATTTCTGTATTTCCTTCCTTGTATATTATTTGTAATCCTCCCCTACCAAAAAGGAGGTCAAGTTTCTCACCCCTATCTAACGAACTTCCGACACGATGACGCTCTCCGAGAAAGTTAGCATGGCGTAAGTATTTATAAAAGATATCTAAAAGTCCTCATTCAGGACGTAGTTGCACTGGTCCGTATCAATATCAATAAAAATGTGAGAATTCATAAGTTCGGTCAAAAATATTCAAAACTTTTGTGATGTTTTGTAATTTTTTCTTTGTCTTATTTGAACATTCACGCATAGCATATATCACTATCATGTTTGATCTGTTTGTATAACCACTGCAAGTTTTTTAATCAACACAAATATAGGAAATAACCTGAAAATCCGTTGACGTAAGTTATTCGCCTCAATGATGTGAATTTAGCGCAACATTTTTACATCCTTAGAAGTGCTGCAATAATATATGAAGATTTTTCTTGTCTCTTTCTCTCTCATGGTATACGACGTAAAAAACCCGGAGAAATTAATTTATCGCAGTTTGTATTTGTTGGGTAAAAATATGTAGCTCTCTCTCCATGTAAATTCTTACTCCATGGATGGAATGAATATTGATGTTCAACCTGTACAAGCACTGGATCTTAGAGTACATAGAGTAGTATCTATCCAAGGCAGTGAAGTCAGTTTTGAACTTGTTTTTGATGATTTTAACATGACTCGGCGCAAATGGGCGTGGCTAAGACTAAGGCTACGGTATTTATACATCCATTCATATCACATATCGACATAATGTTTTTGTGTATTCGTATAGCCACTTTTTCACAGTATTTTTATCAACATATAATATATGATATTTTTTTATCACAAATATAGCATATAACCTGAAAAACCGTTTAGTTGTGTCAAGTTTAGTGGCATAATATAAAATGTGGGCGGAGTCCCGCCAGTGTTACTTCAAGGAACCAGCACCTTAAAATCATTATGACAGTATGTAAAAACTCGGAAAAAGTGATTTATTACAATTTCGGATGGGTTGGGTAAAACAAATTAGCTATCCCTCCATATATTGTTACTTCAAGCTCTCAACAGTCTGGAGCCAGTGTAAATATGGAAACCCCAATCGAGGTATGTTGTGAGGCTGAAGGGAGTAGGGAGAAAGATAGTTACTCTTAGTATCGCCTTGGTGAAAGATCACCATTCAGAATCGAAACGTTGCTTGATTAAAATGGCTTTAGCCGTTTTTGACCAGATGTGAATAGCCAGGTACTTTTCAACCTTCCTCTTTCATATATCCTTCTCGTCTCCACTACATTCAGCCTCACAACATACCCCAATTAGGGATGCCATAGTTCCACTGGCTCTAGACGGTTGAGACCAGATGGGAATCGTGTCGGTATTCACTATAAAAATTATGGTGAAGAGTAGCGTTGGGAAAAACTTCAAGGTTTTGTGAATGCTTCACGAATTGTTAGTTCTTTAAAATGAACTCTTCGCAGTGAACACTTCAATTGAAGTCTAACTCGCAAGAAAGAGATTTAAATTTATCGGGTTATTTGTTCAGTTCTTTTTGGAACCGGTTCCTCGCCGAAAAAAACACGTCCTAGTCGATAGGGATTTGAAAGTGAAAAGGACTGGATCTGGTTCCTCACCGGAAAAACTTTTTTATAGGCTTTGAAGTTCAACTTCACAAATGAACTGCTGCAAATTGAAGTAGTTCTTTGTAATCTAACTTCCGTTGAAGTATTTGTACAATGAAATGAAGTTAATGAAATAAATCAACGCTACAATGAACTACCAACTTCAGGTGTTTGTTCAATGAACAATAAATGAAGTAGGAACTGTTTCCAAAAGAAGTAGTTCTCTGAAGTAGTTCTTTCAAAACGGTCACAACGCTAGTGAAGAGGAATATTGGGATGGACCTAATTATTCAAATCAATTCTCTCAACATGGCTAAAGCTATTTCAAACGACATCGTTTCAATTCTGAATGAGAGTATCTACCACTGAAATAGATAAGGGCAAATTTAAATAGTTAGTTTTTGAACAGCAAAAGAGTCAAAATCTTTTTATTTCATAATCTGTGTTTTTTTTGTCACGATTTTTTCATCATCGTCTCATTTATCCTCTGAGAATATTACGATATAATAATAGCTGCCGTCAGCATTTTTCAATCACAAACAAATCCAGCTAAACTTTTTGACCTTAGACGATTTAATGTGGATATAATAAGAGGTAGAAAAATATTTCACGCTTTCCTTATAAAAATATAGCCGAAAGCCAGATTTTATTTTAATTTTGAAAATCTATTTCGCCCAAGGTATTATTTTCATTTCTCTTTTTTTTTTGAGAATTAGTCATTTATTTTTTTCTCCATGTAAACAATCGTTTATCAGTACTACGGCCTGCGTAGTAGAGTGGTAAGACGTGCGACTACAAATCCAAGGGTCGTGAGTTCGTACCCGGCGTGCGCAAATAAATTTTATTTAATTAATATGTGTCATAACACATTTATTTAATATTAAATAATAAAACCTATATTTGCGGCACGCTCCAGAGTGGTAGATACTTGAAGTATCGCCCTTGTGAAAGAACACCATTCAGAATTGAAATGGATTTAGCCGTGTTTGGTAACCAGATCTGAATAGCCCGGTACTTCCTAACCTTCCTCTTTCCCATCTCCTTCCCCTCCCCCACTACCTTAAGCCTCACAATATACTCTAATGAGGAATTATATAGTCTCACTAGCTCTAGAAGGTTTGGAACAATATTTTTATTTTTTTCAGGCAACATTTTGATTCTGAATGGTGGTTTTTACCAGGGCGATACTTAAAGTATCTACCATTTCTGGAATGTGCCGCAAACATGCTTTATGTAATTTTACATTGATTAAGTGTTTTATGACATATATCATTCAAATAAAATTTATTTGCGCACGCCGGGCTTTAACCCGCGACCTCTGGATTCGTAGTCGAGCGTCTTACCCTTAGAGTATACAAGAGGTAGCCCAAGCCAAAGCCAGTGAAGTCAGTTTTGGACTTGTTTTTGATGATTTTAACATGACTCGGCGCAAATGGGCGTGGCTAAGACTAAGGCTACGGTATTTATACATCCATTCATATCACATATCGACATAATGTTTTTGTGTATTCGTATAGCCACTTTTTCACAGTATTTTTATCAACAAAAATATAGCATCTAACCTAAAAAACCGTTTAGTTGTGTCAAGTTTAGTGGCAAAATAAAAAATATGGGCGGAGTCCCGCAGTTAACCAGCGAAAATAACCAGCTTAAGAACATTACGACAGTATATAGAAGCCGTCCAAGAAATTGGTTGTCTCTTTCTCTCTCATGGTGTACGATGTAAAAACACGGAAACAGTGATTTATTACAATTTCGGATGGGTTGGGTAAAACAAATTAGCTATCCCTCCATATATTGTTCCTTCATGGTCTTACCACTCGACTACGGAGGCCTTAATATGCGTAATCGGCATTTTTAAAGTGAATTTTGGTAGTTTTTCTTTCTGAGAATCAAAATAGTTATTTTTTTTAAATTCTAATGTATTTTTTATGTAGTTCCTGACGCTTTCTGCATAACTTCGTCCAATTAACGTTTTTTGCTAGAGCCAAATTAAATAAGATCAGGAGCAGAAAGCAGTTTCAAATTATCCCCGGTTAACTTACACAAGAAAGTATTACATTAGTCTTAGTTCGAAGAGAGATATAGCATTACTGCTTTTTGCTCATAAACTCTTGAACTGTGTATTATTACTACCTTAAATCCTAGCTGAAATTGGATTCTATGTTCCTGATAATTGCACGCGAGGCCGCCAACACAGGCTTCTATTTCTTCCCAGGTGCAGAACTAACTCACCAATGGTGATGCCCTTGGGAAAACTTACTAAGTTAATTAACTACCTCGCAGGAAATGTGGATATTTTTCACATGATTTACAACAAGTTAAAGCAAGAACTAGCTTTTTAGTGTTAACTATATTATGTAAACTAACTAACTAACTAACCATCACGCCGTTTCCCCGCAGGGGTAGGCGGAGAGGACAGACTGCCATATAACTCTTTCTTGGTACACACTCCTTGCTTCATTTACATTCATACATCGTCTCATACATACTTTTCTGTTATTCTGACTCTTCACCTGACCCGATTCAAGTATTTGATTTACTTGATCGTGCCATGTCTTTCTCGGGCGTCCTCGGTTTCTTCTTCCATCGTCCGCATACAATAGGCAACATACTTTCAGATTGTTCATTTTCGCGCCCAAGCCCACACCTTTTAATTCTTGCATACAATTATCTATGTACAAATTGAACAAGCACGGTGACATTACACAGCTTTGCTTTACACCTTTTGTGATGTTAAACCACTTCGTAAAATCACCGTTCACTCCAACACATGCAACGCTTCCCTCGTACAAGGACGCTATTGCTTGTATAAGCTTCGTGTTAACTCCATACATGGATAATACCTTTCGCAATTTGTTCCTATCAACTCGATCATACGCCTTTTGCAAATCGACAAAAGCACAGAAAAGTTTCTGGTTTTTTGCCAAAAACTTCTCTGTAGGTATCCGCAATGAAAATTGTTTATCCATGCACCCCCTCCACTCATGAAAGCACTTTGGATGTCCCATACGTTATGTACTTAAGTAAAACCTTTTTTCTGTTTTTAAACTACTTTTCTGCTACTTTCACCAAAATTTTATCTTTGTGTGTTTACCATTTTTGTATTTTTTATCGCTTTCACAATGTTTTGGTGTAAAACTGTGTTTGCAAAATAAATAAATAAATATGGAAATCAAATACATGACGAGAAAACCCTTTTGTGGAGATGTACCTTTTGATTTTGACTTTATAAAGCCCGATTCACAGAAAAGCTCACTTTTCGGCACTAAGCTTTTTTGCCACTTGTTCGATTGACGTTTTGACGTATCCAATCTCAACACGGGCTGACGTCTACATCTCTCTTTTAATCCTAATAATGACAGGAGAGATATCTGAAAAGACAGGAAGATGGAAATTTGTACGTACACTTAAGCAATTTACATTCCATCAGTACTTAGATCCAATTCGAATGGAGCAGTAATAATCTTATAAATAATTTTGGATGTACCTACGTGTGTTTGTTTCTTTGTTTTAAAGTATCTTAATTTAAATAAATGCGAGTTTGAATTACATTTAACATACGATTAATTATTTAATTAAAATTCAATTAAACATATTGAATGTAATTCAAACTAAACAAAAAATAAATATATTTATATATTTGTATTTGTTTAATTTTTTGGCAGCTGTCAAAACAATTATTTACTTATCAAACATAATACATAGTAGATAATTGTAATCATTATATTTTAAAGTGTTATTCTAATATATAATATATAATATATATAAATATAAATATACATTAAGAGAGGGCGCTGCTGTAGTCAACTTTGATGAGTTTTGCCGGATTTGGCTAGACCTGTGCGTGACTAGGACTAGGGCTAGGGTATTCATACATCCATTCATATTATTTACACTAAGAACATCCTTACAGTACTTTAAAGCGGTGTGATAATTTAGGAAAATTTGCTGTCTCTTTCTTTCCCATGGTATACGACGTGGAAACCCGGAGAAAGTGATTTATCCCAAATTTGTTTTTAAGAAAAACACTATGGCGTACTTCGACATCACCTCCGAGATGATTGGAGGCTGCTAAATATAAAATCTACACAAAATAGGAAACGAAATGTAGTGGAAATAAATGGAGCCTTTGGCCTCAGTTACTTGAAGAAGCAACAAGTTTGAACTTTATTCCTGATTCTCTTTTGTTCAGTCCATTTCCTTCCTTTCACCACTTAAACTCTCTGCGATGTTCTAAACAATCTGCACACAGATAAGTTTCTTGAAAACAATTTTAATGGATTATTTTGAATATGTGTTTTCTGTAAAACAATTTCCAAACATGTATGCTGTCATTTAAAAAAAAAAAATTTTTACTGTACAACAGATACAAATTTAATTACAATACAATGGAAAACAACAAAGACATTCTTGTATCTACATTCCGTAAAGTTCCGACGGCCTCCATGATCGAGTGGTAATACGCTCGACTACGAATCTACAGGTCGCGGGCTCAACCTGGCGTGCGCAAATCACTTTTATTCAAATCAAAATGTGTCATAACACATTTGACTAATATATAAATATTTGCGGCACGTTTCAGAGTGGTAGATGCTCTAAGTATCGCCCTAGTGAAAGGCCACCATTTAGAATCGAAACGTTGTTTGTTTGAAATGGCTTTAGCCGTTTGTGACCAGATCTGAACAACCAGGTACTTGCCAACCTTCCTCTTCCCCATATCCTTCCCCTCCCCACTACCTTCAGCCTCAAAACATACCCCAATTGGGGATTTCATAGTCTCACTAGCTCTAGACGGTTGGGAGCAGTGGGACTATGTGCGGCATTCAATATAAAAAAATATAAAAAAAAGTTAAATACATCAGCCACCTCTACGTATGTAGTACCTACTACATGCAATCTAGGTTCAGACTCAGTTCTGCTATTATTGTCACAACTAAATAGAATTTTGGATGGAGTATTTTTTTGTGTATTACAGACTGCGTCCATTTACCATACACATGATTATTAACATAAAAAATCAAATGTATTGAGAGATATTGTTAACACGTCTCTTGAAATCTTCAAGGTTTATGTTGAAGATATCAAGAGACATGTTATTTAGTAGCACCATACCCCGTCTCATGCTGTGCTGAGCCAACACGTCTGTTCTGCCATGTGGAATACACCGCAGATCGTGGTGTCGCCCCTGGCAGTAGTCGTTTGGCACAAACAACTTATAGCATTTTAGAAGATAAGGATTGTTTATCAAATGATGTCATTTTTTGTACGCTGTTACTGCAAGGGGTTCACACCTTTTCGACAGGAGACTTTGGTAATGCGTCTCAGAGAGAAAATTTTCATGTTGCATATATTTCGGGTACTCGCCGTGGATTCTCATATACAAATATCTAAGAACCTTTTTTTGAATCTGTTCCAATAATCCCAATTTTTTTTTTTTTTGGTATGGGGCCCACACAACAGAAGCATACTCTAATTTGGACCTTATAATGCAATTGAACGTAGAAGTCATCGTTGCAGGTTTGGTAAATTGTTTGCTAGACCTTGTGACAAACCTTAACAGTCACGATGTAGACAACTGCAGTATATGGTCTTTGTTGTATTGTTTGGAATAGAGGGGTCAAATGTTTACACCCGATGGCAACTGATTTGAATAATATTCCCAATAACCATAATAAGAAAATCAATTTACATTTAAAATAAATACTACATTCATCACTTGAGTGTCACAATTTTTAAAGAACTTGAGTTTTTTAGTTTGAATTTTTATAAGTATTTAATATATGGTACACATAAATCAAAATAATAAGAAGTGCATAAGTTACAAAGCAAATATTAAGTAAAAAAGATAATGATATAATTAAATACTTTGTAAACCTCAATGTACAAGTAACTAATACAAAATAAATAAAACTAAAAACCTAAGATGTGAAACTTAAATTGAAAATTAAAGAAATCCAAAATAACATAGTGAAATATGCTTCTGAGAACGAGTAACGGTGGCTGTAAAATTAACAACCACAAGATACTAACACTAGTATATTTATTCCGTTACAGGTTTAAGCGCCTGAGCTTTTAGCGCCAGATGAAAAAAAAGCTTGGGAAACTTGTTAAGCTTTAAGATCCAAGCGCTGTGAATGTGTCGTCACCTGTCAGATTAAGTTCAAAATTAGGTTGTCTAAAATTCTGCAAAAGCACACCGTCGTAAAACCGTTATTTGCATAAGAAGCAGGGCTTAATTTTATTTTACGCTGTAACTTTGTTTAGAAGTGTGTATTATAATGATGTACATACTTTTAGGGCTAATAGCTAATTAATTCGGATGATCGTTCAGTTTTTGTAGAGTGTTAGCCTTCTTGATGGTGCTATTCGACATTTCCTCTACTATCCATTAAATTTTGTTTAAAACTACCCTCTGCTAGTATATGGCACTCCCGAAGCTACAATGCCGTAAGCTTGGAATAAAAATACATATGGAGAGAGAGCTAAATATTTTTACCCAACCTATACAAATTTACGATAAATCACTTTCTCCGGGCTTTTACGTCGTAAACCGCGAGAGAGAAAGAGTTAAGACAAGTTGTCACATAATATAAAAAAATTGAAATTTTTGGTAGCAGTCTAAATAATTTTTGTCATTCTTTACGACTTTACCAAAACTTTGACTAGACCATGGCTTGAATGTTCTCTCTCTCTGTTATGTTTATTTTGCCTTATTTTTGTCATCGCTTCATTTATTTTTATGAACGTGCTATTCCTTCTCTGTTGCTCTTTTTTCCATTTCGTGTTTTATATAATTGGACTTAAGTCCGTTAATTTATAAATAAATATCGCACCACATTAAGGTTTGTAAGCACGTTTTCCGTCCGGTGACTTCACCCACTAAGTTTTGTCTCAAAGATGACATAGGCCCGGAGGAAAATTATTTCCCTCAAGGCCTCCTATGTGGAGTTCACATAAAAAAGATTCCATAAAAGTTAACCCCCAGAACTTAAATTCAATTACGTAATATTGTCCTGGTTAACTTTTTTGAAAATATTGGGAAAATTTTTGTCACTCAATTATTCTATTTTTATTTCAGTTTTAACAATTGTCTTAAAAAATCATAATCTTTTCATAGCCTGTGTCAAATAGACCAACTGAAATAGTTTCTCTTTGCCACTAAATTAAATTTTTGATAAATCCACACAAAAAAAAAACACTTTTCAAATACCTCTGAAAAAAAGTTTTTCATCCTCATTTTACAATTTAATAGTACCTGTGATAAAGGCAATCTACCTTTAACGTCAACTCGTTTGTATAGGAAGACATTTATTTTTTCAATACCTGGACTAAATTTAAAATTAAAATTATAACACCATTAGAAAGAAACTGATGATTTAATAACGGAAGATCAATGTTGAAATTATCGGTTATTAACTCGGAGCAATAATAGACAGGTGTGATAAGTATGCAAAACAGTGTAGTCAGGACTTTTGTTTTTTTCCTGACTCGGGCGTAGCTAGGGTTCTCATATTTTACATCCATTCATAGCACATGTCGATATAATGTAGCGTTTTAGCCACTTTTCACATCAACAAAAATATATGATATAACCTCAAAAACCGTTGAGTTATTTCGCATAACAAAACGTAGTGGGCGAAGTTGCCGGAGGCGCGGGAGACGGAAAACATGCTTACTTAACTAAAAGTGGTGCGATATTGTGTGACAACTTGTCTTGTCTCTTTCTCTCTCACTGTTTACCACGTAAAAACCCAGAGAAAGCGATTTATCGTAAATTGTATAAGTTGGGTAAAAATAATTTTGCTCTCTTTCCATACATATATTCTTACTCCAAAGTCATCAGTCGATCGGTAATGACGTTTGATAGTTGACGTCAACTAAACGCTGCTAAGCTTAGCGAGGTCTTCTGGTATATAGATTAAAGTTAAAGCTAGTTAAGTTATAATGGCGATAACCTTTTCATAACCTCTCTTTTCATTCCACAAATTATTAGAACCGTTCTCAGCGTACGTCACATACCAACAGTAAAAAAAGATTTGGAAAATTCTGTTGACTAATATTAAACCATAAAATTAGGACATTTTAAACATTAGCGTCATCAGTCACGTTACATTGGTTCACTTCTGGAAGAAGGACTCTCCTTGACAGTTTCATACTTTGGCTTGTTACTATTTCAACTTTAACTGTAGACCGAGCAGCTTTTATAGCAGCCTTCAAATTCGCAAAATAAGATTGAGTTAATGAAAAAAAAACTCTTTTATAGTTATGATAAACTAACTAGCCATCACGCCGTTTCCCCGCAGGAGAAGGCAGATAGGACGAACTGCCATACAATTCTGTCTTGGCACATACTCCTTGCTTTATTCACATTCATACATCGTCTCATACATACTCTTCTGTTATTCTGACTCTTCACATGGCCCCATTCAAGTATTTGATTGCTTGAGCACTTGATCGTGCTATGTCTTCCTCGGGGGTCCCTTTTTTAATATGTTTTTATATGAATACCGCACAAGAGTCTCAACTGCTCCCAACTGTCTAGAGCCAGTGAGACTATGGCATTCCCAAATAGAGTAAGTTGTGAGGTTGAAGGTAGTGGGGAGGGAAAGTAGAGTGCGAAAAATAAGGTTAGGAAGTACCTGGCTATTCAGATCTGGTCACCAAACACGGCTAAAGCCATTTCGAGCAACGGCGATCACCAGGGCGATACTTAGAGTATCTGCCACCTGGCTTCTTCTTTCATTCACTTTCGCATCATAAATTCTTTTCACACTCCTTTCCTCGTTCATTCGGTCTACATTCCCAAACCATCTAAGCGTCCCTTTCTTGATTCTATTCATTATGCTTACATCAGCCTGGCATTCTTTCTAGATATCCACGAGTTTTTTTTATTATAGTTTTTTTTTATTAAAGGTTTAATTATATAAAGATCGTCCAATAATAAAATTGGTAGATTTTATCTTTGTTTGCAATTATCTTCGAATAGAACTTTGCCTACAAGAAGTATCAAAGTGATAAAAATGGCAGTGAGTACCAGCTTGAGGTGGTATAGTTGGTTAGCACGTTACTTTCTGATAAAGTAGAGGGTCCTAGTTCGACTCTCGTCAACAACCTAATATTTTATTTTATTTTCTGTGACTTTTCTATTTCACTGCCTTTGAATATTGATTCAACAACTTCTCAAGAAAGGGTGAAAAAAGCTTTGAAAAGTTTTTTTTAAATTTTATAATAATTATTGCGCAATTATTGAGTGTTCTGAATAATGAATTACTTATATTTTTGTAGAAAGCAATTACTTTGTAGTTTGACATATTTGTTGAAAATGAAACTATTACTTTGTATAAGACACATATTTAATTTATTTTTTTATGACAGACCGGTTTCGCTTACCCTAAGCATCATCAGGGTACACAATGAAACTAACTAGTTTAATTTTGTACCCTGATGTTGCTTAGGCTAATCGAAACCGGTCGGTCAAAAAAATCAAAATAATATTCATGGTCTTATACTAAGTTATTTAATCATCTCTTCAAAATATAGTATATTTGAGGCATGCTTAAGAGTGGTAGATACCTTAAGTATCGCCCTGGTGAAAGGCCACCATTCAGAATTGAAACGTTGCTTGAAATGGCTTTAGCCGTGTTTGGTGACCAGATCTGTATACCCAGGTACTTCCCAACCTTCTCCTTCCTCATCTTATTCCCCTCCCCACTACCTTCAGCCTCACAACATACCCCTACCGGGGATGCCATAGTCTCACTGGCTCTAGACGGTTGGGAGCAGCTTAGACTTTTGTGTGGTAAACACGTAAAAAAAAATATACATATATTTATAAATATTTATTTGTTGCTTGAAATGGCTGTGTTTGGTGACGAGATCTGAATAGTCAGGTACTGTGGAGACAATATACCATATACTATAAAATATTAGTCCTGAGGATGATTCAGATGAATCGAAATTAGTCGACGTAATTATACAAAAATAAAAGTGGATTCAAACAAATTGTCTTTTTATTTAATTCATCACGCCGATCCCAAAGTATTGGCTGATTGTGAAAAAAAAATTAAGTAGCTAGAAAATCTAGAAATCCGTTGTTATAGAATGTTTTTCAAAACAAAGACAAAAAAAAAAACTTTGTAAACACATTTCCATAATATTTTGTCACCCCACTAACGAGCAGCCGTTATTATTTCGTTACCGACGCCACGCGCCGGGGATAGACGGCTATGGGGATAACGAAATATCTGCACAACGGCGGTATTATCACCAGCTCGATAGGCCGTTGATTGTCCGTTAGTTTTAATACTAACAACCTCTGACACGTCGACTACGCAAATATCTGAACAGCGTAGTACTGTCGCAATATTTGACACGCTTCAAAATTATCACACGACGTGTTTGGCCTGTTCAAAAGAAAAGGTGATTTTTGAATTTTCGCGAGCTGTGTACATTCGACTATCGTTTTTTTTGTTGTTTTGTTGGTACACATATGTTTATCATATGTTAGCATTATCAGCCATTTTGGATTAGTGGTTTGTTTTTGACAACTGGAAAGGTTAGTCACGTTTTTGTGTGTTCTTCGATTTTTTACTAAAAAAATCGATCAACCTAATTATGTTTTTGGGTGCTAATCATTGTTATTTTTTATGTCACTATTATTTTATGTTTCATATCATATGTTATGTAAAAGCTCATGAGGGCGTATATAATTAAATAAATAAATAAATAACTTTTACTTAATTACTTTAATAAATTTAATTTAAAAAATATATTGAATGTATTTGCGGCACGTTCGAGAGTGGTAGATACTTTAAGTATCGCCCTGGTGGATTAACACCATTCAGAATGTTCGGTGACCAGATATGAATAGCCGGGTACTGTGGGGACAGTATTATATATCTTTCGTGAAGTTCCTGCCAATAATTTTAAATGCCATTGGGGTTTTTTTTTTTTACCTAATCAACTAACTAACCATCACACCGTTTACCCACAGGGGTCGACAGAAAGGACGGACTGACATACAACTCTGTCTTGGCACACACTCCTTGCTTCATTCACATTCATACATACTCTTCTATTATTCTGACTCTTCACATGACACGATTCAATTATTTGATTTACTTGATCGTGCCATGTCTTCATCGGGCGTCCCCGACTTCTTCCATTCATTTTGCATCATATATTCTTTTCACACTCCCTTCTTCGTTCATTCGCTCTACATGCCCAAACCATCTAAGCGTCCCTTTCTTGATCCTATTTATTACGCTTACGTCACAGCGTGCTTGAGGTGATTTTTCACAAAAACGGCGCTATACAAATTATCCAAATATAATTATTAACAACCTTGCATTCTTTCCGGATATCCACACTTTCAATACGGTCATACATGATTTTACCGCACATCCGTCTCAAGGATCTCATTTCTACAGCATTCAGTCTAATTTTATCCTTCCTCTGCCAGTTCCATGCCTCACTGCCATACATCAGGGTTGGTATATGCACTCCATTGTGGACGGCTAGCTTCGCTTATTTGGACAATTTCTTATTAGCTCCAACAGCGTTTAGTCCTCCATTATGGAGTTTCCTGCATTCACCCTTCTTTCAATATCCTTATCGGCCTTTCCATCTCTCTAGAACATACTTCCTAAATACACAAACTCATCCACTTGCTCCAAGTATTCATCATTCACAACTATATTGCACGCTGTTCTCGTACTCTCTCTTTCAAACACCATGGACTTACTTACATTCATCATCAACTCATTCTGCATACATACTTCGTTCATCTTAGACACGAGAATCTTTAGATCTTCCTTATTGTCAGAAATCAGCACCGCATCATCAGCGTACCCTTGAGTTGATTTTCTAAAATACCCAATTATTTTTATATCAAACCTAACTCACTGCAATTACGAGAATAATTTTCACCCTGAATGATTCACAATATGAGTAAAGCTGACACTTTTAAAAATTTTAATGAACTGATACAATAATGAAAATAAACAAAAGTGTGGTAAAAGGAATGTGTCAAATTGAAACGTCCTTAACCCACTTCGTTTCGGTTGTCCCCTTTCTTGTATCCTTGTTATTGAATGTCCTTAATGTCTACTGAAAACTGTCACACTGTCTATTGTCATGAAATATTTTCTTGTTCTTTTATTATTTTTTATATTCACACTGTTTACATTTGTAATGTTAGCACCGTTACGTTGTAGTTCTTGAATATTGATGTTTTTAAGTATGTACCAACACTTAAACCCTTTTCAATATTATTTCTTTACTTTACTTTAATAAATTGTGTTTATACATACTTTACATGTGAGTTTTTTTACACCCTTAGCTTCTAGTAAATAGTAGTTTAATCTTTTGATGGACACATGTACTGTTATAACCATATCTGAAAAATCTTGAATGGTTTATGATAACGATCATGATTTCAGATTATAACTTTTCACACACATCTGTTATATATTATTTTCTCACTGTCATATTAGGTTAGTTTATTTAGTGTAAATTGCACTTGAGGCTCACTGTTATTTTGGTGAAGGAAATGTTTTGTAAATAAAGTGCTCCTGATTAAAAAATAATTTCATTCATTTTATTTTCCAAAATATCTCTAAAATATTACCCGGTTTGGACACATAGGGCCGAAGTAAATTTAAAACCAAAAACCCACTGAACGGGTAATCTCTAGAAGTGTGATCTATACCGATTTGATTATCAGCTCATAAAAAAATTTCGTTAGTAGAGAAATTTAATCGATTTCAAAAGAAGTGAAAAAAAAATTGAGCTTACTTCGGGCACACGAACACGCCCAAAACACACTTCTATCGGTTTATATCTTCATTGCTCGAGTGCATTGTCTCCGATTTATTCATAATTTCATCCTTCTTCTGTCAGTTACATGCCTCACTGCCATACATCAGGGTTGGTATAAGCAGTGGCGGCTCGTGACTTTTTAGTGTGCTAGAGTGGTAAGATTTAAAAAAAAAGGTCATCATTGATGTTGTAGCCGAAAACATTTTTTTTTTTTTTTCGAAATTTCAACTTTTTGTATAAAGATTTTTCAGAAATCCGTGCAGTGCACCACCAAAACTGAAAAATCCTGAAAATCTTATACAAAAAATAAAATCTTGAAAAAAAAAATAAAAATCATTTTCGGCTACAACAACACTAACAATGTCCTTATTTTTTAATCTTAGCACTCTAACACACTTAAAACTCACGAGCCGCCACTGGGTATAAGCACTCCACTGTAGACTGCTAGCTTTACTTCTTTGGACATGTTTTTTTATTGCGCCAACAGCGTTCAGTCCTCCATCGATGGAGTTTCCTGCATTCACCCTTCTTTCAATATCCTTATCACCCTTTCCGTCTCTCTAGAACATACTTCCTAAATACACAAACTCATCCACTTGCTTTAAGTATTCATCATTCACAACTTTATTGCTCACTGTTCTCGTACTCTCTCTTTCAAACAACATCATCGTAAATATCAATAAGGTAGTTCTAGTTATTGTTTTGAGTACTTCGATAGTTTTATTGTAAATTTAGTCATAGTTTTTATGGTTTGTAAAGCGCCCTTGAGGTGATATTTCACAAAGCGTTAATTTATAAATTAGCCAAGTATTAGTATCTATTATTACTCTTGGTGTATCTGGCCCAGTCATCTAGAATAAGCTTCCCCCAAAGCTTACCAACATACAGAACCTAGCAGAGTTCAAACGGGTCTTAAAAACCAAATCTTTCAAAAATCCTTCATACAAAACGTAAGTTATTAAAATGTAATTTATTTAAGAACGTCACGTCTTTAATTTGCTTTGTTTCGGTTTTCTCCTTACTTGTATCCGTAAAACAAAATGTCCTTACTGTCTACTGAAAACCATATACTCACTGTCATCAAATATGTATTGTTCTTCTGTTACTTGTTATATTTACACTGTTTGCATTTTCAGAATTATTTACTTATAATTACTTGAATATTTATGTTTTTAAGTACCAATATGTTAACTGTCCTCAATCTTATTCCCTTTTCTTTGATTTAACAAATATGTTAATATGAATTTATACCCTTAGCTTTTGGTAAATTGTTTTTTTTTTTATCTCTTGATGTACACAAGTACTGTTGTACCCATATCTTAACCTTTCTCTCGTGATTTATGATAACGATCATGATTTTAGATAGTTTTAATGTGTAAACATATCGTATATTATTTTCTCCCTGTTAGTTACTCTTATTAGCATAAGTAATTTTGTATGAAGCACACTTGTGGTGAAGTATCACAAAACTGAATGGAATGAGTTTACTGTTATTATTATTGTTATTTATTACTTTGCTTCGTTGATTTATGCGGTGGGCATCGCTTGCACACACTGCACAATGCAGGCTGTACTTGTTCAGTGTGTGCAACTCGCTGCAGTGTCAAGCCTTGTAGGCTACTTGCAGTGAAGGGATGTTACAGTTTGCAGTTTAGATGCACCGGAGCAAACATGGTTAGTTGTAGATTTGGTGAATCTAACGAGTTTGTGCGAGGGACGTGATGCTTTGATATAATTCTAAACGTGTGATTTTCAAGCAAATTGAATTATTTTCGACCCATCCGTCGTATTTGGGTAAAGTCCACTTAAAAGGGACGCTTAGATGGTTTGTGCATGTACAACGAATGAACATGAAAGGAGTTTGAAGATAATATATGACGCGAAAGTGAATGAAAGAAGAAGGCAAGGACGCCCGAGGAAGACGTGGCACGATCAAGTGAATCGAATAATTGAATTGGGTCATGCGAAGAGTCAGAATAACAGAAGAGTACGTATGAGACGATGCATGAATTTGAATTAATCAAGGAATGTGTGCCACGACAGAGTTGTATGACGGTCCGTCCTCTCTGTCTATCCCTACGGAGAAACGGTGTGATAGATCACCGGCGTATCAAAATATTCCCATATCTCAGAGCACTTCAAAAATCTTTACCGTCTTAAATGTCCCGAAAAAAATCCAGTTTAAGCTTTGCTGGATGGTATTCAAATCAATTAACGGAATGGCTCCGGCTTGTTTATCGGAATTGTGATTCCAATTCGAGACATCGGAAGGTTGAAGGAACCAAAGGGCACACCAGACACTAAGTTCGGAGAGCGCGCTGCAGGAGTGTCAGGTCCTAAAGCCTGGAATGGACTACCACATGATCTGAGAGTAATAAAAGACTCGACAGAGTTCAGAGCCAAACTCAAAACTCATTTTTTCAGAAAATCATATCCATAATCAAGATGTAACAAGCCCAATAGAACCAAGAAAACTTTTCACACTCTCATTCCTTAAATTCATTAGAAGATTTTCACCATTATCTGTTCCTCACTACGAAAAATTAATAAAAATACCTTCGATATACTTTATTTTAAATTTTCTCTCATGCCCTAAAAATGAAAAAAATAATAAAAAAAATAAATAAAAATATACGTAACTAAACGGTTTTTTAGGTTATATGATATATTTTTGTTGAAAACAATACTGTGAAAAAGTGATTATAGGAATAAACAAAAATATTATGTCGATATGGGCTATGAATGGATGTATAAATACCCTAGCGTTAGTCTTAGCCACGCTCAGGTCAGCCGAGTCCGGTAAAAATCATCAAAAACTGACTACACTGCCTTGGATAGGTACCACTCTATGTACTCTAAGGTTGCATTCTTGTATTTTTGATGCAAATCAAATGTGGGGCTTCTTCATATTCATAAAATATTATACTGAACGTTTATTAAAAGAATCTCAACATAATCTGTCTCTCGACGAATCACCTTTAGATATTCAAGTTTTAATCAAATCCTGTACTGTACGACAAATTCAGAAAGTCCATTTTTTTTAATTTCGCTTCCATGCTCTAAATCGGAAAAAAAAAATAATAATAATTAAAAAAATATTTAAAAAAATAAAAATAAAAAAACAAATAAATAAATTAATTAATTAATTAATAAATAAAATAAATTAAAATAAAATTAAAATCATACTTATAATTTTAAGTTAATAAGATTGTCTATCTGATGGGACCTGCCAGGTAAGTATGTTCCTGTATATTTTCTTATTTTAACTAAGAATTAATTTGTAAAAATAGAAAATAAGATCTTTACAGCGCCCTTGAGGGGATTTTTCACAAAAACAGCGCTGTAAAAATCATCCAAATATTATTATTATTTGGATTTTATGACTATTGAAATATAAATGAATCTATACAGAATAACTTTATTCTTCTGGAATAATCACTTAAAGACGACAAACATTTTGATGAAAAAGTTCAATTTTGAGATGCCGCACTCAGTGCGGAGCGCGCCCGGTCATGTGACTCACAACAACGCACCCGGCAGTAGGTTAAGAAATTAAATCGCCGACTTTCCTAATTAGGCACGAACCCTTTTGCAACCAAAAACTTTTGTATCAAAAATTTAAAAAAGGCGCAGGAGGATGAAGTGCCTTACTATTGGTATCGCGCTCTATTTATAAAATATTGCCAAATCTCTCTCAAGAAATAAATATCCACGATCTTCGCCCAAAATGTTAGATTTTTTCACACCGGAGGCTATATTAAACTCAGTGTCGAACTTTATTTATACTTACCGTTTCCTTTTTCGTAATTCTTTCCCGATATAGATCTACTATATAGCCAGGGGGTTTGTTTCACGAAAGTTTAATCTTGGGCGAATATTTAATATTGTCCGTTCCAACGTAAAGCGTATTCGACAGATATAGGGACAAGCACTTAAACAGAAGCAATCGTTATGGGAAGAAACAAATCTCGGTGCAAGATTTACGCCAGCGGGGCACAGTTGAAATATGTCGATCGAAATACCTTGAAGTCGAATTTTCAAGCGATACTCTGAAATATTGAGATATTGACCGTAGAGTAGGAACTATTTTAGTACTGGGCGTTAACGACAATTCGAAACAACGCCACCGCCGTTATCGTTGGAAATTGTCAACTGTTGAATATAACCGTTAAAAATAACGCCGACGTAAACGCAACGTTATTGATTTCAAAACAGTTAAATCCTCAGAGAAATAATATACAAGGACTAAGTATGGATAGCTTTGCGAAACAGTCTAGTCAAGATTGTTGATTTTTTCCCGACTTGGGCGTGGCTATGGTTTTCATGGACACACCTTTTTACATCCATTCATTAGACATGTCGACACAATGTTTTATTTATTTGTATAATCACATCAACAAAAATATATGATATTACCTCAAAAACCGTTGTGTTATGTTTCATAATAAAACGTAGTGGGCGGAGTCGCCGGAGACGCAAGAGACGGAAAACATGCTAACATACCTACAAGTGATGCGATTTTATGTGACAACTTGTCTTGTCTTATCTCTTTCTCTCTCACGGTTTACGACGTAAAAACCCGGAGAAAGTGATTTATCGTATATTTGAATAGGTTGGGTAAAAAAATTTAGCTCTCTCTCTCTCTCCAATTATATTCTCACTCCTAGGTTGAATTGTTGATGCCGTTGGGGGTGTTATTTTATAACAGTTAAATTTTACTTGCCGTTGGTAGATTCACTTGACGCTAGGCGCTAGTAGGGAGGTATACAACCAAAAGACCATTCTAATTACGCACAATATCGTTCACTGAGTATGCACTTTTTGGTTATTTGGCGCTAAAGCTAAAACAACACGTACATAATTAGTGGGTGTTGAGACTGCGTTATGTTGAATAATATTCGTATGTAGCTATTGATATCCAACTGTTGGCGGAAAATTTCCTCAATAGCGTTAGACCTTGACGGGATCAAGCTGTTATTTTTTCAGACTAGTAATATTTTGACACAGTACTTGTAGGAACGGTAAGTGGTCTCTGGATATACTTTAGTGTAAATTTTCTCTCAAGCCCTAAAAAAAATAATAAAAAATATATATATATATATATATATATATATATATCTATAAATATCACCATAAAAAATTAATTATTATAATGAAGTGATTGTGTCAGAAGTGACTGACCTGGTTAGTATGGTGCTGTATATTTTCTCTGTTACTTAATTCATTTATAGTGTTTGTGATTAATTTGTAGATTCAATTTATTTAATTTAATATTATTATTATTATTTAGTTCAGCTAGTTTTAGTTTTTTTTTTTTTTTTAGTGGCAGCTGTTTCAGCGATTAAGGCTATTATCAAACTATCACAAAAAAACTGAAACTAGCAGAACTAAATAATAATAATATTAAATTTAATTTAAAAAATACGTAAGTTGTTTAAATATTAATAAAAATTAGGAAATAATATTAACTAGAAATTAAAATTAGTACAGTGCCGTTGTTGTGATTATTCACAAAAACGGCGCTATAAAAAAAATTCAAATATTATTATTATTAATTTACGCCCGTTAAAAGCTTTTACACCATATTAACATTTTTTTTAAACAATAAACTCATAAGCAGTCCAAAAAATTTTGTAAAAGAAGATAAAAAGTAAATATTGAATAACTGGTACAAAAATATTGTAAAAGAAAAGAAACAATAGTAATGAATAACATCTCCAGAGTTAAATAGTTTCAACAATTAGTTTGGCTCTACCAGATGAAAAAAAAACTATACTAAGTTATAATTATAGTGTGATATTGACGTACTAAATACATCAACGATATCGGAGTGTGTGTTTCCCAGATGTTGAATTCGTCGCATAGGCGTGTTAAATTGTGAGGTTGAAGCAGAATTGTTACAATAGTATGGTAGGTACTGCCTCGTAATCGTCCTGCCAGAAAAAAAAAATCTTATCGCCATGAGTGTTTTTTTATCACTAAGGCTTAAATAATATGTTTTAAATAATGCCAAAGTCGGCATGTTATTTATTTCACTGCTATCTGAGTTAAATTAAGTGTGTTCTAGATTTAAATAAAAAACACTAGGAATAATAAACAATAAGTGCAGAACTTTTTAAGAAATTCGACGTATTTTAGCATTGATGAAATATATTCCTTATTAAAACCCTTAGTCCCTATTCTCCTTGTATTACCATTACTGCTTCGAAAAACAAGAAAGTCTGTAGCAAAAAACTGAAGAAAAAAAAAAGACTGAGACAAATAGGGAATAACGCTATTTATCACCCGGCTAACCAAAAACACCCTCTCTTCCCATTCAAGCCTTATTAATTATGCCCCTTAAAATGTTTAAGCGTTGATCAAAGTTTTAATAGTTTGAGATTAAAGAAATGAAGATGTTATTTAAAGCTATCTTGTAAATACAATCTATCAAGAGAGAATTTAGCCGACTCGAAAAAATGATTTTTTAGTAAATATTAAAAATGAACAATAATGAAAACGATTGATTTTTGTGTTCCTAATGCAAGTAAAATACTTGAACAGCTGTATTATTATTATATTCTCACATGTCAGTAAATGCGACCTCCGTAGTCGAGTGGTTATGATCTTCGGCTCTGGATCCAAGGGTCTCGGGCTCGAAGCCTGCCGTAAGCAATCAATTTTATTTATTTTGTGTGTTAAATCACAAATCAACAAAATAATATTTAAATAAATGTAAAAAATAACTTTGTATAAGACCACGAATATTATTATAATTTTTACGACCGACTGGTTTCGCTTGGCAAGCATCATCAGGGTACAAGATTAATGATTCGTCGTTCAGTAAGGAACAGATAATGATCTAAATCTTCTAATAAATTTAAGGAATGAGAATCTGAAAAGTTTTTCCTATGTGGATTGATATGATTTTATGATAAGATGAGTTTTGAGTTTAGCTCTGAACTCTGTCGAGTATTTTATTATTCTCAGATCATGTGGTAGTCTATTCCAGGCTTTAGGACCTGACACTCCTGCAGCACGATCTCCGAACTTAGTGTCTGGTGTGCGCTTTGGTTCCTTCAACCTTCCGATAGCCGATGACGTTGCCGATCTAAGGGTTGACTGTCGCGAATTGGAATATTCAGGAATACACAGTTCCGATAAATAAGCCGGAGTCATTTCGTTAATTGATTTAAATACCATCCAGTAAAGCAAGCATATTTCAAGACAACTGATCATAATTTGATCAAATGCTGAAACGGGCTGAGAATCGGTGGTTATCGGGGGCTATTATGTTGAGGGGTGATGGTAAAAAAAAAACATAATTTACGACAATGTAAAATGTGACAATGGTTTAAACCTCTAAGCCTAAGTTTGCTTGCAAAAAAATGAGAAAACACCTTTCACCAAAACACAATCGATTTCTGAAGAAGCATTATCAAGCTAAATGATAATAAAGTAATCGATTGAGTAATCAAAAATTATTATTAGTTGAAATATTGAACTAAGATAGGACTGATGCAAGTATCGTATAATTAACAAAACTAAGAATGAACTTAGATGGTTAAGTTATGTCTTAGAGTACATAGAGTGGTACCTATCCAAGGCAATGTAGTCAGTTTTTGGCGATTTTTGCCGGACTTGGCAGACCTGGACGTGGCTATGACTAGGGCTAGAGTATTTATACATCCATTCATAGCACATGTCGAGAATTTTTTTTATTTATTCGTATAACCACTGTTTCACAGTATTGTTATAAACAATAATATTGCATATAGTCTAAAAAACCGTTTAGTTGTGTCGAGTTTAGTCGCATATGAAAACATGTGGGTGGAGTCCCCGGAGACGCGGGAGACCAAGATCATCCTTACATTACATAAAAGCGGTATGCTTTTTTGTTGTCTCTTTCTCTCTCGTGGTGTACGACGTAAAAATCCGGAGAAAGTGATTTATCGCAAGTTTTTATAGGTTGGGTAAAAAGAATTAGCTCTCTCTCCATACATTGTTACTTCAAGGGTTATGTAGTGTGGTTTTAGAAAGAAAAGAATATCAGAAGATCATCTGACAACAAATTGAATGGATGAAGAAGTCGGGTACATCCGAAGAGACGTGACACGACTGAGTGAATCAGATACTTGAGTCTGGTAATTTCAAGAGTTATAAATTTCTTTCTGCCTACCCTTACTGAAATGACGTATTGTTTTTTTTTAAGAAAGACAAAATTCCAGGGCTACGAGTAACCTTACAATATTTTAAAAACACCAACTGCCATCATAATAAGCGGAAGGTGTTGCTCGTGCAATGATGAAGGGCTTAGCCAGCAGAGGAATTTAACCCACGACGCTTGGATTGAAATCCGACGCGTTTGTCTACTCAGCTACTAACCAATTAGTTAGCTGGATAGAAATATTAAACAGTTGAAAACCATGGAAATAAGGAATACAGTCTTCTCGTTTCATTGGCAGTTAAAAGGAAATGTCTAATCGTCAACACCGCGTGATAGAAATAATGTCCCGAAATAAAAAAATATTATCTTTTCATGAAATTTTTGTACAGGAAATGCTGAATTATTTTCATGACGTCGGAACTCAGCGTTTGAAAAGTTTTTACTGCATCAAATACATGTGCTTTCTAACTTAGATTCAAGATCTACCATACGAATAAATATTTATGAAAGAAAATTACCCTTTTAGACGACGCTTTTACGGCTTCCAAAGACATTTCAAGTCAAGATTCCGACTGAGACGGGCCAATCCGAGCCCCTTTAAACGCTCTTCAAACCAGTGTCGAGGTACGGCTATCGAAAGCTGGATTTTACCTGAATCTCACCACATTACTTTGCAGTGGCGCTGCGATCGGTAAAGAATGACGTCATATGATGCAATATCTATCAAGATATAAATATAAACATCTCGTAAAACTTCAATAGAGACCGTTTTCAGGAGGAAAAAAAACTAATACTAGCATTAATATTTAAAAAAATGGTAAAAAAGGTTTTGATCCGTTGGTTTTTAATCATTTCCCAAAATTGTTTTTTTTTTACGAATAATAAAATAAATTTATTATTTGTTATGAATTTTCATTTTCTGTTCTATCCAGCTATGAAACTAAAAGTTAATATTAATTTTAGAGTCAACTTAATTATGAAGGGTTGATTATACATTTATTTTTCTTCTTGTGTACGGAATGTAAACTTACCATCAATCTTAACGCTGCCAGGATGGACTCCCTCTTGATGGCATTTTGCAGAAATAAGGCCTAATATCCTCCATTAATTATTTTTTACTTATATTATTTAACATATATATTTTTTTTTTTCTCATTGATTTCTGTATATTTTTATTTGTTAATATTACTATTAGTATGTATTGATATCAATTATGGAAGGTATTGCATTGCACTACTCCTGCATATCTTCTGGAATAAAACTTTATAATTATTAATTAAATAAACGATTCGTAATATTCCTTTAGATTCGTAGTCAAACGTCTTACCACTCGACCATGGAGGCAGTCATTTCTTTGAAAGATATTTTCTATCCGTAAACGTTGTTGTTTATTTTATTTTAGATTTTTATTTTTTTATATGAATAACCACACAAGAGTCTCAACTGCTCTTAGCCGCCTAGAGCCAGTGAGACTATGGCATCCCCAAAATGGGGTATGTTGTGAGGCTGAAGGTAGTGGGGAGCGGAAGGATGTTGGGAACAGGAAGGTTGGTAAGTACCTGGCTATTCAGATCTGGTCACCAAACACGACTAAAGCCATTTCAAGAAACTTTTCGATTCTGAATGGTGGTCTTTCACCAGAGCGATACTTAGAGTATCTTCCACTCTGGAACGTGCCGCAAATATACTTTTTTTTTATATGGATTAAATGTGTTATTACACATATTAATCAATTAAAGTTATTGGCGCACGCCGTGTTTGAACCCGCGACCTTTGGATTCGTAGTCGAGCGTTTTACCACTCGACCATGAAGGCCGTGAGATAAACACATACTACGCACTAAGCGTTTAACGTTGTAATGTTATTCGTCAAATTTGATGTGTTTACTAATGACGGCTTAGCAGCTCTTGTACATCGACGTAGAAACATATTAATAACTAAGAACATAGAAAAATGATAGTTTTACAGAACATTCACAATTATGTAAATCGATACTCGTAAATGACAAAAGACGTCGCGCCATTGTTGTCGAGACACAACAAGGAACAAACATGTTTTGCAAACAATGTTAGATGAGCGAAGCTCGGAACTCTAAAACAATGAAAGCCTTATTTTGAAAGCTTTATTTTTAAACAAGAGATTTTTGCTTTCCCCTTTAAGTTCGTCGTAACCAAAACATTGTAGAGAAAGGTTAGGTTAGGTTAGGTAGCTACTTTGTATTTTTTTTTATTAAAATTATTTGAAAAATTGACAAAGAGGTGAGATCACAGAGAGGTGTTGTTGGATTTCAAAGAGACAATTATTTAGGTTCTTACCTTCTTATTTTTCATCTAGTTCCTACCTTATCCAACCATTTCACTATATTCGATCTCCGTATTCAACAACACCAAATTTGAAAACAAGTGACAATCGAGAAACAGAAGAGAGTTATGTGAAAAAACGTGTTCGTTCGTTGGTGTCTCGCTTGGTCGTTCGGTTTGTTGTGTTTCTTCAAAAAATATTAAATTAAGTGTGTTTTTTCGTTGTTGTGGTGTACCTTAAAAATATAATTTGTAAGAATGATCAACAACTTCAACTTCATCGGTGAGTGAATTGGTTTCTTTGCTTCATTCATTTCACAATTTCTCCACATCCATAATCTGAAGAGAGAGAATGAATAGAAGAGAGTTATGTGAAAAAACATGTTCGTTCGTTGGTGTCTCGCTTGTCGTTCAGTTTGTTGTGGTTCTTTAAAAAATATTAAATTAAGTGTGTTTTTCGTTGTGGTGTTCCTTAAAAATATAATTTGTAAGAATAATCAACAACTTCAACTTCATCGGTGAGTGAATTGGTTTCTTTACTTCCTTCATTTCACAATTTCCCCACATCCGTAATCTGAAGAGAGAGAATGAATAGAAGAGAGTAGATAGTAGACTGTAAAACTATAAACTATACTACTAGATGGAAGTGTCTTATTATCGATGTGGAAAAGTTATGGAATGAAGGAAGTAGGAAACCAATTCACTCACCGATGAAGTGTCTGAAGAGAGAAGGGGAGCAAAAGACTGGCAATGAAGGCGTATACTAGATGTTTTCACCATTCTCTAAGGCTTGTGGCACTAATGATGATGATGTCGCTAAAGATGATCTTGTTAACATTCCACTAAGCCAAAATCCGTTCACCATTATTAAATTCAAAATCTTAGCTAACACGTGTGTTGGATTTCAAAGAGATATTTTGTTAGGTTATTACCTTCTTGTTTTTCATCCAGTTCCTACCTTATCCAACCATTTCACTATATTCGATTTCCGTATTCAATAACACCGAGATTGAAAACAAGTGAAAATCAAGAAACAGAAGAGAGTTATGTGAAAAAAACATGTTCGTTCGTTGGTGTCTCGCTTGTCGTTCAGTTTGTTGTGATTCTTTAAATAATATTGAATGAAGTGTGTTTTTTCGTTGTTGTGGTGTACCTTAAAAATATAATTTGTAAGAATGATCAACAACTTCAACTTCATCGGTGAGTGAATTGGTTTCTTTGCTTCATTCATTTCACAATTTCTCCACATCCATAATCTGAAGAGAGAGAATGAATAGAAGAGAGTTATGTGAAAAAACATGTTCGTTCGTTGGTGTCTCGCTTGTCGTTCAGTTTGTTGTGGTTCTTTAAAAAATATTAAATTAAGTGTGATTTTCGTTGTGGTGTTCCTTAAAAATATAATTTGTAAGAATAATCAACAACTTCAACTTCATCGGTGAGCGAATTGGTTTCTTTACTTCCTTCATTTCACAATTTCCCCACATCCGTAAACTGAAGAGAGAGAATGAATAGAAGAGAGTAGATAGTAGACTATAAAACTATAAACTATACTACTAGATGGAAGTGTCTTATTATCGATGTGGAAAAGTTATGGAATGAAGGAAGTAGGAAACCAATTCACTCACCGATGAAGTGTCTGAAGAGAGAAGGGGAGCAAAAGACTGGCAATGAAGGCGTATACTAGATGTTTTCACCATTCTCTAAGGCTTGTGGCACTAATGATGATGATGTCGCTAAAGATGATCTTGTTAACATTCCACTAAGCCAAAATCCGTTCACCATTATTAAATTCAAAATCTTAGCTAACACGTGTGTTGGATTTCAAAGAGATATTTTGTTAGGTTATTACCTTCTTGTTTTTCATCCAGTTCCTACCTTATCCAACCATTTCACTATATTCGATTTCCGTATTCAATAACACCGAGATTGAAAACAAGTGAAAATCAAGAAACAGAAGAGAGTTATGTGAAAAAAACATGTTCGTTCGTTGGTGTCTCGCTTGTCGTTCAGTTTGTTGTGATTCTTTAAATAATATTGAATGAAGTGTGTTTTTCGTTGTGGTGTTCCTTAAAAATATAATTTGTAAGAATAATCAACAACTTCAACTTCATCGGTGAGTGAATTGGTTTCTTTACTTCCTTCATTCCATAATTTCTCCACATCCATAATTAGACACTCAATCAAGTAGTACAGTTTGTCGTTGTAAAGTCCACTATTTTCCAAATTCATCTAAAGCTGAAAACACGTTTGGTGTTTTATCGCAGTTTTGGATTCAAGAGGTGTAATTTTCAAAGAAAAAAAAAGGAATAGCTTTATAGAAAATAGGATTTAGATTGAAGTAAATAAATAGATATTGAAGAAGAAAAGATTAGAAAAGAAAAGAAAAGATCTTGTTTTAAAACATCACTGGTTAAAGAAGTAAAGGTTTGCAATAAGTTTGACATAAACGTTATATCTACACGTTGCCCGGCTTATTTTTTCCTCAAAGCAATAATATACCAGGAGGGATTGCTTTGCGACACAGTGTAGTCAAGATTACTGATTTTCTCTTGACTCGGATTTGGCTAGGGTCTTCATGGACACCCCTTTAACATCCATTCATAGCACATGTCGACATAATGTAGCGTTAATTTGTATAACCACTTTTTCACAGTATTATTTTCAATAAAAATATAGGATATAACCTCAAAAATTAAAAAAAAATAAGGCGGGAGACTGAAAATATGCTTATATACCTAAAAGTGGAGCGATAGTATGTGACAACTTGTCTTATCTATTTCTCACTCACGGTTTACGACGTGAAAACCCGAAGAAAGTGATTTATCGTAAATTTTTATAGATTGGGTAAAAATATTTAGCTCTCTTTCCATATACGTATGTTCTTCCTCCAAGATTTTTCGTCTACTTCTAATAGCACCTCGGTGATTTCTCTGGTCCAGTATTTGTTATAGAAACGTTTTTTTAATGGATTTATTCATTCAAAAAACCAAGTACTTCTAATCTTTTCTCACCTCACACTTAATCTTCTTTCCCTTTTCACTTCCTTTAGCCTCACAAGTTTCCCAATTTAAGACATGTCACAGTCGTAAGTAGAAACCTCCGTAGAAGACAGCGCGACCAAGAAAACCAAATAAGCCGGTTCGTGTCACAGTTGGAATAATAGAAAAGTGGAAAAACGAACAGTTATAATTTAGCGTTACATTTTTATATGCTCATGGTACAACCTCATTGCGAAGTACAGTGACAGGCAAGGAAAGAGGGAACATCCATCCCGGTGTATTTTAGAACTTATTTTGAAAGGGATTGTCTTTTCCTGCAGTGCCACTCAAACTTTTTCAGTGCGTGAACCAGTACAGATTGCGGACCGTCATATCCCGAAATCTAGCATAAAAGCTCATTGGAGTAAGATATAGGCCCCATCTAGCGTTGTGACCGCTCTGAAAGAACTACTTCAAATAACTACTTCTTTTGGCAGCAGTTCCTACTTCATTAATTTTTCATTGAACAAATACCTCAATTGAAGTTGGTAGTTCATTTTAGCGTTCATTCATTTCATCAACTTCATTCAATTCATTTCAGTGAACAAATACTTTAACGGAAGTTAGATTACAAAGAACTACTTCAATTTGCTGCAGTTCAGTTGTGAAGTTGAACTTCAAAGCCTATAAAGAAGTATTTGATTACAAGTACTTTAATTGAAGTTCGACTTCAAATTACCTCGATCTAAAGGAACGTAATTTTTTGGGAGTTCTTTTCGTTTTTAAAAAAAACTTTAAAAAAGTTGAAAATTTCTACTGACTAGTGCTTTATATTTTGGCAAGGAACCGGTTCCAGTTCTTTTCACTTTCAAATGTCTACCGATTAGTACTTTTGTTTCGGCGAGGACCCAATTCCAGTTCTTTTCACATTCAAATCCCTACCGACTAGGACGTGTTTTTTTTCGGCCAGGAACCGGTTCCAAAAAGAACTGAACAAATAACCGGATAAATTCAAATCTCTTTTTTGCGAGTTCGACTTCAATTGAAGTGTTCACTGCGAATGTGCGGTAAAACCATGTATGACCGTGTTAAAAATGTGGATATCCGGAAAGAATAGAACGCTGATGTAAGCGTAATGAATAGGATCAAGAAAGGGACGCTAAGATGGTTTGGGCATGTAGAGCGAATTAACAAAGAAAATAGTGTGAAAAGAACATATGATGCGAATGTGAATGAAAGAAGATGTCGGGGACGCCCAAGAAATACGTGGGACGATCAAGTGAATCAAATACTTGAATCGGGCCATGTGAAAAGTCAGAATAACAGAAGAGTATGAGACGATGTATAAATATTAACGAAGCAAGGAGTGTGTGCCAAGACTTTAGATAGTTTAATAGATAACATCATGATTTTAGATAGTTTCAATTTGTATACATATTATATATTATTTTTTCCTTGTTAGTTAATCTGAATGAAATCACATGTTTCATCTGATTTTTTATACCCTTAGCTTCTCGTAAATTGTTTTTAATCTGTTGATGTACACGTGCACTGTTATACCCATATCTTAACCTCTTTTTCTCATGATTTATGATAACAGTCATAATTTCAGATAGTTCTAATTTGTATACATATTATGTATTATTTTCTCCTTGTTAGTTTTTTTTATATATATGAATACCGCACAAGCGTCTCAACTGCTCCCAACCGTCTAGAGCCAGTAAGACTATGGCATCCCCAATAGGGGTATGCCATAGTCTAGTCTAGTATGTCATAGTCATGTTGTGAGGCTGAAGGTAGTGGAGGGGAGGAGATTTGGAAGAGGAAGGTTAAGAGTATCTGGCTATTCAGATCTGGTCACCAAACGGCTATAAGCCATTTCAAGCAACGTTTCGATTCTGAATGGTGGTCTTTCACCAGGGTAAAACTTAGAGTATCTTCCACTCTGGAACGTAACACAAATATACTTTTTAATATTTTTATACGAATTAATTGTGTGTTTGACACATTGTTGGGTCCTAAAACCAACAATTTGAAAGGTCCTAACCTGATACCTTTTGTCCAGTTCCTACCTCCCCTTTTGCCAGCTTGTTCTGTTACCACGCATTATTTGTATGGCTGGATAAAGTGTGTTTACAGCCTTTAACGACAACCCCCACCACTGGGCAGCCATATTAAGTTCTGGACGTCGAGAGCGGCGCGTCTCAATTCGACCTCATTCGCCTACAATCGCTTGGACCACCCAGGGACGGCGCCTCGCTTCGCATCCTTCTCTGTAGGATTTACCTCACTCAACTTTTCATCGCACGGGCAGATAGGTCGGCCCCTCTCGCCGACGTTTAACAGGTGAGCAAGTTGGCACAAATTTACCTTTTCTTACTTGTCCTCAAATACACTCAAATCATTAATTAAGTATAATCGTTTTACAGTTCACTCAAATTCATTCACGTCTTTCCAAAACTGAATCGCAGTTTCTGGATCGAACACACATTTTAATTAAATAAAAGTTATTTGCGCACGCCGGGTTTAAACCTGCGATTTTTGGTTTTAAAAAATTATTTGCATGTTAAAAAGGTCACCTGGTACAGTGTTAAAACACCATGGTCGCTTATCGAAACAATGGAATGCAAATCACTATATGGAAAGGATAGAACTGTGAATATAAAATAGTGATCATTTTTTTTATATTACATGTGAATGCAACAGTCCTTGGGAAAAATAATGTAATTCTTGGATTATAGTTTTGCCGTTTACATAAATCAAAAATTTATCCGGGTTTTATTTTTACAACGGAATATTCCACCGGTTGTACGTTGCAAACCAGTGCAGCGAAACCAGTGTTCCGTGATACCACTGAAGAGATACACCGATAGAAGTGTGATGTGTTTTGCACGCCCGAAGTAAGGTCAATTCTTCCTACATTGTGGTGAAATCGACGAAACTTGAAAAAATATCGAAATTCTTTATTGAATATGTACTGTCTGGGAACTAGGAGTCGAACGGCTTTATCGAAATTGGCAACTGATGTTGTATTTCATGTTAATTAATATTATGCGTGCATTTTTATTACTTTTTTATTATTGTGCACAACCTAAACAATATTTATAAAATGCAACAAAAATATATTTATAACATTTAAAATATATATAATTTATATAAATAATATATATATATTTAATATATAAATTATATATATCTTATAAATATACATATATAAATATATATATATATATATATATATATATATATAAGATATATAAATTTAAATTTATATCTAATACAAAGTTGTTTTTTCATTTCTTTAACTATTTTAACTTTTCATGTGTAAAAAGCACAAAAATCACAGTCTACAAAATTACACTTTAAGTACTTGTAAATAAACATATACAAAAAAAAATACAAAAAGCCTTACAGTAGCAAAAGGCAGCCCGCTCACCGCTCAGATTATCTCTTCATTAATGCACCTCTAACCACAGTTGACACAGGAAGAGGGATAAATATTCCCTGGCACTGTTCAAAACTTCTACAATACCATATATATGTGATAAAAAACAATCACTTTTAGTACTGTTAATGCACCTTCATATAAAATAGTCTACTTGGGCGGGTAAAATAAAATAAAACGTGTAAAATAAATATGTTATGCATAGTAAAATTTTTACTTTTATTTACTATTTTTGTACATATTTTTTTCTGTCTATCTTTTGCTCGGATAAGAAAGGTTGCGGGTCACTGGTTTAAACTTCCAGCGTTGAAAATATTAATACTCTTATGGTTCGTTAAAATAATAGCCGTAATAACTGTCTAACTTTTATCACCGTTTAAATAAAGTTAATGTTAAAAACTACACACCGACCATTTAATTTGTTCGTATTAAAAAATATTTATTCTTTCACAATGTTTCAGGAAACTAACGATATTTATTTTTAATCCGTCGTACTTTTTTATCTTTGTAATTATACTCTGAAACCACAAACCTTTTTAAAAACTTTTTTTTAGAATACCCAGGATCAAAACAACAATGAAATCTACTATAAGTAAAATTTGTGATAAAATTATCATTTCTTAACTTTGGGATCGGAAATCAGTTACCTTTTTCTCAGATTCTGTTGAACCGAATACATTGAACCTTTGGAATTCTGTTAATAATGATTGACTTAAGGCAATTAAATTTCAAATTCTCCAAAAGTAATATTTATTAAACAAATGCGGGAAAAATGCGAAACTTAGGGTCGAAAATTAGATGCCATTTTTGCAGACTATGTGAGTCCAAATGAAGTGAATTTTTTAATTATGCTTAGAATGATAGCCTTAAGACGATGTAATGAAAAAATTCTCTAAAAGTAACATAAAAAAAACACTTTGCGGGCACAATACAAACCTTGTTGAAATGAATATCCGTTTTCTTAAGCGTGAGCCTATGCTCTAGAAATTAAAAACATTTGCAAACTTTCAATAATTGAATTTGGTACATAAAATGAGTTAAAAAAAATATATTGCAGTAAAAAACACGACGTGCTAATTCACTAATTCGAAAATGATTTGCACGTGGTTTGATTTTTCAATTGGATTTTTTCTATATCCTTACTTTACAAATATTTTATCAGCATGCAAAAAAAAGCATTTTTATTGCTTTAAATACGTTTCAAATTAATGTGCATTGACACTGTGGAAAAAAATGATAAAAATTGCTGGTAATACTCAAATAATGCAACAGCACTTCAAATTCGTATAGCGCTGTCTCATTCTTTCATTTGACTAAATTTGCACCAATTTCTCTATCATTTGCACTGCTTGTTTCTACCTAATTATGTCTCTTTTTAACACCCAGTTAAAAAATTTCGTTCCAACAGAATATAGCTACTCACTCGGATCAACACTGTTATCGTTCAAAATTTATTGTTCTTACACTTATTTAGTATTTATTTATTGATTTATTTTTATTTATTTACGCCAATGGTGATACAAGTACCTACGTCTGCCCGTAATAATAATTAAAAATACCAAATTTGAAAATCTAATGTGGAAAAATAAAAACTAAGTGAAAGAAATGTTTTTTTTTAATATACTTATAACAGAAAGCCTCATCGGTTTTTACAAATTTCCAAACATTTGAAAACTGTCAAAATATTGAAATGCAAATTTTGTGTGTACACATTCGTGACAGTTTTTCCGATAAAAATTCACCAACGTCCAAACTTTTGCTAAAAATCACTATCTGTCAATTATTTTCTCTGTAATAGTCTCTAACTATGAGAAGCTCTCTGTATAACGAGAGGTAAAAGTTTGTCAAGAAATTTAATTAAGGATGAAATAGCAAAGGGAAAACGAGCAAAAACTTTGTTTTAAACTAGGAATGAATTTTCACGGATGCCACACGCTCTTTGCATAACTTCTAATGCTGGTAAGTGTGAAAATAAAAATTAACTAAATATTCTGATGATATTGTGCGGAGGAAAGATTAAATGGTATTCAGTCTCTTAACTCAATGAATTTTAATGGTTTTTTAGAAATTTGCTACCAAAAAACGAAAATCTACGACCGTGTTTTTGAATTCTATATAAAATAAGCAGTCATTTTTCAAAACATTGAATATATACACAGGCTTGCAAAAAAGCCACTAGCACGAGGAAGTGAAGTATATTTGAATGACTGATAAAAGAAATTCTGACTTTGTCAATCGTCAATTGCGACAGCAGCATATAAGGCACGCTCACAAAATATCGCAGGTGATACAGCCGCTATGTAAAGTTTTTTTTAAACTGTATTTTAAAACGTTGTTGTTTTGAGATAAGTTAAATAAAATATATATTTTTTGTAAAGCATTCCATTTTTGGTGCCATAGTTAGACTCATTACTGTCGTAGGCTCGGAGAAAAAAAATCACAAATGAAGATCTTAAAATACATATTCGTAAAAAGAATTTACTTTGTGGCTTGCCATATTTATAAATAAAACAGATAAATAACTCCTAAATATGTAATTATATATTTCAGTATTTTGTATTTTAGGTTAATTTTAATACTGTCCTGATGATGGGAGGGTGCTTTCGAAACCGGGCGACATAATATTGAAGAATAAAAGTGGTTTTAAACAAAGTTTATCTTTTTATTTATCTAAAAACACGTTTAATCGCTGAAAGCAGATGTTTTATTACCTGTAAGAGTCGTGAATACTAAGTAAAAGAGTTAAGCTGATCATGTTAACTGGCTATAGAGTTGTGAGATGTTTTGCTAAACTCAAAATTAAGAAAAAACAATTACGATCTTTGAACGCGGAGTAATTAAAATTAAATATTTGAACATACGCTAGAGAACAGATAATGAACCATTTACTCGAGAATCTAACCGAGCGTGAGACCATCATGTAGGTCCCAACGCGATAAGCTGAACATGTTCGAGGAATCCCAGATGACAGGATACAAGTGTGTACCCCATAGGTAAACTGGAGAGATTGAAAAGGATATGGAAGAGGATCAAAGCAGGACGGAAAGGACTGAAGACTGAAAGTGAATAGCGAGGTAGCGCAGCCAGTAGAGATCATTGGTAGAAGAGGCCAAATACTACCGCCAAGTGTAGCGCCGTGATGATGATTCCCAAAACCTCATCTATCAAACTCCAGTAACTTTCAATTCCATGGCCTTATAGATATTTTCTTTACAAAGCGGATTTGTCATCGGGAGACTTAGTCGAAATTGTAATGACATTATTTAAAACTCGTCGTTTGGTGAATATTCAAAACTTCAATGGTATTTCATACCGCTTTCAAGAAGGAGGTATAGGTCTCTCACCTAAAGTTAAAGTAAGCACAGTACTCATGCAGATGCATAGCATATATACGACGTGTTTTGTTTTGAACCTTAATAAAAATTAAACAATTAATAATTATTTCACACTTCAGAGATCGAAACCAAAGCGTGTTGATGTTAGTTGTATGAAAGTTTCTTTAACATGTACGTGTATGTTGTTTTATTTTATTATTATTTAAATACTTAATTTTCTTGAAATACAGTTCTCAATAAAGGACTGACTTTATTGGAGTATTAAAAAAATTGCATGGTATTTAGTAATTCGTAGTATTCCCCGATTTGGGACGTTCTCGAGCACGAGCATGGATGCTAATAACTGTTTCTTCAAAACAGATTATAATATTATTTTTAACAGCACCCGGTCAAACTGCACGAATAAGACACGCTGTAAGTGCATTTTCAATATACTAGAAGAATCATCGTAAACACTTGCTGTCCCTTTTCCACTAGTGACAAAAAGTAGGCGTAAATAATACAAAATGATCTTTCTTTATGACGCGTCGTAAATACATCACCACAAAAGTGTACACCGATACACAATACACCCAACGCCAAGCATGTATTATTTGTCTCAACTCTTTTTGCGTTACCTGTAATAAAAACTGATATTTTTTAAGGGGGTGAAATGAGAAAGGTTTCTTGTACAACCAAATATATCTTTAACGAAGGTACAATGTGTTCTTATATTATTTTGTATCTATGTGCAAAGTAGTAGGGGGTGTTCAGATGAAAGGATTATTTTCAGAATATAACTTGAAAACCATTGTTCATAAACAGTACCCACTTGTTTAAATTTCCCTTGTTTAAGAGGCTGTGGGACGTATGCCTTTTTAATTTACTTATTTAATAATAATAATAATAAATGGATAACTTTTATAGCGCCGTGTTTGTGGGAAAATCACCTCAAGGGCGCTTTACAAATTAATTTATCTAACCTATAATTTATTGCTTAAGCTTATAACTAATAACTTACAGTTAAGATTTATTACTAATGGCTTACAACTAATATTTTCAACTAGTGACTTACCAAAAGGAATTAACTCACTACTGAGTATAACTTATAACTAGTGACTTACAAATAAGATTTCATTATTATTACTTCATTACCTCTTCATTATTGTTCCACATTTGCAATACTGTTCAACGATTCTTTTCTTGTGTAACGACATATAATAGAACAAGTTTTAAATTCTTCATAAAAAAGAGCAATGATAATTATACTTAGGTGAAATAGATATTCAAAAGTAGTAAAAATGTAAGACGAACTAAATTGGCTAACAGTGAAATAGATGCTAACATTAAAAACATTAATATTTACACATACAATAAAAGTAAAAATAAAACTTATAACCAACTTATTACCAAATTATTTACAACGTGGATATTCACAGACATAGTACAAGGAAATGCAAAGAAATCAGACTACAAGAAAGAATAAATCAAATAAACAAAAACAGTTTACTCTACAAAGAGATGAATTTTTACAATGCGTTGCCGGAAGTCATGAAAATTATACTAAGTAACAAATTAAAAATAGCCTGCAAGAACCATATAAAATACATGATGTTACATCAAGTAGTATATAACTATATAATATCCCGGTTTCAGAGCCTTAATAAGAAGACGTATCGCCAACTACCGAATAAGAATAGGCACGAGCGAAAACATTCTTGTGAGGGCAGCACTGGACTTCTTGCAGGGCCCCGTTTATAAACAATGGAGTCATTTCCTGATGTCTTGAAACGAAGTTTAATTTTATTTCTTTATTGCTATTATTTATTACTATGTTATCATGTTTTCTATTTTTATTTATTATCTTTGTATTTTTTTTTTATCTTTCTATGTATTATATGGAACTCATGGGATTGCACCACCCTCCCTGAGATCTGGAATAAATTTTAAAAAAAAATTTAAAAAAATAAAAAAAAATAAAAAAATAAAATAAAATAAAATAAAATAAAATAAAAAAAAATTTAAAAAATGATAAAAATAATAAAAAATAAAAAATAAAAAATAAAAAAAAATTAAATTAAATTTAAAAAAATAACATTAGTTGTGACATCGTCTCTAGAAATGACGTGAAACTCTTAGGTGTTTAATACACTTTAGAGGTAAATAAGGTATTAGGATAGTAAAAATAATATAATATTACATTGATAAAAATGATGTCTACTGCTAATTATTATATACACTATAGTGTTTCGTGAACACTTAGAAAAACCTGTATTGAGGTGAAAGCGTGTAAGTTATGTGTATTGGTTATTTCAATTCGGTTAAATGTGAAATATTATAAAATAAAAATTGAATTTATATGGGTTAAAATAATAATAATAAAAGTTTTATTCCAGAAGGTATGCAGGAGTAGTGCAATGTAATACATTCCATAATTGATAATAATACAAAAAATAAAATAAAAGTTGTAATACACACAATAATAAAAAATTACAGTGCTTACCATACAAAAATTATTTTATAAACATATGCTAATTTTCCTTTACAAAAATATAAATACGTTTGTCACCTCACAAAATACTCGCAACACTAGATCAAGACATGCACATCAACTACAAATACCTAAAACAAACACATCCTTTGGACAAAAGCATTACAGATACCAGGCTATTAAGCTTTATAATTTTCTTCCTACACAAATCAAAACATCTACACTTGCACAATACAATGAACATGTTTGAAACTGGTTACAATCCTCCTTATTTATAATTATATACATTAATAATAATAATAGTGCTACATTGGTAATTTATTTATTTGTTTCATTTTTTTTTTGATTTTGTTATAAATTGACTTTATTTTTTTTCTTTTATATTTTTAATTGTTTATCATATAATTCGAAAAATGTCCTCCACGTCACAGGTAGGCTCCTAGCGTGCAGGACAATGTATGTACAATATTGTAAATAAACATGAATTTAACTAAATAAAAATATATCGAAGGAAACAATCACTTTGTAGCTTGACATTATAATTTAAATAAAAATATTTTTTGTTTTAAACCACTTTATTTATACACATATAACAATTCGACCGGTTTCGGTTAAACTTAACCTTCTTCAGGAACGTATATATATAAACTAAGGAAGTAAAACTAAGAAACTTAGTTTATATATATACGTTCCTGAAGAAGGTTAAGTTTAACCGAAACCGGTCGAATTGTTATATGTGTATAAATAAAGTGGCTTAAAACAAAAAATATTTTTTTATTTAAATAAAATAAAAATAATGATAAAAAATTAAAATAATAAATATAAAAATTATGAATGGAGGATATTAGGTCTCATGTCTACAGAAGGCCATCAAGAGGGAGTCCATCCAGACAGCATTAAGATTGATGGGGCCAATATCTTACTCTAGTGAGCTTCTATGCTAGAATTTGGGATCTGACGGGATTCCATGATCAGGTCATTTCTGGAGTTGTTGATCCTTTCCCTCATTCCTGCCACCCTGGTTCTCATAAGGGCTGTAAATCCGGGAACTCGCCCCTCGGGGAACATACCAGAAGCTATAATGCCTGTAATAAAGGTTTATATATAGTAATTTAGGCTACACTTATTTGGAAAAATACATTTTTAAATGTAAATAAAGAGACAGGGTACATAAATACAACATGTAAAGCTTGAAAGCAACAAATAAAATTACTTAATACAAATGAAGTTTATGTATTCAGTAAAAAAATATTGACCATGGTTCTGAAACACATAGTTATATGACCAAAATAAAAAAAAATCTGTTTAATTAAACTAAAAAAATCGTTTTGAATCCATACTCAAATCCTTTGTTTGATTTTATCTATTGATATAATTCTTTGCGGATTGTTACAAAGAGACGGGCATGAAGTTATCAAGTTTAATGGCGTAGTACTTACTTAAGGTGTCTTCCTCCGTGGGTGGTATACTTTAATGGGATATTAAGGGTGTGGTTATGGAGACTTGGTTATTAGTGAAGATTGAGATTTGTAAGGAAATATTGAGTTTCTATTCTAAGGGGTAAAGGATTTAACGTAAAGTCGAAAATTGTCTTAATGTCTAGAAACATAAAATTTTCTTTTACTCAATTTTTTTGTTGTTGTATTTGGTTATAATTATCGGAGATATCACAGCCAATTTCTTAATGTTACTTTTTTAAAGTGAATACCGCACAAGAGTCCCAACTGCTCCCAACCGTCTAGAGCCAGTGAGACTATGGCTTCCCCAATTGGGGTATTTTGTGAGACTGGAGGCAGTAGAGAGGAGAAGGAGATGGAGAAGGAGATGGAGAAGAGAAAGGTTGGGAAGTACCCGGCTATTCAGATCTGGTCACCAAATAAGGCTAAAGCCACTGCAAGCAACGTTTCGATTCTGAATGTTGGTCTTTCACCAGGGTGATACTTAGAGTATCTACCACTCTGGAACGTGCCGCAAATATCCTTTTTATTTTTTTATATGAATTGAATGTGTTATGGCACATATTAATTAAATTGAAGTTATTGGCGCACGTCGGGTTTGAACCCGTGACCTTTGGATTCGTAGTCGAGCGTCCTACCACTCGACAATGGAGGCTGTCATAGTATTGAAGATGCTACGCAATGCTTTGTCATGCATAACCGCCATATAACTCTTTATTAGTATATACTCTTTGCTTAATTCACATTCATACATAATTTTGACTTCCATACAAGCAAAGATAGCAATCTCGAAAAGGTTTTGTGAAATTGTATAGATTAAAAGAAACTGACCACTTACGGTGACCAAATGATTAGATATATTAAAAATATTTAAATAATATGAATAATCTAAAACACACATATGAAACAGAAAAAGGCCACAAATTAAAAAGAACAATGGTCATGACCGAGACTCGAACTCAGAACCTACTCATTTAATAATAAATAATCATTATTGCCTTAAAGTTAATTTCAATTGTAATACGATATGTTAAAGTTGGCCCAGTCTGAATTAATAATCTCGAAAAGTATAAAAAAAATTATAAAAGGATAGTGAATACAAAAATATCTAAAAACTCATTTTTTTTTATTGATTAAATAAATAAATATGCACTAAAACAAATAATATAAATTAATGATAAGGAAATAAAAAAAATTCACAATTAAATACAAATGATAATTGAAGTTGGTGAAAGTGGTAATTTTAATTTTATATATTTATAAACTAACGGACTATTGTCCAATCACAATAAAAAATACATTACGCGAAATGAGTAAAAAGAGCAACAGAGAAAGAACAGCACATACATAATATTAAATGAAGCAATGATAAAAATAGGACAAAATGTTCATAAGAAAGAAAATTCAAATCAAAGCCAAAGTTAAGTCAAGTTTTGGTAAAGTCGTAAAGAATGACAAAAATTATTTAGACTGGAACCAAAAATGCCAAAACTTTGACTTAAGTTAACAAGTCTCGACATTCTGGACAGTGGAGAACGATACCCATAATTAGTGGAGTGATGATTGAGGAACAGCAATTCATTGTTTTTGAGACTACGGCAAGGAATGTTGAACTGGATAAGTTGCAACAAAGAAGGTGAGTCAATGATACAATTAATAATATTGAAAAAATATATATATGACCCTCATTGAATAGACCAGCGATTCTCAACCGTTGCTTAGCGACAAACTAGCGTGATTTGTCTGCGGTGTGGCATTGGCTATGTTCTAAAACTAAATCAATAAAAGTATTTTATAAAACACAATATAACGTTATAATGCCTGAAAAGATAGAATGTGCGACAAGGGGTTGAGAACCGATCAAATAGACTACAACTTAAATATTATTCAGATATTGACCCATGGGACCATCATGGTATTGACATTACAACGCGGTTACAAAAATCTTTGAACTTTTCAATTCGCGTTCATGTTCTGTATGACTCTAAGCTTTTACAGTACAATTTTTTTCGGAGAAAGCTATTTACTTTCCCATTAATTTTTCATTAATTCGAAAAAAATTTCATAAAGACGAGACAGCAGCCTTTTTTATTAAATGCCGCTCGGTTGAACCTTGCGACATTTTTCCCAGAATAGGATTTATGAAAAATATTAAACGACTACTCAGTTCAGCGTAAAGTTATATATTATATGAATCGACAGACTAATTGAAATTCTCGAAACTCAACTGAAGTTGATTAAACTCGTAATTGTTCGATTTTTTTTAAATCCGTCAACTACCCGTATAATAAATAAGTACTTATTTTATTTGAAGATTTTCTCATTTCACTCTTTTATTGATAACGGCCCATGATACTGGCAACACATTCAGTCGGGCCTTAGAGGTGCACTTGAATGGTCGTGTCTTCTGGACGCTCTGTTTATTTTTTTCACAACTTGAAATATCGGAGCTTTCCCGCAACAATAAACTTTATCCGGAGCTGTTCGAGAGACCAGATTAGCCTTCGTGGATGGACGATAATTGGGTTTCGTTTGAAGCTGCGAATGTAATTTTTCGGGTGTTTATGCAATAATTGTAACTCGAAATATAATAAAATTTGGCAGAGAAGTTTAGCAATGGCTAATGAAAACTGTCGACACTCTCCAAAAAAAGAAAATCTCTCACAGCAGCGAAGGTTGTGGGACAAAATCAGGATAAAAATAAATATATATATTTTTAAATTACCAGATAATGACTGCATCATCATGATGATCATTTTTTCGTATTTTTTGGTCAAGCAATAATTTTCACTTATAATGGTTTGAGTTTAGCTCTGAACTTTGTTGAGTCTTTTATTATTCTCAGATCATGTGCCAGTCTATCCAAGGCTTTAGGACCTGACACTTCTGCAGCACACTCTCCGAACTTAGTGTCTGGTGTGCGCTTTGGTTCCTTCAACCTTCCGATACCCAACGACATTGCCGATCTAAGGGTTGATTGTAATGAATTGGAATTTTCAGAAATACACACTTCCAATAAACAATTCGGAGCCATTCAGTTGATTGATTTGAATACCATCCAGAAAAGCTGAAACTGGATTCTTTCAGACATTTAAGCGGCTAATGAATTTTGTGATGCTCTGAAACATGTGAAAATTTTGATACATCGGTAATAAGTCTTGATGCATAAAGCGTCAGTTTTCCTTAAAAACTAACTATCACGCTATTTCCCCGCAGGAGTAGGCAAAGAAGACGGACCACCATATAAATCTGTCTTGGCACACACTCCTTGCTTCATTCATTTGACGGCCTTCATGGTCGAGTGGTAAGACGCTAGACTACGAATCCAAAGGTCGCGGGTTCAAACCCGGCGTGCGCCAATAACTTTTATTTAATTAATATGTGTCATAACACATTTCATTCATGTAAAAATAATAAAAAGTATATTTGCGGCACGTTCCAGAGTGGTAGATTCTCTAAGTATCGCCCTGGTGAAGGACCACCATTCAGAATCGAAACGTTGCTTGAAATGGTTTTAGCCGTGTTTGGTGACCAGATCTGAATAGCCAGGTACTTCCCAACCTTCCTCTTCCCGATCTCCTTCCCCTCCCGACTACCTTTAGCCTCACAACATACCCTACTTGGGGATGCCATAGTCTCACTGGCTCTAGACGGTTGGGAGCAGTTGAGACTCTTGTGTGGTATTCACGTAAAAAAAAAAAAAAATTCACATTCATACATACTATTTGCTATTTTGATTCTTCACATGACCCAACTCAAGTATTTGATTCACTTGATCGTGCCATGTCTTCCTCGGGCGTCTTATATCAAATATTCTTTTTACACTTTTATCGAATGCATTCTCGGAAAACATTTGATTTTTTTGTCACAGATTAGGTAATCAGAATCATTTCAAATGTGAACCTCGGACGAACCCTTTGTTTTTCAGTGATATGTCGCCTTAAATCAGATTTTCTATAGCAGCCGGTAATTAGAGAAGAATTTTTAGTAAAGCTATGAAAATGTGTGGGAAATCTATTGTTGTTTATCACACTCGAATCGTCAAACAACTGAATCGCGAACATGACTTTTTGTTAAATCGTTCATCTATCGCGAAAACACATTATATCTTCCAGTTACAAGACATTACCTACCATACTATTGTAACAATTCTACTTTACCCTCACAACATTACACTCCAATGCGACGAATTCAACATCTGGGAAACAAATACTCTGATGTTGTTGATATATTTAGTACGTCATAATCACACTATAAGTATACCTAAGTACAGTTTTTTTTTCCCTAGTATTCCAAAATTAATTGTAGAAACTATTTTACTCTGGATGTACCTGTTATTCAATACTATTTTTTTTTTCTTTTAAATAAAATTTTAATTCAATAAATAAATGACTTATTTGTAAAAATCATTAACTTTGTGGCTTGCCATATTTATAAGGAAAACAGATAAAATTTGTTTAAACCATTTTTTTCTTAATGAAATGTTTAAGGTTGGTTGGTTAACGCTGTTTCGATGTCTACTGCCACTTTTTCAATTGCGTTTTGAATATCATTATTATAGTCAAAGTTTTATTTCAAGCCTTTAGATAATAACTTCATCTTTTCTGGCAGAAATACGTGTAAAGATAAATTATGCATACGATAAAAAAATGTATGTTTTGGAGTATCTGGACAATTCGATTGGTATTCGTTTTACATAGATTTTGAAGTTTATTATTTAACTCGTTTTTTTAATGCCCTAACTGATGTATAAGTCCTTACTTTATCATCAAATAAGTCCCACGCAATTAAATGTAGATCGTGCACTAGTTCGTTGTGTAATAACATGATTTTAAGTTTGGTATCATTTCTTCGTTTAAAGGTCCTTTTTAAATCTTCTTTTTTATGTTTTATTCCAGAAGGAATGCATAAGTAGTGCAATGCAATACTTTTCATAATGATATTCATACAAAGGAATAAAAATAATACAAGCAAAAGATATTAATGGAGGATATTAGGCCTCATTTCTGTAAAACACCATCAAAAGGGAGTCCATCCTGGCAGCTTTTAGTTTGATGGGGCCAATAATTTACTCCAACGCGCTTCTGTGTTTGAACTCGGGATCTGACGGGATTCCATGATGAGGTCATTTCTGAAGTTGTTAATCCTTTCCCGCATTCCTGCTACCCTGGTTCTCATAAGGGCTGCAAATCCTGGAACTCGCCCCTCAGTGAACACACCGGAAGCACTGCAGTGCCTGGGAAGACTGAACATCATGCGGTAGGCGTTGTTGTACTGAACCCGAAGCCTTTCCATGCTACTCTTCTTAAAATTGGAAAAACAATTAGCCAAGCAACTTTAGCTTGAAGAATGGACCTATTGAAAATTGAGGGATTAATGCACATTTATTGAATTAAACACTAATGTAATTTTATATTTATATTTTTTTTATTGAAACGTGTTAGGCTTTTTAGTTAACGCTTAAGTGATTTAAAACTAAATAAAGTGGTTTTAAACAAATTTTATCTGTTTTATTTAAAAATAAATAACTATTCAAGTTCTGTAAAAGGCCTTAGATGCTGTTGAATAGTCATGCGCAATTTTTGAGACCCCTATGGGAAGGCTTTCCCAAAAAATAACCTCGATTCATCGACGGCCCACCCTTACTGTGTCAGAGTGTACAGCCCATTTTTTTACAAGTCGAAAGTCTATCGTTTTGGTATGGACAGAAAATAGGGTTGAATGTGTTTATCAAAAGCAGCCGGCTTCGGGTAACGTGCTCCTTTAATTCTACAGCAGCCGACCCGGTCGCAGCCGGCGGGGGGAGAGATGGGAAGTAATGGCGTCACGTGTCGATTTTCAGCAGGCTGCAAAACTGCCAACGTGACGCGAAGGTTGAGAATGGATGAGATTGGAGGTCGTGGTACAGAATATGACTCGCTTAGAAAAATCACATTTTTTTACATTAAATAAAATAAAATATTTTTTAAATAATTATTGTTTTATCGTACCGGTTTCAAAGTCACAGTTCTCTTCAGATCAGTCGCGCATACAGCCTTATTTACTTACAAATTGTTTTTTTTTCCATTATATTTTTTAATATTCTTAGATGGTTTGGGCATGTAGAGCGAATGAACGAAGAAAGGAGTGTGAAAAGAATATATGATGCGAAAGTGAATGGAAGAAGAAGTCGAGGACGCCCGAGAAAGACATGGCACGATCAAGTAAATCAAATACTTGAATCGGGTCGTGTGAAGAGTCAGAATAACAGAAGAGTATGTATGAGACGATGTATGAATGTAAATGAAGCAAGAAGTGTGTGCCAAGACAGAGTTGTATGGCGGTCCGTCCTCTCTGCCTACCCTTGCGGGGAAACGGCGTGATGGTTAGTTAGTTAGTTAGTTAGTTATATTTTTTTATTTAAGACCATGTCAGCCAGAAAACTAAAATCCTCAAGTCACCGATGGTTCACTATGAATATTAATATTCATCCCTCCCGGACCTAATAGTATATATTCCAGACTTACTTAAAATTGTACCAGTCTGAAGATGCCCGTCGTAATGTGAAACCACTCAGGTCTTAAATAAAAAATAGTGGAATAAAGTTTAAAAAACTAATATTAATAAAATCATTACATTATAAGTCATTGAGCTATAAATTTGCTATTCAAGTATTTTATTAATTAAGGCACAACGCCATTCTGTCGGTTACACATTTTTATCAATAGTACAAAAAAAATAAAAAAATTATATAAGGCTTCTTCCGTCGGGTAAGTTAATATTTACATATTTTTTAAATAAGGTGAGCCTACCTAGTGCATGCTACTACTTACCAGTTATTTCAGTGCGCAAATTTCAGGGTGAAAAGGGGTTTTGAAAATTATTTATGAAGAGTTAGTATTTGCCAGGAAAGCAGTGGTACTAAACTTTGAAGATAATCATATCGAGTCAACTATTCAATAGGAAACGTTGAATTTACGAAGTCGAAAAGGGTTTATTTCTCAAAAAGAAAGACGTACATTCCCGGTTACGAATAACCTGACAGTATTTGAAAAACTCCTACTGATTGTTGTCTCCCTCCTAATACTATATCTCTCTTTTCCTCATTTTCATCATTATATATATGTGCACATTCCTCTAATTTCATTAGTATATTTTTAAGTCTCGATGAAGATTCAGCAGAATCAAAACTAGTTGATTTATACAAAAATAAAGTGGATTAAAACAACGTGTTTTTTTATTTAATTAATCATGTCAATCCACAAAGTGTTTGCTTATTCTAATAATTTAAAAATTAGCTTATTTGAATGTTATTAATAGTAGTTCTATTATTATCTTTTACGAACCTCACAAAAACCAATTCACCCTAATTTATATTTCTCTGTGAATACCCTACAAGAGTCTCAACCGCCTGGAGCCAGTGGGAGTATGGCATTTCAAATTGAAGTATGTTGTAAGGTTGAAGATAGTGAGGAAGGGAAGAAGTTGAGGAAGATGAAGGTTTGGATGTATTTGTATATTTAGATCTGGTCACCAAATACGGCTGTCAACGTATCAAGCAACGTTTCGATTCTGAACGGTGGTCTTTCACCAGGATGATCCTGAGAGTATCTTCCACGCCGAAACAGTTTTCGCCTTATTTGGTGACCAGACAGATTAGATGAATTATTCGGAAGTAGCCAAACACTTCCCAACAATAATAATAACAGAGATTTAATACATATATTATGTACTAGAGGTGCGAGTTCCCGGATTCGCAGCCTTTGTGAGAACCAGGGTGGCAGGAATGAGGGAAAGGATCAACAACTTTGGAAATTACCTCATCATAGAATCCCGTCAGATCTCAAATTCTAGCATAGAAGCTCATTGGAGTAAGATATTGATCCCATTAATCCTAACACTGCCTAGATGGACTCCCTCTTGATAGCTTTTAGTAGACACGAGACCTAATATCCTCCATTAACAATTTATAAATATATAAAAATAACATATTCGTAAAAAGCATTTACTCTGTGGCTTGCCATATTTATAAATAAAACATATAAACTTTATAAATAGAACATATATACTTTGTTTTTAACCACTTTTTTATTACTTTTTTAATTTATCTCCACATATGTTTCTTCCAGAAGAGATGAAGTTATTATCTAAAGATTAATTTAATATTGTCCTGATGATGGAAGGGTACTTCCGAAACCGGTAGACAAAATATTAAATAAAAAAGTGGTTAAAAACAAAGTATATATGTTCTATTTATAAATATGGCAAGCCACAAAGTTAATGCTTTTTACGAATATATACATATAAACTTTGTTTATAACCACTTTAGTATTTAATATTACGTCTACCGGTTTCGAAAGTACCCTTCCATCGTCAGGACAATATTAAAATTAACATAAAATATAAAAATAAAATTATAATAATAAAAAAGTTTTATTCCAGAAGGTATGCAGGAGTAGCGCAATCCAATACCTTCCATTGTTGATAGTAATACATATTAATAATAAGAATAAAAAAAAATAATATTAAAAACATAAATTCATAAGAAAATAAAATCAAAAATTAAATTGAAATAATACATGTACAAAATATAAATGGAGAATATTAGGTCTCATTTTTACCTAACGCCATCAAGAGGAAGTCCATCCTGGCAGCGTTAAGATTGATGGGCCAATAACTTACTTTCAACGTGCTAAAAAGGGTACGGATCCCGCTGTAGGATTCAAACTCGATTTATCCAAACGCTAGCTGAATCAGTTGTTCTTCTTAGAAGTGAATGTCATTTTAATCGAGCGTGCTTCAAGTTGATCTCCGCATCATCTGAATCCATCGCTCGTTGAGAGGAGAGCTGAGCCATTCAGATGCAGCCGCGACAATGACGTTGGTTGAATTCCGTGTCCTGCCCCAGAAGCTGGCTAGTCGGTGGCGAAGTAAGGCGGGGAATGAGTGCACCCTCCCTTCGGTGAACATTGTAGAGGCACTGCAGAATCTTGGTAGTTGCAGAAGTTGCCTATAGGCATTGTTGTAGCAAACACTTAACTTGTTGTATTTATGAGCTTATGTTTTTTTTTTTCTTTATTATTGTGTTTAGAATGCAAATTTATTTGATGTATTATTATCAATTATGGAATGTATTGCATTGCACTATTCCTGCCTACCTTTTGGAATAAAAAGAAATATTATTATGTAGCGCAGTTTTGTGATATTTCACCTCAAGTGCGCTTCATACTAAATTAATTGAGTTAATTAGACTAACTAACAAGGAGAAAAAAATACATAATATGTACACAAATATGCGTGTCGCATATGCTTTATCATAAATCGTGATAGAAAAAGGTTCAGATTTGGGTATAACAGTGCATGTGTACATCAACAGATTAAAAAAACAATTTACTAGGAACTAAGGGTATAAAAATCCAAATGAAACGTATGAATTCATATTAACATATTTGTTTAATCAAAGAAAGGTGATTCGATTGAAGGCAGTTAACATGTTAAAAAATAATTAAACCCACCCTCCTCTTCCCCTCTCCTTTCATTCTTTAGCTTTAAAACGTATCCCGATTGGGAGTGCCATAGTCCCACTGGCTCTGGACAGCTAGTAGCAGTGCTACTTATGCTGTTTCACAATCAATAAAATAAGAATAATTGCAACGGGTCAAATTTTTTTTTAATCCATGATCAAAAAATAAACGAGTTGATTTAAAAAGAGGACATTTAAATAACAGATTTCAAAAGTATATCTCAATTTATTATGTACAGCACATTATTGTATAAAAAATCATTTAACTGATAAGAGGAACAACTGCGATTCCACTGAAACCCTTCGATATCAAAACCAATATCCTAAATGTTGACAACTAACTTAAACTCGTCTAAACCCGGCTAATATCTTCCTCGCTGTATGTAACAAGTTGGTCATTAAACAATATAACAATGTAAAATGAGATAATGTAACAACGGTATACATAGGAATTGAGTCGGAGATCTAATCAGAAAACAGCTTCCCCAATTGTTGGTAACAAACATTTGTTATTTGTTTTGCTAGAAAGCCTTGTGTTCTTGAAATCTTAGCAAAGTCAGACATGGAGAATCTAAATCAGGGTCATAACAACTTACAATAATAATTGTTAAAAAATACTTTTTCATTCAGATCAATCATTTATTAATAAACTAACGAACTATTGTCCAATTACAAAAAATATATAAAACACGAAATGGGAAAAACGACCAACAGAGAAAAAAACAGTAAATATTATATTGCAACGACAAATATAGAACAAAATATATATAAGAAAGAACATTCAAATCAAAACCAATGTTAAGTCAAGGATTTGGTAGTCATGACAAAAAACCATTTAGACTGCTACCAAAAATGTCAAGAGCATGGCTTGAGTTAACAAGTCGCGACATTCTGGACAGTGGAAAATGACACCCTTAATTAGTAGAGTGATGATTGAGGAACAGCAATTCATTGCTTATGATTCTACGGCAAGTAGTGTTGAACTGGGTGAGTTGCAACAAAGAAGGTGATTAAATTATGCAATTATTGTAAATAAAATAAGAGTAGGTTTCCAAAGTGACAAAATGGGGTTATAATAAAAAGGTTTTTGTTTAATTTCACGTAATGTGAAAAAACACAGTGATTTATTTTAAGGTTTATAGTGAATACCGCACAAGAGTCCCGACTTCTCCCAACCGTCTAGAGCCAGTGAGACTATGGCATCCCCTATTGGGGTACGCTGTGAGGTTGAAGTTAATGGGGAGGGCAATGAGATGGGGAAGAGGAAGGTTGGGAAATACCTGCTTATTAAGTTTTGGTCACCAAACACGGTTAAAGCTATTTCAAGCAACGTTTCGATTCTGAATGGTGGTCTTTTACCAGGACGATACAGAGAGTGTCTACCATTCTGGAACGTGGGTCAAATATACTATACACCTATTATTTTATATGAAATAAACATGTTATGACAAATATTAATTAAATTAAAATTATTAATTATTTGGGCACGCCGGATTCGAACCCTTGACCTCTGGATTCGTAATCGTGTGCCCCACCACTTGACCATGCAGGTCGTCAGATAGATTTCTACAAAAACATAATGTATTTTTAGGTCATCTTAACCTACGGCCGCGTGGCTACACTGCGTGCGGCAAGTCCACCTCTTTGGTGTTTTCGAGAGGAAGTAATAGACGAAATGTCTCAGGACTTTAGGTAATCCTTGTTCATTATATTCCACTCTGCGAACACTATCTGCACTTCTCTCACCTTTACTAATCAGTTAAAATCTAGTCAGAAAGTGCAGCAAACCAGTAGCATCACAGGCGCGGGTGAGAGCTAAGAATATTTCAAAAAGTTTTCCCAGGTCCTAAACAAGCAGCTAGAGACACTGCTACTGAGATGGATGCATTTAAAAAATATGATAATTGATGAAAAAAGTGGAATATTGAGATGCCGCACTTAGTGGGGCGCGCGCCCTGCCATGTCACTCACAACAGCGCACCCAGCAGAAGGTTAAAAGGGGAGAGATTGCTTGTTGGAAAGTAAGACTGTATCTGACTCAACTTAAACATATTTTCTTAACGTGATATTTTGAGGACTTGAATTTTGAGTATCGCCCTGGATTCTGTACAGATTTTATCCGTTAAATTTCCGATGTGAGTTTATTCCAAACTTCATAATTTCTGATACACCGCAACCTCGATCTCCGAACTTATTTATACTGTATATCATTACACTTGGAATACATCTGATTTCGTGGAAGGTTTAGCAAAGCTTATTGAACTTTGTGCATATCAAAATGATTTTCTTTTTTCAATCATTTTATTAAATTCAAGAAAACCCGCCCGAAACCCTCTGTAAAATGTCGACCTGATAAAAGCATATTGCAGAACGGTTACAGATTTCAGTTAAAAAGGTTTGCAACCCTAGTTTGTATTTTTTGTTAGAAATAATCCCTTGGAGAATAAACCCTACTCTACTAAAACAAAGGTATTTTAGGAAAATCGTGTAATATAAAAATATTTTGTCAGCGGAAATTTTTTTTTTCATTAATTTTCTTCAAATTAATACTGAGTGGATTTTGATAAAAATCCAGCCAAATGAAAAATTGAGAAAATACATATTTTTCACAAAATTTTAATTTTAATTTACTAGGTATTTATTACTGGCCGTGTGCTACGAGGGTCATCCAGAAAGTAAGGTTACAAAGGGCTTCTGAGCAGTGGCGGCTCGTGACTTTTTATTGTGCTAGAGTGCTAATATTGAAAGAAAACGTCATTATTGATGCTGTTGTAGACAAAAATGTTTTGTTTTTTTTTTTTAATTTCATTTTTTGTATGAAGATTTTTTAGCAAGCCGTGCAGTGCACCACCAAAACTGAAAAATCCTGAAAATCTACATGCAAAAAATTAAAATTTTGAAAAAAAATTAAATTCATTTTCGACTACAACAACATCAATAACGTCGTACTTTTCAATCTTAACACTCTACCACACTAAAAAGTCACGAGCCGCCACTGCTTCTGAGTCTGGGGGATTTTTTGGTTTCGAAGTTGGCGCACCTAACGTGTAGGCAGTTTGGTGGTCCGTCGGTGGTTTGTCGGCAATTTTTTTCATTCACAAATTATTCCGATAGAGAGGTTGTCACGCACTCCCGCCACCTCCTGTTTGTGCGAGGTCTGCGGCGGAATTTTTTCAAGAGCCAAAATGTCAACATATCCCTGGTTGTGTTTAATATTTCTCACATTAACTTTAGTATGTAATAGCGACTTTTAACGCTCTTTATTTTTAGAACTTAAAACACAGTTCACCAAGACATTATAGAGACAATTTATGTATAAAATATATTATTTTTTCTTTTTTTACCCTAACGGTTTTATGTTGGTAAGCGCATCATCAGACAGTCTGGAATGACTTAGTAAAAGATTTCTAGTACATTGAAATTGCAATTAACTTTAAAGCATTGATATTTAGTTTTTTTCAATATTTAAATAATATCAATAATCAACAACACAAATATGAAAGAGAAAAGGCCAGGAAATAAAAAGACAATGGTCACAACCGAGACCCGAGCTCAGATCCTCTACCCTATCCGGCAGTAACGTTTCAACCAATTAATTCATTGAGACCTTATTAAACACCGTCATTTTTCATCGATCTCATACTTTTCACTAAAGATTATTGATATTATTTTTTTTCAATTTTCGTCCGATTTAGCTGCCATCTTTTGATGATAATTTAGCAGATTTTGTTAGATAGCAAACTATCTTTAAATATTCTCGACTCTTCCCATAGGGATAGCTCTGAAGTGATACACTAAGCGTGTTAACCTGAGGTCTATTTTATATTAATGTCGGGCGACATTGGTAAAACTTTTTTTTAAATCGAGTTTATTTCTCGAACGATCATTCAATTTCCTTGCCCAGTCTAGAGCCTATGAGTTGGAATGTCTTATTTAAATTGGTGAAATCAGCTTTCTATCACCTATCTAAAGATTTTCTATTCAGTGACAAGAAGGTAGATCACCTGAATGGTTTTTTGTGCCGAACTGCGGGGGACTAATTTGTTGAGAGGGTTGCTAAGGGTTGAAAATGAGTGCAGCTAAAATTGGGGTTGCTTTGAGCACAGATCCGAGGGATGATTTCACAGTATCATCTTTCCCGCTGCTACCTTCGCTAAAATATCCTCGAACACCTTTGATATAAAATCGACTGCTCGAGCAAAGGATTCTGTTGTGTTAACAAAAACATCAAACGTAGTTCTGAGTAGTATACGAATTCAGACACTCCGATGGGAATCTAACCTACAACCTACATAAGTGTCCTTTAATCAAGGAAGCCAATATATCGTCCTTATAAGGGTTAAACTGTGGAGTATAAAGACCGTAGGAAAAAACTATTGCTAGAAAAAATATTAATAAAAATTTACAGCACGTAAATTAGTACTACGGATCAACTCTACACATCAACTCTAGGACACTAAAATTGTTAATTATGATATTGACAGCCCTGATATTCTTGTCAAAATAAAATTACATGTGCCGACCAGAAATATGAGACAAACTGCTACCCTTTTCTGCGACAATTATAAAACCAACTATCAGGTTATATAACACTTATAAATCGCATGCATAGTCTTGGTAATAGATTAGGGAATGTTGATGTATTTGGTGATTCTGTATTGGTGATAAAACGAACTCTTCACAAATACTTCACTGAAATATACGAATCTACCATACAATAGTGAATATTTACATTTTAATTTTATCTTCCATGCTCTTATATGTATTATAACTGTTATTTTTTATACTGCACTTTGTATTCACCAGTGTATAATTGTTATATGTGTAAGTTGATTGATTTTTATTTTTCAAAAAGTATGTACCTTTTTTGTTTTAATGTATAATGTACTATCATACAATGCTCTACCTGTCAACATTAATATATTGTATAAATTTGTTGTAAAAGCCCACTAGGACGTAAATAAATAAATATTTCAGCCTGGTTTCCAAACTTTCAACCGTTTGTTTACTAATGATAACAATTTTTATTTCAAAAGTGACACCTCGCAAGAGCGCTCCTGTATGTACTGTACACGGGGAGGGAAACTATGTCGCCAGTCGGTTGAACAATATTGTAAGACGGGTCAAGGAAAGGGGTGTGTGAAAAGATTTGTTAATGCAGACCCTATATTAATAGGTTGGGATAAAATTAACGCGGAAAGACAGATGCTGGCATCTCGCTCTACATACCAGCCAAATAACACAAAAACGACCCGTTCTCGTAAAGTTGGCATCGACTGTGAGCGGGGTTTCACGCCCTGGTAAAAGACGGTCATTCAGAATCTAAGCTTTGCTTGAAATGGCTAAAGCCATGTTTGGTGACCAGATCTGAATAGCAAGGTACTTCCCAACCTCCCTCTTCCCCATCTCCTTCCTCTCTCCACCACCTTCAACCTGACAAAATAAGTTATTACCAGGGCGTTACTACGCTCGACTACGAATCTAGAGGTCGCGGGTTCAAACCCGGCGTGCAAAAATACTTTTTTTTTCAATTAATACGTTACACACATTCAATTAATATTTTAAAATATGTGGCATATTTGCAGCACGTTCCAGAGTGGTAGATACTCTAAGTATAGCCCTGATAAAATACCACCATTCAGAATCGAAACGTTGCTTGAATTGACTTTAGCCGTGTTTGTTGGCCAGATCTGAATACTCAGGTACTTTCCAACCTTCCTCTTCCCCATCTCCTTCCCTTTTCCACTACTTTCAGTCTCACAACATACCCCAACTGGGGATGCCGTAGTCTCACTGTCTCCAGACGGTTGGGAGCAGTTGGGACTCTTGTGCAGTATTTACTATAAACATAGATTATAAGACGGCCTCCATAGTCGAGTTGTAAGACGCTCGTCTACGAATCCAAAGGTCGCGGGTTCAAACCCGGCGTGCGCCAATAACTTTTATTTGATTAATTTGTGTCATAACACATTTAATTCATATAAAAATAATAAAAAGTATATTTGCGGCACGTTCCAGAGTGGTAGATACTCTAAGTATCGCCCTGGTGAAAGACCATCATTCAGAATCGAAACGTTGCTTGAAATGGCTTTAGCCGTGTTTGTTGACCAGATCTGAATACCAAGGTATTTCCCAACCTTCTCCTTCTTCATCTGCTTCCCCTCTCCACTACCTTCAGCCTCACAACATACCTTGTTTGGGGATGCCATAGTCTCACTGGCTCTAGACGGTTGGACTGGCTGGTTGACTTGTTTGGGGATGCCATAGTCTCACTGGCTCTAGACTGGTCGGAACAGCACAGATTCTTGTGCGGTATTCACGTAAAAAAATAAAAAATTAAACTCTGTATGTACCACCTACTTACTACTATTTTTTTGTATTTCTTTTCATATTGGTATTTTTATAAAGATATTTGAACTGCTTATGAGTACATATATGTACTCGTATTATTTTTTTGTGTAAATTTATGCGTGAAAGCCTTTAACGGCACAAGAAATAAGTATTTATTCAATGGAAAAAATAACCACATTTTCGCTAAGCATAACTGGTTTTGACAAACGAGTGTCTAAGTCAATTACCACTGTGACATTTGGAGTCAATCTTACTGCTAACCGCACGTTATATAAAGCAGTCTATCAAATACTTTGATCTTTGTGTTTAGTCACGTCAATTCTCCACAAACACTTCAACCACTACTAGCTGTAAAAGATTTATCGTCTGAAGTCTGTCTCTCTGTGAAATCGAGTTGTTAAGGTTGTCGTCGTGACATTGAACCTCAGAGCAAGAATATATATGGAGAGACCTAAATAACTTTTATTTAATTAATATGTGTCATAACACATTCAATTCATATAAAAATAATAACAAGTATATTTGCGGCACGTTCCAAAGTGGTAGATACTCTAAGTATCGCCCTGGTGAAAGACCACCATTCAGAATCAAAACGTTGCTTGAAATGGCTAAAGCCGTGTTTGGTGACCAGATCTGAAGAGCCAGGTACTTCCCAACCTTCCTCTTCCCGATCTCTTTCCCCTCCCACCAACCTTCACCCTCACAACATACCCAATTCAGGGATGCCATAGTCTCACTGGCTCTAGACGGTTGGGAGCAGTTGAGACTCTTGTGCGGTATTCATGTAAAAAAAATATATATTTATATTTTTACCCAACTCACACAAATTTTCGATAAATCACTTTCTCCGGGTTTTCACGTCGTGAACCGTGAGAGAGAAAGAGACAAGACAAGTTGTCACATAATATCGCACCACTTTTCAGTATGTAAGCATGTTTTTCGTCTCCCGCGTCTCCGGCGACTCGACCCAGACATAACAGGACATAACTCAACGGTTTTTTAGGTTATATCTTATACTGTGAAAAAGTGGTTTAATAATTTAATTTAATATTTGGATAATTTGTATAGCGCCGTTTTTGTGAAAAATCACCTCAAGGGCGCTGTACAAATCTTAATTTCTACTTAATATTAATTCTTAGTTTATATAAATATACAGCAACATACTTACCTGGCAGGTCACTTCTGGCAGGACCCAATCACCATATCATAACAACTTAAAATTTAGAAAAACTCAAATTTTTATTTATTTTTTATTTTTGTTTCTTTTTTTTTATTTTTTTATTTCTTTTTTATTATTTTTCATTTTTAGGGCATGAGGGCAAATTTAAAATTAAGTATATCGGAGGTATTTTGGTATTATTTATTATTATTATTTGGTATATCGGTATTATTATTATTTGGTATATCGGAGGTATCCGAGGTATTATACAAATAAACAAAACATTATGTGGACATGTTTTTTTTTTAAATTTATTATTAATACACCACGAGTACCAACTGCTCCCAACCGTTTAGAGACAGTGAGACCATGGCATCCCCAATTGGGGTATTTTGTGAAGCTGAAGGTATTGGGGTGGAAAATAAGATGGGAAAGAGGAAGGTTGAGAAGTACCTAGCTATTCAGATCTTGTCACTAAATACGGCTTAAGCCATTTCAAGCAACGTTTCGATTCTGAATGGTTGTCTTTTATCAGGGCGATACTAAGAGTATCTACTACTCTGGAACGTGCAAATAAACTTTTTTTTATTATTCTATATGAATCAAATGTGTTATGACACAGGTTTTTTTTCAATTTTTAATTTAAATTTTAAAAAGTAAGACAAACATTCCCGGGTTACGAATAACCTGACAATATTTGAAAAACTCCTACTGCCATCATAAAAAGCGGAAGATGTTGCTTGTGCAATGATGGAGGACTTAGCCAGCAGAGGAATTGAACGCACGACGCCCGGGTGGGAATCCGACGCGTTCTCCACTCAGCTACCGACCGGTCTATCAATTCAATAAAAGTTATTGGCGCACGCCGGGTTTCAACCGGCCACCTTTGGATTCGTTTTCGAGCGTCTTACCACTCGACTATGGAGATGCGTTAATAATTTAATTAAAATTTTACAATCGAGAATTTAACTATACATAACTTTACACAATAAGTGCTATGAATGGATGAATAAATACCCTAGTCCTAGCCCTAGCCACGCCCGAGTCCTGACTGCAAAAGCTACGAGTATATTACTGCTCTGAGCATTGAACTCATTGAACTGAATTTGAGTTTGTTATCGCTCGGGGGGTGTCAACTTTTCTCCGATAGCTTACTCGAGCCCCGCCGTTGGCCGCCGGTGTATTTTTAAAGCTGTGAATTAACGCGGTCTTGGGAATAGCGCCGTAAAGGAAACGACCTGACCCTGAAGTTGGCGAATTTAGGAAAAGGTTGATAAAATAAAACAAACAAATGGCTGTTTTGTTTGCTCGTCGTAAATAAACAGACAAATAAAACTACCAAACTTGACGGAAATGCTGACATCACGAAAAAAGGCTTTATTTTAAGCAATTTTTTTTTGTTGTTGTTTGGCTTTGGCTGATGCCCTGTTAAAACCGCTGTGACAAAATTGCCACCTGATAAAAAAAAAACATAGGAAAACCATGCTAGCTTTTTTTGTAGTGAATACCGCACAAGAGTCCCAACTGCTTGCAACCGTCTAGAGTCAGTGAGACGATGGCTTACAACAAAAACAACAACAGGAAGACGTCCAGTTGGCCGCCCAGGACTGAGCTAGAGAAAGTAGCTGCAGAGGCCAAGCACGAATAAGCTAGGCTTGGAGTTAGAGTATACATGGAAAGGTACCTTTGCAAAACAGTGTATTCAATATTGTTGACTTCATACTGACTCTATAGAAAGAGACAAAGATATGTAAAAGGATGTTGGATAACCTATTAGTTACCGCCCACATGAAATTTGAACATTTTTAATAAACATATTTAAACACATTAAACAAAACAATATCAATACACCACTAAAATGATTTATAAAGTCAAAATATTACACAAAAATTATCAACAGAAGTTTTGCTTTTATAAGTATGGCAGCTTTTTGTTGATTGTATCTCTTTATATCATTAAAAATGTGAAAATTCTAAAGTTTGGTCAATAAGATTTAAAACTGTTGAAATACATTTGAAAAGTTATGTTTTACAATCTTTGTTTGGTCTTATTTGAACATTCACGCATAGCACATATCACCATCATGTTTTGTTATTTGTTATAACCACTGCAAGTTTTTAAATCAACATAAATATAGAAAATAACTTCAAAATCCGTTGACGTAAGTTATACGACTCAATGATGTGAAGTGAGCGCGGACGGAGAACATTCTTTCATTCTAAAAAGTGTTAAAATATTATGTGAAGACTTCTCTCGTCTTTTTCTCTCTCATGGTATACGACGTAAAAACCCAGAGAAAGTTGGTTGGGAAAAAATATTTAGCTCTCTCCCCATATATATTCTTACTCCAAGAAGCTGAGCCTGCAAGCAGGGCCGGTCCTGTGCAGGCGCAATTGGAGCAGTTCGCTCCAGGCGGCAATTTGCCAAGGCGCTGATAGTACGTAATCACAGTGCTTTATGTAAAATATTTGATATAAAATGCGAAATGTAAAAAAACATACCATCCATGGACGGCAATTTAACCCGCAAGTTCCCGGCCTGACGGCGCGAAATAAAAACCCACGCCTCTCGTCTTGTACTTGATACGAGTTGGTACCAATTTTCTGTTCAGAAAAAAATTGACTCCGGCCACTGAAGTAGCGCAAGACAGGGACGCTTGGAGACGCCTAATTGTCGCGATGGATGGAAGGGAATAAAATAAAGAAGATTGATAAAACCTTTTTATCATTTTCTGACGGCCTCCATGGTCGAGTGGCAAGACGCTCGACTACGAATCCGAAGTTTGCGGGTTCAAACCAAAAGTAAAGTATACCTGTGGAACGTTCCGGAGTGGTAGATACTCATAGTATCGCCCTGGTGAAAGACCAACATTCAGAATTGAAACGTTGCTTGATTGAAATGGCTTTAGCCGTTTGTGACCAGATTTGAATAGCCAGGTACTTCCCAACCTTCCTCTTTTCCATCTCCTTCCTCTCCCCACTACCTTCAACCTCACAACATACCCCTAATGGGGATGCCATAGTACCACTGGCTCTAGACGGTTGGGAGCAGTTGGGACTCTTGTGCGGTATTCGCTATAAAAAAATAAAAAAGCTATTCTACGGTTTTTTTATGAAGTGGCAATTTTTTCGCAACGGTTTTAACAGGGCATCACCTATGCCAAACAATACAAAGTATTTACTTTAAATAAAGCCTTTTTCACAATGTCAGCATTTCGGTCAAATTTGGTAGTTTTATTTCTTTCATTCACTATGAAAAAGTTATTAAGTTTATGTGTTCAATTTGTAGAACACCATTTTTTTATAATTTAATATCAAAAGAGTGGTTATATCAGCTTCCTTTACAGTTTAGTAATGGCTTTAAACGCCGAAACAGCTTTCACTTAAAATAAAAAACTTTATAATATTAACATCAAATTTAATTAAATTTAATTGAATTATAAAAAAAAAATTAAAAAACCACTACATTGTGGCATGTTGAAACATCAACCAGGATATTTCGTGCTAAACCTAAATATTTTTTTACAAAAATACAATTATTCAACGGGATATTGGGGTGGTAATTCTAAGGCTCGGTTTTTCAGTACACTCGGAAATGTGATTCATAGCTGCCGTGGCTTATTCAAGACATAAATTCAAATCAGAAATCGTACTAAGGGCAACCTGGATTACGTTAAATTTGTTGACAGTTCGCTCTTAGCATCCGGATTTTCTTAAACCGAGCTTTAAAAGTAAGTGAAAAACTTGGCCTAAGAGTCTAATTCAAAGGTCATGATTTATATATCTAAACGGACATATGGTACATATAGCGGATCTTTAAGATTTGGCCCTTGACAACGAGATTGTACGAAAGAACTACTGGAAATTATAGAGCCTGAATATTATTTATTTATTTATATAACTTACAAACTACGGTCCAATTACAAAAAATGTATATAACACAAAATGATAGAAAATAGCAACAGTGAAAGAACACCACACACATAATATTAATGTGAATATTTTAAGCTTTGACATGAAACACTCACTTTGTGGTAAAACATAATTAAATTTTTAAATAAAAGTAACTTTGTTTTGACACCACTTTATTAGATACGTATACCAACCGGCTTCGACTCTACCTGAACAAACAATATGTATTATATATCAATACATATTTGTTCAACCCTGAAGAAGGTTTAGGTAGAGCCGAAACCGGTTGTTATATGTATTTAATAAAGTGGTGTCAAATCAAAGTGAATATTTTAGTTGTAAATCACTAGTTATAAGTATTAAGCATAAGTTAATATTAAGTCTTAGTTTTAATATTATTGTGCTGTAAAGCGCCCTTGAGGTGATATTTCTGTCACGAAAACGGCGCTATATAAATCAGCCAATTATTATTATTATAATGAAGCAACGACAAAAAGACGACAAAATATACACAAGAAAGAACATTCCAATCAAAGTCAAGGTCAATTCAAAGTTTTGGTAGAGTCGTTAAGAATGACAAAAATCATTTAGACTGGCACCAAAAATTTCAAGACCAAGAGTCAAGAGTCTTCGACGCAGAAAAAAAAACTGATCAAGGCTGCATGTTCAACTCTTTTTTTTATCAAAGTGTCGCTTAAGCCCTTTTTCCTTTCCAGTGACGATATTTAGAATTCCGATGTGTCGTTATTTAAAACTGAGATTTATGTTGAAACTTGTTGAAAAAACGCCAAACAAGCCACATGTTTCTTATAATATGACTCAAAGTTAATTTATTTGTCAGATACATTGCGACAAATCACTAATAAATTTACATTTCTATTCATACTGGTACCGGAGCTTTATTTATTCACTTCATCTATACCCTTACCAACCAAAAAAGCTGTTTGCGCAGCTACTTTCACTAAGGAGCAATTGAAGTATTAATATACGGATACTTATTTCTTATTTATTTATAAACTAACGGACTTTTGTCTAATTACGAAAAAAAAATACAAAACACGAAATAGTAAAAAAAAGCGCAACGGAGAAAGAACAGCACATACATTATATCACAATGAAGCAATGACAAATATAGGACAAAATATACATAAAAAAGAACTTTCAAATCAAAGGCAAGGTCAAGTTAAAGTTTTGGTAGAGTCGTAAAGAATGACAAAAATCATTTAGACTGGTACCGAAAATTTCAAGACCATGACTTGAGTTAACAAGTCTCGACATTCTGGACAGTGGAGAATGATACCCATAATTAGAAGAGTGATAATTGAGGAACAGCAATTTATTTTTCACTTTATAAGGGCTATAGATGATGTTTTAAAAACTTTTAAGGCCACGATGTTTAAATACCCGTAAATATTTCGTCTAAATGTTCGCTCCACCGAAACTAGCGATAAATAGTGATTAGAGTGACGTCACACGGGCTTCCTGTAACTTTTAGCACCCTGAATACAAATGAGGGTTAATAGGGTTGCCAGTTTTTTTTTTTTTTTTACTATTGAAACAATATTAAAAATATATTTTCGTAGAAAGCAATCACCATGTGGTTTGAAGTATTTAATGTAGTAAAAAAAGCTTTGTTTAAGACCACGAATATTATTTTTTTTAAGTAGCCACGGTTTTCTAAATTCGCTTATCATATTATTGATATAGATCATAACTTCAATAAAAGCACCGGTGCTCATATTCTTCACAAAAATGATCATGGCAATAGATTAAATAATTTAGAAGCACTAGAAATAAAGAAAGCAATTAAAATTATTATTCATATACTTACTAATTAGTTAACTTTGTCCAGTTGTCCAATATGTATTCCTTTAATAAACACATTACCAAATGGGTTATGAGTAAGGGCCGCAAGGAAATTAAAGACCTCCTAAAATAGCACTTGAAATTCTTCACTCATTCCATGACAAAATAGAGCAGTTTTATGAAATGCCCGGCCCTAAAAAATTACATTTCTCTTGCATAATAACACGACATTATATAAATATGGCATCATAATTCTATAATAATTCTTTTAACTCCACTATTATTATATACTAGTTTAAAATTAGCATTTTAAAAATCAATAATTGTAGGATTGTTACGATGTAAAATGTATGTATATTTGTATCGTATCTACTGTCATTAATTATAGGATTTAGTCCCTTGCAACTTTACCTACTGTCAATGTATCTTATATGGGATCAAGAGAATTCTACGGTCAGTATCTGTTGTATCATCTAGCATTGTGTAACAAATATCATCATATTTTATATTATTCTACTTGTACTCTCTGTCACCTACTTCAGAACAAGTTCTAATGACCTAGTGAGGTAGGTAATGTAAAAAAATAATGTCAGAAACAAAAAGCCAATTAAAAATAAAAAAAGGTATATTTCCTGTAAACTCATTAAATATATCATTATTCTTTAATCCCCTTAATTATTAATTCATAATATAAATATATATATCTCTTTCTCTCCGTTCCTTTGTTATAATTTGAATGTTATTCTATTGTTTTCTCATTGTTTGTTTTTTTTATTTTATAATTTATTCCCCCTCTGTATGTATGTTTATATAACCGCACACTTTGTATTTTTTGTTTGGTTTATTTTTGTACTCCGATGATGCTTAGGTTAAGCGAAACCGGTCGGTCATAAAAATAAAAATAATATTCGTGGTCTTATAAGTTTTTTTGTTCATTTCTTTAAATATTAATGTTATTCGGAAACAGAGGGTAATTTAATACTTATACAAACTGACAAAAAATAATAATATATTGTGATTGGATACGCGTTTACCACCTCCTACACCTCACCACTTTCCGATTTGCGAGGATTTATTCAAGTGCATATTTCCTGAAAAATTTCATTACTGTTTCAATATTTTCTTCCGTGAGAGGAATCCATCCTTATTTATGTGAGCAAAGATTCCAATGAAGCGAAGTCTAAATAAACCAAGCTAGCAGTCCATAGTGGAGTGCCATACCAACCCAGTTGCTTGAAATGTCTTTATCCGTGTTTGGTGACTAGATCAGAATAGCCAGGTGCTTCCCAATCTTCCTCTTCCCAATATCCTTCCCCTCATCACTACTTTCAGCCTCACAACATACCCCAATTGGGGATGCCATAGTCTCACTGGCTCTAGATAGTTGAGAGCAGTTGGAACTCTTGTACGGTATTCACCATAAAAAAAAAAAATAAAAATAAAACCCTGACTTCTGGCAGTAAGGCATAGAGCTGGCAGAAGAATTATGAAAGTAGACTGAATGCTGTAGAAATGTGATCCTTTTGTGGCTTTGGTAAAACTATGTATGACCGTGCTAATAATAATAATAATATTTAGATAATTTATAAAGCGCCATTTCTGTGAAAACTCACCTCAAGGGCGCCGTACAAATCTTAATTTCTACTTAATATGAATTCCATGTTTATATAAATATACAGCAACATACTTACATACTTAGACCTGGCAGGTCACTTCTGGCAGGACACAATCACTATATCAATATTTTTAAGTAATGTTAATAATTTAATTTTCAAAGAATATCCAATCATATTTAAAATAACCGTTGTTATTATTTTTGAGTCCTTAACAAAATGTACGGAGTAGAACCATCTAAGCGTCCCTTTTTTGATCATATTCATTACGCTTTGATCATTTTTTTTTCTTTTTCCTTTATAATATGTTTTTTTCTTTTTACTTCAAGTTCATAAAAAAAACTTATTCTGTAATCTTTTCTTTTTTATATATATTTAAGTAAAAAAAAAAAAGAATAGTAAAAAAATACGCTTACATATCAGCCTTGCATTTTTTTCTGGATATCCACATTTTTAACATATAGACTAACTAACCATATCACCGTTTCCCCGCAGGGGTAGGCAGAGAGGACGGACTTCCATATAACTCGGTCTTAGCACACACTCCTTGCTTCATTCACATTCATACATCGTCTCATACATACTCTTCTGTTATTCTGACTCTTCACATGACCCGATTCAAGTATTTGATTTACTTGATCTTGCCATGTCTTTCTCGGGCGTCCTCGATTCTTCTTCCATTCACTGTTTTGCAGGAAACATTTTCCATAATCATAAATTTTGTAATTTTTTTTAACAAAAACAATTTTAAAGCTTTACCGTCATTTTTTGTTTTTGTGGAATAACACCCTTGACCAAAAAGTCAATTTTTTTAGGTCGTTTCTAAACATCGATTCACGTTGTTTATTTACATAAATTCAACCCTGTCGCGGTGAACTTTGATTAACGCGGATCACTTGTTTTGGGAAAGTAAACACTAAAAAGTTTTAGGCATACTTTATGTGTACCTAAAACTCGCAGAGAGGGCGTTGAGTTTGGACTTTCGCTTCGCACTCCTTTACCCTATTTCAATGTTTTATTTATGACGGGCAAAAGTTGAAAGCTGATAGAAGCCTTTTGACTAGGGACTATGAATAATTTCATAAAAAAAACGTTGCATTTTTTACCATTCTTTACTTTGCGGTAAACAGCGTAGAAACTGACAAAAAATACCACTTGTTACGATAATTTTTGTAAGGAATATGTCGGAAAAAGCTAACATCAGTGACGTGCACAAACCTGAAATACTCGTACGTTCGATTTATTTTCATTTTTTATAGTGAATACCGCACAAGAGTATCCACTGCTCCCAACCGCCTAGAGCCAGTAGGACTATGTCATCCCCGCTTACGATTTTAATTTTCTTCTTTTGGATTTTTATTCGTATGAAGATTTTCAGGATTTTTCAGTTTTGGTGGTTCACTGCACGGCTTACTGAAAAATCTTCTTTCAAATGTAGAAATTATGAAAAAAAAAAAAAAACGTTTTCCGTTACAACAGCATTAACAATGTTGTATTTTTCAATCTTGGCACTCTAGGAAACTTAAAAATCACGAACCGTCACTGTCGTTACCCTCCCGACACCTTAAAAAAACCAATTTCTAGTTATTTTTAGTATATAGATCTTAAAATATAACTACTGTTGCTAACATTGTTGGTTTCACGATGAATTTGCTCTATAAAATAGTTATTTTCACGTGCTGAAGGGCGATCTCGGGCATGTCGGCGTGGAAAAGGGTTTTCCTTTTTACAAAGGTTTGCAATTAAAAGCACCGCACGCCACTGCGGCTTATGGCCCCTCGCCTCGGGGAGCCCATTAGGCCGCCCTTTTCCATAAATTTGTCAATACGCCCCCTGGGGTGGCATATATTCTAGATGCGCCCTTAAAGAATACGGAACACAGCAATCAGGTTTTATTGGTTAACTTGCGGGAAACATCGCCGATAACGTTGTCTCCCGAAGGAGAAGCGGTACAATCGAGGATATAGCCTTACGCTGATCATTAATCTTTCTTTTAGATCCATGAATTGAATAAATGGAGCTTTCAATGTGATACAGAACGCTGCAAGGAAGGAAATAATGACATCCCTATTTGCGTTTCGCGAGCTTTTCTTTGTACAGTCGGAGAGTCGATGTTGAGACTCGTGTAGCATCCATCGTTACGTCTGTAACTCTTTGAGTGTATTGTAATTTAAGCATTACGAAAGCCTTGGAGGACATATGGAGGTGCCTTTGCGCAATAGTGTAGTCAGGATGGTCGACTTTATACTGACTCGATAGAAAGAGACAAAGACATATTAAAAGATGTTGGATAGCTTATTAGTTACCGCCCAGATGGAATTCGGACATTTTTAAATAAACATATTTGAATACATCAAACAAAACAATATCAATACACTATTAAAATGACTTACGAAGTCAAAATATCACACAAACACTAATAACTGAAAGTATGCCTATTTAATGATGGAAGCTTTTTATTGATTTTATGTCTTTACATCATTAAAAATGTAAAAATTCTCAAGTTCTGTCAAAAATATTCAAAACTGTTGAAATACCTCTGAAAGGTAATGTCATATAATCTTTGTTTGGTCTTATTTGAACATTCACGCATAGCACATATCACCATCATGTTTGATTTATTTGTATAACCACTGCAAGTCTTTTAATCAACACAAATACAGGAAATAACCCTAATATCTGTTGACGTAAGGTATGCGACTCGAATATGTGAAGTTAGCGAGGACGGAGAACATCCTTACACACTAAGAAGTGTTGCGATATTACGTGAAGATTCCTCTTGTCTCTTTCTCTCTCGTGGTATACGACGTTGAACCCCGGAGAAAATGATTTATCGCAAATTTGTATAGGTTGGGTAAAAATATTAAGCTCTCTCTCCATGTATATACTTACCCCAAGACGAGAGGCCTGCCACTAGCACCTACTAGCAGAAGCTGAAGGTAGTGGAAAGGGCAAGGATATAAAGACGTGCACAGTTGGGAAGTACCTGGTTATCAAAATTTGGTCACTTAACATGTCCATTTTGGCTAAAAGTAGTGGAAAATAATTTCATGATTATATTTATTATGCATTTTTACAGTAGTTTACTTTTATTATTAACATTTATTTGGTAAAAGTGCATAATAAATATAATCATGTAATTATACCATAATACTGGGAGTAACCCAATAATTAGGAAATTTTATGAAAAATCTAAACATTACAAATAAGATGGGAAAACCTAAAATAAACTCATAAATAATCAGTATTCACCAACCTTGCATTATATAAATACACCATAAAATCATACTTAGAGAAATACAACGGTAACTTATCTTTACTAAAAATTCATACCAGATAGATAAATAAAATAATAAACTAAAAGTAACTTGTAACTAGTAAAATCATGCAGCAATACTGATAAATATAATCAAAGTAAAATCATGGTTTACTACCCCTGACATCCCAAAAATGGTATAAAAGCCATAGAATAAGAACAACTTGTACTAGTCTGAAGATGGCCGTTACAGGCTGAAACCGGGCCAGTCAAAAAATAAAAAAGTGGAATAAAGTTATAAATTTGTTTTATTAAATCAAAAATATCGTTATTTTTTACTGATATCGCTTATCGTACATACTCGGTTGACAAAAATAACTGACAATGGAAAGTTCTAATAATAATAATAATAATAATTAATATATTATCGGAAGACAGTGTTTTAATAATGTGAGCAATGCAGGCGATATGGTACTCATGACACCGTCTATATTAGGGCTACATCTCATGAAACTGATGGTTATCAGATACGGGCAGGGTCCGAAAAATACTCCTCCAGCTATCTTGAACGGTGAGGTTCTGAGGGTGGTAGAAGAAACTAAATATATACGGCACATCGTCACCAGCAAGCTAATGGATGACGACAACATTGACAGGCAAAGGCGAGCACTCAGTGTGAAATCAAACATGCTCAGTAGAAGATTTCGGCTCTGTAGTCCACCAGTGAAAAGGACACTCTTCCTGGCGTTCTATACTACCCTATACAAGTGCGAGCTCTAGACCAATTTCAAGAAGAGTAGCGTGGAAAGGCTTCGGGTCCAGTACAACAACGCCTACCGTATGGTGTTCAGTCTTCCCAGGCACTGCAGTGCTTCCGGTATGTTTACCGAGGGGCGAGTTCCCGGATTTGCAGCCCTTATGAGAACCAAGGTAACAGGAATGAGGGAAAGGATCAACAACTCTAGAAATGACCTCATCATGGAATCCCGTCAGATTCCGAATTCCAGCATAGAAGCGCATTGGAGTAAGTTATTGGCCCCATCAATCTTAACGCTGCCAGGATGGACTCCCTCTTGATGGCGTTTTGCAGAAACAAGACCTAATATTCTCCATTAATGTTTTTTACATGTACTATTTCATTTTTTTTTTATTTTTGTAATGAATTTTTATTTTATTTTTTATTATTGTTGAGTAAACTTTTATCATATTATTATTACAATTATGGAAGGTATTACTTTGCACTACTCCTGCAAAAAAATTAAAAATTCTGGAATAAAACTTTATTATTATTATTATAAGATCATGTTTATTATTTCTTGTCATCTCCTTAATTTGCTGATTTGACACCTTATGCGAAAATAAAATATCATTAATTTATCACATTTCACACCTAAATACACAACTGCTTATCGAGAAATGGTCAAATTTGTCGTATTTTATAACTAGCTAGCTTCTTCAATAACCTTCTAAGTACACAAGATTGATAAACTTATTGCTAATAAATAGTAATCAATCAAAATCAGACAAACCGAAGTGCATTTTGAAAATGAATGACGTAAAAATATGTAATCGTTCTTTTAAAAGAATGTGAATCATTAAAAATTCGACTATATATTTATAACTTAACAAATGACAAAAAATGGCTACTTTATTAAATGAATAATAATTTTTTTTAAAGTAGATATTTATTTTATAAATAGTTCAACTAAAACAGTTTGATTCGAACCATAAAACATATGTTTTAATACTACTTTAAATTAATATTCCCTTTCCAGAATTATTTTTTTAACTTCGTTTTAAATTCTTTAATATTCAAATTAAACATCATTTGGTGAATCATCAAATTTCTTTATAGCTCTGTTTATCAATGATTTTTTACTTTTTTCTGAAAGGTAGTTGTTAGATTTCAAAGAGAAAAACGTTGTTACTTTCTTGTTTTTAATCCAGTTCCTACCTCATCCAACCATTTCACCATGATTGATTTCCGTATTCAACAACACCGATACTAAAAACAAGTGACAATCAAGAAACAGAAGAGAGTTATGTGAAAAAACGTGTTCGTTCTTTGGTGTCTCGTTTGGTCTTTCGTTTCATTGTTGCTCTTCAAATAATATTAAACTATGTGTTTTTTGCAACGGCGTTCGTTAATAGTACAGTGTGTAAGAATAATTAAGAACTTAAACATCCATCGGTGAGTGAATTGGTTTCTTTACTTCTTTCATTCCATAATCTCTCCACATACATAATTAGAGACTTCCATCAAGTGGTACAGTTTATTCATTTTACAATCCACTATTTTTCAATAAATTCACCTGATGCTGAAAACACATTTGGTGTTTTATCGCAGCTTTGGATCCAATATTAGTTTTAATTACTCAGTATAGATGTAGATCAATGGTTTATGTATAGTTGCTGTTGGATCCTAAAATCAACAATTTGCTAGATTCTAACCTGTTGCCTTCTGTCCAGTTTTCCTACCACTCCTTGTCAATTTGTTATACTGCCATGCACTGTTTGTATGGCCGGATAGAAGTGTATTGAGCAGCCTGTAGCCGGTGACCCCCACCCCCCGACAACGAAACACAAGCCAGGACGTCAAGAGCGGCATTATTCGAATCCCGCTATCAGTCACTCTATCGCCCTCAACTCGCCTACACATCGCTGGGACCACCCAGGGATGGCGCCCTCGTTTTGCATCCATCTAGGATGACTTACCCACTCAGCATTCATCGGTCGGGCAGACTGGTCGGCGCAAATCGCAGACACGGAGACAGGTGAGCAAGTTGACAAATTCCCATTACTCTTCCAAAATACATAAAATTCATCTACCAAGTTAACTCATCGTTTTACAGTATAAATTGCCTTATATCTGTTTTTTGTATTAGATTAGGTAGTAAAAAAGGTTTTTTTTAATCAAACGTCTATCTCCAAATATTAGACACTCTCAAAATTCTCTAAATTTAAAGCAGTCCCTAATATTAGCAAACAACCACTATTTGTTTAATGTTACTGAATACCTCTGACATTAATTAACAGTAGAAATATTGTTTTCTGCTAAATAAGCCCTGTCTGGAGTGTGCCCAATCACCATTTCTTTAATGTCAATAATCCAATGGCGATTTTTTTATGCAGACTAATCAGTGTCCGGAGTTTTCAATTTGCACAATGTTCTGTGGCCGGAATAATCAGACTGATCGTGAATCATTCATAGCGGTAGATTCTTTCACTATCGCCCAGGTGAAATACGACCACTTCGAAGCATTGCTTGAAATGCTTAGGCAGGCACTTCTTACCTTTTATCTTCCAATTATCTTTCCCTTCCCACTCCCTTCAGTCCCACAACATACCCCAATCGGGGTTTTTTTTAAATTTATTTAATATGAATACCGCACAAGAGTCTCAGCTGCTCCCAACCGTCTAGAGCCAGTGAGACTATGGCATCCCCAAATAGGGTACGTTGTGAGGCTAAAAGTAGTGGTGAGGGGAAGTAGCTGGCTATTCAGATCTGGTCATCAAACACGGCTTAAGCTATTTTAAGCAACGTTTCGATTCTAAATGGTGGTCTTTCACCAGGGCGATACTTATTATTCAGAACACGATTGTGAATAAAAACACACACAATCCGAATAACAGTGTCCCAACTGCTCAGATCCTATGGATTTATGGTATATTTGACGGCTCCATGGTCGAGTGGTAAGACGCTCGACTACGAATCCAAAGGTCGCGGGTTCGAAACCCGATGTGCGCCAATAACTTTTATTCAATTAACATGGGTTATGACACATTTAATTCATATAAAATCATTAAAATTATATTTGCGGCACGTTCCAGAGTGGTAGATACAATATACCGCCATGGCGAAAGACCTCCATTCAGAATCGAAACGTTGCTTAAAATGGCTTTTAGCCGTGTTTGGTGACCAGATCTAATTAGCCAGGTGCTTTCTAACCTCACTCTTCCTCTTCCCCATCTCCTTCCCCTCCCAACATACCCCAATTGGGGAGGCCATAGTCTCACTGGCTCTGTACGGTTGAGAGCAGTTGGGACTCTTGTGCGGTATTCACTATTAAATTATTTTTTTTAAAGTACTGTGAAAAGTGGTTTTACAAATAAACGCTACAAAATGTCGCCATGTGCTATGAATGGATGTAAAAAGGTGTGTCCGTGAAAACCTTAGCCACGCCAGAGTCAGTAAGCAACCGACAATTCTGACTACACTGATTCTCAAAGCTATCCCTCCTGTATATTATTGCTCTGAGATTAAAACCCAGTATAAATAAAAAATTATTTACGTACAAAGTATTCACTGAACCAAATATTAAAATCGTGCATGACTGTGCTTTATATTAAATAATTTATTACACGAAATAAAATGTTTGCATTGCTGCGCTGTTGCGTATTCGATATCCATGAATGTAATCCATCATACGTTAAAATAAAAACATAAAAGCTCCTTTTCAAAAATTTAAAAATGTTTCGCTCAAATATGTGGCATGGCAAGTCTAAGTGGGTGCAAACGTTACCTTTATATATTTCCGCATCGTATCACGTGCAACACGTTGCCGTAACATGTTCCCGGCTTTGCCAATAATAAACCGTACTACGTCGCTCGATTCAAAACACCCCGTAAATTGAACAGCAATACACAACCTTAATGGAAGACATTTATCAAAAAGTAACCGGGCCTTTATACTGCACCGTGCTATGTTTCATATATTTCTGAAGGGTTCGCAAATCTTTTCACTGGTGCGTCCTATGCGATAGCTTTAAAACCTCAGAACATTAATATACCGGGATGGAGCGCTAGTGTATGGTAGTCAGTATTGATGATTTTTGCCTGATTGGGGCGTAACTAGGGCTAGGGCTAAGGTATTTATCCATTCATTCACAGCACATATCGACATAATGTTTTTGTTTACTTGTATGACCACTTTTTCACAGTATTATTATAAACAAAAAATTAGAATATAACCTAAGAAACTTTTGAGTTATATCTTGTTTTGTCGCATTACAAAATGTAGTAGGTGGAGTCGCCGGAAAGGCAGGAGACGGGGAACATGCTTGCATACCTTAAAGCGGAGCTATAATGTGTGAGAACTTGTCTTATCTCTTTCTCTATCACGGTTTACGAAACAAAAACCTTGGAGAAAGTTATCGTTAATTGTATAGGTTGGGTAAAAATGCTTAGCTCTCTCTCCATATATATTATTCCTCTTAGTTTGAAACCATTCTTATTAAGATGAAGGTACGCGGTGCAAAATCCACACAAAATTGTGTGTTTTTTTATATTTTTACAGTTAATACCGCACAAGAGTCCCAACTGCTACCAACCGTCTAGAGCCAGTGAGATTATGGCATCTCCAATTAGGGTATGTTGTGAGTCTGAAAGTAGTAGGGGGAAGGAGATGAGGTAAAGGAAGATTAAGAAGTACTTGGCTATTCAGATCTGGTCACCAAACACGGTTAAAGTCATTTCAAGCAACTTTTCAATTCTGAATGGTTGTCTCTTACCAAAGCGATACTTAGAATAACTACCACTCTTTTTACTTTCGTAAATAACTATAATGTTAGAACATCCTAAGTGTTAATATTTTGACAACCTAATAACAACAAAATGTGTTTTTAGTTCCTTTTAAATCCACCGCACTAACAAATATATCATTATTAAGCTTTAAGTAAACCAGTAGTTTTTTTTATGTTATTATCTTATAATGGTTATTCACGCCTGCCAGCAACGCTAAATACGGGAATATTGTGCAACGTAGTTCCTGCTTAAATAATCTATTCTCATATTTTACACCACGCGTCAGAGGCAATTTGTATGGCCTTTTTTATAGGACGGAAAACTGCTGCAATTTGCCCGGGCGCATTTCCCTAATGCAAAACGAGTTCCACAGAGCACCGAAAAGTAAAGAGAGGAAAGAATGAAATAATTTTTATTTTGCACACTTTTTTTTTGTGTATTACAGACGGTATATGCCCATTTACAAAACACAAGAAAGTAACATGAAAGTAAATTAAGAGATATTTTTAACATGTCTCTTGAAATCTTCAAGGTTTACGTTGAAGATATCAAGAGACATGTTATTTAGTAGTACCATACCCCGTGTCATGCTGTGCTGAGCCAACACGTCTGTTCTGCCATGTGGAATGCACAGCAGATCGTGATGTCGCCCCTGGCAGTAGTTTTTTGGCACAAACAACTTATAACATTCCAGGAGGTATGGATTGTCAATCAAACTATTTAATATTTTGTACGCTGTTACTGCAAGGGTCCCACTCCTTCTCGACTGGAACCTTTGATAAAGCGTATCGGAGAGCAAATCTTTATGATGCATAAATTTTGGGTAATCGCCGTGGATTCTCATATACAAATATCTGAGAAACTTTGTTTGGACCTGTTCCAATAATTGTGTATATTTATTTACATCAAACCCCTTTACAATCAAAACATCCACCAACATAACACACGAAATAACAATAAAATTCACATTCCACTTACAAACACCACAAAGTATGGGATAAAATCTTTGGGATATATTGCCCACACGTTATACAACTCGCTTCCAGATAAATATAAAACAGTCAATTCAATAAAAAATATCAAAAGAAAGCTTTAAAAGAATATTTTCTAAATTCATTTAAAGATGAAAACACTTAACCTCCAATACAGTTTTCTTTTCCTGGTAGAGTAAAAAGATTCTCATTTACTGCACTTCAAGATTTTATTATTATTTTTAAATATATTTTATTATTATTTACCATTTTTTTTTCAATACTGTATTTCTAATTATGTTATATTGTTTGATGTATTACGATTTATGTTAGTTAGATGACTCTGTATTTTGTATTTTGTTGTAACTCATGTAGCCCTTTAATTTCCCTTGTCCCAGAGTGAGTTTTTTATAACTCATCGGGATTGCTATGTATGTTAGCAAGAAATTAATAATAAAAGGAAAAAATAACTTTGTGTTTCAATCAGAGGTCGTATTTAGTCACATATGAAAACATGTGGGTGGAGTCCCCGGAGACGCGGGAGACCAAGATCATCTTTACAGTGTATAAAAACGGTGTGTTATTTTTGTTTTCTCTTTCTCTCTCATGGTGTACGACGAAAAACCTTGGAGAAAGTGATTTATCGCAAGTTTGTATAGGTTGGGTAAATAGAATTAGCTCTCTCTCTACATAATATATTGTTACTCTAAGATTATACCTTTTCTTAGTTACTTTGTTCTATGGCACAAGTCAGTTCCTACGTAAATTCTAAACTGTTTGTGGGAGGTCACGAGGATTTAACGCCGCACTTGTGTTGCATATTTTTATGATGAGCTTTTATTCCACAAAGAAAGCGGGTTTTTTCTTATTATTTTTCTCACTATCAACGTCATGATCCGCTTCGCAAATGAGCTTTTCTACTCCCGTTTCTGTATGAAATGTCTACACCATAATACTACAAAGCTTCATAAATAGAAAAAAACTTTTTTGACAGTTTTTTAATATTATTTATTAGTCTGCGCGAAAGTAAACTTTCAAAATGGGATGTCGTGACTGAATTCTTTGCAACTATACAAACCTAATAACCACTTCAACACAAACTTTCACATTATTCGTTTTCTTAAAGATGCGTATATCTGTGTACGAAAGAAAGAGAGGGATGAGTCCTTAGAGTATATAGAGTGGTACCTATCCAAGGCAGTGTAGTCAGTTTTTGATGATTTTTACCTGACTCTGTGGACTTGGACGTGGCTAAGACCAAGGCTAGGGTATTTATACATCTATTCATATCACATATTGACATAATGTTTTTGTTTATTCGTATAACCACTTTTTCACAGTATTGTTATCAACAAAAATTTGAATATAATCTAAAAAACCGTTTAGTTGTTTTACAAAAAATATAGGCGGATAATACTTACATCGCAGATTTTTCTTTTTAAACCATTTTTTATCACTGAATATTTTTATTTTTTTTTTATAATTAATAATTAATAAAAATATTATTTAGTGATAAAAAAATGGTTTTTAATAAAAAAAAATCTGCAATGTAAGTATTTTTACACTTCAAAATAATTATTTAACTAATTAAGTAGTTAAATATCACAAGGGTGGGCAGAACGATATACTGCCACACAACTTTGTCTTGGCACATACTCCTTGATTGATATTCATACCATATCAATAAGCTCTCATGCGGAACAATATCGTCACTGAGCGGATCCGGACGTTGGTGTGAATCAGCCTTTAGACTGGTAAAATTTTCGAAGATGTATTAAAAATGTGGATATCTAGAAAGAATGCAAGGCTGATGTAAGCGTAATGAATAGGATCAAGAAAGGGACGCATGGATGGTTTGGGCATGTAGAGTGAATCGACGAAGGAAAGAGGTTGAATGTAATAAATGACGTGAAAGTAAATGGAAGAAGAAGTCGGGGACGCCCGAAAAAGATATGGCACGGTCAAGTGAATCAAATTATATTATATTCATATGATATTCATTTTTAATTATAAAAAAATAATTTCTAGAAACCCATGATAGTAATCCCTCCCTAAGCACGAGAATTTTCTTTATTAAGGGGGTAATTATCATTCACTAGAAACTAGACTTTGTATATAAACTGAATTAATATCATACCTACTGTTAGTATTAAGTAAAAATGTTTATTTTTGTACTTTTTTTTTTTATAATTGAATCGGGCCTTGCGGAGGATCAGAATAACAGAAGAGCATATTATAGTATACTCATGAGACGATGCATGTATGTAAATGAAGCAAGACGTGTGTGCCAAAACAGCGTTGTATGGCGGTCCTTCCTCTCTGCCAACTCCTGCGGGGAAACGGCGTGATGGTTGGTAAGTAAGTTTTAAGGGGTGGTTTCAAAAAAATTTCAATCGCATCGGATGGAAGAAAAAGTCGTGGACGTTCCAAGCAGACATTAAATAGTCAAGAGAATCAAACAGTGTTATGGATTCTTTTGTACTAAAACACTTTACTTGCACTTTATTTGTATTTATTTCATAGAATGAGGTTTTACAGGGTAATTATCTACACCAGAAGCGTAGTGTTACTCCAACTGATATTAACTGTGTGAGACTAACTAAATCTTCATAATGAACCGTCTCATATAGTGGTAGAATGTCTACAAAGTATGTCAATATCAGTTGGGGTAAAGTTTAACATAACATTTATTATTTAACATAGATTATTATCCAAATAATTACATAGTTCATCATAATAATAATAATTTAGGGGTGATAACAAATTTGTGTGGATAATAGAAAGTCGGCCAAATAGGTCCATGCACTTAAAAAATCCCAAACAATCAATAGGTAATAACAATAAATGTAAGTCATTACCAAAGTGCATAGCACTCAAAAATTCCTTGATACCGAGAAATTATAATAATAGAAGTAATCTACTCTAACAGTGCATAATAAATAGAATCATAAAACTAATATACCATAATGCTGGGAGTAACCCAATAATTAGAAAATTATGTTGTACATCTGGACATCACAATTGAGATGGGAAAACCTAAAGTAAACTCATTAACAATCAGTATTCACCAACCTTTCATTATATAAATACATTGTCAATTCATATTTATAGAAATGCAACTGTAACCCATCTTAAATATCAAATAAAATAAATAAATATTCCAGATAGATATATAAAATAGTAATACCAATAAATTAAAAGTAACTTTTACCCTGTAACTATTAAAATCATGCAACAATACTGATGAATATAATTAAAGTAAAATCATTGTTTACTACCCCTAACATCCCCAAAAATAGTATATAAGCCGTAGGTTAACAAACATTTGTACTAGTCTGAAGATGGCCGTCATAGGCTGAAACCGGTCCAGTCAAAATAATAAAAGTGGAATAAAGTTACAAATTTGTTTTATTAAATCAGGTCCAAAGTGTTATCTCCTGTATAGGTAGGTACTTGAAGGAACAATATATGGAGGGATAGCTAATTTGTTTTGCCCAACCCATCCGAAATTGTAATAAATCACTGTTTCCGTGTTTTTACATCGTACACCATGAGAGAGAAAGAGACAACAAATTTCTTGGACGACTTCTATATACTGTCGTAATGTTCTTAAGCTGGTTATTTTCGCTGTTTAACGGCAGGACTCCGCCCACATTTTATATTTTGCCACTAAACTTGACACAACTAAACGGTTTTTTAGGTTAGATGTTATATTTTCGTTGATAAAAATACTGTGAAAAAGTGGCTATACGAATACACAAAAACATTATGTCGATATGTGATATGAATGGATGTATAAATACCGTAGCCTTAGTCTTAGCCACGCCCATTTGCGCCGAGTCATGTTAAAATCATCAAAAACAAGTCCAAAACTGACTTCACTGGCTTTGGCTTGGGCTACCTCTTGTATACTCTAAGGGTAGGTACATAACAACAGGAAAGAAATATACGTACGAGACCCACGCGTGAATGTGTATGAAGCAAGGTTTTTATTTCTTTTAATTTAATGGGTAACATTTATAACTATGGTTTTGCAATTTCTATCTCACTGAGAGGAGTTCCCGTGGCAAGACAGAGTTGTGTTGAGGTCTATACTCTTTGTTGAGAAGAAGAAACAAAAACAACAGCAAAACAAAACTTTTAGCCATTCCTTCAAACTTTTTTTACACATTAATTATTTTCACGGGTTTCTAACATGACACAGCTGTTACTGAAGCTAAATAATTTACGACTTTTAGAGAGGTAAACAATCTATACATTGTTTACTTCTCTGCTGTACCATAAAGCTTAGTTAATCCACTTCACCTTTTCTCAGTCATTAGAAATTGATATATCGTCGATAAATATTCCAATTTAACAAAGCAAGGATAATAAAATACTCTCAAATAAAAATTATTGTTGAAAATTTGTATTCAACGTCGAGGCGACAAATCAAAAATTGCTTGGCCATTTTTATTACGAACGAAATATTGACTTAACGCTGGCAATTCAACTAAGTAAGTACATCAATAAATAAACATTGGTTTTCCTCTCAACGCTGCGTACACACTTATTTGATGGAGACTTTTGTAAACGATTGAGAAGTATTTTTTTTGGTATTTTGTGGAAATTTTAAAAAAAGATTATTATTAAATTAAGTTTTATAATTAGTATGTTTGTGAGAGAAGGAACGGCTGATAAAAATATTGAATGAAAAAAAATTGACAGTAGAAAAGTGAATGTATGCAGAACTTGACCGGTCGGTAGCTGAGTGGACAAACGCGTCGGATTCGCACCCGAGCGTCGTGGTTTCAACTCCTCTGCTGGCTAAGTCCTCCATCATTGCACAAGCGACATATTCCGCTTATTAAGATGGCAGTTGTAGGTTTTCAAATATCGTCAGGCTATTCTTAACCCGAGAATGTTTGTCTTTCTTTTTAAAATTTCCGATGGATGATAGTAAAGGTAGGAACTGGCAGAGGAAGAACATGTAGACTGAATGCAGAATAAATGCAATTCCTAAGGCGTACGTGTGGTACACGAATCTTGAGATCGTCCGGGTTTGAGTAGGTTCGACTATAAACGAAAGACGAAAAAAACATAAGGATAATTGGTTTCTCACCATTTTTTTAAGTAACACCATTAAGGTTCGACATTTTGGATTTCGTACACCAAAGTCGATTTCAAAATTTTTGTTCAAAATTAAGTCAGTTTTGGTAAACATTTTCTTGAATTAATTGATTCAGAGGTTAATGTTATAACATTTTTTTTATTTAATACATAATGATAATTTTGAGAAAAACAAATCGGAAAAAAATTAAAAGGATAAAAATGATAAAGAAATTAATTCCTACTGTTACGAAAGAAATGAAAAATTTGTTCGCATTACTTAAAAAATATTTATTTTAGTGTTTCATTGAAAGATATCGTATTTCTTAGCATGGGCGCCCTATTTTATTCTGTAATCATATTTGTGTAAATAAGAAGTTAAAAAACTCAAAAAGAACTTGTAATTTCTTAAACCGGAACACGAAAAAAATATATCTTTCTGAAACTCCTAATCCAAATTTAACATTATTAATATTTGCATATATTTATTTTATTTTATTTTAGACCGGACCAATTTTAACTTTTCATGAAACATTTTCAGACTGGCAATTTCACCAGAAACAGAAATTCCTCGACGTAATGAAATTCTCACAACTATCCATCTGAAACTTTTAGTTTATAATAAATGTTTTCTGTTCGCAGCGTTGTATAATCTTGGGCAATTCTACTTACACATATTTCATAAGTTTTCTGTAAAAAAAAATGAATTATATTGACAGGTTATGCCACTGGAAGGTATTCATCTAGGGAAAATTGAATGATAACCCTCGTTTGCATAGCAAAGTATTTACACATAGCATTTCTTTTTATTCAAAAAAATTAAATTTAATACTTATATTTTTTTAATTTATTTACGAAATGAAGCCAGTCCTTGGATGACACTGAGAAATATATTCTAGCACCCATACGAGGCCTGTTCAAAAGAAAAGGTGAATTTAAAATTTTCGCGGGCTGTGTACATTCAATTATCGATTTGTTTTTCTTATATTGGTACACGTATGTTTATTATATGTTAGCATTATCAGCCATTTTGTATTAGTGGTTTGTTTTTAGGTTAGTCACGTTCTTGTGTGTTCTTCGAATTTTTTACGTTTGAAAAAAATGGATCAAAGAATTTTTATTAAATTTTGCGTTAAAAATGGAATAAAGTGCTCCAACTCACTTAAAATGTTGACTGTGGCATTCGGCGAGTTTACTTTGTCTCAAAAAAGTGTTTATAAGTGGTACAAGCGCTTTACAGAAGGCCGAGAAGATGTTAATGACGATGAGCGTCCTAGAGTTGTGGAAAAAACAAATCATGGATTTTATTCTTTGATCCATTTTTTTTCAAAAGTAAAAAATCGAAGAACACACAAAAACGCGACTAACCTTTCCAGTTGTCAAAAACAAACCACTTATCCAAAATGGCTGATAATGCTAACATATGATAAACATACGTGTGCCAACAAAACAAAAAAAATCGATAATCGAATGTGCACAGCCCGCGAAAATTAAAAATTCACCTTTTCTTTTGAACAGGCTATGTATATTGCTTAGGTCTCAAAATTCCCATGCAGAATCATAGTTTTGTAGGAATCAAATGAAACATAAAAGTTCGCCTGAAAAGATTTAAGTTTACTTATCGAAGTAACCCTGTCGTTATGGGTGTGCAAATTTTTCCGAATGCTCTTTCAAAAGAACACCATAAAACTAAGTACCTACTTAAGTCAGAACGCCCGATTTTTCACTTACGGAAGCTTAGTTGCCGGAGGGTGAATTTTTCAATTTGAAAACACATTAAAAAAAGAGCGAAGCTAGTAAATTTTAATGTTGTAGTATTTGCTAAACAACTATCCACTAAAATGACATTGCTTACTAGTTTTTTTTTCACAAATTTAATATTTATGTGCCTCTTTTACGATGAGAACCAACAGCTGGCAACGTCAGCATAATATAGATCAGTGGTACGCAACCGGTGTGCCGTGAGCCGATTCTATGTGTGCCTTAGCGTTGAAAGAAACACAGTAACGCAAAACCAAGGTTTGTTTTTCTGTGACCGAAACAGTTAATATTTCGCAGTGTTTTGACCGAAACAGGACTAAGCTGAGGGTGACATGTAAACTTACTGCCATCGTTGTATGGTATACAAAGCTTTACCCGAGCACATATTATATACCTAGAAGGTGTCTTGGATAAACCATTCAAAAGAAAAAATGATATGAATAATTTTCAAATCAAGAATGTGATCGATTGAAAATGCCAATTTCTTACAAAGTCTCGGTGGCTCAATTGGCAGAAACGTTACTCCCAGATAGAGTTAGAGGTTCCGAGTTTGAGTCTCAGTGACGACCGTTATTTTTTTTCTGTTTCATAAATACGTTGAAGATTATTGATATTATTTTAATAATTAATATAAAATTATTTATATTATAAGGAGCTACAAAAGCTTACTATCGGTGAGGAAATTTTCCGAGTAAGTGATGAATTCTTCAAAATTAATGATATTCAATGGAATAATCACATTAGAGTTTGCATCGATGGCGCTGCGGCAATGATGGACACTATAAAGGGTTTTTTTTTTGTATATTACAGACTGTATATGTCCATTTACAAAACGCAAGAAAGTAACATAAAGTAAATTAAGAGATATTTTTAACATGTCTCTTGAAATCTTCAAGGTTTACGTTGAAGATATCAAGAGACATGTTATTTAGTAGTACCATACCCCGTGTCATGCTGTGCTGAGCCAACACGTCTGTTCTGCCATGTGGAATGCACAGCAGATCGTGATGTCGCCCCTGGCAGTAGTTGTTTGGCATAAACAACTTATAGCGTTCCAGGAGGTATGGATTGTCAATCAAATTATTTAATATTTTGTTCGCTGTTACTGCAAGGGCCCCACTTCTTTTCGACTGGAGACTTTGATAAAGCGAATCGGAGAGCAAATCTTTATGATGCATAATTTTTGGGTACTCGCCGTGGATTCTCATATACAAATATCTGAGAAACTTTGTTTGGATCTTTTCCAATAATTGTAAATATTTATTTTGGTATGGGGCCCATACAGCAGAGGCGTACTCTAGTTTGGACCTTATAATGCAGTTGAACATAGAAGTCATCGCTGCAGGTTTGGTATGTAAAACAACAAAATTTAAAAATAGAAATTACAAACTTCTGCATAGATTGCGAAGTATTTATTGTAAAGAATTCATCAAAGGAACTATTGCAAACGATGAGTGAATGAATTTGGTATGCTGCGAGTGAGAAAAGGTTGCGAAGTACTGGTAAAATGGTGGGAATTTTACGAAGTACTCGTCCGCAGTATTCTGAATTACAGCCGCCCTTGGAACGGAAACTAATTCTAAAGATAGAAAAACACAAAAAGGTTTTTTGATAAACATTCCTACAAGTGATATCCGGAAGTATGGATTGATTTATTTGCTGCTTTCCAGACCAAGCGTTTGGAAACAGTTTTTTCAACGTAAAGGCGCCACAAACAACGGTCAGCAGAAAACTAATTTCAACGGCTGTCTGCAATGCGATCCTCGATCTAGTCCAAGGTCGGAAATCTAGAACTTTCTGTGACGCCTTACTTGGATCGAAGACTGATTGCAGATGGGATTATTGTGCTACGAGTTTACATAAATACCAACATTAGGAAAAACTTCAATGTTTTGTGAATTATTCACGAATTGCTGGTTCTTTAAAGTGAACCCTTCGCAGTGAACACTTCAATTGAAGTCGAACTCACAAAAAAGAGGTTTAAATTTATCCGGCTATTTATTCAGTTCTTTTTTGGAACCGGTTCCTCGCCGAAAAAGACACGTCCTAGTCGGTAGGGATTTGAAAGTGAAAAGAACTGGAACTGGTTCCTCGCAACCGGTTCCTCGCCAAAATAAAAAGTAATCGGTAGAGATTTGAAATTGAAAGGAACTGGAACTGGGAACTTCCTCGCCAAATCAATAGTGCTAGTCGGTAGAAAATTTTAAAACGAGTACTTCTTTATAGGTTTTAAAGTTCAACTTCACAACTGAACTACTGCAAATTGAAGTAGTTCTTTGTAATCTAACTTCCGTTGATGTACTTTTGTCAACAAAATAATCATGTTGCACTATCTTTTGAACGTGATATTTTAAAGTTTAAGTCAGTTTTAATCTTTTGAATAAAATTGTTTTTTTTAAGCCCCATCTGTGCACATTTTTCTGAATACCGATTTTTTTGTATACACAGGTTTCTATAAATAGAAGGTTTGACTCAAGCGACAAAAGTTTGGGACTCTTTTAACTTTTATTGTCGCTTCAGGTAACTCAGTGAGAACATTGAGTTACCTGAGCTCACTTTTTTGTCAAAATTCAACCAGGTACTTAAGATTAATGAATTTTATTATAAAACAAAAAAACCTTAAAGCGCTCTGGTTACTTGTACTTTCTAAAATTGCGCTTCAGCCATTTTGCCTTTCCGGCGACGATATGGTTCTTTTTTAGAACATTCATATTTGTCTTCTAAGTATTTAGGGTGGAAAAACTTTCAACACAAGAAGAAATACCTTTTTTACATAAAAAAAATATGAGCCGCATGCTGAAATATTCACGTGTATTACTTTATATTAATGGGGTGTCTGCCTCTCGTCTTTCCTCCATCAATTATACGTCAACCTGGAATGTTTTCATTCTAGCTTCTCGTTATATGGGTGAAAACTTTGCTAAGCACATTTAGGAAACCCTCCTCTTGTCATGAATTCATAATAATTAATAGAAACGTCTGCGTAGATTATCAAAAATATCATCAATTTTGGTGCTAAGAAGGGTGATGTTGGATTTTAAAGAGATAATTTGTTAAGTTCTCACCTTCTTGTCTTTCATCCAGTTTCTATCGATTCCACCATTTCGCTATTTGATTTTTTACTCAACAACACTGTGTTAAAAAATAATTGACAATCAAGAAACAGAAGAATTTTGTGAAAAATGTGCTGCTTGTTCGTTTTTCGCTTGTTCGTCAATTTGTTGTTTTGATCTTCAAAAAATATGAAATTATAGTTATATAATTTAAGTATACAGTATATTTTAAGTCCTGAAGATAATTCAGTCGAATCGAAACTAGCCGACGTAATTATACAAAATAAAAGTAGATTTAAACAAAGTGTCTTTTCATTTAATTCATCATGCCAAATCCACAAAGTTAAGTTAAGAATTAAGTTGTTTGTTCGCTGATGTCTCGCTTAGTCGTCGTTTTAGTTGTTATCTTCAAGTAAAATTGGGATAAGCGTTGTGGTTCGTTGTGTAAGAAGAATCAAGAGCTTAAACATCAACTTCATCGGTGAGTGAATTGGTTTTCCTTACTTCCTTCACTCCCTAATCTGTCCACATCCATAATTATACACTTCCATCAAGTAGTAATAGTTTCAATCGTTTACAGTCCACTATTTTCAATATACATCAGAAGCTGAAAACACATTCGGTGGTTTTTATTGCAGCTTTAGATGCAACAGGTGGGAACAATACGTTTTGTAGATTGAAGCTTAAGAGCAATTAGAGTTTGAACGCGGCGACGTTTCCACTCGAAACATAAACAAAATTTTAATCAAAGGTGTCGAAAGTATTGGTTGCTGTTGCTGTTGATTAAATACTGACTTTACTTTTACATTTTAATCTGGGTACATGTATTGTTTCAAACAATTATTGATAAAAATGGAAATAGTGTTAATTATTACAAGGGATTTTTTTTTTTTTGAAAACCTTGAAATATGAAAGCGATGAGGTGGCCGAGTTGGTTCTCCCCCATCCAGAAACACGAGAGCCCAAGCTCAATTCTCTGTGGCAACATTTATCTTTTATCATAATCTTTAAGTATTTTTAGTTTTAGTTCGATTTATTCTATATTAGCTACTTGTACATCAAATTTTACAAAGTATCCAATTATTATTTTTGACTGGGCGATTTTTAATTTATCAATTGGCATAATTTGGATGGTTTCCGGCAGCACATTATAACATTTCATCCCTTTAGCCCTCGTAAGCTATTTTGTGTATTGGCTTTATTCTTTTTTTGGTAGTCTGATTTGTTTTCATGTCCTTGTTTTATGTTTGTGAATATCCACATTGTAGACAATTTTGTGAGAAAAATATTTTCGTAACAAGTTGTTCTTAATTTGATGTATCAATGTATTTAATGTTAGCATCTGTTTCATTGTTAGCCAAGTTAGTTCCTCTGACATTTTACCTACTTTTGAGTATCTATTTCGCCTAAGTATTATTCTCATTACTCTATTTTGGAGAATTTAATACTTGTTTTGTTATCTGTCTTTACAAAAGAAAATAATGTGTTATTACTTGTCAACACTCGTCAGACTAAAAGGTCCGATAAATATATTTGTTACCTCAAATATAGTGTTATATTGATTAGGGTCTGAGAGTAACTTACCCAACTGCAAATCCAACCGTCGCTAATCACTGTAAAGTCTGTGTTCAAAAGAAAGTAATGATTAATAATAATAACACTATATTTTTATAGCGCAGTTTTGTGAGAGCTCACCTCAAATGCGCTTCACACTATATTACAAGACCTAATATAATAATAATAACAGATATGTGTACACATTAAACTATCTAAAATCGTGATTGTTATTATAAATCGTGAAAAAAAATTGTTTATTTATTTATTTTTGAAAGAATGGAATGAGTTATTAAAATCGAATTTTGAGTTTAAGGATCAGCACTTAAAAATGACACTAACTGTTACATTTTGGCATTCTAATACAAGCAATCCTACAAATGATGTATCTGAAAATTTTCTATGGGTAGATAGAAAAATGTCTGAGGTTTCCAGCGAATACAATTTTTCAACTGTAATTCTATGAAAAACATACAAAAATGTCAGTAAAAGGTACAGTTTTGAAACCGAAAAAGGCATTTTTTAACGTTTTACCGAAAATTCTGTTAAGCTTTTCATTAAAATTTGAAAGATTACAATTTAATAATTGTTTTCACGAGAAACCTCAAGCATTGTTTTAGCTACCCGTATAGAATTGACAGATGAATCATTAGTAGTATTGCTTGTACTAGAAAGTCAAAAAGTGTCTATTTTCGGGTGCTGACCCTTATGTATCCAGAAATGTTCTTTAGATACGTATCTAGCAAGGAAAAATGAGACGAGTCAGAAAAAAAATAATGTTATTATTTTTTTTTTAAAGGGACATGTGACATATGACATGACGACATACGAAAAACAAAATTCCCAAATTTTGTTTTGGCTCTCCTGTACATCTGCGTTTACTGACTCATTCCGCTCTTCCTTGCGCGTACAGAAATATGACAGCATAGACATAATTTTAAATGCGAAAAAAAATGATTCCGCTTTAATTTGGTGGAATGAAAATTTTAAATTAACCTTTATATTTTTTAAAAGGATGTACGTAAACGAACCGCCAAATTAATTTCCGAAAAAAAACCTTTTTTTTTTTTACTAAGATCTTCCGTAATAGGTTATCAAAGAATTTCACGGGCATCGCTTAAACATACTATTCCAGAATAAATTGGGAAACAAATCATTTGATGTTTGTTTTTGTAAATGTGGGACCGACGCGACATCTGAACGAAAGACAGGGAAACATGGACCTATGCTTAGTGATCTAAAAACCAAAAAAAAAAAATTTAAATGGTGAGGAATATCGTTTTAATTTTCATTCGCTTAACAGAAGTTTATAAAACGTTTTCCCATCAACAAAACTTATGTATAAATATAATCATCTTTTTATTTTATATTTGGCAGCCTTTGTACAGTGAATATACATGAAAATTATATCGCCACTCGCTTGGGCAACGTTGTGAGGCGGGTCAAAGAAGGGGCTGTGGCAAGGAATTTGCTTAAGTGTGCCATCAAGAGGTCCGGATTAAATAAAGGAGGAAAGACAGATGCCGGTAGCTTATTTCACATACTAGCCGACATTACATATTTAAGTTTGAAAAAAATATATATTGAAAGCTTAAAAATGTATAACGCATTTAATATCTAAATTTAATGTTTATGGAAATTTGTATTATTCCTTAATTGATAAAATAATTTTATTAATAATAAATTTATTTTTAGGAAAAAAAAATAATACCTATACTCTTTTTTAAATGTAATTTATATAAATTATCTCCAGATATTAACATTTAAAAAAAAAATATTAAAACTTTAAACGCATTTAATATCTAAATTTAAAGTATTTAAAATTTTTTAGTATTCCTAATTTTATAAAATAAATTTAGCTCGAAAAAACGACTCGTTTTCATGAAGCCGACATCAACTGTGAACGAGTGTTCCACTCGCGGTTGTTGAGTTTCACGCACCGGTGCAAGAAGGTGTTGTATTGGCAATACAAAATCCAGCAAATTCAAATACATCATTGCATTCAGCGACGTCTATAGTCTACATGTCAAAGTGACAGATTTTATTTAAAATTCAATTCTCCTTAAATTATATTTATCAAACACATACCGCATTTCAAAGTTTTTGACCAGAACGAGTTTATTTTTCAAGAGATACATCGCTAGTCACTCAAAACATGGAACAAAGGCTGAAAAATAAAAATTTGTATAAATATCTTCTTACGAATAAAATTTCACACTGAAATACCAACAAACTTCGCGCTGACTGATAAAAATAATTTCTCGAAATTAATAGATCGATTGAACATTTGGCACGTTTATTTTGCTTTTATGTAATCGAAATTGAAAGAGAGCAAGAGAGGTTTATGCGTTACTCATACATGAGGGAGTTTACATGTTATCCATTTATATTTCCTTCGTTGTTTCAATGAGGAATGCTAGAATTTCACATCCTGCAAGCCCGCCGGAAGATGTTTTTGGGTAAACATTTTTATAGGTTGATTTCTGGAGGTATTTATAATTCATACATACTAAAGGAGATCAACTTGTTTGCCTCAAGTAAGTACATTCGTGCGAGGCACCATGTGACGTTTTACACACCCAAAGTCAAAACTCCTTTGTACAAAATTATGCCAAATATATAAAGCGATGAAACTATTCAATGAAGCTGCATCTACCTTAGATGTATTTAAATGCACATACGAGTATATAGAGTTTCATAACTATCTCTTGGTGTACGCACTAGAGTGACTGTTAGGTATATAACGATCTACATTCTGTACTTGGATAAAATATTTTTTTACACACATTTTTACACTAGCTAATTCGACGATAATGTCATAACATGTGTACAAGAGTAAACCTCTCTTATATCTTATCTTTTTTTTCACTGCCCACATTATTTGCGTTATTATATCATATATAATGCATCGCACTACTTCAGTTTGTACTCATATAACTCCTTTGGATATATAATACCTTGTCTATATGTGGGGTGTAAACAAATGTTTAGTTTATTTTATTATACTATGCATGTATCTACAATATTTTTATATCATTCATCTCTTAATGTATTAAGTGAACAACTGGTTTTTAAGATCTCTGTTAAATAAACAAATGGTTTATGCTTCGTAGATTTTCAGTGCGCTTGTTGCAAACGTGGTATCTGAATAAAAAAAATATATAAAAGGCAAATGTAGCATTAAGGCATGCGTCTATGAAAGTGTGGTTTTAAGAGCAATCAAAAGATTTGTTTAGAAAACTAGCCGCTGAATCATCAACAAGGTAGACCTGTGATGTTCAAAAGCCGAAGTAATCAAATAGCAACATTATTATTTTGCTGTTCGTTAATCCAATGCAAACCTTTGGTTAACATTATGTTTATTTTTGATTATCTGACGTAAGGTACAATTACTACCTGACTGTCAAAAGCACAGATTAGACCCGAATTACCGAGTGTTTATTTATAAACTAACGGACTTTAGTCCAATTTAAAAATATACATATTTTACGAAATGAGATAAAAAGAGCAACAGAGAAAGAACAGCACATACATAATATTATAATGAAGCAATGACAAAAATTAGACCGCTATACATTAGAAAGAACATTCAAATCAAAGCCAAGGACAAGTCAAAGTTTTGGTAGAGTCGTAAAGAATGACAAACATCATTTAGACCGATACCAAAAATTTCAACAGCATGGCTTGTGTCAACAAGTCTCGACATTCTGGACAGTGGAGAATGATACCCATAATTAGTAGAGTGATGATTGAGGAACAAAAAATCATTGTTTCTATTGGAACTGGATGAGTTGCAACAGAGAAGGTGAGTAAATTATATAATTTACATATTCGTAAAAAGCATTGACTTTGTGGCTTACCATATTTATAAATAAAATACATAAGCTTTGTTTATAACCACTTTATTAACAAAGGGGTTATTAACAAAGTTTATGTGTTTTATTTATAATTATATAATTAATTATTTTGAAAATGTAAAATAAATCAAAGTCTTTCCTACACTTTTCTAATGAAGAAATATTTTTTTAATAAAGAAAATTTTAATATTTGTTCAATTTCATCATATGAATAATCGCTTATTTCTCGCCCTAATCTCTCAAATCTTCCTAATCTAGTTTTAATTTACATTACACTTTTCATTGGGTACTTGATGTTTCGTAAAAAAAACGATGCAGCGATTAAAATCATGTTAAAAAACTTAACTTATTTTTTTTTAAAAATCATCAAGAAACCAGTGTTCTTTATTTATTATTTTACCAGCTAATATTCTAATAAAGTGAAAATACACTGCAGAAAATTGCAATCAAGCAAATAAAAATAAAACTTTTAAAAATACATACAGCGTGCAGTATTTAAAAAAAAAACACTAACAGCTTGATATCCCATTAGTTTGCTTTAGTCCGGTCCATTGGGACTTACCTTTAGGAGGTCTTTGAAGAGATGCTTCGTCTCAGAGGGCTATGGTAGTAATTGCACACCTCAATGAACCCGCAATTATTTATTCACTGTTGATCACTTTAAACTTAGTGTTTACAGTGAACGAATTAATGATTACCATCGACAACAACAAAAAAGACACGTTTACAATAGCAACGATATTTTTCAAATTAGAATTTTAAAAAACTAACACCACCCAATTTCCATCAACACCAATTCAGAATGAAAACACTAAAATTACTTACATCGCATAACGATTTCATAATACGAGAACTTTTTTTGAATAATTAAATCCGGAAAAAAAATTACGCCGTTCAGAGCTGAATTGATCATTATTATTAAATAGTTTCCAAAATACCCGATTTTTAGACTACATTGAAGGTCCTACAAAGATGGTAAAACATTATTGTAAGTTAATCTTTTTTTTTAGATGAGTGCCTCCTCAGAGCAATAATATACCAGAAGGGAGCGTTTGTGTAGTCAGGATTGTTGTTTTTTCCTGACTCGGACGTGGCTAGGGCTAGTACTAGGGTATTAACACATCCTTCAATATCATGTTTTTCTTTATTTGTATAACCACTTTTTCACAGCATTTTTATCAACAAAAATAGAGGATATAACCTCAAAAACCGTTGAGTTATGTCGCATGACAAAACGGAGAAGGTGGAGTCGCTGGAGATGCGGGAGATGGAAAACATGCTTATATACCTAAAAGTGGCGTAATATTATGTGACAACGTATCTTGTCTCTTTCTCTCTCACGGTTTACGACGTAAAAACCAGGAGAAAGTGATTTATCGTAAATTTGTATAGGTTGGGTAAAATGATTTAGCTCTCTCTCCATATGTCGCTGTGCTAGTTGAATACCATTACAAGTTTAAAAAAAGGCTTATGGTTGTCTTTTGATTCCTTATTTTATAAGAAATCAGAAAACACTAATAAGTCAAAAAAAAAATCTTTTTTGTTACTTGTTATAGTATTAAACTAGCACAGCGATATATTCTTGCTCTGAGAGTGCCTCTAAAAAAATGATAAACAGATTTTATGATTTTCACAAAAAAAGGGTTAGTGGAATTCTAGCTGCCAGGGCTACTTTTATGTGAATTTGGTCGCTAGGATGAAGGTCTTGCGGTTATAATTAATCACAATAGAAGTAATCATGTAATGTAAATACTCAACAATACTAAATTCGTGATCAAATTGATAAAGTTTCAATTCCAAACTGTGGTCTGTTACCAGAGTGATATTTAAAGCATCGGGCACAGAATCAAGTCTAAGCGTTAATTATTCGACAGCTTCAGATTTTGGAGCTTTGCTATAACAATGAAAGTCCCTGGTTCGACGTGCATGTCCATTGCAGCTTAGTCCAACTATGTTGAATTGGAGATTAATCTAACCTTTGCCATAGCTAGAATGCTTAGAATACGAATATTGAACTGTAGAATATGCATCTAAAATATGTAATATTTTTATTAACTGTTTTTTGTATTTCTTTTTTATATCATTTTGAACCAATGCATTGCTAAAGCGATGCAAATTAACAAGAAACACCGTTATATTTCATATTCGAAAAAAGCATTAACTTTTTGACAATTTTTTAAAGAAAACTGATAAAATTTGTTTAAAACCACTGTATTATTAATATTTCGCTGACCGGTTTTGGAAACACCCTTCCATCTTCAGGACAATATTAAAATTAAACTTTTTTTTATACTGAATACCGCACAAGAGTCCCATCTACTCCCAACTGTCTAGAGCCAGTGAGACTATGTCATCCCCAATTGGGGTATTTTGTGAGGCTGAAGGTAGTAAGGAGAGGAAGAATATCTGAATGGATTCAGAATAATGAGATATATTTGTATATATTTACATATTCAGGTGTTGGAATGGGAAGGAGAAGTGGTAATTGAGGGAATAACAGACCGGCTTACTGGAAATATGTCTAGGATAGGACTTAATATTATGATAAATTTATTGGGTTATTCAAAATACTACATTATTTATTTAGAGATTTTCTAATTCTTGACGCTTCTAAGTTATCTATTTTTTTTACCTTTATTAGTACAGTGAAGAATAATAACTATAGAACAAAACCATATAAATATTTTTTTAATTTTCTAAATTATTTAATTGTGATTCATTTCAGAGTTTTCCAAAATAAATCTTTATTTCATTTGATTTTATTTGTTGTTTATGGTATTTTTATTTGATTTAATATGATTTACTTTGATGTATACTAAAATAAAAGTACGTATATTTATTGGAGTTTTTATTAAAAATAACTTAATTTAATTTTATATTTTCGTAGAAAGCAATCACTTTGTGGTTTGACATATTAAAATAAATGAATAAAACAACTTTGTGAAAGACCACGAATATAATTTAGATTTGTATGACCTAAAAATTTAAATAATATCTGTGGTCTTATACAAAGTTATTTTGTCATTTATTTTAATTTAATTTATTAATTAAATTTGATAATTGGCTAATTTTATAAAAAAAATAATAATTTAATGAGATTGTTTAAAAGATGTTAAAATTTGTGAATTATTAAAATTTGTTTCAATGAACTAAACAATTTTATATAACAGTCGACTTGCAATTGTATAAGTTTAGAATGACAAGGCTTTATAAATATTTCATCGTCGGTGTGAATAAGTTAGTATTTCGAAGAAATAATCCTTGCACCGGTTAATGGGGGGAGACAGAGAAAGTTTCAGGAGATTGGATCCGCGGAACGGGTTAGACTTAGCCGCGATCAGTGAATTTGTGGCCAAACTCACATCTGAAACTTGTGACCCCGGTTTGCACATGCAGCTGAAATCGGATTAGTTCAAACCGCAGTTGAATATGAAGTTAGCCACGGAAATCCAAACTATTTTTAATAATAATACCCAGCGGATAACATATCGTAAACTATTTGACAAAGTGCATAGATTTAATGACACTCTGAATTCGCCACCAAATTTTTATGTATATATTAAGTATCACGAAGATTCAATTGAATATTTATTTTCTTATTGACTTCACACAGGACACCCCCGAAGGAAATGATTTAATCTCTGGGCCGGCGTCATCTTCAGGGGATGCTGTGTGGAAATTCTAGGCTATAAATCGCAAAAATATCGAAATGCACCTTGTTGGATCCGAACCTGCGATAAATCACCGAATGTGTTTTCAGCTTCATATGAATTTGGACAATAGTAGACTGTAAAACAATAAACTATACCACTTGAGTAGAAGTGTCTAATTATGAATGTAGAGAGATTATGGAATGAAGGAAGAAAGGAAACCAATTCACTCACCGATGAAGTTGAAGTTTAAGTTCTTGATTATTCTTACACATTGTATTATCAACGAACACCACAACAAATAAAAACACACTTAATTTAAAATTATTTAAAGAACAAAACACAAACCTAACGACCAAGCAAGACGCCAACTACTAACTATACTTCTTGATGAAGGTGTCTAATTATGAATATAGAGAGATTGTGGAATGAAAGAAGTAAGGAAACCAATTCACTCACCGATGAAGTTAAAGTTCAAGTTCTTGATTATTCTTACACATTGTATTATTAACAAACACTACAACAACAAAAAACACACACTTAATTTAATATTATTTGAAGAACAACAACAAACCGAATGACCAAACGAGACACCAACGAACGAACACGTTTTTTCACTTAACTCTCTTCTGTTTCATGATTTTCACTTGTTTTCAATCTCGGTGTTATTGAATACGGAAATCGAATATAGTGAAATGGTTGAATAAGGTAGGAACTGGATGAAAAACAAGAAGGTAAGAACCTAACAAATTATCTCTTTGAAATCCAACACACGTGTTATCAAAGATTTTGAATTTTGAAATGGTGAAAGGATTTTGGCTTAGTGGAATGTTACCAAGATCATCTTTAGTGACGAAATCATCATTAATGGTGCAACAAGCCTTAGATAATGATGAGTAATTCTAAGATACGCCTTTATTACCAGTCTTTTGCTCCCCTTTTCTCTTCAGACACTTCATCGGTGAGTGAATTGGTTTCCTACTTCCTTTATTCCATATTTTTTCCACATCGATAATTAGACACTTCCATCAAGCAGTATTGTTTATAGTTTTACTGTCTACTATTTTCCAAATTCATCTGAAACTGAAAACACACTCAGTGTTTTATCGCTGTGTCGCAGCTTCGGATTTAACAACGTGAGTTTATTCATTTCCATATTCGTGATTATTAATATTTGACATGACTTTGTACATTGCTTTAGCAACAGCATACAAAGCTTCTAGCTAATTCCATCAAATAATATTTACATTTCCCGTAAGCCGTTAACTGAGCAAACACAATACATCATGTATGTCTGAGCTTTCGAATCCCAACATCGTATTTAGTTAATTCTGGAACAATGCCGAAGATCGCCTTTATAAATGCTTGTCTTGGTTTATGTTCAATTACATATTGTAAGTTAAGTGATTAAAATTGTAGAAAAACCATTTGATTAATCGGAGATATTTTAGGTACCTACTTTTTTTTTTTTGATTTTTCAATTTTATACCATTCAAGAGATATATTATTTTATAGTATATGACATTTTGAAATATAGATATGTGTCGCCGGAAAAGCAAAAGTGCCATTTATAGAAGCTTACATCAGTGCACTTTGCGTCGGATTCCCACCCGGGCGTCGTGCGTTCATTTCCCCTGCTGGCTAAGTCCTCCATCATTACACAAGCAACATCTTCCGCTTCTTACGATGGCAGTAGGAGTTTTTCAAATATTTTCAGGTTATTCGTAACCCGGGAATGTTTGTCTTTCTTTAAAAAAAATTAAAAAATTACACCAGAGTCTCACCTACTCCCAACCGTCTAGAGCCAGTGAGACTATGGAATCCTTATTCGGGGTATATTGTGAGGCTGCAGGTAGTAGGGAAAGGAAGGAGATGCGAAAGATGAAGTTTGGGAAGTACCTGGCTATCCAGATTTGGTCACCAAACACGGCTGATGCCGTTTTTAATCAACGTTTCGATTCTGAATGGTGGTCTTTCATCAGGGCGATACTTAGAGTATCTACCACTCTGGAACGTGCTATATATTCTTTTATATGAATTAAATGTGTTAAAACACATATTAATCATATAAAAGTTATTTACGAAAGCCGGGTTTGAGCCCGCGACCTTTGGATTCGTAGTCAAGCGTCTTACCACTCGACCATGGAGGCAAATGTTAAGAATTAAAAGTTAATAAGAAGAACCAAACTATTAAATAATAATTAAACTATAAGTCTTAAATTAAAACAACACTTTGTTTTTTTCACATGTAATAAGTTATCAAATTAAACAAGGGCACATATAACAACTTACCAAATTATTATTTGTGTCCTGACAAAACTTAATCTAAGCGAAACCGGTTGGTGTTTAGCATAATAAATTCTTAGTTTAAAACAAGTGTTCAAAGTTACTGACTCTTCTTTGTTTTCTTCTTGTTCTTTATACCAATAGAACGGCGCTATGCGCCTTACTTTGTTACCTCATGTGGGTGGAAAAATGCTTTTACGTGACTATTGAATTTAAATTCAGGAGTTTACGTAGGTAAAAAATATGTTTCTTTTAATAAACCCCAAGAGAAGAGAAATATATATGAAGTGAAAAATAATCCTGAAAATAAAATTATTTTATCATTATATAATTTCATAATTAAACACTTTAAGTGAAAATCTTTGTTATTTCATAAAACAAAAATCATTATCAATTGCTTTTCAGCTTAGAGAAACAAAGCCTTTACGGTTGGGCTGTTTCCATTATACGGTCAATTTTAGCCTATTATGAATATGAAAATCCTCGCAGCTTCGACCCTTAAAAAGGTTTAGTCTGTGACGGGAAGTTAAGGTTTTAAGGGCTGTTTAACGGAATTTATGCGGCAAGAAAAAACCAACCCCTAAAATCAGAGGTCGTCAACTGGTTTCGATATTTATATTTGAGCGTTATTTCATTTAATGGAACACTAAAACCTCAGAGTAATAAAATATCAAGAGAGATAGCTTTGCGAAACAGTGCAGTCAGGATAGTTGACTTTTCCTGACTCGGGCGGGGCTAGGGTTTTCAAGGACACCTTTTTACATTCATCTTTAGCACATGTCAACATAACCTTTTGTTTATTTGTAAAACCACTTTTTCACAGAGTTGTTATCAATAAAAATATAGGATATATTTAAAAAAACCGTTGAGTTATGTCGCATAACAACACGTAGTGGGCGATGTCGCCGGACACGCAGGAGATGGAAAACATGCTTACATACCTAAAAGTGGTGCAATATTATGTGATAACTTGTCTTGTCTCTTTCTCTCTCGCGGCTTACGACGTAAAAACCCGGAAAAAGTGATTTATCGTAAATTTGTATAGGTTATGTAAAAATATTTACCTCTCTCTTCACATATATTCTTAATAATACTGGAACAAAGAATTAAGTGCGGGTTGTCTCAAACATTCGTCAAATTTGACACCGTCACATTTCGACATTAAGCGCCATTTTATTTTCTTAAACTTTCTCTGCTTACAAATTCCTAAATGTGTACCGTTCTTCAATAATTGTACATGCTCTCCAACCAATTGGTTTGAGATTCTCACCCTTCGCATATAAAACATATTTTTTCACCAGCAGCTGATAAGTACCACGTTCGGAAAAATCACATTTTTTCCGAAAAATTTTGATTCGAGAAGCTAAACCCTTTTCAAAATAACGGTAAATTCATGCATTTTATCAAATTTATTCTCTTAGAACGTCCGAGGGTAAGGATGCTCTTGTAAAGAAACTATGCATTCTCCCCCATAAAATAAAATACATACAGTTTTCGGAACAGCGTATTTCATGGTAAAAATACATATAATTTTTGAAGGGGGGCAAATCTGACAATATAGATTGTGGTATATTGTAGTATATTGTAGTATTGTAGTATCGACGTGAAAGGTAGTACGGTTTATACCCGAGGTAGAGAGCATTTATTTTATGATTATGTGATGTTTTCGATTCCCGCAGTCTCTTTTTTGTACTGATACCAACTTCACTTTGAAATGTATCTTTTAAAATTTGGTGGGTAAAGTCCAGAGAAAATGAAACAATCGAAATATCTACGATGCTTTTAGTGAACGAAATCTTGTAATAACGTTGGAGTTTTTTTATCTTTTTTTATCCTGAATACCGCACAAGAGTCTCAACTGCCCCCAACCGTCTAGAGACAGTGAGACTATGGCATCCCCAATTTGGGGTATGTTGTGAGGCTGAAGGTAGTGAAGAGGGGAAGGAGACGGGGAGAAGAGGAAGATTGGGAAGTACCTGGCCATTCAGATCTGGTCGCAAATGGCTAAAGACATTCAATCAAGCAATGTTTCGATTCCGAATGGTGGTCTTTCACCAGGGTAATACTTAAAGTATCTACCACTCTGGAACTTGCCGCAAAAATATATATATATATATATATATTATTTTATATGAATTAAACGTGTTTTGACACATATCAATTAAATAAAAGTAATTTGCGCACGCTGGGTTTGAACCCACGACATATGGAAAACTAGTAGACTAGTTACAGTAGTACATTAAGAAAATTTCTAGTTTCAATGTCCGGCTTGGCTCGAGTTTCGACATCTTTAGTTCGTATTCAAGTAGAATATAATTCTTCTATCTGGTCCCCTAACCATAAAATCCACTCCGACTCCATCGAAAAAACTCGACACGAATTTCTTAGATATTTAAGCTATAAACTTAACATATCCATTAAAAACATAAACTATAACAACTTGAAAGAATTAAATTTATTAAAACTTTCAGATCGAAGAATTATTTTTGACTTGACATTAATTTATAAAATTTTCAATGGTATAATAGACAGCCCTGATTTACTGAACCTTATTTCCTTTCACACACCAACGAGAACTACTCGATCAAAAATTCTATTAAGCTGTAATAATAATATCAGGACTGAGTCTTTCAGATACTCGCTTGTACCTGGATTGCATGTAGTTGGTAATACATGCGCCGAGGTGGCTGATGTATTTAACTGCGCGGAATGTAGATACAAGAAGGCTGTAATATCATGTATATTTATTCAATATTAATTTAATGTTATCAAACACCATTCTTTACTACTTTAAAATTAACATTTAAAGAAATTAAAAAACAACTTTGTATAAGACCACGAATATTTTTATTTTTGTACGACTGACCGGTTTAGCTTAGCCTGAGCATCATCAGGGTACAGAAAATTTAACATAACAAAAAATACAAAGTGTGCGGTTATATATATATAAATACAGAGCGATAAAAAATATAAAATAACAAAACAATGAGAAAATAATAGAATAACATTTAAATTATAACACAGAAACAGAGAAAAAGAGACAGATAATATGAATTGAAAGAGATAAAACGTCAACTGAGAAGGTGATTAAAGAATAATGATAAATTGTACGAGGTTACAGGAAATATACCTAATATTTGACTACTGGACAAACTTTCCTGATTATTAAGAATATAACTGTTAATTTTAATTTTCAACGAAAATATGCAGCTGAAACATAAAAGAGTTAGGTCGCAACCGAGACTTGAACTAGGAACTTCTACTCTATCTGGAAGTCTCTGCCAATTGACCTACCGAAACCTTATGAGAAACCATAATTTTGATCAATCTCATACTTCCTTGAATAGTATTGATGTATATATTATTTAAAAATTTTACCGATAAATGGCAGCCATCTTTTCAATGGTATGCAAAGCTCTACCCGAGCACATGTGTATACCTAGATAATGTCTTGGATAAACTATCGGTTTTCAATTTATAATTGAAATAACATTTGTTTTTTTATACTAGATACTTGTACATTAAAGTTTACAAAGTATCTAATTATTTCATTTTCGTTTTGACTTAATGATATTTTGACTTATATACTACTTAATATTACTTAACTAACTAACTAACCATCACGCCGTTTCCCCGCAGGGATAATCAGAGAGGACGGACCGCCAAATAATTCTGTCTTGGCACACACTCCTTACTTCATACATCGTCTCATACATACTCTTCTGTTATTCTGACTTTTCGCATGACCCGACAAATATTACTTATGTACTTTAAATGGTTCTTACAGGCTATTTAGAATTCATTGATAGGCATAATTTTGATGGTTACTAGCAGCGCGTTATAAGATTTCATCCCTTTGTAAAATAATCTATTTTTGTGTTGGCTTTATTCTTTTCTGGTAGTCTGATTTCTTTGCATGCCCTTGTATTATGTTTGTGAATATCCACGTTGTAGATAATTTTGACAGAAAAATATTTGTTCTTCTTTTTATGTACTCGTATAAATACTGTCTCGGTAAGAAGGAACCGGCTCCAAACCAGTCACTGAAACCGTCGATATTATTTCTTCGAGGAACCGGTTCCTAATTTACGCAAATAAAAATATCCTTTGTCCTAAATTTTCGTTTTTTTTTTGAGGAACCGGTTCCAGTTCTTTTTTGGAAATTGCTAGCAACCCTCCCCCAATGAAGTAATTTTTTGGCGAGGAACCAGTTCCAGTTCCCCCCCCCCCCGCCCTCCATGAAAGTTTTTTTTTGAGGTGAAATTTTTTTTTCCTATTTAATAAATCAATAATTTTTCTTAGAGGAACTTTTCTTGCACGAGGAACCGGTTCCAAAAAGAACTGGATAAATAACTGGTTCCTCGCCGGTCACCGGTAACTGGAACCGCAGATACACCGTTTCTAATATCGACCATCTCTAATAAACACCAATGTGTTTAATGTTTGCATCTGTTTCACTGTTGGCCAATTTAGTTCTTTGATATTAATAATCTTTAATTTAATTATGAAACAGAAAAGACAGAAATTAAAAAGAATAAGGTCGCAATTCAGACTCAAACAAGGAACCCTTACTCTATCCGAAGAATTTTATAAACTCGAGTTTTTTCTGATATTTCTTCTTCTTGGTTTACAAGGGCGGAACTGACTGTCAGATGTTTAAAAAGAAAACTTACAACGTGGACTTATTTCCAGGCTGATGGGTTTTAATTGCTAACCTCAGCGGAAAACCTGATTACAAACTTGCAGAGTTTTTGCCATCTTCCCGGAAATACTTGCATGAATCTCTTTCCGGAAAACTTCCAGGGACGTTGATATAGGAGACACAAGACGGGAAATTTACGTCGCCATAAATTTCACCTTTTCAAGAACTTCTTCTAAAAGGCTAACGTTATATTCCTAAGTGAATTCAGCGTGTGAAAAACGATATAAACCCACCCTTTTTAACGTGCCGTATTTGTTTATGTGTAGAATACTATGGAGAGCTAAAATAGTCGAGTGAAAAACCTAAGTGTGCTCAAAGCGTAATGGTCAACTTATTTGGTGAGATTTTGTTTAATTTCTGTCACAGCGCATAAATACATTGACGAATAATATTTCCATTTGTCTTAAACTCAAACAAAGAATATGTATGGGAAGAGAGTTAAATATTTTTCCACCAAACCTGTACAAATTTACGATAAATCACTTTCTACGAGTTTATACGTCGTAAGCCGTGAGAGAGAAAGAGATAAAGACAAGTTCTCACACGATATAGCAACGCTTTTAGGTATGTAAGCATGTTCTCCGTCTCCGGCGACTCCGCCTACTACGTTTTTTATGCGACATAACAGGACATTTTTTTTTTTATTATACTATGAAAAAGTGGTTATACAAATAAACAAAAACATTATGTCGACATGTGCTGTGACTGGATGTATAAGTACCTTAGCTTTAGCCCTAGCCACGCCCGAGTCAGGAAAAAATAATCAATCCTGACTACATTAGCGCTCCCTCCTGGTATATTATAGCCCTGAGGTTTTAGAATTGTTAAACCAATACATAAAAGTGTTCGTAGCTTTCGTAAATGACTCAGAGACCATCATATAAGTAAGAGACAACACGAATGAGAGGTATATAAAAGAATGACGAAGAATTTTGACGAACTCCGTGGTCGAGTGGTTAAGACTCTCGACTACGAATACAGAGATCGCAGGTTCAAATCCCGGCGTTCGTAAATAAATTGCACTCACGACATATGACGTGTTATATCACATCGAATCAATCAATCTAAAGTGTTAGATACTCTTAAGTATCGCCCTGGTGAAAGACCACCACTCAGAATCTTAACGTCTGCTAAAAAATGGATTTAGCCGTGTTTGGTGACCAGATCTGAATAGCCAGGTACTTTTCAACCATCCTTTATCCCATCTTCTTCCCCTCCCTACTACCTAAAGCCTCACAACATACCCCTATTGGGGATGCCATAGTCTGACAGGCTCAAGATGGTTGGGAGCAGTCGGGACTCTTGTGCGATATTCACTATAAGAAAATAAAAATAAATCATTTATTAATGATTTATTTTTATTTTTAATTGAAGTAACCAAAACAATCGGCAAAAATTACTGCCTTAACACAGGCTTGCCTAGTGAGGCAGATTACGAGAAAACAAAAGTAATAACTGTATACAAATATACGAAAACTAAGTTTAATTAATGTTTATGTAATATATATATTTATATTTACTGTTTACTTGTTAAAATATATAAATGTACCTACACCTTTATACACCTTATGTATTTTATATGATTATTCTACTTTTATTTTTATTATTTTGCTGTTATTACTGTAAACTGTATTTAAATAAAGATTTATTATTATTATTATTATTATTATTATTAATGTATGGTAGTATTTGGGGCAAGTTCCAGAGTGGTAGATACTCTACATCGAAACGTTGCTTGAAATGGTTTTAGCCGTGCTTGGTGACCAGATCTGAATAGTCAGGTACTTCCCAACCTCCCTATTCCCCTTATCCTACCCCTCTCCTCTACCTTCAGTCTCACAACATATCCTAATTGGACGTGGTTATAAAAAAAAACGTTCACAATTTGCCAAAATCGAGTCTTATATGTTTCTCTATGGATAAATACAAGCTCCAATTGCAATAGATTTTTGGTAATTATTTTTTACTAACGCACATTGCAGATTTTTGACTTTAATTGAAGTTCGAAAACATTATAAAATGTAGAATAACATAAGAAATACATTTTTTTAATAAACACATTGATAGATTTTAAATTAACTATCAATAATGATGCATATGAAGATTAAAAAAAACACTGATATTCTAACTAACTAACTAACTAACCATCACGCCGTTTCCCTGCAGGGGTAGGCAGAGAGGACGGACCGCCATATAACTCTGTCTTGGCACACACTCCTTGCTTCATTTACATTCATACATCGTCTCACACATACTCTTCTGTTATTCTGACTCTTCACCTGACCCGATTCAAATATTTGATTAACTTGATCGTGCCATGTCTTTCTCGGGCGTCCTCGACTTCTTCTTCCATTCACTTTCGCATCATATATTCTTTTCACACTCCTTTCTTCGTTCATTTGCTCTACATGACCAAACCATCTAAGCGTCCCTTTTTTGATTCTATTCATTACGTTCACATCAGCCTTGCATTCTTTCCGGATATCCACATTTTTAATACGGGCATACATGGTTTTACGCACATACGTCTCAAAGATCTCATGTCCACAGCATTTAGTCTACTTTCATCCTTCCTCTGATATTCACTTAACAAATACCGATTGCGCATATTAATGCTTTTGTCATATATTCAAACACCTTTTTCTCAGTTTTGTCTTTTGGTGATGGATGCTTTCTGCATAACTACGTCCAATTGGGGATGCCATAATCCCGCTGGCTACAGACGGTTAGAAGCAGTTGGAACTCGTGTGCTACATTATTTACTCTCAAAAAAAAAAAAAAAAAAAAAAGTAAGATTTTCTCTCCCTCTTTTATCGCCTGCAATCCACTCAAATACATTGTATTGTACAATATATAATGTCACACAATATACGAGTTTGCTTATGCCATCGTCTAAGACATAAGCTCTTAATAATCTCTAACCAAATCATTACATTAGGGAACGATAAATTAATGAAATGAATTTGCAGTACATATGATATAACTGTTTAAACCTAGCCTCAACACACAACTAATACCATCATAAGAACAGTTTTCAACGCGGAACACATGAGATATTACATATTCGTAAAAAGAATTTACTTTGTGGCTTGCCATATTCATAAATATAACAGATAAACTTTGTTTATAACCACTTTATTATTCAATATTATGTCGACCGGTTCCGGAAGTAACCTTCTATCATCAGGACAGTATTAAAATTATAATTATAATTTTAATGTAGTAGCAAATCAAATAAAAGCTTATGAAAAATGCAAAAGTAAATGAAAAACAAACAAATTCAAATGAATAATATTATACAAGGAAGAACACAAAAATAAATGGATTATTGGCACCTGTACTGAAGAGATGCCTATTAGCCGTTTTGTACTTGATACTTCATATAACGTATTATGTGTTTTTTGGTGTCATCATATTTAAATTTTGCAACACAATTTTATCACATTTCAAAATCATCGTCATCCACCTATTTTGTATAACCTGCAGTTTATTATTTTTTTTTATTTACATGTCATGGTGTAGGGCTCTTCTAGTTCAATTAATACCTTTTACCTGACATCGCCTCACCAGGTATTTATAATTAATGAAGTTTCTTGTATCCAATGTCTTTGCACGTTGTATTATAATATCCGGACGTCCATTAACGTGGCTCGCAGTGAAGGGGTGTACTATGAAATTCAATTTAAAATCTTCGCTAATACCGGTCGGTAGCTGAGTGGACAAACGCGACGGATTCCCACCCGGGCGTCGTGCATTCAATTCCTCTGCTGGCTAAGTCCTCCATCATTGCAAGCAACATCTTCCGCTTATTATGATCGCAGTAACAGTTTTTCAAATATTGTCAGGTAATTCGTAACCCGGGAATGTTTGTCTTTTTTTAAAGAAAAAAATAAAATAAAAAATAATTAAATTTAAAATATCTTGTTACAAGTTTTCGTGACCGTCAGCGTTATGTTCCAAGTTACACTGCATCTTATAAAACTTTTTTTTCAATAGTGAATACCGCACAAGCGTCCCAACTGCTCCCAACCCTCTAGAGCCAGTGTGACTATATCATCCCCAAATGGTTATGAGACTGAAGATTATGAGGGGAAGAGGAAGATTGTGAGATACCTGGCTATTCAAATCTGGTCACCATTACGGCTAAAGTCATTTCAAGCAACGTATCGATTCTGAATGGTGGTCTTTCGCCAGGGCGATACTTGGAGTATCTACCACTTTGGAGCGAGCCGCAAATATACTGACTAACTTACTAAATAACTAACCATCACGGCGGCAGGGGTAGGCAGAGACGACGCACCACCATATAACTCTGTCCTGGCACACACTCCTTGCTTCATTCATATTCATACATCGTCTCATACATGCTCTTTTGTTATTCTGACTCTTTACATGACCCGATTCAAGTATTTTATTAAATTGATGGTGCCATGTCTTTCTCGGGCGTCCTCGACTTCTTCTTCCATTCACTTTCACATCATATATTATTTTCACACTCCTTTCTTCGTCCATTCGCTCTACATACCCAAACCATCTAAGCGTCCTTTTCTTAATCTTATTCATTCTTTTCGGATATCCATATATAGCGCCCTTGAGGTGATTTTTCACAAAAACGGCGCTACACAAATTATCTAAATATTAATGATTTAATAAAACAAATATATAACTTTATTCCACTTTTATTTTATTACTGGACCGGTTTCAGTCTATGACGGCCATCTTCAGACTAGTACATGTTGTTGCTAACCTACGGCTTATATACTATTTTTGGGGATGTCAGGGGTAGTAAACAATGATTTTACTTTAATTATATTCATCAGTATTGTTCCATGATTTTGATAGTTAAAGGGTAAAAGTTACTTTTAATTTATTGGTATTATTTTTTTATACATCTATCTGGAATATTTATTTATTTAATTTATTTTGGAATTAATTATTACACAAGTGCATAGCACTTAAAAATTCCTTGATACCGAGAAATTATATAATAATAGAAGTAATCTACTCTAACAGTGCATAATGAATAGAATCATAAAACTAATTATACCATAATGCTGGGAGTAACCCAATAATTAGAAAATTCTGTTGTACATCTGGACATCACAATTAAGATGGGAAAATCTAAAGTAAACACATTAACAATCAGTATTCACCAACCTTTCATTATATAAATACATTGTCAATTCATATTTATAGAAATGCAACTGTAACCCATCTTAAATATTAAATTAAATAAATAAATATTCCAGATAGATGTATAAAAAAATAATACCAATAAATTACAAGTAACTTTTACCCTTTAACTATTAAAATCGTGCAACAATACTGATGAATATAATTAAAGTAAAATCATTGTTTACTACCGCTGACATCCTTAAAAATAGTATATAAGCCGTAGGTTAGCAACAACATGTACTAGTCTGAAGATGGCCGTCATAGGCTGAAACCGGTTCAGTCATAAAATAAAAGTGGAATAAAGTTATATATTTGTTTTATTAAATCATTAAAATGGAATTCCACCACGAATTAACAGTTTCAAAATTAGAAATAATATCTAAATATTATTATTGTTATTATTTAATACGGTCATACATGGTTTTACGCCTCAGGGATCTCATTCTTACAGCATTCAGCAAATATACTTAACATAATTTTATATAAATTAAATGTGTTATGACACATATTATTGAAATTAACTGATCAGATTGTATTTTCATATAATTTGACAAATTTCCTTTACATCACAAGTGAACTCCTAGCGTGGAGGACAATGTATATACAATATCGTAAAAACATAATTTTAAGATAATAAAAATAAATAAAAAATTGAATACAATTTATTTGGGCTCGTCGGGTTTGAACCCGCGACCTCTGGATTCTTAGTCAAGCGTCTTATCACTCGACCGCGTAGACCGACGACAGTGTATTTCGCCAAATTATTTTCATCTACCATCGCAAACGATATATTAGATATACAGTTAGAACTGATCATTATGTTAATTATACTATATGACATTGAAATATATATTTATTAATTTATAAACTAATGGACTATTGTCCAATTACAAAAAAAACAACACGAAATACGAAAAAAGAACGACAGAGAAATAACAGCACATTCGTCATATAGTAATGAAGCAATAATAAAAATAAGACAAAACATACATCAGAAAGAACATACAAATCAAAGCCAAGGTCAAGTCAAAGTTTTGGTAGAGTAGTAAAGAATGAAAAAAAACATTTAGACTGCAACCAAAAATATCAAGACCATGGCTTGTGTTAACATGTTTCGACATTCTGGTTAGTGGAGAATGATACCCATAATTAGTAGAGTGATGATTGAGGAACAGCAATTCTTTGTTTCTGCGTCTACGGTAAGGAAAAGTTGAATCAATTATACAATATTACGATAGCTAGAGGAATTAAAATATTATTAGGTTCTTCATATCCTCGGACGGTTTGTCTATCTTTAACAAAATAATAATTTATTACACAAATATTATCAATGATGCTTCACAATAGATGTACTAAATAAAATAGATTAATTATTTATACATATTTAACACGAACATTATATTATTAATAATATATTTTAAACCTTTTAAACATATCCACATTCACGATGAAATTACCCTGAGAATTTAGGCTAACGTGGTCTGGTTTACATCTGTAAAGAGACCCACCCATTCGCGCCACTTGTGCAGTTAACCTATGTCAAAAACCATTCATACAAACGTCCTTTTGTATTTCTTAATTGCTCTTTAAATGTGTTTCTGTCTCTTAAATTGTATTGTAAGGGCCGATTTATAAATTCCTTTGAACATGAATTATCCCTTATACCACATGTTGGACCATGACCATTTTGCTACGACTCTGTTCTACCCTCAACCCATTTCTTCTAGACATTACTATCCAGATCGCACTGCCATGTGGTACATAAATATCTACAGTTAAAGGTTTAATTATTGTACTCTATAAATTCTTCTAATAAAAAATATGCAAGTAAAGTGATTATATTTTATTCTACATCCCCGAACAAAAGCGCGCCTTACCCAAGGAGCATCTGTCGAGTTCTACAGCGAAAATTACATATCAATGAAACCTTTCCATGATTCTCCGTGATTCGTAAAGTTCTAAAAAGTATTTCAAGCACAAAAATAAAATTATACTCCTCTTGTTAAATGTTCTTAAAATATGCGGCGATTGTATTGATGATATCCTTGACCATGGCTTGAGTTAACAAGTCTCGACATTCTGGTCAGTGGAAAATGATACCCGTAATTAGTAGAGTGATGATTGAAAAACAAAAATTCACTGTCTTCGAGTCTACGGCAAGGAATGTTGAACTGAATGAGTTGCAACAAAGAAGGTGAGTCAATTATACAATCAATAATTTTGAAAATTCAAAATAAATCAAAGTCTCTCCTATGCTTTTCTAAAGAGGACATTTTCAATGTTTTTTTTAAATTTCATCATATGAATAATCGCTTCTTTCTCCCTAATCTCCATGTTGTACGGATTCGATATGATGAATATGAACGGTACAGAAAGGGGACCAAATGGCACTGGCATATTCTAGACGAGGGCGAACTAATGGGCAGTAAAGGGTTTTTAGAGTCTTTATATTCTTAAAGTCACAGACAGCTCTTTTGATGAAGCCAAGAAGTTTTAGAGATTTATTAGCTACATTAATATGAAAACATATCACCAACTTCGGAATAAAAATAGCCCTGAGCAAAAAAAAACTTTTGTGAAGGCAGCACATGTATATTTTGTAAGGTCCCGTTTACAAACAATGGAGTCAACTTTTAATATCTTGAAACGAAGCTTTTTTACTGGCACGATATTTTACCGCATGTTACTTTTAATTTGTACAACATATCGTCGCCGTAAAGCTCAAAGGGTTGAAGCACCATTTTAGGAAGCTTACACTAGAACACTTAAAAGTTTTTTTTCGTTTTACAGTAAAATTCATAAGTCTTCAGTACCTGGTTGGATTTTGAAAATTACAGTTAACTCAAGTAACTAAACGATCTCACTGAGTTACCTAAAGCGACAAAAAACTAAAAAAAAAGTCCCAAACTTGTGTCGTCTGAGTCAAGCCTTCTCCCAAATGGTAAATATATATTAGATGACTGAAGGGCTACAAAAGTCTTCAGAATCAAACGAGAGTCAGAGCATTCGATGCAGAAAAAGACACTGATCAAAACTGCATATTAAACTATTTTTTTACCCAGTCATTTTGCCTTTACAGCGTTGGTATATGTTTGACGGCCTGCATTGTCGAGTGGTAAGACGCTCGACTACGAATTCAGAGATCACGGGTTCGAGCCCGGCGTGCGCAAATAAATTATATTTATTTATTATAATATGTGTCATGACATGATAATAAATAGCATATTTGCGACACGTTCTAGAGTGGTAGATACTGTAAGTATTTCCCTGGTGAAAGACAGTGGAAAGAAATGGCTTTAGCCGTGTTTGGTAACCAGATTTGAATAGCCAAGTACTTCTCAATCTACCTCTTCCCAATGTTCTTTCCCTCCTCACTACCTCTTGCCTCACAACATGCCACATTCAGGGATGACATTATTATCTTACTGGCTCTAGACGGTTGGAGCAGTTGGGTCCTTGAAGTAACAATATATGAAGAGAGAGCTAATTATTTTTACCTAACCTATACAGAGTTGGGATAAATCACTTTTTCCTTTCACCATAAGAAAGAAAGAGACAACAAATTTTCCCGAATTATCACACCGCTTTAAAGTATTGTTAGAATGTTTTTCGTGTCCCGCGTCTTCGTTGACTATGCCCATACGTTATGATACGCGAAATAAATTGACATAACTCAACGGTCTATTAGGTTAAGTGTTATTTTATTTTTTCAAACAATACTGTGAAAAACTGGTTATACGAATAAACAAAAACATTATGTCGACATGTCCTATGAATGGATGTATAAATACCCTAGCCTTAGTCCTAGCCACGCCCAGGTCTAGTCGAGTCCGGCAAACCTCGTATAAACTGACTACAGCTCTCTCTACAGCGCTCTCTCTTGTATATTGTTGCTCTGAGGTTGGGACCCTTGTGCGGTTTTCACTATAAAAAAAAGTTGTTGAATAAAAATAAAAAATAAAACTGTTTAATGTTTTTACTATATTTTTGTGTTATTTCATTCGTATCGTTGTATTTTTCTACCTATTAAATGGAACTCGTGGAATTTCGCCACCCTCCCTGAGATGTGGAATAAGAAATATAAAACTTCTAAATGTACTATCCTTTCTTCTTATGGTACCCACTCACATCAGAGGTTGGCTACCATCAATGCAATCCTAACACTAGAGACTGCACCCCGCAACAACTAGAAATTAAAAAACAATTTATTTTTTGTATTATTTTTATTTTTAATAAGTAGTTTATTGAGGCTTTTTTCTCTTTTGCGGCTCATTAATAAATTGCTTTCTTCTACTTTCAAATATATCAGAAACAGCAGCGGAGCTGCCTAAAAAAACTCTGTGACAAAAAGTAAAAAATTGATTCGTTGTTTTAATATCGTATTTTTTTAACATATTTGCATAAATGAGACAGAATTTCAATTTCAATGGAACTCTGTTGAATTTCAAAAGCTTTTCCGTTCCTAATTTTTCGTCTTTGTACATTTGGGTGGACCGTCCCTTTTTGTCTACATTTCAATTTAAAAATCCGTAAAGGTTTTTAAAGTATTTTCGGCAGATTTTTTAACATTCTTCCGGCAAACGAAACATTTGTATTTGTCCTGTTGGTGAATATTTATTTTAAATGCAAAAATTGTACGGTTATAAAAAACATTTATTTGAAGGGAATTTGAAAAATTATAATTCCTGTCGAATTTTTAACTAACATGTTTATTATGCATCAAAAAATCATCTTAAAACATAATTGTGAAAATAGCTGTTAAAATTGATGAACTTTTTGTTTGGCAGTACATCGTGGATTGACGATCGCGGATCATTGCATAAAAATGTATTATTATACTGGTGAGTTTAGATGCTAACGGGTTAGTATGTGAAAATTAGGGCAATTCTGTTGTTTATGGATATAATTTTTTGGAAAGATAAGTTTTGACTTTATCTCTGAACTCTGTCGAGTCTTTTATTATTCTCAGATCTTATGGTAGTCTATTCCACGCTATGGTAGTCTTCTGCAGCACGCTCTCCGAACTTAGTGTCTGGTGTGCGCTTTGGTTCCTTCAACCTTCCGATAGCCGATGACATTGCCGATCTAAGGGTTGACTGTTTGCCGAATTTTAATCTTCAGGAACACACAGTTCTAAAAAATGAGAAAACAACCTCAAAACAAGAATATATATGAAGAGAGAAAGAGCTTAATATTTTTATATTCAATCTATACAAATTTACGATAAATCATTTTCTCCTGGTTTTTACGTCGTAATCCGTTAGAGAGAAAGAGATAAGACAAGTTCTCACATAATATAGCACCACTTTTAAGATACGTAAGTGTGTTTTTAGTCTTCCGCGTCTCTGGCGACTCCGCCCACTACGTTTTGTTATGCGACATAACTCAACGTTTTTTTAGATTATATTCTATATTTTTGTTGATAACAATACTGTGAAAAAGTGGTGGTACAAATAAACAAAACATTATTTCGACATATGCAATGAACGGATGTATAGGTACCCTAGCCCCTAGCCACCACGCCTGAGTCAGGAAAAAATAAAAAATGCTGACTACACAAGAGCTCCCGCTTGGTATATTATTGCTCCAAGGGAACAACAGTCTATGCCTTTGACATTATTAACCAACAAACTTAATGGTCTTTTAAATAACGACCTGCTTTTTATGCACATAATGACAAACTCTCAAACAATGTTTTATTTTAAAGTAAACATGAGAAGTAGTATTTTAATCTCACACACGGATATTTTTTTTGTTCATAATGTGACTGAGATATTTATTTTCTAATACAGGTGTGAAACGAACACTGAGATAGCTAAAACCTAGGCCTCATTTCCTCTCAAGTTAATTAGTTGACTTTTCTTTTTTACCTTAGTACCCAGAACACCAAAGTTTCCTAAAGTGAAATGTTTACCTATCCCAAAAAACTTTCGACACAAAACAGTTTCCGAATAAGAGCTTCAGCTGAAAGTTTAGCGGAAGCAGAATTATTGAGAACCAGCTTTCCGGTGACAGGGTGGCTTTACGGAGAAAAGTTCCCGTCACCTTTGGGTAACTCAATTTGTGTAATTAAGAGGTTTTTCAGAGATGCCAACCGTTGCGACGTTGCTTATCTTATACCGCAGGAGCGGCTCTATGCATAAACGTTTGCGGTTCTTCAGACATAAACTTCAATTTCACCTCGTCTCAAGCAGCCTTATAACATATGAGTTTATTAGATAGAGCAGCCGAACAAACTTCCGTACGGCATACTCTCTACCGCTCTTTAGCCCGTTCACACATGACCACACTTGCGTTGGACAACATCGAGTCGCATGCGAGCGGAAGCCTCTTAATGTTTTGAATATATTAACATCGCATACATTATTGGAAAAGTAGAGTGCTTTTAAAATAAATTAAGAGTTTTCACCGACCATGATGATATTCAAATCAATTAACGGAATGGCTCCGGCTTATTTATAGGAATTGTGTATTCCTGAAGATTCCAATTGGCGTCAGTCAACCCTTAGATCGGCAATGTCATCGGCTATCGGAAGGTTGAAGGAACCAAAGCGCACACCAGACACTAAGTTCGGAGAGCGCGCTGCAGAAGTGTCAGGTCCTAAAGCCTGGAATAGACTACCACATGATCTGAGAGTAATAAAAGACTTGACAGAATTTAGAGCCAAACACAAAACCCATTAATCAAGATGTGTAACAAACCCAATAGAATCTCTGTTTGAACCAAGAAAAACTTTGCAGACTCTCATTCCTTAAATGCATTAGAAGATTTTCATCATTATCTATTCCTTACTACGAAAAATTAAAAAGACCTTTGATAAACTATATTTTGAATTTGCTTCCATGCTCTAAAAAAATATTTTTTATTTTTATTTATTTATTTACAAAATAAGAAGAAAAAAGTTTACATATATATATAGAAATTATATCAATGTTACACAATATGGATAGTTACTTAAATATATAAAAAATAATATTGAAGAAAAGTAATTCGATTAAATAATAAAAGACATATATATATATATTAAACATAATACATATTGTAATTTAGCGATATAAAGGTTGATAGTACATTTGATATGTTTATAACTTCTTTTTTTTTGTATTACTACGCCAAAGAAGAGAACTAGCTCTTGAGCTTGGCGTATATTATCTGAGAATCAGATAAATTTTAAGTTATTATGATATAGTGGTTGTGTCCTGCTAGAAGTGACCTGCCAGGTAAATATGTTGCTGTATATTTATATAAACTTGGAATTAATATTAACTAGAATTTAAAATTAGTACAGCGCCCTTGTGGTGATTTTTCACAAATACGACGCTACACAAGTTATCCAAATATTATTATTATAAGAGAGAGGTGAATTACTTAATTTCAAGAATTTAAGACAGTGTAGTGACTAAAAGAACAGTTGTTTCCATGCGATTGATTTCAGCAGCGTATTACTAAAAATTACGAACAGTTTGCTGAACGTGTTCAAAAAATTCAGAGCAAATAAGGTTACACTAGTTTTCATCGTACGTCCTCTCAAAATAAATGTCAAAGAATTTAACTTTACAGTTATAAAACAACAGCCTAAAATAGAAACAATAATGTTTGATACATGGAATACTTTGCCTGACGCATATGACGCGTTAAAAACCTAGCTTTTTGTATTCTCACTATCTTTGGCTGTACATTTAAAATTTCCAATCACGTATTCCCTTAAAAATAAGTAGCTTTTTGGCAAATATAGTAAAGCTATTAAAAGCGAGGCTTGGACACCGTTCTCATTATTTTTTTAAATAAAATATCTCGAACCTTTTTTTTCCTAACAATCCATATCCTATACGATAACATATATGCGGCTCTTTGGTACCTTTGTTATCCTGTTTCCAAGACGATTTGGCTTTTCTCACTTGACAAATTGCTGACCCCTGTCTTATACCAATGGTGCAATGCTTTTTTATTAATTTATTTTCATATTAATAATTGAAATAATATCAATTATCCTCAACGTAAGTATGAAACAGCAAAAATTTAACGGCCGCGATCGAGACTTGAACTCGAAACCTCCACTCTATCCGGGAGTAACGCATCTACCAATGGAGCCACCCTTCTCTCATTTAATGACTCGAAATAACTAATCGAATAAACATACATTTTACTGCAAGACCGTAACTGTCATTGAAAAAGTTTTATGCGACAATGCCATTTTTTATTAAAATAATTGTGGTTTTGTATTTCAAAGGAGGGTTTTTCACCAATCCTGTTTATAGCTTTTTTGCACAGCGAAATTTTATTTAACATATTGACTGTTTCTCTACTCAGTACACTGCTGACTGACGTCACAGGCACAAACCTTAATTCGCTTTGTTAGAATTCACATGAAATTTATGCAAAAATGACTAAATGGGGCACATTCAGCATGACTGAGTTTAAAGTTTAATTTTCGAGTTTTAAAGGAGCAATCACGTACAAGTTTTATTACCTAAAAATAGATGACTTCTCATCCATTAGAGTGGTAGATACTCTCAGCATCGCCCTGGTGAAATACTACCATTTCGAATCAAAACACACGTTGCATTTAAAAAAGTGGCTTTAGACGTGTTTGGTGATTAGTTATAAATAGCCACATACTTCCCTACCTTCCTCTTCCCTATTCCCTTCCCCTCACCTCTCCATTCAACCTCTACATACCTCAATTGGGGATGCCATAGTCCCATTGGCCGAAGGCAGTTGCGACACTTACGCAGTATTCAAATTTAAAAAAAACACTTACTTCGAATTTTTGATTGCAAAATTGTCACAACTCTATTCTTAAGGGCCAGCACCCAAAAATACAAACTTTTAGGGTTTCTCATACAAGCAATACCAAAAATGGTTTATCTGTTAATTCTTTTCGGGCAGTTAGGGAAATGCCTAAGGTTTCCAGTGAATAATTTTTTTAAACGGTAATCTTTTAAATTATTTATAAAATGCATACTGGAATTTTAGGTATAAAGATTACAGCTTCAATGTTTTATTTACTGGAAACCTTGAACATTTTCCTAACTGCCCAAGTAAAATTTACAAATAAATCATGTGCAGTATTGCTTGTATAAAAATGCTACAAAATGACTGTTGGATTCTAAAATCAACAATTTGATAGGTTCTAACCTGATACCTTTTGTCCAGTTCCTACCTTCACTTTTGCCGGTTTTTCCGTTGTCGCGCATTATTTGTATGGCTATGTAAAACTACCGGCGACAACGACCCCCACCATCCGGCAACAAACACAAAGATCGGGACGTCAAGAGCGGCGCGTCTCAACTCAATCTTAGTCGCCTACAATCGCTCGTGCCTTCAGGGACGGAGCCTCGCTTCGCATCCGTCTCTGGAGGACTCGCCCACTCAACTTTCATCGCCCGGAGCAGACAGTCCGTGACCTCTCGCTAGACATCTCAAGGTGAGCAAACTGGCATAAATTTACTCTTCTATTTATCCAAAATACAATCGAATCATTCACCAAGTATAATCGTTTTTCAGTCCACTCTAATTCCACACGTTTTGTCCAGAACTGAAGCGCATTTGGCGTTGTCGCAGTTTCTGGATCGAACAATGACATTTAGCGAAATTTCGCAACAGAGCCCTAATCTGGACCTGCACGAGTTAAGTGTATATTTGAAAACAAAGTCTATTTTTTTAAATTAGATATTTTTTAAAGTTGAATATATTCACTGAAATTAGCACCATGTAACAAAACCAATCATAACATTTACTTTAATTATTTATATTGCTATTTTCCTAGAAAAAATAACGTGATACAAACAAGCTCAACTTGTGGCTAAATGCGTCACCAAGGAGAGGGACTTTTGACAATTTTTTTTCTGTTTATTTTTTTCTATGAATATTTGACTTCGAATGCATCACTATGAAAAAAATACTTTTCAAAAACATAACTAAAAAAGTTTTGAAAAAGGATAAATACGCCCTCCTTTTCTATGCGTATAGACAAATCCAATCAAGTTTGAATTAATTATTTCATTATTCTCTTAGCTTACAACGGTATCTTACAAAATTTAAATGTTCAATCAAAATATTTTAAGAATATTTTACGAATAACCCGTTTCTCTTTTATTTTTTTATAACTAACAAATACAAATATTCATTGAATAAATAATAAATAAAATAAAAAAAATTTCCAAAATTTTAGAACATATGCAGGAATACAAAAGCAGTTGTTATACATGCGAGTATATACACAATAAAAAAGAAAAAACATAAATAGAAAAAAAAAATTGTAAATGTAAAAATCGTTGATGGAGGATATTAGGTCTCATGTCTACAGAAGTCCATCAAGAGGGAGTCCACCCAGGCAGTATTCATATTGATGATCAAGTCGTCAATGCATTTTTATAATACCTCCCAACTATCCTATCTCTATAGATTAATAATGAAAATAAAATCTTTTATTTCAGTAAACAGATTTTTCGCAATGGTTTTTTATATCTCCCCTTGCCTCTAAGAATTGGAGTTTTTCTGTGTTAGACTTGGAAAAATCATGCGCAACGAATTAACATTTTTTTCCCAATCTAGTTCCTTAATCGACCAGCCAGTGTTATTATATTTTAATTTAAACACCGCACACGAAACTTAACTGCTTCCAAAGGTCTGAATGCAGTGGGACTATGTATTCTCCAATTAGGGTATTTTTTTATTTTTTTTTATTCTTTATTCTTATCAAGAAATATAAGAAATAAGGGTTCAGTCCAAGTCTGTCTCGCTAGGATAGACCTGTGTTGAGACAGACGAGGAGTACATACATGAAAGAATATTAAATGTTATACATTAATAAAAAGTAACAATAAAATAAAATAAAATAACAGTAAAAATAAAAAAAGAAACATAAACTAAAAGTACCAAAAAAGTAAAAAGAGGAAAAGAAATCTTGTACATACAATAAAAAAAAAATAAAACAAAATAAAACAAAGTCACTACTATGGGTGCTGAATTTTATAGATGTTGTAAAAAAAGTTAATAATAAAATAAGATGTTTGTGGCTTTAGGTTGTGAGAAGGGGAAAGAGATAGGGAATTGGAAGGTTATAAAGAACCTATCAATTGAGTTCTGGTCACCAAACGCAGCTAAAGCCATTTCAAGCAACGCCCAAATTCTGAATGGTCTTTCATCAGTGTGATGTTTGAAGTATCTACTACTCTGGAACGTGCCGCAAATATACCATGTATTAGTTTATATTTAGTAAATGTATTATGACACATATTGATTTAACAAAAATAATTTGCGCACGCCGGATCCAATCCCACTACCTCTGGATTTGTAGTCGAGCGTCTTACCACTTGACCACGTTGGCTGTCTTTTTTCGTCGTATGTTTCCCGAACAAACAATTTGATCTTATTTTAATATTCGGATATTGAATTTTCATTTAAACCATAAATAAATAAATGATAAAATAACTTTCTATAAGACCACAGATATTATTTTTAATTTAATGACAGACCGGTTTCGTTTAGCTTAAGCATCATCAGGGTACAAAATAAAACTAAATAAAAAGTACGTGTTACTTTTACGATTTTGCCAAAATATAACATTGAAACTACCATATTACAAATAACTCATAACTCATCACACACTAACATTAAACTAGCTTTTAATTCAGACATACACCAGCACAAAACACGATCACAAAATCAAATACACTTATCGTCATCTACTCACATAACTAAATTTGGAATTAACTCCTTACAATACATAGCATATACACATTACAACGGATTACCCAAAGAATTAAAACTCCCAGTTGCGAACAAAAAAAATATTGGCAAAAGCATTTGAAGGATATTTTCTCGACAATTTTATAAATCAGTGATGTGTCCTATCTGTGAGACCTCTGTGTGTGTGAATGTCTTTCTTGTTGTATTTGTGATGTTTATCTAGTAAGTTTCTACTCCTATGAGTTTCTTTTCTATGAGTCTCTTTTTATGTGTTTTTTCGCTTGTTCCCTCTTCTTTTGTGCTTCCTATTTGGAATTTGTAAGTCTTTGTAAAAATATTATACCTTTTTGTTTTGTAATGTTGCCCTTCCCAGAATGAGTTTTTTTTTTAACTCCTTGGGATTAATATACCAAATGTATTTTGTATGTTAACATTTTAAAATAAATAATAAAAATATATACCTACAGAGGGGTTGACAATATATAAAATAAAATAACAAATTAATGAGAAAATCATAGAATAACATTTAAATTATAACAAAGAAAAAGAGACAGATAATATGAATTGAATAATAATATGAATCTTTCATGCTGCCAAATTATATAATGTTCTCCCAAATCATATTAGAGATGCAAATGTTCAAGAGCAACATAAAAATGTGGATCAATAACCATGAAGATGAGGAAATTATAAAGATTATGAAGTAATCGTAGAACTAGTGACACCAACGCAGCAACTTACAGTCCGCCTTGGAACAGGAATCCCTAGTGGGGAGGACTGTGAATTAAATATTATTGTTTTTCAAAATATCTGTTTTTCAAAATGTTATATTGTAATTAATAAGTGCCCTTGAGGTAATTTTCCCATGAAAACGGCACTATATACGTTGTCCATTTGTTATTAATAAAAAAGAAGAAAAAAAAGAGATAAAACATCAACTAATAAGGTGATTAAAATAATATCTGTGGTCTTATAGAAAGTTGTTTTTTTTAATTTCTTTAAATATGTTAAAACACAAAGTGATTGTTTTCTACGAAAATATAAAGTATAAGCGCTCACAATTTAAAATCACTTACAATTATTTTGGCAATAAAAATTGGTACGGTTAAGAATAAATTCCCAAAACTTAGCGACCGTTCAAAGTAAATATATCTATGTTGTCAACCGGTCCCAAGTTTCGTGATTAAGTCGGATCAAGATAAAATATTCACGCTTATAATATAAAATTAGTTTTGTATTTTAATATGGCGGCGTCCATCGTTCCCGTGTATTCTAATTAATATGTCGGCGAAGTTTGTACAGCGTGTTCTTTCCCTAATTTAGGGTCTTACAGACTTAAAATATTCTTCAAAAATTCAGATAAGCATCTCTCTTTGCAGGCCTTCTTTTATGCTGAAAAGCAAAACCAAGTATGAACAGAAAATAAAAGATTTTTAAATATTTCAGTTGGATCTAACTTTAAAGCATTAATGCTTATTTATTATTAAATATTTTAATAATCTTAAACACCAAATAGAAACAAATAATATGTCAGTCTAAAATCGGAAGAAATTTAAATATTAAATGATCTTCAATAAAAGTATGAGATCGTTTAAAAATGCCACTTTCTAATGAAGTCTTGGTGGCACAATTGTTACTTCCGAAAAGAGCAGGGGTTCCGTGTTTGAGTCTCGGTTATGACCATTGTTATTTTTAGTTTCTGGCTTTTTTCTGTTTTCATGTTTGTTTTTTAGATTATTAAATAATAAATAAGCATCAATGCTTTCAAGTTCAATCCAATTTTAATATTTATTCTCGACTTGGTAAGAAGTCAAAAGATCTTCCGTATTAAAAAAGGGTGTATATCCATGACAACATCTAGATATTCAATATGTGTTCGGGTAGAACTTTGAATATCATCAAAAGATAGCAGCCTAAAATCAGAAAAAATTGAAATATTAAATGATTTTCAATAAAAGTATGAGATCGTTTAAAAATGCCACTTTCTAATAAGGTCTTGATGGCTCAATTGGTAGTGTGTTACTCCCGGATAGAGTAGAGCAATTTTAATATTTATTCTCGATCTTCCTTATTAAAAAAAATGATATTTATTTGAGTTCGAGTCTCGGTTATGACCATTGTTCTTTTTAGTTTCTGGTTTTTCTGTTTTCATATTTGTTTTTTAGATTATTTAAATTATTTAAATATTTAATAATAAATACAAATCAATGCTTTAAGAGTTAAATCAAAGTTTAATATTTATTATCGACTTGGTAAGAAGTCGAAAGGTCTTCCGTATTTGAAAAAAAGAAATATTTATCCAAGACACCATCTAAATATTCAATATGTGTTCTGGTAGAACTTTGAATATCATCAAAAGATGGCAGCCTAAAATCGGAAAAAATTGAAACATTACATAATTTTCAATAAAAGTGTGAGATCGCTTAAAAATTCCGCTTTCTAATAAGGTCTTGGTGGCTCAATTGGTAGAGTGTTACTCCCGGATAGAGACCATTGTTCTTTTAATATATATTTATTTATAAAATAATATATTTATATGTAGTTAATAATGTATTAATATTACCCATAAATCTTTATTACCAGATATAAATAAATATATATTATCTTCCGCTTATTATGATGGCAGTAGGACTTTTGTCTTTCTTTTTTTTTAAATATAATCTTTCTTTTAAAAAAAACATATTTATATTTAAATATATATTTTATTTTTTTTTGAAGAAAGACAAAACTCCTACTGCTATCATAATAAGCGGAAGATGTTGCTTGTGTAGTGATGGAGGACTAAGTTACCAGAGGAATAGAACCCATGACGCAAAATATATTATACTATATTTATGCAATAAAAATAATTGCAATAGCGAAAACCAAAATCTTTTTTTGTGTCTTTTCTACTTCTCTGTTTGTAAATGCGGAAGAATGTCAGTCTGATGTTAGTGTAATTAAAAGGATCAAGATAGGGACGCTTGGATGTTTCAGGCATGTAGAGCAAATGAACGAAGAAGGAATGTGAAAATAATTTATGAGACAAAAGTGAATAAAGGAAAGGTAGAAAATTCATATCAAAGTCAAATAAGAAAGTAAATCATTTTCGATTAGGGTTAAACCTTAGAGCAATAATATATTAAAGGTAAAGCTGTATATCGATCTGTAGTCAGTTTTTACTAGGTTTTAACTGACTCGGTTGGACCTGGGCGTGGCTAAGACTAGGGTTACGGTATTTATAGATCCATTCATAGCACATGTCGACACAATGTTTTGGTTTATTCGTATAACCACTTTTTCACAATATTTATAAAAATAAATATACCATTTAACCTGAAAAACCGATGAGTTATGTTCAGTTTAGTTGCGCATCAAAGCGTGTGGGCGAAGTCCCGGGAGACGCACGAGTCAAAGAACATGGTTACAATACTTAAGTGGTGTGAAATTTTGCCAAAATTTTGTTGTCTCTTTCTCTCTCGCGGTATACGACCCGAAGAAAGTAATTTATCGCAAATTTGTTTAGGTTGGGTAAAACAAATTAGCTCTCTCTCCATTGATATTCTTACTACGAGGGTATAACTAAAAAAAAATTGCATTACGACTAAATTTGTGTTACGGTGTTTTCAATCGGCAACGCCGCCAGTCGAAAATCCTAAAATCTGAAGTTTAAGGTCAAATTCAAAGGGTGGCGAAATAGGGGTTAATTACATAAACAAGGGAGGGCGTTAACTTGGCGCGTTAGCGAACATAACAACAGACGCCTTGTACTCGCATATTCCTGAAGAGTTACTCTGGCAGCCGATTCCGCTGAAATATTGCCTAATTTCACTTTTACGTTTCTTACTATGGAAGCACTGAATAGACAAACCGATAGAAGTGTAATCTAAACCAACCGACCCGAAAGAAAACTAATTCACATAACAAGGTTCGACTCCTAACCCCAAACAAGCAAATAAAATTATTATAGTGAGTACCAACTGCTCCCAACCGTCTAGAGCCAGTGAGACTAGGGCATCCCCAAATAGGATATGTTGTGAGGCTGAAGGTAGTGGGGAGGGAAATGAGATTGGGAAGAGGAAGGTTGGGAAGTACCTGGCTATTCAGATCTGGTCACCAAACACGGCTCAAGCCATTTCAAGCAACGTTTCGATTCTGAATGGTGGTCTTTCACCAGGGCGATACTTAGAGTATCTACCACTCTGGAACGTGCCGCAAATATACTTTTTATTATTTCAGTTATTTATTATTTTAAAAACATTACAAAATTTTTATTTCAAGGCGTTTTTAAATAGAGCGAGTAAGTGTATTAATACACAACATTCATAAATATAAAACAATTAATTCTAAAAGAATATAAATTGCAATGAATGCAAAGTAAAGACAGTAAAAAATAAAACAATAAAAAATAAGACAATTTGAACATAATTTTTCATCCAAATGATGAATAAAAAATAAAACCAAGGAATAATTATACAAATAGCAGAAATGCTTGTCGTTTGAACGAAGCTTCATTTATGCAAAATATATCGACATCCGAAGCGATTCGATTCAACAACATGATTGCCCTCCCCACCGGCATGACCATTGGCAAGTTGGTCCTGCAGGCCGGGAGATAAAACAACCTATGCTGCCGATGGCGAAGATAACCATCAGGAACATAGAAATGAATGCTCTCCATGATAGCTAAGTTTTCAGACCATCCACGAATCAATCTGAAGAAATGTGTTGCAATGTACACATCCCTTCTGACCTCTAGATGGTATGTTCCGAGCATACCAAAGAGAAAGTCGGTAGGATAGAGCCACGGGTAGTAACCGTACTCCGTACTCCCCGTGTATATGAACCAAATGTGTTAATGTTGCAAATATTAATTAAATAAAAGTTATTGGCGCACGCTGGGTTTGAACGCGCGACGTAGTCAAGCGTCTTACCACTCGACCATAGGAGGCCGTCAAAACTCCACATAACAACTTTTGACTCATAGGTCCCACACAAGCAAATAAAATTATTATAGTGAGTACCAACTGCTCCCAACCGTCTAGAGCCAGTGAGACTATGGCATCCCCAATCGGGGTATTTTGTGAGGTTAAAGTTAGTGGGAAGGGGATGGAGATGGATAAGAAGAAGGTTGGGTAGTGCCTGGTTGCTCAGATCTGGTCACCAAACACGGCTAAAGCCATTTCAAGCAAACGTTTCAATTCTGAATGGTGGTTTTTCACCAAGGCGATACTTAGAGTATCGACCACTCTGGAACGTGCCGCAAAAATAAAATATATTATTTTGTATGAATTAAAATATGATGTTAATTAAATAAAATGTATTTTGGCACGCCGGGGTTGAATCCGTGACCTCAGGATTCGTAATCAACTCTTAGGCCCCAGACAGGCAAATAAAATTGATAACCTCTCCAATAAAGAAAATGGATATAAATATATATATATATATATTTTTTTTTTTTTATAGTGAATAGTCAGTGAGACTATGGCATCCCCAATCGGCATATATTGTGAGGTTGAAGGTAGTGGGGAGGGGAATGATATGGGTAAGAGGAAGGTTGAGAAGTACCTGAATATTCAGATCTGGTCACCAAACACGGCTAAAGCCATTTCAAGCAACGTTGCAATTCTGAAGAGTGGTCTTGAACGGGAACGTGCCGCAAATATAATATATTTATATATATATATATATATATATATATATATATATATATATATATATATATATATATATATATATATATATATATATATATATATATATATATTTTGTATTAATTAAAATGAAACACATATTAATTAAATAATTTTATTTACGCACGCCGGGTTTGAACCTGCGACCTCTGGATTCGTAGTCGAGCGTCTTACCACCCGAAATGCTCAATCATTTTTACCCAAATATTTCGAAATCTACCTTACTTCGGGCACACTGACACGCCTTTAACACCTTTCTATCTGTTTATCTTTTAACGTACAAAGGCTTTAGATTTGTGTGAAATGTTAAACAAGCCACACGACACAATATAAGTTGTGTTTTGAAGTTTCAATTTTCTTGAATTTATACGAGACAGTTTGCCATTTCATACCAGCTGGCATTTCATTATTTCACTGTCAGCTCACATTAACCAGGTAGGTACTGAATTCTGTAAAAGTTTTAACGGCACTCCATATTAGCGACCGAATCTTTGGAAAAGTGCTACGAAATACATAAATCGAAGATTTGGACTGTAAACCAAAAAAAACACATTTGATTTAAAACAAGCACGTTAAACCGCAATAAAAATAATGGTTTACACCTCATCTAGTATATGCCAGTATCATTTGGTCCCCTTTCTAAACCGTTCATTTTCATCATATTGAATCCGTAGAATATCTTTTCTTACGCGGATTTGTTTGGAGATTAGGGCGAGTAAGAGGCGATTATTCATATGATGAAATTGAACAAACATTGAAAATTTCATCACTAGAAAAGCGTAGGAAAGACTTTGATTTCATTTGCATTTTCAAAATTACTAGTTGTTCAATTGATTCACCTTCTTTGTTGCAACTTATCCAGATTCATTTATTCATATTCCTTTTTTATATGAATACCGCACAAGAGTCTCAACTGCTCCCAACCGTCTAGAGCCAGTGAGCCTATGAGATCCCCAAATAGGGTATGTTGTGAGGCTTAAAGATAGTGGGGAGGGAAAGGAGATGGGGAAAAGGAAGGTTGGAAAGTACCTGGCTATTCAGATCTAGTCACCAAACACGGTTAAACCCAATTTCAAGCAACGTTTCGATTCTGAATGATGGTCTTTCACCAGGGCGATACTAAAAGTATCTACCACTCTGGTACGTGCCGCAAATATACTTTTTTACTATTTTCATATGAATTAAATTTGTTATGACACATATTAATTAAATAAAAGTTATTGGCGCACGCCGGGTTTGAACCCGCGACCTTTGGATTCGTAGTCGAGCGTCTTACCACTCGACCATGGAGGCCGTCAGTTCCTTGCCGTAGACTCAGAAACAATGAATTGCTGTTCCTCAATCATCACTCTACTAATTATGGATATCATTCTCCACCGTCCAGAATGTCGAGACTTGTTAACTTAAGCCATGGTCTTGAAATTTTTGGCAGTAGTCTAAATGATTTTCGTCGTTCTTTACGACTCTGTCAAAACTTTGACTCGACCTTGGCGTTGATTTGAATGTTCTTTCTTATGTATATTTGTCCTGTTTTTGTCATTGCTTCATTATAATATTATGTATGTGCTGTTCCTTTTGTGTTGCTCTTTTTCCCATTTCGTGTTGTGTGTTTTTTTTTTGTTGCAATTAGATAATAGACTGTTAGTTTATAAATAAATAAACACTGTGTAATAAGACATTTAGTCAGCCTCCACAGTATCTATTTTCAGATGTTCATGGCGATGCTTGTATCAAATTGAATGTAGTACAAAGCTTTATTGAAGCTGAAGATATCAAGTAGCATTGCATTTCTATTAGACCTGCCTGATCTCCTCGCAGCAGCCGCTTTCTCTCTGACACCGCCTGTCACTAGTCACTACTTATTTCAAAGCACTTTTGTTCGATAACCCTCTCATCCCACATATTTTTGGGATAATAATTGATATTGAAAGAAGGGTGAATACAGGAACTCTATTAATGAAGAACTGAACGCTCTTGGTGCTAATAAGAAATTGTCCAAAAAGGCTGAAGCTAGTAGTCTGCAATGGAGTGCTTATACCAACCCTGATGTATGGCAGTGAGGCATGGACCTGACAAAAAAAGATGAAAGTAGACTGAATGCTGTGGAAATGAGATCCCCGAGACGCATATGCGGTAAAACCATGTATGATCGTGTTGAAATATGAGTATCCGGAAAGAATTCAAGGCTGATGAAAGCGTAATTAATAGAATCAATAATGGGACGCTTACATGGTTTGGGCATGTAGAGCGAATAAACGAAGAAAGGAGTGTGAAAAGAATATATGGTGCGAAATTGAATGAAAGAAGACGTCGGGGATGCCTTAGGGAAACATGGCACGATCTAGTGAATCAAATAGATGTAAACAACTACGAAATATTTAAAAAAATACACTTTACAATGAAATTACCTAAAATGTATTATATTTATATGATATTCATTTTTAATCAAAAAAAATAATTTCAAGAAACCCATGATAATATTCCCTCCCTAAGTACGAACATTTTCTCAATTAGGGAGGTAATTATCATTAACTAGAAACTAGACATGGTATATGAACTGAATTAATATTATACCTAATGTACAAGTGATTAAATAACAATACTTGAATCAGGCCACGTGAAGAGTCGGAAAAACAGAAGAGTATATATGAGACGATGTATGAATGTGAACGAAGCAAGGCGTGTGCGCCGAGACAGAGTTGTATGGCAGTCCGTCCTCTGTGCCTACCCCTGCGGAGAAACGGCGTGATGGTAAGTTAGTAAAGAACAAAACAGGTTTCAAATTCTTCAAAATAGAATGAAATTATCCGAAATAAAGTTTGATTATTCCATAAGTATTGTTTTGTTTATACATTTCAGTCTTTAAAAATTAATGAATGTTGATATTCACAAGCATATGGTTTGATAAACAACTTTATTTCATCAAGCATTACAGGTGGGCCTTAAAATGTATAATGCATGTAAATCAAAATAATAACTATTTCAATTAACAAAAAAAATAGGAAATTAAATTTTTGTAAACTTAAAAAAGTAAATGAAAAAAAAATTTATGATTTCTAAGTTTAAAAAATTGTTTTGTTCCATCAGCTTGTTGATGGTGGTTTTGGTAATTCACAAAAACTTAATTTCACATTGACAAGTTGCCGGAAGGATGGCGTTAATTTTCCGTACAATGTTTTGTTTTAACTTATTTATTGTCGTTGGATTGTCTTCGTAGAATCTCGATGTTTAGTATAAATATTTGTTGAAAAACTTTTAACGGACGTAAATAAATAAATTCAATTTAGAAATTTCATTGATTTAATAACAATATACATGCACGTACGCGGCAAACTAAAGGTCATTCATTTCCACAACAACCAAGGCAGTGTAGTCAGTTTTTGATGATCTTTGCCGGACTCGGCAGACCTGGGCGTGGCTATAACTAGGGCTAGGGTATTTATACATCCATTGGTAGCACATGTCGACATAATGTTTTCGTTTATTCGTATAACCACTCTTTCACAGTATTATTATCGACAAAAATATAGCATATAACCTAAAAAACCGTTTAGTTGTGTCCAGCTTAGTCGCATTTTAAAACATGTGAATGGATTCCCCGGAGACCCGGGAGACCAAGATCATCCTTACAGTACATAAAAGCGGTGTGTTATTTTTTATGTCTTTTTTTCTCATGGTGTACGACGTAAAAACCGGAGAAAGTGATTTATCGCAAGTTTGTATAGGTTGGGTAGAAAGAATTAACTCTCTCTCCATATATTGTTACTCCAAGGATTCAATCTTTAAACCAACCGCCTTGCCAGCATAGATCTATATAATTTTTTTTATTTTTTTAAAAGTAAGACAAACATTCCCGGGTTACGAATAACCTGACAATATTTGAAAAACTCCTACTGCCATCATAAAAAGCGGAAGATGTTGTTTGTGCAATGATGGAGGACTTAGCCAGCAGAGGAATTGAACGCACGACACCCGGGTGGGAATCCGACGCGTTCTCCACTCAGCTACCGACCGGTCAATCAATTATAGACGACACACAGCGCCCAAAGAGTCTCCACTTGATTGGAGCCGGGTGCAGCCAATGCTAGATTCACTACTTTAGTTGACTTCCGCCAATCGGCGGTTTACGATTTACCAAAAACGAGCGAGACTAATTCGCAAATCACTATTACCCGAATGCAACCGTCACATAGGGTAGCACCTCAGAGCAAGAATATGTATAGAGAGAGAGAGAGAGCTAAATATTTTTACCCAACCTATACAAATTTACGATAAATCACTTTCTCCGGGTTTTTACGTCATATACCATGAAAGAGAAAGAGATAAGACAAGGTTTTACATAATATCGCACCACTTTTCGCGGTAAGTGAGCATGTATTCCGTCTCCCGCGTCTCCGGCGACTCCGCTCACTGCGTTTCGTTAGGCGAGATAACAGGACATAACTCAACGGTTTTTGAGGTTATATTCTATCTTTTTGTTGATGACAATACTGTGAAAAAGTGGTTATACAAATAAACAAAAAATTATTTCGACATAAATAAATCTATATATACCCTAACCCTAGCCACGCCCGAGTCAGGAAAAAAGAACAATCCTGACTCAATGGTTCCCGTCCCGCACCCCCTTCCTCCCTCCCTTCCCGCAACTAAATGGAACAAGGTTTTAAAAAATTGCGTGTGAGGGTTTGATAACTCCTATATATATATATATATATATACTAATATATATTATACTTATATATTGTTATACTCTATGCTTCGTTAAACTAACTGCGACCACTTTTACTTCAGTCTACAATATCAAACCTTCAGCTTATTTAAATCTATATTACTAACCTACTCGTAATACTAGATTATACAAATAATAACATAGCAGAAGATAGTGAAGATAAAAATTTCATTATCACGGCGTTACATCCACATCATAGGCTGGGATTTGGCCCCATCCCTCGGGTTTGCGAATCCCACTCCAATCTTCTTCCAAGCGGTCTATTGACCTCTTTCCTGGTTTTCTTGTAGGTCACTTCCACTAGGGCATATAGCCATGGATTTTATCATGGTTCTTCATTGATTTGATTCCTGATTAGCAAGCCTATCGCAGTAATTGCGACCTATAATGTTTCGTGCTCAATTACGTTCGCATAAAATTCATGATTATTTTTTTAGCTTCCATTTTCCAGCGAAGGTCAATATCATTGGCAATCATTTATTTATAAACTAACGGACTATTGTCTATTGACAAAAAATACAAGAAAAGAGCAACAGAGAAAGAACAGCACATACATAACATTATAATGAAGCAATGACAAAAATAGGACAAAATATACACGAGAAAGAACATTCAAATCAAAGCCAAAGTCAAGTTAAAGTTTTGGTAGAGTCGTAAAAATAATTTTCCACTGTTGAATTTGGCAGCCACCTCTGGTCTGGAGCCTCTAAATACCTAAAAAAAACCCTGTGCAGAAACAGGCGGTCCGTTCGATGGATTATTTTATCTTAACAAACGGATTGCAATATTTGAAGCACAGATGTCAAGTTAGAATGCTGTCCTTGTTCTACAGTTATTTCAATGAAAGATGCTCCGTGGAATTTGCTACATTGATCCCTTCGGCAACGGCGCATAGTCGGGAAACTCGTCAAACGCGTGTCCAACATTTGTACACGTTTGACATTCAATACATAAGAATGAGTCACTTTTAAAACTCGTTTTTATGTTCGACAGCTCGGCTACGGAACGATTTGCCGGCCTCTGTGTTTCCTCCTTCCTTCAACATGGGCCTCTTCAAGGCCCAAGTTCACTCCTTCCTTTCCTCAAAAAGACCCTCCACACAGCATTCCCAAAGATAACATAGGCCCTGAATGAAATTATTTCCCTCAAGGCCTCCTGCGTGGAGTTCTTGTAAAAAAATCAAGACTGGTACCAAAAATTTCAAGACTGTGGCTTGAGTCAACAAGTTTCGACATTCTGGACAGTAGAAAACGATACTCATAATTAGTAGAGTGATGATTGAGGAACAGCATTGGTAATGTTTATATGAGCGTGTGTAAGCGGGGAATATTTATCACAGGGTATCCGAGTTGGTGCTGCAAAACAATATCGATATATGACACAATTTCTAAGACGTCAGCTCGATCGTCCACTTGGTTAGGTATGTGGAGTTCGTGTACGCCATTGCCAATACAACTTTAAACACAGTGTTACTAGGAAATTTTTATAAAGCAAATGAAAACAATTTTACTTTCAATCTAAAACACAAATATAAAACAGAAAAACCCACAAAATAAAAAGACAATGGTCACAACCGAGACTCGAACTCGGATTCTCTACTATATCCCAATGGCCGGATAGGTGAAAGCGCTACCCCGGATAGAGTAGAGGATCCGAGTTCGAGTCTTGGTTGTGACCATTGTCTTTTATTTTCTCCTTTTTCTGTTTCATATTTGTGTTTTGGATAACTGATATTATTTATATATTTAAAAAAAAAACATAAACATTAATGCTTCAAAGTTATATCCAATTTCAATTTTTCTTTTGTCAAAAAACAGATCGTAGTGGTCTGGAAAGGGTTATTCAACTATCTTGTTCATTTAGCTGTATTGTGCTTCATATTCCATATTGAGTAAGAGGCTTTAGTATCCAGGGTAAAACTATAGCCAGTATTATAAAATTTAGAAATGTTGTGAGTCTGAAGGAAGTGAGGAGGGGAAGGTTATGATTAGGATGCACCTAGATATTCATATCTAGTCAATAAAACATGGCTAAAGCATTATGCATGGTAGTCTCCTTGGAGTAACAATGTATGGAGAGAGAGAGCTAATTCTTTTTACCCAACCTATATAAACTTGCGATAAATGACTTTCTCGAAGTTTGTACGTCGTACACCACGAGAGAGAAAGAGACAACAAAAATAACACACCGATTTTATGGAATTATTATTCTTAGATGATCTTGGTCTCCCGCGTCTCCGGGGACTCCGCCCACATGTTTTCATATGCGACTTAAATCGATACAACTAAACGGTTTTTTAGGTTATATGCTATATTTTTGTTGATAACAATACTGTGAAAAAGTGGTTATACGAATAAACAGAAGCATTACGGTGACATGTGTTATGAATGGATGTATAAATACCCCAGCTCTAGTCCTAGCCACGCTCAGGTCTACCGAGTCCGGCAAAAATCATCTAAAACTAACTACACTGCCTTGGATAGGTACCACTCTATGTACTCTAAGGTAGTCTCTCACTTGAAGAGATACTGAGAGTATCTTGCACTCTTGAACGAGGTGCTAATACATTGAAGATTATTTTATTGCAATCACATGTGTTAAACACTTCATAAATATTTATAACGTAGATTCAGAAACAATGAGTTGCTGTTCCTCAATCATCACTCTACTAATGATGGGTATCATTCTCCACTGTCCAGAATGTCGAGACTTGTTAACTCAAGCCATTGTATTGAAGTTTTTGGTATCCGTCTAAATGATTTTTGACATTCTTTACGACTCTACCAAAACTTTGACTTGACCTTGGCTTTGATTTGAACATTCTTTCTAATGTATATTTTGTTCCGTCTTTTTAATTGCTTCATTTAATATTATGTATTTGCTGTTTTTTTCCCTGTTGTTCTTTTTTCCCATTTCGTGTTTTGTATTTTTTTTTGTAATTGGACTTTAGTCCGTTAGTTTGTTAATAAATAAATAAATAATATTTTATATTAAAACCCATATTCTCTAGGTTCTAATCCCTGTCACAGTTATTTATTTCAATTTTAGATTTTGCCTTTCGTCCCCTACTTCAGCAAATTTTCTCAATGGAAAATCTATTTACCCTTGTGGGGAAACGGTGTCATGGTTAATTAGTTAGTTAGTTACTGTTTAATTAAATTTTAATTTATTGGAAATCTTAGACATCAGTTTAATATTGATAATCCGATTTTAGTGCATGTCCTTGTGTTATGTCTATTAATGTCCTCGTTGTAGAGTTTTACAAGAGTCGGTACAACAAAACAGTAGATTAAACAATGTTTGAGACAAAAAGTGTGTTTATCTTTAAAAAAATCTTTATTTTCGTAACACTTATAAATCCCGCCTCATTGTCCTTTCCTTCCACACCTGTTTATTTATATTGAATGCCTTTTTACCACCAGAAGGGTTGGAGAAACTACCGCCACGTACTGATGGCGCTGGCGCTGGCCCTAACCACACTAGAGCGGGCCCTAAACTCTCACGATTAGGGTAACTTATTCAGCAGCTCGAAATCCAAACTGTTTACGATGGGAGGTTACATTCAATCGTAAACTTTTTATTTCCTCTGTCAGACCGAGGCGAGATGTTTTGGTAAAAGGCAACGAAAAAAGAATACTGGAGGGTTCAAAAGAAACAAGTACTTAGACATTTAAACTTAAATTACAAACATTCAGTTAATTTTAAATCACATTTTACGCATTCTCATTTCCTTCGTTATTTTTATGTGAAATGCTAGATTTCAACACCCTGCAAGCCCGCCGTAAGATGTTTCTGGCTAAACATTTTTATAAGTTGATTTCTGGAGGTATTTAAATGTCAAATATACTACAGCAGATCTTAGGAGATTGTTTGATCCAAGTAAGTACATTCGTGCGGGGCACCATGTAACGTTTTACTCATCGATATATAAAGCGATGAATCCTTTCAATGAAGCTGCATCTACCTTAGATATATTTAGATGCACACATTTAGAGTTCTGTCACTTTATTTTGAAGTACGTACAAGAGTGACCGTTAGGTACATAACGATCTCCATTCTTTTAAATGAAATAAGATTTTATATTTGCCAATTCAATGATTATCTCATAACATGTATAAAAGAGTAAACCTGTCTTATATCTTTTTTTTCATTGCTCCAATTAGTTGCGTTATTATATCATATATAATGCGTCACGCTACTACAGTTTGTACTCATATAACTTATTCGGATAAATAATACCTTGTCTATATGTGGGGTGTAAGTACATGTTTAGTTTATTTTTTTACACTATGCATGTATCTACAATATTTTTATATCATTCATCGATTCATGTATTTGGTTTACAACTGCTTTTTTTATGAGATCTTTGTTAAATAAATTTCGTTAAAAAGGGTTTATTTCATTATTTTAAATACATAAGTTCCCCACGTGTAACTTATTTTTAACCCTATCAGAAAGCTAAAGAGACTTAAAACAATGATTTGATTCTAAGTAACAGAGCGTTTCAACGTTTCGCAATACTGGGAAATGATCTAAGAGGATTTAAGCTTGGAAAAGAAAAAAGCATAGAGGAAGGTTTGAAAAGCTTTTCAGACGTGCTCACAATATTGCTTGTCCATTTCATGGAAGTTTGCAATCCTGAATCTTTGTTTTTTACCAGCAATACTTATAATAATATCTTTCACTCTGAACAACTGGTAATGGAATTTATTTTTTTGCATATTAATGATCGTCTTCATTAGAATGTTGAAAAAGAAATAAGATTTTGAAAATTGATTAAAAAACGATTAATTGATGTCATTCGATCTCGATCGCAGCGCCATTGCGGAACAGTGGAGATCGTATAAAGCCTTTTAACCTTCGAACCGGGCCTATTTTCAGGAGGCAAAATAAAACTTTACAAAACTGTTCTTCTATGAAAACGTGTTTCGACCTTCTCGCGTATGTGACACATGTTTGGGGGCGATGCTTGGAATGTTTCGGTGAGACCCGAACGGTTGCACTTGACATTTCTAAAGCCTTTGACCGGGTCCGGCACCGAGGGCTTGTCAACTAACTGACATCTTACGGACTTCCCGCATCCTTGTGTACGTGGATTGCCGATTTTTTGAGGGAGAGGTTGATTTAGACGGTTGTTGATGGTATCACTTTTTCCTCTCATTCAATTAATGCTGGCGTACCACAGGGATCGGTTCTGTCTCCTACTTTGTTTTTATTGCACATCTACGACATTTCGTCATGTGCACCAATACATTGTTACGCGGATGACATTATGGTCCATTGTAGGTTTTTGTTTGACAGGCCTCTAAAAGATACAGAAACAACAACGTCTCGGACGGTTTTGAAGCTGAGAATGGACGATTATCTCGAGAGAATCTCCTCTTGGGGTAAGAATAATCTCGTCGAATTTAATGTTTCAAAGACCCAATCATGTCGGATTGCGACTAAGAGGGATCATAATGACAATTTAATCTCCTTCAACGGAAGTAATCTTCGAAACAAGCCTCCCATTGACATGCGGTGTAACCTTAAGTGACCAGTTAAGGCACGGAAGCTCCATCGAAGCCAGAGTAATATTAGCCTCTCGAGAGTTGCGCGTACTGTATAGGGCCCGCAGATACTTCAATCGCACACAACTGCTGACCTTGTACAAATTGCAAGTGCGCACCACTGTGGAATTTGGCAGCCGCCTCTGGCCTGGAACCCCTAAATACCTGAAAAAACCCATGACTCTGTGCAGAAATAGACGGTCTGTTTGATAGATTATCCTATCTTAACAAACGGATTGCAATATTTGGAGCACAGATGTCAGGTGGGAATGCTGTCCTTGTTCTACCAGTATTTAAATGGAAAATGCTCCGAGGTACTTGCGTCACTGATCCCTTTGGCACCGATTCATAGTCGGGAAACTCGCCAAACGCGCATCCAACATTTGTACACGGTTGACACACAATACTTAAGAACGGGTCACTTTTACGACTCATTCTTATATTCGACAGCTCGGCTGTGGAACAATTTCTACCTCATTCAACATGGGCCTATTCAGAACCCAAATTCACTCCTTCCTTTCTTCGAAAAGACCTTTCACACAGCATCCCCAAAGATGACATAGGCCCCGATGGAAATTATTTCTCCCAAGGCTATCTGTGTGGAGTTAATGTTTTTAAAAAAGCTATTTAATAAAAAAAACAAGCATCTAAGTTATATTGCTTACAAAATGTTTTTAGTTGGCCAAAGGTATTTATTGATGTTAATGGCTTATAAACTTAGGCAAATAATTGGTCACCCCTTAGGTTTAAGAAATTTTCAAACTTTATTGTTAAAGTCGATTGCAAAGTTTATTCCCAGCGGTAGTGTTTGGACTACGTTCTGCACTGAACAAAGAATCCCTAGAAGTGTGATTATTACAGATTTGAATGAAAACGGACGCCATCAGCTTATATAAAACATTTTGCCTTACAGGCCTCATAAAGGTTAATGATATTGAATTTTTTGTTCAAGAAATAAATTGGTATTTGAAAATGTTCGATCAATTTCACCAGAAGTAAGGATAAATTGAGCTCACCTCGGGCACGCGGACACGCTCACAATACACTTCTACAAGCTTATGTCTTCAGTGTTCTGGTCTATACTGTATCCTCTTTTGTAATAATTCCCAGAGTCATCTGGGACCACATTTTTCATCTCCAGAAGCGATGTACGAGATACAGAAACGAAGATACAGAAATTCTATTTTTGAAAATAGTGTAGTTTTCTCCGACCGAATGAACCGATTCGTTCTGAACAGTTCTGTTTTGATTTTATGAAACGTAAAAGTATTAAAAAAATTTATTAACATTAAATACAGCGCTCCGCACAACTGTAAAGTCTTCATTATTTATTTATAAACTAACGGACTATTGTCCAATTTAAAAAAAAATACACAAAACAAAATAGGAAAAAAAGCAACAGAGAAAGAACAGCACACACATAATATTACAAAGAAGCAATGACAAAAAAAGGACAAAATATACATTAGAAAGAACATTTTTATCAAATCCAAGGTCAAGTCAAAGTTTTGATTGAGTCGCAAAAAATGATAAAAAGCATTTAGACTGGTAACAAAAATTTCAAGACCATGGCTTGTGTTAACAAGTTTCGAGATTCTGGAGAGTGGAGAATGATACCCATATTTAGTAGAGTGATGATTGAGGAACAGCAATTCATTGTCTCTGATTCTTTAATTTAAAATACATATAAATCAAATTCATAAGCACCATAAAAGTTATAGTATTATTATTAAGTCAAAAAGATGATTAGATTTTTTTTTTAATATAAACATTTCCGGGTTACGAATAACCTGACAATATTTGAAAAACTCAAACTGCCATCATAATAAGCGGGAGATGTTGCTTGTGCAATGATGGAGGACTTAGGACGTCCGGGTGGGAATCCGACGCGTTTGTACACTCAGCTACTGACCGGTTGATACTTTATAAACTTTAATATACAAGTAACTAACACAAAATAAATAAAACTAAAAACCTTTAATAAAATAAAATTAATGAAGACCCATAATTTAACTCACCTTCTAACCTATCCTCACTCCTTCTAACCTATGAATGCATTTTTCATGATACACGTAACTTTAAAATAAACAAACTCTTAAATTTATAAATAGCACAGATAAACTTTGTTTTACCAATATGAAAATCTCAAATGTTTCATTCGCCCAAGAAAAGTATGGTTAGATATTAAAATTTTAGTTGCACCATTAATACAGCATACATACAATATCCAATTCCTTTTAGAAAAGAGAAAGAACAGAAGACCAGCGTAAATAATTACTGTTCCAAAAAGTCCAATTTTCCCAAATCCCCTCGCCTTCAGCACGTTCTAGAACTAAATCATAAACAACTCGTTCCCTAATCAAAACCTTTTTTCCCTCTTTTCCGTTCTTTATTTTCTCACTTACTTCCTATTTCTCTTGTCAGCAATATGCTTTTAGTTCTAGCACTAATCTTTTGATCGCCCTCGCAGTGCATTCCGTCCGATCTATCCAACTTCCCCTATTTTTCCTCTCCTTTTTATCTCCTTTTTGTCCTATTTTTTTAGATCCCTGTGTTGGGGAAAACCACCATTGATTTTCAGGGTGTCCTTTCCTTTTTTTTAAGAAAAATATTACACTTCAATTAGAAGGCGAAACTCAGTACTGAATTGAACCCGAGGGGAGCTAGGCTGGGTGGTTTGGCAGTGATACGACGTCGCTTTTGATGATTTTTCCAACCTCCAATAAGAGTAAAACACGAAAGAGAAGATAAAATAAATGTTCCGTTGTTCGGACTATTATTTTACAGCCTGAATTTTAAAACTGACAGTGATTTTAATGATTTCAACTAGTGCACGTTGTTTTATCAAAATTATAAGCTTCAACTACCTAATTTATTTATACGATGATAGTTGTTCGTATCCACTTATTTAATTAGTCCATTTCATTCACGATTCACGTAATTTTACAGTTAACTGACAGCTGTTCTTATTTTTAAAAAGTATTTGGATTTTCAAACGTCATTTAAAAACGTTTTTCATATTTTATGAAAGAGTACGTTTATTTCGAAGGAATTAAAAATGTCATATTTGATTGAAATAAAAATTTGTGTCTCTTGGTTTTGGAATTTTTTTTAAGCTGAGAAGGTTGTTGGAGCATTGTAAAAAAGGAGAATTTATGTAAAAAATGAGTTCTCTCTGTGCGAATATAATAATAATAACAGTGAACTTATATAGCGCAGTTTTGTGATATTTTACCTCAAGTGCGCTTCATGCTAAATTAATTATGCTAATAAGATTAACTAACAAGGAGAAAATTAAACATAATATGTATACGAATTAAAACAATCTAAAATAATGATCGTTATCATAAATCACGAGAGAAAAGGTTCAGATATGGGTAGAACAGTGTATGTGTACATCAACAGATTAAAAAACAATTTACTAGGAGCTAAGGGTATAAAAATTCAGATGAAACAAATTAATTCATTTAAACACATTTGTCAAATCAAAGAAAAGGAAATATGATTGAGGACAGTTAATATGTTGGCACTTAAAACATTAATGTTCAAGTATTAAAAGTAAACGATTCTAAAAATGCAAACTGTGTAAATATAGCAAGTAACAAAAGAAAATAAATATTTTATGACAATGAGTATATGGTTTTCAGTAGACAGTGAGGACATTGAGTCATAATGATATAAGAAAGGAGAAAACCGAAACAAATCAAATCAGGGACGTTTTCAAAAAAATTAAATTTTAATAAGTTACGTTTTGTATGTGGGATTTTTAAACAATTTGGTTTTTAGGACTCGTTTAAACTCTGCTAGGTTCTGTTTGTTGGCAAGTTTTGTGGAAAGCTTATTCCAGATAACTGGACCAGATACACCAAAAGCCAGTGAGACCATTAAATCCAGGATTTAGACAAATTGAGAAACTGAAGGGAAGAAGATGGGGAAAAGGAAGGTTAAGACGTGCCTCACTATTCATATCTAGTCACCAAAACTAGATAAAGCCATTTCAAGCAATTTTTCTATTCTGAATGGTGGTCTTTCATCAAGACAATACCGAGAATTCCTTCCACTCGAGATTTTAAGATCGTTGTAACATTTTATAAAATACATATTATATTATGTTCATTATTATAACAAAAATGCTTAATTACCAAAGTAGCTTGTCAGTAGATTAATTTTACTTAATAAATAAATTATGATTAATATTATTTAATCTTAATTTGAATTATTTATGTGAAAAATTATACTTTTTCATCACTTGACCGGTTTTGAATCCGCGATCTCTGGGTCTAGAACTTATAAAAATACCACTTTCCAGTGGAGGTACAAATGGCATGATAAGAGGTCAAAGATGATGGGTTCTCACCCTGACCCCGCGGGTTCAATACTCTGCAATCCCATCTCCATTATTGCAGAAGCAACATTTTCCAATTATAATTATTTTTTTATTTATTTATAACGGACTATTGTCAAATTACAAAAAAATACATAACGCAAAATGGAAAAAAAGAGCAACAGAGAAAGAACAGTACATACTAATTAATGAAGCAATGACAAAAATAGGAAAAAATACACTTAATGAAAACATTCAAATCAAAGCCAAGGTCAAGTGTTGGTAGAGCCGTAAAGAATAACAAAAATCCTTTAGACTGGTACCAAAAATTTCAAGACCATAGCTTGAGTTAACAAGTATCGACATTCTGGACAGTGGAGAAAGATACCCATAATTAGTAGAGTGATAATTGAGGAACAGCAATTCATTGTTTCTGAGTCTACGGCAAGGAAAAGTTGAATCAATTATACAATATTATGATAGCTAGAGGAATTAAAATATCATTAGGTTATTCATATCTTCGGACGGTTTGTCTATCTTTAATAAAATAATAATTTCCTACACAAATAATTTCAATGGCGCTTCACAATAGATGTACCTAATAAAATAGATAAATCATTTATACATATTTAACACGAACATTTTATAATTAATAACAAATCTTATACCTTTTGAAACATCCCTTTTGTACCACATTCACGTTGAAATAACCCTGATAATGTAGGCTTACGTGGTCTGGTTTACATCAATGAAACCTTTCCATGATTCTCCGTAATTTGTAAAGTTCTAAAAAGTCTTTCGAACAACAACAACAAAAAATTATACGCCTCTTGTTAAATGTTCTAAAAATATATGGCGATTGCATTGATGGTATAGATAAAGGAGAAAAAGAATTCATAGATCAAAAATTAAATTCAAAATCTGTGTTAGGCTTTGGGTAATCCGATAAACAGGAACTAGCATTTCAACGTTTTGATCATGGGCTGAGCGCTGCGGTCCTTTATTCGTCTGCTATTGCGTGTGGTGAATTGTACTCTTTGTCTTTATCACATATTCACGATGTGATAATAATGAAAATTGTTATATTAAGTATTAAGGGAATGAAATTTTGTTCCCGGTATACTTGAGTCAATGATATAACTGTAACCGATATTTTGACAACGCGCAAACTCGGGAAGACAGCAGAGGGATGAAGGCGATTGTTAGAAGAAATTAGAACTCTTCAAGGGTTGTGACGTGGATGATGTTTCATGATATTTTTAAAAATATTTGTATTTCAACGTATTTCATTGATCGTAATTGTAAATAACTCTAAAGCATTAATGCTCATTTTATTTAAATAATATTAATAATCTAAAATACAAATATGAAACAGAAAAAGCCAAAAAATAAAAAGACAATGGTCACAACCGAGACTCGAACTTGAATCCTTTACTTTATCCTGGAATAACGCTTTAACCAATTTGGCCATTGGGACCTTATTAGAAAGTGTCATTTTAATATTTTTTTAACGTGAAAACAGCACAAGTGTTTCAACTGCTCCCAACCGTCTAAAACCAGTGAGACTATGGCATTCCCAATAGGGGTATGTTGCGAGGCTGAAGGTAGTGGGGTGAGGTAGGGATGAGGAAGGGGTAAGTTGAATGTACCTGGCTATAAAATGTGTTATGATGCATTTTAATTAAATTAAATTTATTCGAACCCGTGACCTCTGGATTTGTAGTCGAGCGTTTTACCACATGCAGGCCGTCGAATCTCACAATTTCATTAATAAAAATCAATCGATCTCATATTTTCATGGGAAATTATGAATATTATTTTGTTAATTAATTATTTTCAAAAACTATTAAACTGAGCGAGAAATTGTCATGCTAAAGATTTGACTTAAGAAGAAATAAATGTCTCCAACTAAACTGCTCGGTTAGTAACTGAGTAGACAAATGCGTCGGGTTCTCACTCAGGCGTCGTGGATTCAATTCCTACGCTAGCCAAGTCCTCCACCACTGCACAAGCAAAATTTTCCGCTTATTACGATGGCAGTAGGAATTTTAAAAATATTGACAGGTTATTCGTTACCCGCAAATATTTGTCTTTCTGTTTGAAGAAAAAAAAACGCCATCAAACGATATCAGACAAGCAAAAATCAAAGAGTTGTGCATTTAAACTACGTTAATACGTTACTGAAAACGTGTTTGCATTCGATGTTTAATTTTTGGTTTAAAATGTAAATATCTCGGAGAATCGTATATTATTTATGACATGCTTTAAGTAATTGATTCCTTATCCCTGACCAAGACAAGATATTTAAAATTTCAAATAATTTTCGCACACAATATTCCACTAATCAACATTTACTGGAAAGACAAAAGGGCTAAAGCGACACTTTGGTTAAAAATACTTTTGTGGCCCTTCAACTGTCATAAATATATTAAATATATAACGAGCCCAACAGAATTTCGGTCCATGTTTTATTGCGCTCCCATGCCCTAAATCGGAAAAAAGAAAAAAAAAAAAAAAGATAAATCTAGTTATAATTTTAATTCAATAGTGTTTCTATCTGATGGGACCTGCCAGGTAAGTATGTTCCTGTATATTTTCTCTTTAAACTAGGAATTAATATCTAATAACAGAAAATAAGATCTGTACAGCGTCCTTGAGGTGATTTTTCACAAAAACAGCGCTATATAAATCATCAAAATATTATTATTGTTATTACCATTTGGGAGAGGGATTGACTCAAGCGACACAAGTTGGGGACTCTTTTAGCTTTTTCCGGCAACGGTATATAGTTTTTTCAAATTTCCCAAAACTCTAGATCTAAATAATTCACTATTCTTATAGAGTAATCTCGTGTGAAAAATATGCTTTGCTAAAACTTTCCAAGTTTTATTTATTTTGGTAGAATTTCATGTCTGTCTCAAAATGGAGATGTATAACTTAATTTGCATAATGGAAAAAAATCTTAACGTTCGGGAGGAAGCCCATCGCACTGTGGTAACTTTAACTAAATTAGTAACCTCTGTTAAATTATGAATTCATTTACTTTTTAATGCTTTTTTGTCATGGCACTGTGCAGTCGCAGGCGATGCTTTCGCTAGAACGATTAAAATGAATTTTATAAATTAAAATTAATATCTCTAAAGTATTGCTTTAAAATCAATTTAAAAATAAAATCTAAAACATGACAGAAAACAACTGCGCTTGGTGTACAATTCGAACGTTGTATATTAAGTTCGAACTTTCATTTCCTTCTAGCGATCGTATAACTGTGTATCTTTCTCGTAAAGGAAGCTCTCGCATTGTTAATTTAAATGCTTTCTAAATTTGAAATTCAACAGTAAGTTTATTCTAGGTAAAAAAACAATTATTAAACCAATAAGTAACATGGGGTGTAACTTGGCTTGTTATAAAAAAATATTGTTAGCTTTAATCCCTTTATTTCAAAAATAGAATGAAGTCTGCTAAAATACATTTTAGGTAGGCACTTTATTTCTCTTGTAGGTAGGGATTAGAAAAGATTATTTTTTTTATATTTGATAATTTCAATAAACATAAGTTCCAAATTTGAAAAGTTCACGCTTGTATAAACGTAGGTCCTCACAAAGGAAATTATTTGTAGTTAATAATTTGTTTTGCTTAAATTCAGTGAGAGATTTTGCCATTAAGGGTCACCACTCAATAATGACGCTAAACGTTAATTTCTAGCATTCTAATACAAACAATTCTGTAAATTATTTATCTTTAAATATTCTATGGGTAGTTAAAAAAATGTCTGAGGTTTCCAGTGAATACAATTTTTCAACTGTGATCATTTAAATTATATAAAAACATATTAAAATGCTAAATGCTGACCTGACTGTGCATCGTAATATTTAATTCATTTGAAGTATAAACTGTTTTGGATATTAGTTTTGTTATTTTTTGATAGTCTAATTTTAGTGCACGTCCTTGTGTTATGTCGAGTCTACTTTGAATGTTCTCGTTGTAGAGTTTACAAGAGTCGGTACAACAGAACAGTAGATTAGACAATTTTTGCATCAAAAAGTGTGTTTATCTTAAAAAACACAACAACTGTGATCTTTAAAATACCATGAAAATTCATCAAACACTTACCAATATTCCTTACTCTGAAATTTTTTTGAATAAAAATTTGAATTCTCAAGAAAACTTCCATCGTCTCTTTCGAAAAGTACGGCGTTTTGATGTGTGACATTTTTGTTCCGGGCCAGCAATATATTTATGAATCATTAATGAACATCTGAAGCCATCACTATATATCTGCTGAAATAAACAACCAACCCCTACCAAAATTATTACTTGGAACGCGTATATGGTATCAGAAACTTGGGTATACTCTTTGACTCAAAACTTCACTTTGAAATCCATTTTTTTTCAAAAGTAAAAAATCGAAGAACACACAAAAACGTGACTAACCTTTCCAGTTGTCAAAAACAAACCACCAATCCAAAATGGCTGATAATGCTAACATATGATAAACATATGTGTACCAGCATAACAAAATTTAAAAAAAAAAATCAAATGTACACAGCCCGCGAAAATTCAAAATTCCCCTTTTTTTGAACAGGCCTCGTACATAAAGTGTTTGTTTATTATGATAATTTATTATTTTTTAATTTTTTAGTGTCCGTATCTGTGTTTTCTCCTAAATAAAAAAAAATAATTGCGTATTTTTTGGCCACAAAAGATCGTGGACTCTTCACTGTGCATTGGTCGAGCGTGAAAAATAATTGGAGAAAATTGGAATTTTTCCGGATACCACTGCCTAAACGCTTGATCCGAGACCTAAATCCCGCTTTATCCGGGTGGGATTAAATTATTATTACCATTCGGAAATGTTTTACGTAAATTATCCTACTTTTGAAATTGCGTGGAACTTATTTCCTCAACGTTCGGTATTAATGCTTTACTGTAGAGGTAGTGGGATCTGTTTTAGTTGGAGCCTTACTCCAACACTTAAACGAAGCTTTTATATGTAGTATATCTAAGCGTGTTTGAGTGTCGCGGTACATCTTCGTTCAGACTTTGAGCATTCGAGGCATCACAATTAACAAGTTAATATTTAAGCATTCAAATAATATTAATAATCTAAAACACAAATGTGAAACAGAAAAAAAAGCCAGAAACTAAAAATAACAATGGGCATGACCGATACTCAAGCTCGGAACATCTACTCTATCCGAAAGTAACACTCTTCCAATGAAGTCATCAAGACCTCATTAGAATGTGGCATTTTTAAAAGATCTCATACTTACATTAGAAATTATTAATATTGAATTTTCTTCCGATTTTAAGCTGCCATCTTTTGGTGATATTCAAAGTTAATAAATAGAATTCAAATATTAATAACTTCAAATATAGGCATTCGAATAAAAAGAAAAAAAATCAGGGGAGTTTATGCCTTTTAAATAGTAATAATAATATTTAAGTAATATCAATAATCTAAAACACAAATATGAAACAGAAAAAGCCTGTAAATAAAAAGACAATGGTCACAACTGAGACTCGGACTCATTGAATTAATTGACCTAATTCTTATCATTTGAATCCATAACAAAGATGGCTGCCAAAATTCGGAAAAAAATAAAACAATATTTACAATTTTTAATGATAATTTGAGATCGATCAAAATACCATTTTCCAATAAATGTCCCAATGCTGAATTGGGACATTACACCCGGATAGAGTGAAGGATCCGAGTTCGAGTCTCGGTTGTGACCATTGTATTCTTATTTTCTAGCTTTTTCTGTTTCATATTTGTGATTTAGATTATTAATAATCTGTAAATATTTTAAAAACTTAGGCATTAATGCTTTAAAGTTATAACTAATTTCAATAATAATAGTGTTCATTCGCTCGAGAGTAATATTAATTTAGGAATATCTGTGTTTGCTTTAGAAGCTTGATGCTTAATCGGTACAATGCTAACTACGCTGTTAGGCCACAAATCACTTGTTGATTCAAGGAATTAATTTGGATTAATTTTCAACCAGTATTAGAGCAATTATTATAATTAATTGAATTCGGATTCAGACCATCTTCAGCTGTGATTTAAAGGATGTACGTATGTAAAATACGACTCACCTCTACCAGTTAAGTTTAAGTGGAAAGTGCTTGGAGTGAGAATATATATGGAGAGAGAGCTTAATATTTTTACTCAACCTATACAAATTTACGATAAATCACTTTCTCCGGGTTTTTACGTCGTAACCGTGAGAGAGAAGGAGACAAGACAAATTGTCACATAATATGTTGTGCGTTCAATTCCTCTGCTGGCTAAGTCCTCCATCATTGCACAAGCAACATCTTCCGCTTCTTATGATGGCAGTAGGAGTTTTTCAAATATTGTCAGGTTATTCGTAACCCGGGAATGTTTGTCTTACTTTAAAAAATATATATATATATTGCACCACGTTTAAGAATGCGATATAACTCAACGGTTTTTGAGGTTATATCCTATATTTTTGTTGATAACAATACTGTGAAAAAGTGGTTACACAAATACAAAAAACATTTTGTCAACATGTGCAATGAATAGATATAAAAAGGTGTGTCTATGAAAGAGTCAGGAAAAATCATCAAACCAACAATTCTGACCACACTGTTTCGCAAAGCTATCCCTCCTGGTATATTATTGCCCTGAGGTTAAAAGAGTAGTGGTGCCGAGTTTGAGTCTCGGTCACAACTTTTTTTCTATATTTTGTTTTATTTTTTTTTTATATTATTTGAAGATTTTTAATGCTCTTTCGATAATCATTACTAAAATATAGCGTAAAGCTTCTTTTTTATTTATACACTATCTTTAAAAAATCTTTTTTTGTTGAAACCCGAATATCGGGCATTCATGTTGCTAACTTGCTTTATTACCATCGCTAATAAAAACCGTCACGCCGTTTTTCCTCAAGGGTAGGCAGAGAGGATGGACCGCCATACAACACACTCTGTCTTGGCAGACACTCATACTCATCGATACTGCTTTATTCACATTCATAGATACTCTTCTGTTATTTTGGCTCTTGACATGGCCTGGCTCGTGTATTTGATTCATTTGACGGTTAGATGTCTTCTTTGGATTCTCCGACTTCTTCTACCATTCACTTTTGCATCACATATTTTTCTAGCACTAATTTTCTTGTTTCATATGCTCTATATGCCTAAACTGTTTAAGCGTCCCTTTCTTAATCCTTTTCATTACACTTACATCAGCCCTGCATTCGTTCCGGATATCCACATTTTTAACACAGTCATGCATGGTTTTACCACACATACGCTTCAGGGATCTCATTTCTACCACTGAATAGTCTACTTTCATCCTTCCTCTGCCAGTTCCATGTCCCACTGTCATATATTAGGGTCGATATAAGCATTCCATTATGGACTGTTAGCTTCGCTTCTTTGGATAATTTTTCACTTGTGACAACCGCGTTCAGACCTCCATTAATGGAGTTTCCTGCATTATTTTTTTTTTAATATCCTTATCAACCCTTGCATCTCTCATTCCTTATATATTTCTTTCATAAAAATATTTCTGTTTCGCGTGCTTCTTTGATGGTTTTATTTCAAGCTATTTTTGAAAAGTAAAAGAGGTTATTTTTGTATTAGAACGGTGTCAAAGATAATTCGAATTGATAAATGTTACGTTAATGATTTTGTTTTAAACTTAAAATTCTTAAATGGGATGATTTTAAAAGAATTTCGGGCTTCTGACTATATGAAGGGGTATTTTTTTAAAGTTTGCGAACCTTAAAGGAAAAATAGGCAATTGCAAGTCATCTTCTTAATGGTATCTATCATCGGATGCATCATTTGGTCTAATTTGATGAAAGGATCATTCAATATTCCATTGTGGTTTTCAGATTGTTCCTTATCATTCAGGGGTGTGTAACCTTTTGACCTAACGTAGCGGTTTTATTCCAACCTTTTTTCCTTCCAGGAAAATTCTGTGAAATTATCAAAAAAAATTGCAAAGTTTCCAGAGAAGCGAAGCTAGTATTCCACAGTTTTCTCATTGTTTTCTTGTTTTTTTATGTTGTGTTCTCCCTCTGTACGTATATATTTTTATATGAATATCGCACAAGAGTCTCAACTGCTCTGCCAACCGTCTAAAGCCAGTGAGACTATGGCATCCCCAAATAGGGTATGTTGTGAAGCTAAAAGTAGTGGGAAGGGGAAGGAGGTTGGGAAAAGGAAGATTGGGAAGTACCTGGCTATTCAGATCTGGTCACGAAACACGGCCAAAGCCATTTCAAGCAACGTTTCAATTCTGAATGGTGGTCTTTCACCAGGGCGATACTTAGAGTATCTACCACTCTGGAACGTTCTGCAAATGTACTTTTTATTATTTTTATATGAATTAAATTTGCTATGACACATATTAATAAAATAAAAGTTATTGGCGCACGCCGGGCTTGAACCCGCGACCTTTGGATTCGTAGTCGAGCGTCTTACCACTCGACCACGGAGGCCGTCAAATATATAACTGCACACTTTATATATTTTGTTTAGTTTAATTTTGTACCTTGATGATGCTTAGGCTAATCGAAACCACTCGGTTATAAAAACTAAAATAATATTCGTGGTCTTGTACAAAGCTATTTTTTTATTTCTTTAAATATGACAAACCACAAAGGGATTGCTTTCTACGAAGATAATAACATTTTAGATAACTGTATCTCGTTATGAAGTACAAATCCCCTCCTTTGACCAGAGAGTCGTAAAAGTTATCCTTGTGATTTATGAATGGTATTACGAGTCCCGCGGGAATTAGGAATGGGCAGTTACTAGGCGATAAAAACACGGGATAATCTTACATCTTCCTATTATTATTGTTGTACATTTTTATGGAGCAAAACGCAGGGCGTTTGTCCGTTCTGAGAATGAAATATGTGTTGGAAAACAACGCGGAGTCTTATTTTGCACTCCCACTACTAGCCTGCCATATTTTTCCTAATGAGATAATAATGATTTGGGAGTATACTTTGACCAAAAACTAAACTTTAATAATCATAAAGAAATCGCATCGAATAAAGCTTTAAAAATGTTGGGTTTTATATTAAGAATATGTTATCAATTCAAAAACATTCAAACCTTTAAAAAATTGTACATGTCATTAGTTAGGAGTCAAATTGAATACAACTCAACAGTGTGGGCACCAAGTTATGCTATTCATTCCCTTACAATAGAAAGAGTTCAAAATAAATTCTTAAGATTTATTAACTTCAGAATGGGCTTATTAAGGGAATCTATCAATAACGATTATCTTCTCTGTCATCTTAATGTATTGAGATTGTCTGAACGGAGAATAATTACCGACTTGATTTGCTTATACAAAATTATAAATTCAATGATTGACAGCCCTGAACTATTAAACTTGATTTCATTTCATGTTCCTAGCAAGACGATTACAAGGCATTACCTACCGTACTATTGTAGCAATTCTGCTTCAATCTCACAATTCAACACGCCTATGCGACGAATGTTGCATTTGGGAAACATATACTCCGATGTCGCTGATATATTTAATACGTCAATATCAAACTATAAGTTTAATTCAGTACAGTCGTTGTTATCTGGTAGAGCTAAACTAATTGTTGGACCTATTACTTAATATTATTTATTTCCTATCTTTTACAATAACATGTTATTAGTTATTTTTGTATCTGCTATTCAATACTCTTTTTTATTTTTTTCTATTTTACACAATTCTTGCACTAATGAGGTTACTGTTTTGTAAAACATAAAATATATTAAAATGTATGTAAAAGCCTTAAACGGGCGTAAATAAATAATTAAATAATGGACTTTGATGTTTTCACCTACACTATGTTAGTGGATTAATTAACGTAAATCAAGTAAAACGTTTGTTGAATCCGCGATCTGCGATAAAAAATCGAATGTGTTTTCAGCTTCAGATGAATTTGGAAAATAGTGGACTGTAAAACGATTAACTATACTACTTGATGAAAGTGTCTAATTGAGGATGTGGAGAGATTATGGAATGACGAAAGTAGGAAACCAATTCACTCACCGATGAAGTTTAAGTTGTTGATTAAAGCCATTTCAAGCAAAGTTTCAATTCTGAATGGTGGTCTTTCATCAGGGCGATACTTAAAGTATCTACCACTCTGGAACGTGCAGAAAATTTACTATATTTTAATTCATATCAATTAAATATATAATGACGCATATTAATTAAATAAAATTTATTTGCGCACGCCGGGTGACCTCTGGATTTGCATTCGAGCGTCTTACCACTCGACCATTCAGGCCGTCAAAATGCGAATGTGAATAAAGCAAGGAGTGTGTGCCAAGACAGAGTTGTATGGGGGTCCGTCCTCTCTGCGTACCCCTGCGGAGAAACGGCGTGATGGTTAGTTAGTTAGTAAATTATAAATTTGCTGATTATTATTTATTTATTCTTTTATCAATAGTCACCAGTCATTTTACCCGTGATATCATGAATAACGGAATACTCGGTTTCAAGTTCAAATCGGTTTCCGTTCATTAAAATTAGCTAATAAATCTAATTCTCGGATTAATTCGCAAACGACGTTTAACTACTTGTACAACATTATCTAGGGAGCAAACGAGCTCGATAAACTAACCATATTTCAGTCGACGATAAAATCTTTTGGACGATTTGAGGTTATGTTAGCAAATGTTTACTAATAACCGATAACATTGATAAAAATCTTTATTTTTTTACGATAATTCCACACAGGAGGCCTTTAGGGAAATAATTTTCCTCAGGGCCTATGTCATATTTGGGGATGCTGTGTGAAGGGTATTTTTGAGGAAAGGAAGGAGTGAACTAAAGTCTTGAAGAGACCCATGTTAAAGGAGGGAGGAAACACAAAGGCCGGCAAATCGTTCCATAGCCGAGCTGTTGAACATAAGAACGAGCCATAAAAGCGGCCCGTTCTCATGTATTGAATGTCAACCGTGTACAAAACAACATCGAGTCAATGTGGACCATTTTAATGCGTTATGCTAGACCTCCCGACCCAAAATACTTAAAGAAGTTCTCAACATTTTTTTTTGTATTTATTATGACAGACTGCTTCGAACTGTCCAAAGCCATTGGGACCATTTCATCTCCTATGGGGGTAATTTGTGAGGCTGAAGGGTGCAGCAACGGGAAGGGGATGGGGAAAAGAATGATTGGGAAGGATCTGGCTATTCAGGTCTGGTCGCTAAACACGACTATTATCATATCAAATCGTAACAGCAGACAGCCACCTACTTTTCGTCTCCCTCGTTGTAATACCAATTTAAAAACATTTTTGTTGTTTGTGACACACTTTTTCCTAACTTTTAAAATCCTCCAATTATTTGCATTTACAGTAGCTTTTGATACTTTTTTTAATCAGGCTGTAAAGCACCTACCAAAATATTAGCTGCAGTAAAACTTCAATATCGTTTGATTTTTGTATTTTAATGTTATTTTCCTGCCCTCTTAATGTAAAAATATCTATCGACTATCAGTGATCTTCAATACTATAGATTTATTTTTTTATAACCTTATGCCAACACACAGGCAAGACAATGGTATTTGGTTCCTTAGAATAGATAATCTGCCTAGCTAGAGCTAGGAACTAATATTGACCGAAAAAAACATAGTACAGATTTCAAAAATATTACAATTATTATAACAAATGTACTTACTTTTATGTTATTTTCATAAAAAAATAATTGTAATATGTAAAAAATAAAATTTAAAATAAAATAAAAAAATACTTTCATTTACAGGCAATTACGTTATATACGAGTATATAGACACGTTATAGCCTTAGAATATTAACACAAAATGTGGCAAACAAAACACACACGTTACCAGTAAATTCATCATTTAAATATCGGTCATGTATGACAAAGATAGACATTCATATAATATATGTGTATGAACGAAACAGATCCGAAGTTCGGACCGCGTTCCATACTTGCTTGAAACGACCTCAAGCGACGCGTGACCGTTTAGTACTAATTCGGCTTAAACACCGATCACACCAACTAGCGTGATTATTGCTTGCCACTTTGAGAGCGCTACAACGTGTCTATAATATATGTAACGTCATTGTTTACAGGCCTACAAATTCATTCAATTTTTTTTTTACCACATTGACATTTTTAACTCGACTTTACGTGATATTAATTAAAAATCTATGACCCGACCGCACCCAAACTAGATCACTGAAACTAATCTTCCATCTGCTCCTTTCCTTCTTCCCTTTATCACATTCCCATGTTCCCTTCCACCTTCCTCTCCCCTACCAACTTAGTTAAGTTAATAAATTAAAAGTGTACGAGTATATTGTCACACTTTTTTTATAACACTTATCATCAGCAGAGGGAAATTTGTAATTGACGTGATTTGCTATTTTTAATTATTATATTTGTATTTATTATTGTTTATTTGCTGTTAGTTCTCCCAAAAACAAATAAAAGTAACGTTCCGATTATAAATGGTGGTATTTCACCGGGACGATACTAATTTCCTTGAATTATGCCAATTTTTTCACTGTTCGTTTATTATGACCGATGAATTTAATAAAATAACTTTGTAGCCGACGTAAAAGACGTTAAAATAAACAACATTAATGTGATCATAACAATATTTTCTTTTTATTACCTAATATGCATTGTTTACTGTTTTCTTTTTAAATTGATAGCTTTAGTTTAAAAAAGCATTAAATTTTCGCAGAACGCCGTTTCTCTATCCCCGACGTTATTCTTATATTCCCTTAAATGAACTATCAATATTTCCATTAAATATATTTTTCATATTTATTTATTTATAAATTAACAGACTCTTGTCTAATTACAAAAACAAATACGTAACAAGAAATGGGAAAAAAGAGCAACAGGGAAAGAACAGTACGTACATAATATTAAATGAAACAATGACAAAATTAGGACAAAACATACATAAAAAAGAATATTCAAATTAAAGCCAAGGTCAAGTCAAAGTTTTGGTAGAGTCGTAAAGAATGACAAAAATCATTTAGACTGGTACCAAACATTTCAAGACCATGGATTGAGTTAACAAGTCTCGACAGTGGAGAATGATACCCATAATTAGTAGAGTGATGATTGAGGAGCAGCAATTAATTGTTTCTGAGTCTACGAAAAGCAATGTTGAACTGGATGAGTTGCTACAAAGGAGGTGAGTCAATTATACAATTAATAATTTTGAAAATGCAAATGAAATCAAACTTTTCCTACGCTTTTCTAATAAAGAGATTTTTCCGCGTAAGAAGCGATGTTGTACGGATTCAATATGATGAATATGAACGGTATAGAAAGGGGACCAAATGACACTGGCATATTCTAGATGAGGGCGAACTAATGATCAGTAAAGAGTTTTTAGAATATTTATTTTCTTAAAGTCATAGCTTTCCGAGTTTAATTAAAAATTCAGTAGATTGATGAATCTACAATTTTAGCTAACTCATGAGCAGTGGTGGCTCGTGGCTTTTTAGTGTTCTAAAATGCTAAGATTGAAAAACACGTCATTATTGATGTTATTGTAGCCGAAAACGGTTTTTATTTTTTTTTTTTTTTAATTTTTTGTATGAAGATTTTTCAGAAAACCGTGCAGTGCACCACCAAAACTGAAAAATCCTGAAAAACTTCCTACAATTTTTTTTTTTTTTTTTCAAATAATTATTATTATTTTTGGATACAACAACATCAATAACGTCGTATTTTTAAATCTTAGCACTCTGGCATACTAAAAAGTCACGAGCCGCCTCTGCTCGTGAGTTCGTTTCAAAACAAGTGAAGGTTTCACCAAGCCAAAGCACAATCTAAATCATATCAGATTAATAAGATTTCATAAGAACTCCGTTCCGTCCGTCTGGAGACGTTTATTTACATTTGTAAGTGGGGAAAAGATGTCTGAACTACCACTGAAATCAGGTAACGAATACAATTTTAAAAAGACAAAAACAGAAGTCTTAGAATAATCATTTTTCTATTAGGCTCGCAAGGAAAATCTTTGTTTACAACTCTTGGTCATTATTATTTTATTAATTTATTATTATTACATGTTTACAAACATATTCTAAGAAAAGCATATCATAGTTAGTACATTTGTTATAATAATTGTAATATTTTAAAATGTGTCCAAGTGCTACTATGTTTTGTTCGGTCGGTATTAGTTCTTAGCTGTAGCTAGGCAGATTGCCTGTTCTAAGGAATCTAATACATTCGCTAAGCGACGTGTCTCACCTGTGTGTTTGCATAAGGTTATAAAAAGATAAATCTATACTATTGAAGATTAACCATAGTTGATGGACATTGCATTCAGTAAAAGAACAGGTACAAAAAATTAAAATACAAAAATCAAATGGTATTGAAGTTTTACAGCAGCTAATATTTTGGTAGGTACTTTACAGTTTGATTACAAAAGTATCAACAGCTATTGTAAATGCAAATAGTTAGAGGATTTTAAAAGTTAGGAAACAATGTGTCACAAACAACAAAAACGAAATTGTTTTAAATTGGTGGTACAACGAGGGAGATGAAAAGTAGGTGGCTGTCTGCTGGTGCAGTTTGAAATGACAATAGCCGTGTTTAGCGACCAGACCTGAATAGCCAGATCCTTCCCAATCTTTCTTTTCCCCATTCCCTTCCCGTTGCTGCACTCTTCAGCAAATTTACATTTACATATTACAATCATTTTTATATGAAAATAACATAAAAGTAAGTACATTTGTTATAATAATTGTAATATTTTTGAAATCTGTAGAAGTGCTACTATGTTTTGTTCGGTCAATATTAGTTCCTAGCTCTAGCTAGGCAGATTATCTATTCTAAGGAACCAAATACCATTGTCTTGCCTGTGTGTTGGCATAAGGTTATAAAAAAATAAATCTATAGTATTGAAGATCACTGATAGTCGATAGATATTTTTACATTAAGAGGGCAGGAAAATAAAATTAAAATACAAAAACCAAACGATATTGAAGTTTTACTGCAGCTAATATTTTGGTAGGTGCTTTACAGCCTGATTTAAAAGGTATCAAAAGCTACTGTAAATGCAAATAATTAGAGGATTTTACAAGTTAAGAAACAATGTGTCACTAACAACACAAATGTAAATGTTTTGAATTGGTGTTACAACGAGGGAGACGAAAAGTACGTGACTGTCTATTGTTACGATTTAAAATGATAATAGTCGTGTTTAGCGACCAGACCTGAATAGCCAGATCCTTCCCAATCTTTCTTTTCCCCATTCCCTTCCGGTTGCTGCATCCCACAGCCTCACAAATTACCCCCATGGGAGATGACATAGTCCCAATGGCTTTGGACAGTTTGAAGCAGTCTGGCGCGGTATTTATATTGTGATAAATACAAAAAAGGTCGAGAATATCTTTAAGTATTTTGGGTCGGGAGGTCTAGCATAAACGCATTGAAATGGTCAACATTGACATGGTCCCAATGGCTTTGGACAGTTCGAAGGATTTTACAAGTTAAGACGGCCGCCGTGCTCCAGTGATAAGTCGCTCGACTACGAATCCAGAGGTCGCGGTTTCAAACCTGGCGTGGGCAAATACATTTTTTATTAATATGTTTTCCTTCACATTCAATTCATATAAAATAACATATAGTATAATTGCGGCACGTTCCAGAGTAGTAGATAAGTATCGCCCTGGTGAAAGACCACCATGCAGAATCGAAACTTTGCTTTAAATGGCTTTAGCCGTGTTTGGTGACCAGATCTGAATAGCCAGGTACTTTCCAACCTTCTTCTTTCCCATCTCCTTCCCTTACAACTACCTTCAGCCTCAGAACATACGCCAATTGGGGATGTCATAGCCTCACTGGCTCTAGACGGTTGGGAGCAATTGGGACTCTTGGGCGGTATTCACTATAAAAAAAATAAAAAAACAAGACGATGTGTGAATGTGAATGAAGCAAGGAGTATGTGTCAAGACAAAATTGTACGGCGATCCGCCCTTTCTGCCTACCCCTGCGGCAATCGTCGTGATGGTTAGTTAGTTAGCTACATTTTTTATTAGTAGTTTATATTTGTGCTACACAACAATAAGAAAACGACGAATCGTACCAAAATATAGAATTGTTCAAAAAATTGCGGAAATCAAACAATTAACGCACGCCCCTGCGTAGAGCTTACCTTTTGTCAACCCCTTTTCCATACTGGTTGGCTAAACCATCCCCATTAGCCTTGTTTCTCACTAATTTAGGTCCCATTCTTCGTGTCGATTGTCTAACTGACCGCATTCATCCCATGTTGTCCGCATAACGATTTTACGTTCACCCTGTTGTAATCTTATTCAAACAAACAGTAATCATTGTGTAGTTACAGTTTTTTACCCCAACTCACCCGTGCTAGGTATCCCCCAGCAGTGCTTGTTTAAAATTGTTAGTTCATTGTTTTATACCCCTGAATTGTTATATTCAATTGCTTTTCATGTTCCTGGCAGGACCTACCATACTATTGTAACAATTCTACTTCAACCTCACAATATCATGCTCTTATGCGACAAATTCAACATTATTCTGGGAAACAAATACTCCGATGCTGTTGATATATTTAGTACGTTAATATCGCAATATAATCCCACCTTAGTAAAGTTTTCTCGTATGCGAAAACGGCGCCATATAAATCAGCCAATTATTATTATTATTATTGTTATTAAACACCGATATAGCCATTTTAAGCAACGTTAAAAAAACATGCAGTAAAAGCAACATTAAAATTGATGGTGACATTATTGAAAATGTAAGTAATATGAAATACTTAGGAGTTATATTGGATGCAAAACTAACCTTTAGAAAACATGCTGAGTACACACAGAAGAAAATTGGGAAGAAGATTTCTTTTTTGGGAAGAATTCGGCAAAAAATTTCCAGAAAAACAGCAATTACCATATACAACTCCATTATTGCTCCACATATTTATTACTGTTCAACAATTCTTTTCTTGTGTAACGACAAAGAACAAAACAGGTTTCAAATTCTCCAAAATAGAGCAATGAGAATTATACTTGAGCGAAATTGATACTCAAAAGTAGCTAAAATGTCAGAGGAGCTAAATTGGCTGACAGTTAAACAGATGCTGACATTGAACACATTGATGTTTATACATAAAATGAAGAACAACTTGTTACCAGAGTATTTTTCTGACAAAATTATCTACAATGTTGATATTCACAAGTATAATACAAGGGCATGCAAAGAAATTAGACTACCAGAAAATAATAAAGCCAACACCCAAAACAGCTTACTATATAAAGGAATGAAATCGTATAATGCGCTGCCGGAAACCATCAAAATTATGCCTATCAATAAATTTTAAATAGCCTGTAAAAATTATTTAAAATGAATGTAAACCAAAATAATAAGTAGTGTTTAAGTTAAAATATTATTAGACAAAAAGAAAATGAAATAATTAGATACTTGTAAACTTAAATGTACAAAATAACTAATATAAAATAAAAAAATAAAAATAAATAAAAAAAATAAAAAAAAATAAAAATAAAATAAAAAGATTCTGAAGGGAGAGCTTTCACCAGTGTGATTTGACGATATGCAAATGTGTACAAGTATATATTTAATATACGTTGCTTAGCGCAGAGGCTACTTTGCGAAGGTACGTTACGAGTGTTTAATATCAACATGCGCAGTTTTCTAGAATGTGGCGAGTAGAGGCTTAGTGGAGCCTTACTCTAAAACTTTTAGTTCAAATAACCGTTCTAAGTGTAATGCGGTCGTTTTGATAATATTCCGAATATGTTCTAGTTTTCAACAGTAACGTACCTACTTGCATATTATTATAAATTATAAACCAGCATGATTTAATTACAATATCGTCGCCGGAAAGACAAAAGAGCTGAAGCGCCATTTTGTGAAGTTAACACCGGAGTACCTTAAAAATTTTTGTTTTGTTTTACAATAAAATTTGTAAGTCTTCAGTACCTGGTTGGATACTGAAAAAAAAGTTAACCGAGGTAACTTAACGCTCTTACTGAGTTACCTTAAATCTTTAAAAAAAGTCGCGAATTTCTGTCGCTTGAGTCCACCCTTTTCTAAAACGGTAAATATATTTTAGATGGCTTAAGGGTCACAAAAGTCTTCGGAATCAAACGAAAGTCAGATCAGTCGATGCAGAAAAAAAAACTGATTAAAACTGCATATTTAACTCATTTTCGACCGTAGTGTCGCTTAAGCCATTTTGCCTTTCAGCGACGAAATAGTTTATTTGCAGTACGTCTTAGAGCGGTAGATACTCTCAGAATCGCCATGGTGAAAGATCACCATTCAGAATCGAGACGTTGCTTGAAATGGCTTTAGCCTTGTTTGGTGACCAGATCTAAATAGCCAGGTACTCTCCAACCTTCCTCTTTCCCATCTCCTTCCCTCCTCACTACCTTCAGCCTCATTAAATATCCTGATTCAGGATGCCTTAGTTCTACTGGCTTCAGACAGTTAAAAGCAGTTGAGACTCTTGTGCGGTATTCACTTAATTTTAATTTTTTTTAAATCGTTTTTAATAAATTTCACGGGAAGTAAAAAAATCTAGTTTACTTTGGACACACGGACACGCCCACACCTCACTTCCATCCTTGAAGTAACAATATATGGAGGGAGAGCTAATAATTTTTACCCATCCTGCACAAACTTGCCATAAATTACTTTCTCCGGGTTTTTACGTCGTACACCAAGTGAGAGAAAGAGACAGCAAATTCCATAGACCGCTTCTATATAATGTCGCAATGATCTTAAGCTCCTGGGTCACCGCGGGACTCCGCCCACATTTTTTATTATGCCACTAAACTTGACACAACTAAACGGTTTTTTAGGTTATATGCTATATTTAAAAAAAACATTATGTCGATATGTGATATGAATGGATGTACCTTAGCCTTAGTCTTAGCTACGCCCAGGTGCGCCGAGTCAGGTTAAAATCATCGAAAACTGACTTCACTGCCTTGGATAGATACTACTCTATGTACTCTAAGCTTCCATCTGTCTATCTCTCGGTGAATGTACCAAATGAATATAAATCACATGTTACTTACGGTTAAACAACATAATCCCGCCGTCGTAATACAAATAAACCTTTAATTCTGGGAATCAAGTCATCCTCGAAAAACAGCTAGAAACAGACACTCAAATCCCCTCCGAGCTTTTGTACGACCTCCTACGTGACCTTAACAAGTGGCGTACCGACCGCCGGGGCAAGCTGGGCAACCGCCGGGGCACGTGCCCCGCAAACACATGTTAATGATGTCAAAACAATAGGAAATTTCTACTTTGATTCTTGCTTATTTCTTGTTGATTGGATGTGTTATGTATAGGTCTCTCAATTAGAGTTGAGGCTAGGACCGTACTCACACTTATACACAGCTTACCTACAGCGTGTTTTATCTGGAGTTTCAGTTTTCTGATTATTATCCCACTTTAGAGATCAAAGCCAAAGCGTGTTGAAGTCAGTTTTATAAAATATTTTAAACATGTTGATGCCTGTTCAAAAGAAAAGGTGAATTTTGAATTTGAAAACATGATAAACATATGTGTACCAACATAACAATAAAAAAACGATAATCGAATGTACACAGCCCGCGAAAATTCAAAATTCACCTTTTCTTTTGAACAGGCCATATATGTTGTTTTATTTCATTGTTATGAAAATACTGAGTATTCTTAAAAGACAGTTTTCAATAAAGAACTTAAATTCAAGGAATATTAAAAAGAATAATAGAAGGTATCCAGTAACTCATAGTATTTCCCGACTTGGAACATTTTCGAGCACGAGCATGGATGCTAATTACTGTTTCTTCAAAACAGATTATAATATTTTTTTAACAGCACCAAGTTTAACTGCATGAATAAAACACGCTGTAAGTGCAATTTTAATATACTAGAAGAATCATCGTAAGCAATTTCCGTCCCTTTCCCACTAGTGGCAATGAGTAGGCGTAAACAAGGCAAAGGGCTCTTTCTTTTGGACGCATCTTAAATACATCACCACTGGAGCGTATACCGATACACAATACACCCAACGCTAAGCATGTATTGTTTTTTCAGCTCTGGTTGAGTAACCTATAATAACCATGATGTTTTCACTTCTAATTCAATAAACGTATCATTGATAAACATCTGTCTGCTCGGTTAGTAGCTGAGTGGACAAACGCGTCGGATTCCCACCCGGGCGTCGTGCGTTCAATTCCTCTGCTGGCTAAGTCCTCCACCATTGCACAGGAAACATCTTCCGCTTATGATGGCAGTAGGAGTTTTCCAAATATTGTCAGGTTATTCGTTACCCGGGAATGTTTGTATTTCTAAAAAAACTAATTATTTAATATACTTTTTGACTTAATAATGTGTTTTAAATTAAAGACTTAGAAACAATGAATAGCTGTTCCTCAATCATCACTCTACTAAATATGGGCATCATTCTCCACTGTCCAGAATGTCGAGACTTGCTAACACAAGCCATTGTCTTGAAATTTTTGGTACCAGTCTAAATGATTTTTGTCATTCTTTACGACTCTACCGAAACTTTGACTTGACCTTGGCTTTGATAAGCATTTTCTGTCTAATGTATATTTTGTCATATTTCCTATTTTTTTCATTGCTTCTTTGTAATATTATGTATGTGGTATTCTTTCTCTGTTGCTCTTTTTTCCATTTCGTGTTATGCATTTTTTTTGTATTTGGACAATAGTCTGTTAGTTTATAAATGAATAATGAAGACTTTACAGCTGTGTGGAACGCTGCATTTTATGTTGATACACATTTTTACAAGATTGTTTTGTTTCATAAAATAACCGTAACAACGTAACCCGGGAATGTTTGTCTTTCTTTAAAACAAAAACTTATATTGAACATCTTAACTTTGACATGATCTCATTTCGTTGATTAGCGCCGTTTTGTTTTATCGACATTTGAGCTTTTTCCGTAAAACACCAATCTTAAGCCCCTTACAATTTTTTTATGTAAAGAAGTATAGGTAATACCTTAACAATTAGATGACAATTGAAATAAAACTGAAATGGATCTAGAATCGGCAATGAACGGGGACCGTTTTTTTACATATGCTATTCAGATCTAGTCACCAAACATGGCTTAAGGCATTTCAAGCAACGTTTCGATCCGGAATCGAATAGATCTCAGGAATTTCACATAGATGTATGAAACTTTCCATGTAGAATTTTGAATATTGCTAGGTAACTTTCCATAGATGTATAAAACTTTCTATGGAGAATTTTGAATAGTTCTAGGTAACTTTACATAGATGTATGAAACATTCTATGGATAATTTTCAATAGCTTAAGGTAACTTCACATAGATGTATGAAACTTTCTATGGAGAATTTTTAATAGTTCTAGGTAACTTTACATAGATGTATGAAACTTCCCATAGAGAATTTTCAATAGTTCTAGGTAGCTTCACATAGATGTATGAAACTTTCTATGGAGAAATTTTAATAGTTCTAGATAGATGTATGAAACTTTCTATAGAGAAATTTGAATAGTTCTAGGTAACTTTACATAGATGTATGAAACTTTCTATGGAGAATTTTCAATAGTTCTAGGTAACTTCACATAGATGTATGAAACTTTCTATGGAGAAATTTTAATAGTTCTAGGTAACTTCACATAGATGTATGAAACTTTCTATGGAGAAATTTTAATAGTTTAATACTTGAGTTTTTTTTTAATATTGTCCTGATGATGAAAGGGTACTTTCGAAACCGGTAGACGTAATATTAAATAATAAAATGGTTAAAAACAAAGTATCTGTATTTTATTTATAAATATGGCAAGCCACAAAGTAAATGCTTTTTACGAATATGAAATTTAAATAGTTCTAGGTAACTTTACATAGATGTATGAAACTTTCTACAGAGAAATTTGAATAATTCTAGGTAACTAAACATAGATGTATGAATCTTTCTATGGAGAAAATTTAATAGTTTTAGGTAACTTAACATAGATGTATGAAACTTTCAATGGAGAATTTTTAATAGTTCTAGGTAACTTCACATAGATGTATGAAACTTTCAATGGAGAATTTTTAATAGTTCTAGGTAACTTCACATAGATGTATGAAACTTTCTTGGGAGAAAATTTAATAGTTTTAGGTAAATTTACATAGATGTATAAAACTTTCGGTGGAGAATTTCAATAGTTCTATTTAAATTTACTTAGATGTATGAAACTTTCTACGCGAATTGCTGATATTAAATTTACCTTGTTTTACGGTTTTTTTTCTTTAACAACGTATTGCTGACGTGTACCTGCATTCATTGTGATGGGGCCAAAAAATTAGTAACGCCGCTGAATCACCTCCATTGTTTTTTTTTTAGATTGTTTATTGCAAGTGGTTATTTTACAGCCCCCTCGGAGGTGTTAGAATAATAAAGTTCAGGCCTTTATCACTGCGCCTGCGTGCCCTCGATGGGTCGTGAAATAATCATAACACAAAGAAGGACATTAAATGCGGAAAAAATGATGAGACAACACGAGGAACTCGGCTGGGGGAACAACAATAAGCTACCATAAAAAAACTATTATTTTTGTTCGAATTGTTTTATGTTGTCAGCTTGGGTAACATTGGCAGGAAATCCGTTAACAAGTTTGTTATGAATCAATAAAAAAATCCATTTCAGTGCAGGAAACATAATATGAAACATTTACTAAAGAAAATAAACATTTCAGCACAAGATATTTGGTATCTATTTTTATTTTTTTAAATAAAGACAAACATTCTCGATTTACGAATAATAATTATTATTTTGTTACTCGTTATATTTACACTGTGTGCATTTTTAGAATCGTTTACTTATAATACTTGAATATTAATCTTTTATGTACCACCATATTAATTGTCCTCAATCTCATTTCTTTTTCTTTGATTTGACAAATATGTTAATATAAATTCAAATGTTTCATCTGAATTTGTATGCCTTTAGCTTCTGGTAAATTGTTTTTTTTTTAATCTGTTGATGTACACATGCACTGTTATACCCGTATCTGAACCTTTTTCGCTCGTGATTTTTGATAACGGTCATGATTTTAGATAGTTTCAATTTGTATACATATTATGTATTATTTTCTCCTTGTTAGTTAATCTTATAAGCATAATTAATTTAGTATGAAGCGCACTTAAGGTGAAATATCACAAAATTGCTCTATTTAAGTTCACTGTTATTTTTATTATTAATTATGAGGAAAAAAAAATTCCAGAAGTAGTGCAATGCAATACATTCCATAATTGATAATAATACATCAAATAAATTTGTAATACATAATATTTACAATAATACAAAAATTAAAAAAAATCATAAAAAAATAAAAAATAAATATATTTAAATTGATAATGGAGGATATTAGGTCTCATGTCTACAGAAGGCCATCAAGAGGGAGTCCATCCTGACAGCGTTAAGTTTGATGGGGCCAATATCTTACTCTAATGAGCTTCTATGCTAGAATTCGGGATCTGACGGGATTCCATGATGAGGTAATTTCCAAATGTTTTTCAATAACCTGACGTGTACCTATTATTACTATTTTATGATATTCTACCAAACCATCAATGTAAATATACCTTCTGCAAAATACATGAAGCAAACAGAGACGGGAAAATCAAAAAGTAAATTCAAAAATAGCCAACTTTTAAAAATAAAACTGACAACCATAGATATTATTTTTTTAAACCCACAAACGCATTCTCCCAGAAGGTAATAAAACTACCCGAATGTATTTTTGAAGGTAAAGTAAAGCCACCTCTGTCAGCCATAAAACTAAAATCCTTAAGTCACAGATGATTCACTATGAATATAAATACCCATCCCTTCCGGACCTAATAGTATATATATTCCATAGACTTACTTAAAATTGTACCAGTCTAAAGATGCCCGTCATAGGTGAAGCCAGTCAGGTCTTAAATAAAAAATTGGAATAAACTTTAAAATTTGGTGTTATTAATATCATTAACATAATAACAGTGAATTTATATAGCGCTGTTTTGTGATATTTCACATCAAGTGCGCTTCATACTAAATTAATTACGCTAGTAAGATTAACAAGGAGAAAATAATACATAATATGTATACAAATTAAAACTATCTAAAATCATGATCGTTATCATAAATCATGAGAGAAAAAGGTTCAGATATGGGTATAACAGTGCATGTGTACATCAACAGATCAAAAAAACAATTTACCAGAAGCTAAGGGTATAAATATTCAGATGAAACGTATGAATTCATATTAACATATTTATCAAATCAAAGAAAGGGAAATAAGATTGAGGACAGTTAATATGTTGGTACTTAAAACATTAATATTCAAGTATTATAAGTAAACGATTCTAAAAATACAAACAGTGTAAATATAACAAGTAACAAAAGAAAAATAAATATTTTATGGCAATGTGTATATGGTTTTTAGAAGATAGTGAGGACATTGAGTTATAATGATATAGGTAAGGAGAAAACGGATACAAAGCAAATTAGGGACGTTTTTAAAGAAATTAAATTTTAATAAATTACGTTTTTCATGTAGGATTTTTAAACAATTTGGTTTTTAAGACCCGTTTGAGCTCTGCTAGGTTCTGTATGTTATAGTTTTTTGGGAAGCTTATTCCAGATGACTGGACCAGATACACCAAAAGCGTGATCATAGTAGACAGGTTTAATTGATCGAGATGGTTCAATTAATCGAACAGCAGTATCTACATCTGCTGACCTCAAAGTAAGCTGTCTACTATTTGAGGCTTGTCGGACACACAGTTGCGATATATAGGCTGGTGCCATTCCCTGCAGTGCTTCAAAGATTGTAAGGCAAATCTTAAACTCTATTCTTTCAGGGCATCGAAGCCAATGAAGGTGATTCAGAAGTGGAGTAACCTGACAAGGTTTGAAACACTCCTACTACTATCACAGTAAGCGGAAGATGTTGCTTGTGCAATAATGGAGGACTTAGCTAGCAGAGGAATTGAACCAACGACGCCCGGGTGGGAATCCGACGCGTTTGTCCACTCAGCTACTAACCGGTCATTAGTAGCTGAGTTGTTACTACAAAACATGACGTATTGCAAAGTACATCGCAGAGGCGAATCTCCGACACTCCTGCCTAACTTCGTTTTCCTTTATATTTATTTAGTATACAGAGGTATGGTATTTGCATATCTAAAGGTGATTCGTCGAGAAATAGATTATGTTTAGATTCTTCTAATGAATTTCAGGATATGAGAGTTGAAAAGGTAAGTTTTCAGTTTGGACCGAAATTCTATTGGGCTCGCTAAACATCTTAGTTCCTGAGGGAGTTTATTCCAAGCCTTCGACCCCAAAACTCCTGCAGCGCGATCTCCAAACTTAGTATAAGAATTGCGTTTGGGTTCTATCAGCCTTCCGATAAGCGATGACGTTGCTAATCTAAGAGTCGACTGCCTTAGAAGAGTGTTTTCTGTAACACATAGTTCGGTGATGTACAGTGGGGCCATTTCGTTAATGGATTACAAATAAACAAAAACATTATGTCGACATGTGTTATGCCCGCGCCCCAGTCAGGCAAAAGTCATCAATACTGACTACACTAGCGCTCCCTCCTGGTATATTATTGCTCTGAGTGTATTAGCTTATTTTATTATCGTCGTGTTATGAACCGTAAGGAATGTGAAATGCCAGATTTAATAACCTGCCTGTCGTTAAAGCCGTTTTGCTGACTTTCTGGTTGACGATTGTGTTTTGAATCAGCTCTGTGTATTTTATTTTTGTCGCCATATCACAATATTATTACTTTGGAAGGCGCTCGCGTTTGTGAGATTCGAGCTTTCAGCTTTATAGCCCTCGTCTTTGGACGTAATGGCGAGTGTCAGTTGTTTTCTGTAGTGAAATATGACTGGCCGAGCAGCTGAACCGGAAGCGAAGTACTAAGTAAAATATTCACAAACATAATACAAGGACATGCAAAGAAATCAGATTGCCAGCGAAAAATAAAGCCAACACACAAAATAGCTTACTATATAAAGGGATGAAATCTTATAATGCGCCGCCGGAAACCATCCAAATTATGCCAATCAAACTAACTAACTAACCATCACGCCCGTTTCCCCGGAGGGGTAGGCAGAGAGGACAGACCGCCATACAACTTTGTCTCGTCACACACTCCTTGCTTCATTCACATTCATACATCGTCTCATACATACTCTTCTGTTATTCTGACCCTTCACATGACCCGATTCAAGTATTTGATTTACTTTATCGTGCCATGTCTTCCTCGAGCTTCACCCGACTTCTTCTTCTATTCACTTTCGCACTATAAATTCTTTTCACCCTCCTTTCTCCGTTCATCCATCAATGCCCAAACCATCTAAGCGTCCCTTTCTTGATCCTATTCATTACGCTTACATAAGCCTTGCATTTTTTCCGGATATCCACATTTTTAATACAGTCTTGCACGGTTTTACCGCACATACGTCTCAAGGATCTCATTTTTACAGCATTCAGTTTACTTTCATCCTTCCTCTGCCAGTTTCATGCATCACTGCCATCCATCAGGGTTGGTATAAGCACTCCATTGTAGACTGCTAACTTCGCTTCTTTGGACAATTTCTTATTTGCGCTAACAGCGTTCAGTCCTCCATTAATGGAGTTTTCTGCATTCACCCTTCTTTCAATATCATTATCAGCCTTTCCGTCTCCCGTAAACATACTTCCTTAATACACAAACTCATCCACTTGCTCCAAGTATTCATCATTCACAACTATATTGGACGCCGTTCGCGTACTCTCTCTTTCAAACACCGTGCCAATCAATAAATTCAAAATAGCCTATAAAAACTATTTAAAATACATATAAATCAAAAAACAAGTAGTACATTAGTTAAAGTATTATTAAATCAAAAAAAAATTTAAACAATTAGATGCCTTGTAAACTTTAGTGTGCAAGTAACTAATATTAAATAAATAAAACTAAAGAACAAGATATTTGTGAAAAACGCTTATATTCATCTTGAATCGTTTTCTATGTAAAACTTGGGTGGTATTACCTTATATTATTAAATATTTCAAACTGCGAGTATTATACAGTGTTATGTAACGATATTTTCATAAACATTAACTTTAAGCCCCGTCTGTTAATATTTTAAGGTACGCAACCTAATATTAAAATCATTCTATTTTATTACGTATGGGCAACCCCAAAAGGGGAGGAAATTCAAGGCAGGAGTCCTCCCAGCGTCTCGCTCGCGGTTACCAGCTCTCTTGGTTTTAAACAGTTTCAACGAACGGACGTGCTCATCCCTGAAAAGGCCCTCCCGCGCTAACATCAGGACATCCGCGAATCCAGCCGACACTTTAAGCCGCATCTGCGAATCGAGCATACTACGCTTGCCCAGGGTATCGTTAATTATAATTTGATTTAAATAATGCCCCTAACTTCATTTAAGCTCACGGTGTCCACAAAGAATTAAAGCTTTTCCTAGTAGCGTAAATTATTTTGCTAAAATATAAGCCTTTCACCGAAAGCACCTTCTTAAACAAAAGAGAAAGAGTTTTTATTTCTGTATTTCCTTCCTTGTATATTATTTGTAATCCTCCCCTACCAAAAAGAAAGTCAAGTTTCTCACCCCTATCTAACGAACTTCCAACACGATCACGCTCTCCGAGAAAGCTAGCATGGCGTAAGTATTTATCAAAGATATCTAAAAGTCCTAGTCAGGACCTAGTTCCACCGATCCGTATCAACCGGCTGACCGGTCAGTAGCCGGTTGTAACACAGATGTCGTGGGTTCAATTCCTCTGCCAGCCAAGCTCTCCATTATTCATGGCACAAACAACATTTTACGCTTATTATACGGTAGCAGAAGTTTTTTTGAAATTTTAAATTAAGTTTTTAAAATGCCTTTTAACATGTATTGTTCCATATACCACATGTTTGGACTCTGATGCTTTAAGTTTGACCATGCATGTATAAAAGCAGAGAATTTCTATAAAAACACTCTCTACCATTATCATTAGACTAAACTACTATATTACCATTCCTATTCTCATCGCACTCCTGTGCAGAACTAAGCCATGTTCAGTTAAAGGTTTAATTACTAATATTATATAAATTCTTCCAGTAAAAAGTATTCAATTGAAAGTGATTATATTTTATTCTACATCCCCGAACAAAAGTGCGCCTTACTCAAGGAGCATTCTGTCGATCGCACAGCGATCATTACACTACCTACCTTTTGCATAACATTATTTATTACATATACGTAGCTTTTTCAAAAGAAAAGGTGAATTTTGAATTTTCGCGGACTGTGTACATTCGACTATCGATTTTTTTTGTTATGTTGGTAAACATATGTTTATCATATTTTAGCATTATCAGCTATTTTAGATTAGTGGTTTGTTTTTGACAACTGGAAAGGTTAGTCACGTTTTTGTGTGTTCTTCCATTTTTTTACTTTTGAAAAAAATGGATCAAAGAATAAAATCCATGATTTGTTTTTTCACAACTCCAGGACGCTCATCGTCATTAACATCTTCTCGCCTTTCTGTAGAGTAGACTCGCCGAATGCCACAGTCAACATTTTAAGTGCGTTGGAGCACTTTATTACATTTTTAACGCAAAATTTAATACATATTCTTTGATCCATTTTTTTTCAAAAGTAAAAAATCGAAAAACACACAAAAACGTGACTAACCTTTCCAGTTGTACCAACATGACAAAAAAAATGATAATCGAATGTACACAGCCCGCGAAAATTCAAAATTCACCTTTTCTTTTGAACAGGCCTCGACATGTTAAAGGTACTAACGTACCGTTGAAAAAAATAAATATTGTGTATTGTGCCATTGATTCTATAATAAACAAATAGTTTGAAACCCTTTTGAAATGTGGATGTTAAAATTAGAAAAACAATTTTAAATATTTTATTTTTTTGACATTTCGGTACTTATTTTAAAATAACTTTCCACAGAAAAATAATAATAAAAAATTATGAATGCTCGTCGAAAATAAATTGCAACCGAGCGTGTTTATAAAAAGGTCATACAAATGCGTATTTATTTCCCATAAAATGTTTAGGACGATTGCGTATTTATTATGTGCATAAAATTTTGATCGCCGGGTATAACTTCATGGCGATTCGGTCGTAAAGAATTTGATGCAGAATTTCAGAGCTAGTTCAATTGCAACAGCCATTAAATGGCTGCAATACCATCGGATCACACTGCACTAACTAAATGCAGATTACCAGAGCAAAATCGCATTTCATATATTTATTTTGTTTAACTAATTGTGAAGTGTGAGTACGAGAACAGCGTGCAATATAGTTGTGAATGATGAATACTTGGAGCAAGTGGATGAGTTCGTGTATTTAGGAAGTATGTTTACAAGAGACGGAAAGGCTGATAAGGATATTGAAAGAAGGGTGAATGCAGAAAACTCCATTAATGGAGGACTGAACGCTGTTGGGGCAAATAAGAAATTGTCCAAAGAAGCGAAGCTAGCAGTCCACAATGGAGTGCTTATACCAACCCTGATGTATGGCAGTGAGGCATGGAACTGGCAGAGGAAGGATGAAAGTAGACTGAATGCTGTGGAAATGAGATCTTTGAGACGGATGTGCGGTAAAACCATGTATGACCGTATTACAAATGTGGATATCCGGAAAGAATGCAAGGCTGATGTGAGCGTAATGGATAGGATTAATAAAGGGACGCTTAGATGGTTTGGGCATGTAGAGCGAATGAACGAAGAAAGGAGTGTGAAAAGAATATATGATGCGAAAGTGAATGGAAGAAGAAGTCGAGGACGCCCGAGAAAGACATGGCACGATCAAGTAAATCAAATACTTGAATCGGGTCGTGTGAAGAGTCAGAATAACAGAAGAGTATGTATGAGACGATGTATGAATGTAAATGAAGCAAGAAGTGTGTGCCAAGACAGAGTTGTATGGCGGTCCGTCCTCTCTGCCTACCCTTGCGGGGAAACGGCGTGATGGTTAGTTAGTTAGTTAGTTAGTAACTAATTGTGTTTATTTTTAATTTTTTGTGAGAACCAACGTACGTACGAGTGTGAATTTTTTGAATTGGGAATTAATTGAAATTAACAAATAAATGATAAATCACCTTATTTCCACTAATTAATATGTATTTGATATATCTTACAATAATGATAACATTTTAAAATATTTAAATAATCTTATTATTTTACGATGTAAAATGTATGTATATTTGTATCGTATCAACTGTCTTTAATTATAGGATTTAGTGCCTTGCAACTAAACCTACTGTCAATGTATCTTATATGGTATCAAGAGAGTTTTACGGTCAGTATCTGTTGCATCATCTAACATTGTGTAGCAAATATCATCATTTTTTTTTATATTATTCTACTTGTACTCACTGTCACTTACCTCAGAACTACCTTACTTATGACCTAGTGAGGTAGGTAACGTAAAAAATAATGTAAGAAACAAAAATTTAATAAATAAATAAAAAAAATATATAAGAAACACAAAAAGCAAGAAAATAAAAAGACAATGGTCACAACCGAGACTCGAACTCGAATCCTTTAATCCGGGAGTAACGCCTTAATTAATTCGACCATTGGGACCTTATTAGAAAGTGGCATTTTAATTGATCTCATATTTCATTTGAAATTATAAATATATCGTTTTTAATTTCTTCCAATTTTAATATTCATAATTTTCAATGCAAATATGAGATCGATAGAAATGTCACTTTCTAATAAGGTCACAGTGGCCGAATTTGTTAAGGCGTTACTCCCGGATAGAGTAGAGGATCAAAGATACAGCGGTTAAAATTCTTCAACGTAGTAATAAAGCTAACTTTAAAGCGTTAATGCTTAATTATTGTTACATATTTAAATAATATGAATAATCTAAAACACAAATATGAAACAGAAAAAAGCCAGAAACGAAAAATAAAAACCGACTTAGACTCGAACTCTGAACCTTTACTCTATCCGGGAGTAACACTCTGCCAATTGAGCCATCAAGACCTTATTGGAAAGCGGCATTTTCTAACAAAGAAATTAAAATATTAAATAATTTTCAATAGAAGTACGAGATCGACTGCGAATCCAAAGATTGCGGGTTCAAGCCCGGCGTGCACAAATAACTTTTATTAAATCAATATGTGTCAAAACACATTTAATTTTCGAGTAGTAGATACTCCAACTATAGCCCTGGTGAAAGACCACCATTCAAAATCGAAACGTTGCTTAAAATAGCTTTAGCCGTGTTTGGTGACCAGATCTGAATAGCCAGGTACTTCCCAACCGTTCTCTTCCCCATCTACTTCCCCTCCCCACTACCTTCAACCTCACAACGCGCCCCGATTGGGGATGCCATAGTCTGACTGGCTCTAGACGGTTGGGAGCAGTATGGACTGTGCGGTATTCACGATAAAAAAAATTAAAAAATAGAGTTCATTTCAATGTGAAGGTTCTCTTTTTACGGGCAGCTATTTCCAACAATTACTTAGCGTTTCAAAGCGCAATTGGACGCCCAAAAGCCGGTGGTAAAATCAACGCAAAATACCACAAAAGGTATTTCCAGGCATTTAAATCCTCATACACGGTGATTACTGCATTAAAATGATCAAACGAATCGATAAATACTATACCAAAGCGCTTCAGTTCAAAAAATAAAAGGACGCAAATTTGCAGTTGATTAAAGGGTGGATTTTTTTGACGAAATGAAGTGATGTGTTATTAAAATATGGACGGTTGAGCCAGGAATATTTTCCGTGGAAAACTTTGATTTTTATTTTTATAGTAAATACCGCACAAGAGACCCAACCTGAGAGTAAGATGTAAGTATGCAGAGAGAGCTAAATATTTTTACCCAACCTATACAAATTTACGATAAATAACTTTCTCCGGGTTTTCACGTCGTAAACTGTGAGAGAGAAAGAGATAAGACAAGTCGTCACACAATATCGCACCACTTTTCGGTATGTAAGCATGTTTTCCGTCTCCCGAGTCTCTGGCGACTCCGTCCACTACGTTTTGTTACGCGACATAACAGGTATTAATGGTTTTTTAGGTTATATCCTATATTTTTGTTGATAACAATACTGTGAAAAAGTGGTTGTACAAATTAACAAAACATCATATCGATATGTGCTATAAATGGATGTAAAAAGGTGTGTCCATGAAAACCCTAGCCACGCTTGACTCAGGAAAAAATCAACAATCCTGACTACACAAGCTATCCCTCCTGGTATATTATTGTTCTAAGGTCCCAACTGCTCTAAACCATCTAGAGCCAGTGAGACTAAGGCATCCCCAATGGGATATTTTGTGAGGCTGAATGTAGTGAGGTAGGGAAAGAGATGAGGAAGAGGAAAGTTTAGGAGGTACCTGGCTATTCAGATCTGGTCACCACACACGGCTAAAGCCATTTCAAGCAACGTTTCAATTCTGAATGGTGGTCTTTCACCAGGGCGATACTTATAGGATCTACCACTCTGGAACTTGCGGTAAAAAACTATACACTATTTTACAAGAATTAAAATTATGTGTTATGACACGTATTAATGCAATAAAAGTTATTTGCGAACGCCAAAGAAACAAAAAATATCGCAAAACCAATGTAAACTGTACCCCCTCATGTTAAATTTCTGCTGGATTTTAGCCAGATCAGAAAGGATTTTTTCAACTGAACGGATGTCTTTCAATAAGGTTGTACAATAGAGATGTTCAATATTCCTGTACCGGTTAAAAGGAACCGGTTCCTAGCCAGTCACTGGAACCGTTGATATTATTTCTCCGAGGAACCGGTTGCAGTTTTTTAGGGTGAGGAACCGGTCCCAGTTCTTTTTGTTTTAGAAATTGCTAGCAACCCCTCCCTCCCTCCCTCGATGAAGTATTTTTTTTGCGAGGGACCAGTTCCAGTTCTTTTCGTTTTTAAATCTCTATCAACTAGCACTTTTTTTTGGTGCGGAACTTTTGTCAAATTGCTGGTACTTTTCGAAAAAATCTATTTCGTGGAACTTTTCTGGCACCAGGAACCGGTTCCAAAAAGAACTAGAAAAATAACCGGTTCCTCGCCGGTCACCGGTAACTGGAACTCCAGGTACACCGAATTCTAATATCGACCATCTATTGTATAATAAAAAAGCCATAAAAAACTATTATTATTTTGGGCAAGAAGAAATAAAAAATTAATCCAAAGCTAAACTAATGGCCTGTTACTTTTGCTTGAACCGCACTGTATTTATTCCAGTGGGATTTTTAATGAGAATTGAGTCCGAAGAAATAAATATTGTTATTTTTGCAAATAGAAGAAAACTTAGTTCAATTGGTGAACTAGACAGATCGGCTTCCGTGGATGGGTTGTAGATTATTGGGGGGCAACTAACAACCAGATTTTATCTTTTTCATTTAATAAACTCTACACAAATTATTTTTTACAATTTAAATGTAATTTTCTCCACGTAGTTTGTTGTGTTGTAGAATTGGGTTACAATTTTTTTTTTTTACGTGAATACCGCACAAGAGTCTCAACTGCTCCCAACCGTCTAGAGCCAGTGAGACTATGGCATCCCCAAATAGGGTATGTTGTGTGGCTAAAGGTAGTGGGGAGGGGCAGGAAATTGGGAAGAGGAAGGTTGGGAAGTATCTGGCTATTCAGATCTGGTCACTAAACATGGCTTAAGCCATTTCAAGCAACGTTTCGATTCTGAATGGTGGTCTTTCACCAGGACGATACTTAGAGTATCTACCACTCTGGAACGTGCCGCAAATATACTTTTTATTATTTTTACATTAATTAAATGTGTTATGACACATCTTAATTAAATAAAAGTTATTGGCGCACGCCGGGTTTGAACCCGCGACCTTCGGAATCGTAGTCGAGCGTCTTACCACTCGACAATGGAGGCCGTCAAATATAAGTCACTAGTTATAAGTATTAGGCATAAGTTAATATTAAGTCTTAGATTTAATATTATTTTAAATATGTTGTAAAGCGCCCTTGAGGTGAAATTTCTGTCACGAAAATGGCGCTATATAAATCAGCCAATTTTTATTATTATTATTAGGAGGTATAGCTAATATTTTTACCTAACCTATACAAATTTGCGATAAATCAATAACTTCATTCGGATTTTCACGTTGTATACCATGATAGAGAAAGAGACAAGAAAAGGCGTCACATAATATTGCAGCACTTTTAAGTATTTAAGAATGTTCTCCGTCCGCGCTAACTTTACATCATCGAGTCGCATAACTCACGTCAACTGATTTCGAGGTTATTTCCTATATTTGTGTTGATAAAAATACTTGCAGTGGTTATACAAATAAATCGAGCATGATGGTGATATGTGCTACGCGTTAATGTTCAACCAAGACCAAACAAAGATTATAAAACATCACTTTTTAGAGGTTTTAACAGTTTTAAATAATTTTGAATTTTTACGTTTTTAATGATATAAAGACATAAAATCAACAAAAAGCTTTCATCATTATTTAGGCAAACCTTCTGATATTAGTGTTTGTGTGATATTTTTACTTTATAAATCATTTTAATGGTGTGTTGATATTGTTTTGTTTAATGTGTTTAAATATGTTTATTAAAAATGTTCAAATTCCATGTGGGCGGTAACTAATAGGCTATCCAGCATCCTTTAACATATCTTCAGTCAGTATAAAGTCAACCGTCCTGACTACACTGTTTCGCAACGGTACCTCTTCATGTCCTCCAAGGTTGTAGATGATTATTTAATTTCAGCAAAATAATTATTCACAAAGTACACATGTTTTTAATTTTCTCCTTATTTTTTATTTGTATAATGTTTTTTCTCACACAAAAATTATCAATGGTTCTTTTGCAAGTCCTCGCCATGATTTTTTTTTATTAGCTGATCAGCGTAACATCATGATCTTGATGTTTATCGGCTAGTCACAATTTGTTCAAAAGCTGAAACCGACCGACAATCGGCATTTTACAGAAACCACTCAAATGGCAAAAAATCAAAATGGCGCTAAACGTTGAATTGTGACAATGTCAAATGTGACAAATATTTAAACATACCAGCCTAAGTGTTATTATCATAAAGTAAACAAAATTAAATTTAAGTATGAGAGTGTTAAAATTGGAAACAACTTTGAAGCATTAATGCTTGTCTTTTTTAAATATTTAAATAAAATCAATAATCTAAAACACAATTATGAAACACAAAAAGCCATAAAATAAAAAGAAAAATAAAGTAATAATAAATTCGGTTGTGACCAATGTTTTTTTTTATTTTCCGTTTTTTTCTGTTTCACAATTGTGTTTTAGATAATTGATATTATTTAAATATTGTTAGATTGTTTTGGAGGTATATATTCTCGGTTCTATAACGAGTGATTTTTCTAAATACGAAACAATCTGTAGCCTTTTGTGTATCTTCTCTCCTACCTCCCACCTCCCACGACCTTAATACCAATTGAAAGGCTCTTATGAGACCGCTAATAACCCCAGCTTCTCGACACAGGACTTACGTACGCGGATTAAAAATAATTGTATAGATAAACCGACAGAATATTATGCAATGTTTTCTCCTTTAGGTTATTATTGTCTGGCAGCTGTAATATATTATGAAGCTACGCGAAAGTTTGTCATGTAGGTTTTTTCTATCGAACCTTTTTCTAAACTTTTATTCTACACATTGACTACACTTTTTAAATATCAACACTTTTTTGTATCGTAGTATTCACCTAATTCCTCCACAAATTATCAATTACAAAATTAAAAATAGTAATATTATATTTGATTTATTAAATCACAACGAAGTATTTTTTTTAAATACTTGGCAGCCAAATCGGAAAAAATTAATTAAATTAATAATTTTCAAATGAAGAATGAGATCGATTAAAAATGCCGGTTTCTTATAAGGTCTCGGTGGCTGAATTGGCAGAAGTATTACTCCCGAATAGAGTAGAAGTTTCGAGTAAAGTTTCGGTCGCGACCGTTGTATATTTTTTCTGTTTCTTATTTACGTTGAAGATTGTTGATATTATTTCAATTATTAAGATTAAAAAAATTATTGTAAGTCATTTGATCCCTTTATGGACTCCATTACCTATGAGCATATTATCCGATCACTTTGATTGATGTCTAAAAACAATACACCTCTTCCCATCCCATATTAATTGTTTATAGTAATTGGCTGTTCACAACAAGTGTCCATTGCCCTGTTCTGCTATGTCCCACGCTGATCTCGCGTCAGTTCCATGAGCTTGGTAATAAATATATCGTGGTTGATATATAATAAATAACGTGATGTTTTGATGTCACTCATATTTCCGCGTGGAAGGCAGCTATAAATTGAATTTCACGTGTCGTCTAGTGCCGCGTTTATCTCTTCTAGTTATCCAGGATTGTTACGTAGCGGAATACCGCCCAACTTTAAACAGGCGCATTGGTTCTTACAGATCCACTTACCTTTTAATTGCCTCTCGGTAGCGCTAGCCGATAGAACCGGTTTGTCGTGTTTGAAATTCGTTTACTTCGATTTAGACAGGACCTTCTTTTTCTTTTTTAAAGTGGGGAGTTACAAAAGGGGCCATACTGAAAGGGGTTTTAAGGAATTTTAGCAATAATACACTCGCAAATGCTTTCTAGGTAATATTTGATGAAAGTGATTCTAGGCCCAGGAAATGCTTGGTCAACTTGGTGAGTTACGTGAGAATTGGATACTGGTAGAGACAAACTATTATAATTGTTTATTTATAACCGGTACTGGAAAACGCGTGGAAACGGCGTGCTCGAAGTTCTTGAGTCCAGTCCCGCAGCAGCGGTAGATATCAGTCGAAAAATAGAGTTAATTCGCTCATCGATGTCTGCTGCAGGGATTTTTAATCGAATTTACAATTTCACCATAGGTGGCAAACACTGTTCTGACTCGGTTCAACTACCTCCAGCCTTGATTGGCGGTCCAATATTAACACTGATTCGCGGTAGTTAACTTTTATTAGTTTTTAATAAAATCAATGCGTTGATGGAAACACAATATTTACAGCGCCCTTGAGGTGATTTTTCACAAAAACGGCGCTATACAAATCGTCTAAATATTATTATTATTGTTAAAGTAGAAAAACAGTACAAGTGAGCATTAATTACAATTTCCAAATGGAAAATCTAACAACAAACTAGACACGTAGTCTCTTTAACTGAAAGTCGTAGATTAACGTCTTGTGGGATGTTGCGGTCCCTTTTATAAGTGATATCGTTGCTGGAGTCGTGTGCAGTCCACCTCCGGGTCCATTGTAGATGATAGTGTATTCGGTGTCGTTGACACGGCTAGATAAGATGCAGAGCCGGATTCATGTTATCTTAGGGTCGGGGGCAGTCTATGGTAGTTAACACGGTCCAATGATAACTAACTCTCAAAACGCGTTCCGGCTAGGCCTGACGACCGCTTCTCCGTCACCTTTTGTCTTTCAGGGAAGCGAATAGACAAAACATAACGCCAAAATACATAGATTTTAATCAACGCGAAAATTCAAAATCGTAGTTGATCGAATTTATCGTGCTACATATCAGGATATATGACTAAATGCAAAACTGTATAAATATACACAACGCATCAAAAGGTTAGGGCTGTCAATTTTTTTCTATTATATATTTGCACATAATTTACACTTCGTCAGCTTCTAATAAACTATTTTAAAAACTGATCTTTTAGTGGCGTTATTTTTTTCATGTTACATTAAGCGTCAGCACCCAAAAATACACACTTTTTGTCTTTCTAGTACCAGCAAAACTACAATTTTTTTTTCTGTTAATTATAAACGGGTAGTAAGAAAAATGTTAGGTTTTCAGTAAATTAGCTAAAATATTAAACATAACTAACTTATCTTGTAGAAGAACCATGAGTGATCTAGTACTCTTATTCAAACTGGTTAACGGTGTACTGGATGCACCTGATTGAAATAAGCTGATAACGTTCCGTGTACCTAATCATGACACAAGACTTTCTGAGTTGTTTCATTTTGATTCATCAAGAACCAACTATGCGATGAACTCCCCAGTCCAAAGGTTACATAGGCTTGGAAACGAATTTAGTTATGTTGATATTTTTCTGTATTCAATCACGAGATTCAGATCGGAGTTGTATAGCTACTCTTCACAAATACTTCACTGAAATATACGAGTCTGCCAGACAGTAGTGAATATATATTTATCTCTTCTATGCTTTTATATGTATTATTGTAATTTTCATATTGCATTTTGTATTTACCACTGGTTATATATTTATTTTGAATTTTTCAAGAAGCATGTACTTTTTTGTTTTATTTTTTAATGTATCATGTGCTATCATATAATGCTTTACCTGTCAACATGCGACGTTTTACACACCGAAAGTCAGAACTTCCTCATTCATGCCAATATATAAAGCGGAGGAACTATTCAATGAAGCTGCATCTACCTTAGATATATTTAGATGCACATATATAGAGTTCTGTCATTATCTCTCGATATACGTACAAAAGTGACCGTTAGGTACAAAACGATCTACATAATCTTAAATAAAATAAATATATTTTCTTACACACCTTTTTACACTTGCCAATTCAACGATTATCTCATAATATGTGTACAAGAATGAACTTCTCTTATATCTTATGTTTTTTTTGTTTTTCATTGCTAACCTTATTTGCGTTATTATATCATATATAGTGCGTCACACTACTTCAGTTTGTACTTATATAACTCCTTTGGATATATAATACCTTGTCTATATGTGAGATTTACATAAATATTTAATTTCTTTTTTTACACTATGCATGTATCTACAATATTTTTATATCATTCATCTCTTAATGTATTTGGTGAACAACTGTTTTTATGAGATCTTGTTGAATAAATAAATAAATAAACATCAACATATTGTACAAATTTGTTGTAAAAGCCCACCAGGGCGTTAATAAATAAATAAATTCTGCACAAAGTGTAGTGTTTTTCCAGGTATTTCAGGGCTTCAGACCAGGGGTAGCTAACCAATACTCACAATCAACAAAATTTTCTAATTGTCATTTTTTGAACTGTCCGACAGGCATATGTGGTGTGGAAACATATTTCAATAAAAGAGGTTGTATTCATCTCGTTTGAAAAACCAACCCTCCGAAGGTTTTCACCGTGATGAAACTGAACCGATTTATAACTCACCGTTAAAATTCAATTACGCTCAGAAGAAAGGACGCGCGTAAACCAAATACAAAACCACTGTCAATTAAGGCGACATAGCTCTCCAAAAACCGGGAGTTTGCCCAAAATTCAAATTAAATTAATTCTAATGAATCTGCAACAAAAATATTAAACGTTTTTCGGGGTGAAAGAAATTCATTCTTAGATTAATAATAGAAACTAACCCTTATCGTTTACGTGCTTACCGTGAAAAGATTTCAAAATTTCCCAAATCGTTTTTCGGCTATAACATAAGCGATTAGAATAAATAATTGAAAGGTGTGGACTTGGGCGCAAAAATAAAAAATCTGACTGTTGCCTATTGTATGCTGATAATTCGATGCTGATAAGAATATTGAAAGGAGGGTGAATGCAGGAAACTCCATTAATCGAGAACCGAACGCTGTTAGCGCAAATAAGGAACTGTCCAAATAAGTGAAGCTAGCAGTCCACAATAAAGTGCTCATACCAACCGTGATATCTGGCAGTGCGGCATGGAACTGGCAGAGGAAGGATGAAAGTAGACTGAATGCCGTGAAAATGAGATCCCTGAGGCGTATGTGCGGTAAAATTATGTATGACCGTGTGAATAGTAAGGATATTCGGAAAGAATGCAAGGCTGATGTGAGCGTAATGAATATGATCAAGAAAGGGACGCTTAGATGGTTTGGACATGTAGGGCGAATAAACGATGAAAAGGGTGTGAAAAGAATACCTGATGCAAAAGTGAATGGAGAAAGAAGTCGGGGACGCCTGAGGAAGACATGGCACGATCAAGTGCATCAAATATTTTAATCAGGCCATGTGAAAAGTCAGAATAACAGATGAGTATGTTTGAGGCAATGTATGAATGTGAATAAACCAAAGAGTTTTGCCAAGACAGGGTTGTATGGCAGTCCGTTCTCTCTGCCTACTCCTGCGGAGAAACGGCGTGATGATTAGTTAGTTAGATAAGAACAAAACCTTTTTTCACCACGCGATGATTTAGTCACTTCCCGAGACATTTCTTTTTAAAAAATGAGATTGTAGTAATATTTTCATCACAAATAAAAAAATGAACACCTCCAGCAAAACACCCGTAAACCGCAAGAGAGAATGAGACAAGACAAGTTGGCACATAATATCGCACTATTTTTAGGTATGTAAGCACGATTTCCATCTCCTGCATCTCCAGCGACACCGCCCGCTACGTTTTCTTATGCGACATAACTCAACGGGTTTTGAGGTTATATCCTTTATTTTTGTTGATTACAATACTGTGAAAAGTGGTTATACAAATATACAAAACATTATGTCGACATGTGCTATGAATGGATGTTAAAAGGCGTGTTCATGAAAACTCTAGCCACGCCCGAGTCAGGAAAAAATCAACAATCCTGACTACGCTGTTTCACAAAGCTATCCCTGCTGGTATATTATTGCTCTGAGGTAAAATCTTATGTTTTTAATATTTGATGTCACCTACCTGTAAATAAAGGGGTGTTGTATTTTTTCCGAAATTTAATATAAAATTAACGAATTAAAATGAACTTGATCTACTTTGGAGTCTCCTCCCCTTTTTAGAAAACCCCATTACCGATTTACTTCTAGGGTGGTGTGTCCTCTTAAACATAATGTACATTTAAATAGGTGTCTATGATATAATGTCGGTAACACAGTTTGTAAACACCCAGTTGTATCACCCATTTACAAACTCAATAATATACTCGCACAATACTGTAAGTTAGTTTGGAAACTCTAATTTTGATTATTGTTTTTTGTCATTAATTGTTTTTGTTTAGAAAGCCGTAACACATTTCATCTGTACACATTCAAAAATATATCGTATTTTTAACCCTTTGTCTTAAACAATTGTTCTGCTAATCCTTAAAAATAAAAATGCAACAATAATTAAGTAAATTCTAAAAATTTTGTTATTTCGAAATTGATGTTTTCTTATGTTCTCTTCTGCTATTTTTGTACTATCGTCGGATTGCTTATTTGTTTTAATTGATTGATTGGGTGATTAATTGGTTGATTGATTGGTTGATTGATTGATTGATTGATTGATTGATTGATTGATTGATTGATTGATTGATTGATTGATTGATTGATTGATTGATTGATTGATTGATTGATTGATTGATTGATTGATTGATTGATTGATTGATTGATTGATTGATTGATTGATTGATTGATTGATTGATTGATTGATTGATTGATTGATTGATTGATTGACTTGATTGATTGATTGATTGATTGATTATTTGATTATTTGTTATTGTTTTACTGTTTTTATAGCTATTAAGTTTTAGCGATAGTATGTACTTCTTTAAACCAATGTTTACCTTTATCTTTGTTTTTTTTTTGTTTTGTTGCAATGTACTGGGGTAAAACTATTTTTGCAAAAATAAAATGAATAAAAAAGTACTGTAATTTTTGACTGATTTCTTTGTTGCAAATGTATTCAAATGTACTTTAACCGTAAACTAATAAATTAATAATTTTATTGCGACCCTAGATAGTTTCCAGAGCTCTAAATTTTACTGCAAGTATTACAACCTTGTAACTGTTCCACATTCATCTACTCTGGGTAATGGAAAACGTTTGTTCGCGGTGAATTCTAATTTATGCCCGCAGCAACGTGTCAACACGCTTCGGCTTGTAAGGGCGGAGATATACGTGTGAGTACATTCTAGTGAACGCTCAATTCATACGAGGACCGTGCAGAATCCAGCAGAACCTTCATGCTACACACGTAAGAATCCCAAACCTGCGTTTGCCGATATACCCCTGTTCGTAAACAAGCTCATGCCGCGGAACTTTAGCCAAAAATGACTTAACACTAGATTAACGGGCATTTTTATACATTTTTCTACGAGCACCCGTCAAATTGACGTATAAACACAATCAACTGCTTAAATAAATGTTTTATTCAACTGAAATTGAGGGGCTTAGAAGCAAAGGCAGCAATCTACAAAAACGGCTCAGCAGTAATGTAAACTTTTGAATGATTATTATAAAAAAACAGAGAATGTTGTGCATCAAAACGTTTGTGCGCATTAAACTAGGAAGAATTTGAAACAAAACCTTTAAGCGTGTCAATATATTCATGGAATAAAAGTGTATAAATCACCAAATCAACTTTTAAAGAAAGTAATTTAGCATGAAAAAGATTGCTGCCTTTGCTTCTTCACCCCTCAATTGGACATCTCCGCACACTGACTACAACTCTATAACTGAATATAGATGTATCTGCTTACACTAATGCAGCCGTATGGTGGTCAACTTCGCCAGACATACACCCTTGAAGAGACCTTTTTTTCTGTCCCATAAATCATAATGCGCCGAATGTGTTACGCAAGGAACAGGGATTGAAACAAAATGTCCTTCACACCGATGACATTCTTTCTTCATTGCTTCAGACAAATTGTTACACTGTGATTATTTTGTTTTGGTAGTAATAATTTTAAAAATAGGACAAATTCAAAAGCGTTATTTCAATTTGACGAGTGTCCGTAGAGATAGGTATATTTACTAAATTTTCAAAAATAATAATTTTCCTTAAATAAAAATAAAGCAAATATATTTACACTGTTCAATTATAAAAAGACGTAAAAAAAACTTTAAAAAATCTGTCTGTTTAGTAAAATTTGCAAAGCAAATCGGAAATCCGTCAATTTGACGGTTGCCGTAAAACTAATGTTATTCAGATTTGATCACTTTTTTTCTGACTCTCGTTTAATTCTGAAGACTTTTGTGAATCTTCAACCATTTAAAATATATTTACCGTTTGGGAGAAGGTTTGACTCAAACGACACAAGTTCGAGACTTCTTAGTTTTTAGCGAGAGCGTTGAGTTACCTGAGTAATTTAATTTCTTTAAATCGATCCAGGTACTGAAAACTTATGAATTTTATTGTAAAACAAACAAAAAACTAGTGTCTGGTGTAAACTTCACAAAATGGCGCTTCAGCCCTTTTGCCTTTCCGGCGGCGATTAGTTTTTAAACAACGTGTTTCACGCTTGTACAACAAAACTTCAAGGGTGATAAACATGACAAGATGGTTGTGACAATGTGAAAGAAAAACGTATTAAAGTTTTTTAAGCATAAAAAATATATATTTTTTAAATGTAGTGTGACCCAATTTCAATTGAAGTATTTGTTCAATGAGAATTGAATGAAGTTGGAACTGCCGCAAAAGGAAGTAGTTCTTTGAAGTTTGCGGGAAGCCAACATTTTGGTGACAGCCTGCCTAAATGGAATCCACTCTCGTGACCCCCGTTTACGTCTCATGCACCCCCAATTTTTTTTTTCACTGACGTGGACCCCTTGCAGGTCGGAATCGACCCCTGGGGGTCGATATAGACCGCTTTGAGAATGACTGCTCTAACGTTTTGAACGATAGGATGCAAGAATTACGGGGATTCCATTTGAATAATGTCTTTCTTACATTTTTTTGCCATTTATCTTTCGTTTATCTTAAATCTCTTCGACAGCGGCTGTGGATAAATTATGTTTTTTTTAATCTGCCATACAGCCAAGCTATTTTATTTACTTGGCTTTACATTTGTATCTATCTATCGAAAATCCCTTTGAAAGCTTATGGATCGAGTGAAAAGAAGGGCAAATATTTTTATAATACCTAGAAAAGTCGAGAGGATTAGTAAATCTGTATAGAACACCTAGGTATTGCAGATTGCCATATATCCGAGCTGTATGTTTGTGTTCAGGATTAACGATCTTAGCGTTTACCAAGGTAGAATAAGTCATTTAGCCATTGGTTAATTTAAAAAAGATTATACCAGAAAACGGAGTATGTTTCTGTGGTGGCCTAATAATCGATGTGTAGGTTGTGGAGAAGGGTGTGCCTTTCTCTATTTCATTAAAATAAACCAGTTTTTTTTTTTTTTAGTTTATTTTGTAGAACTCCATTTTAATTTTATTTTAACAAAAATTGTTATTATTTTAAATTTTATAAAACAATTTTTAGTTAAAAGTTCTGCTAGGTAATTATTTTTACGCGTGGCAGCTGTTTCGCCTTCTGGGGGCGTTATCAAACACAGTTTGAACCAGTACTTTTTCTAATATCGTTAAATTTGTGAAAACAATGTATTTATTTAATTAACAAAGGATATTGAAAGAAGGGTAGATTATATAAATTGACAGAACTCAACGGTTGATTAGGTTACATGCTATATTTTGTTTATTACAATACTGTGAAAAATTGGCTATTTGAATAAACAAAAACATTATGTCGACATGTGCTATGAATGGATGTATAAATACCCTAGCCCTTGTCCTAGCCAGGTCCAGGTCTAGTCGAGTCCAGCAAACCTCATAAAAACTGACTACAGCAGCGCTCTCTCTTGTATATTTTTGTTCCGAGGTTAGTAAGTGCAATATAGTTGTGAATGATGAATACTCGGAGCAAATGGATGAGTTTGTGTATTTAGAAAGTATGTTCTAGAGAGACGGAAAGGCTGATATTGAAAGAAGGGTGAATGCAGAAAACTCCATTAACGGAGGACTGAAGGCTGTTGGCGCTAATAAGAAATTGTCCAAAAAAGCGAAGCTAGCAGTCCACAATGGAGTGCTAAAACTAACCCTAATATATGGCAGTGAGGCATGGAACTGGTAGGGGAAGGATGAAAGTAGACTGAATGATGTGGAAATGAGATCCCTGAGACGTATGTGCGGTAAAACCATGTATGACCGTATTAAAAATGTGGATATCCAGAAAGAATGCAAGGCTGATGTGAGCGTAATGAGTAGGATCAAGAAAGGGACGCTTAGATGGTTTGGGCATGTAGAGCAAATGAACGAAGAAAGGAGTGTGAAAAGAATATATGATGCGAAACTAAATGGAAGAAGAAGTCGAGGACGCCCGAGGAAGATATAGCACGATCAAGTAAATCAATTACTTGAATCGGGTCATATAAAGAGTGAGAATAACAGAATTGAAATGTATGAGACGATGTATGAATGTGAATGAAGCAAGGAGTGTGTGCCAAGACAGAGTTATATGGAGGTGCGTCCTCTCTGCCTACCTCTGCGGAGAAACGGCGTGATGGTTAGTAATTTAGTTACTTAACAAAGATCTCAAAAAACAGTTGTTCACAAAATACATTTAGAGATGAATCATATGAAAATATTGTAGATACATGCATAGTGTAATAAAAGACACTAAACATTTGTTTACACCTCACATACGAGGCCTGTTCAAAAGAAAAGGTGAATTTAGAATTTTCGCGGGCTGTGTACATTCCATTATTAATTTTTTTTGTTATATTGGTACACGTATGTTTATCATATGTTAGCATTATCAGCCATTTTGGATTAGTGGTTTTTTTTTGACAACTGGAAAGGTCAGTCACGTTTTTGTGTGTTCTTTGATTTTTTACTTTTTAAAAAAAATGTTAAAATGTGTGTATTTTTTTATTTATTTAAGAGCATGTAGTTTTATTTAATAGTTGATATTATTTATTTAAATTTGACGGCATCCATGGTGAGTTGTAAGACGCTCGACTAAGAATCCAAAGGTCGCGGGTTCAAACCAGGCGTGCGCCAATAACTTTTATTTAATTAGTTTGTGTCATAACACATTTAATTCATATAAAAATAATAAAAAGTATATTTGCGGCACGTTCCAGAGTGGTAGACACTTTAAGTATCGCCCTGGTGAAAGGTCACCATTCAGAATTGAAACGTTGCTTGTAATGGCTTTAGCCGTCTTTGGTGACCAGATCTGAATAGCCAAGTACTTCTTATTCTTCCTCTTCACAATTTCCTTTCCCTCCCCACTACCTTCAGTCTTATAACATACCCTATTTAAGGATGCCATAGTCTCACAGGCTCTAGACGGTAGGGAGTAGTTGAGACTCTTGTGCGGTATTCATATGAAAATAAATAAATAAATGTAGATCGTTATGTACCTAACGGTCACTCTTGTACGTATATCGAGAGATAATGACAGAACTCTATATATGTGCATCTATATATATCTAAGGTAGATGCAGCTTCATTGAATAGTTCCATCGCTTTATATATAGGCTTGAATGAGGAAGTTCTGCCTTTCGGTATGTAAAAGGTCACATGGTGCCTCACACGAATGTATTTTCTTGGTTAGTACTTAATTATGTCAGCAACATTACCTACTGTGCGAAAGGCCACGCTATTTTAGTCGACGTCAACTGTCACTTCTTAACCGCCGACTGCGAACTTGCTAGCGTGAGTCGATTAATCACTGATGATGTTGAGAAAAACCTCTAACGTGGTAATTTCGACAACTTTAAGGCGGTCATGATCTCTACCCCCCGGTTATTATTAGATGCCTTGCAACTGGCAGGTGGCCAAAACATTTTGAACAGGTTATGTTGCGGAAAGCACAGTTGTAAAGTTTAGGGGGTACCTAACTTATCAACGTAAAGAAGGTCGGTAAATCAAAATTTCCATCTTGAAAGTAATAGCGCCAACACACAGGTGGCACCAGGCGGCAAGAAAACTATTGTCTTGCAAAATATATTACCACTTTACGAACATCCATTTACTGTCTTTGTCATTATATTTTAGGAAGTTCTAGATACAACATTTTGTAGGTTTCTTAGAAAACGGTAAGATTTAATGATATTTAAATACATGATAATGGATCTGGATTGTCAACAATAGCGAACAATGAACTGTGGCACAATAAAATTGGTACAAATCAACGTAATTTCTAACCTAAGCTGTTAAATCTTTGAAATATTCGTTTAGTTGCCAAACATGTGGTTAGAAGCTTGAATGAATAATAATAAAAATAAAAAAAGGGCAAGGCCAGCCCTGAGCCAACCGACGCCTGGCGCAAGTAAAGTTTTGGCGCCACTTGTCATATCCTAAAATAAAATTAAAGAAGGATCGAAAAACTCTTTTCACATATAGTAAAATAACTTATTGTGTAATTTTAGTATGAATCTTCGCTATTTTTCGCATGGATCCATGAGTACTAAACGCAAAAATATTACTTTTATAGAAATGTCATCACTGTTAACCACTTGTATTTGGCAGGTTCTAAATTCCCCTTTAAAAATATCTAAATATAAAAATTAACAAAACACAATAAAATCGACAACTTGCAAGCAGCTAGAAGTTTATATTGCATTGTTTCTATATTTAACTATACATTTATGTCAGTAAGCAAAAACAATATTTATGTTTAGACATCTATAAGAAACAGTCAATACTACAAACTATCAAAGACAATCTTTCTCATAATCTAAAAGTAAATTCATCTTTAAGGTATAAATATAACATAAAAATTCCTTTTTTTGCCACTCAACAAATGCATAATAACTATCTTTTCAAGGGGATAAAGAATTTTAATAGCCTTCCCGACGAAATAAAAAAAAATAAAAAATTCACCAACTTTCAAAAAAAAACTGAAATCTTTTTTTTCTAACAATTTATTAAACTAGAAAGCAATAACTTGTTTCTATTGGAAACTAATTACCAAGTTGAATTATTAACAATGTAACCTCCAACGACTATTAAAGACACATTTTTTCTAAAATATCCTTTTTTTTTTTTTTTTTAAACTCCTACGCCAAGCTCAAGAGCTAGTTCTCTTCTTTGGCGTAGTAATACAAAAAAAAAAGAAGTTATAAACATATCAAATGTACTATCAACCTTTATATCGCTAAATTACAATATGTATTATGTTTAATATATATATATATATATATATATATATATATATATGCTTTTATTATTTAATCGAATTACTTTTCTTCAATATTATTTTTTATATATTTAAGTAACTATCCATATTGTGTAACATTGATATAATTTCCATATATATGTAAACTTTTTTTTTCTTATTTTGTAAATAAAATTTAAAAAAATTTAAAAAATGTTGCTTTGAATACATTTCAAATTCGTGTGCATTCAAATTGTGAAAAAACGTCGTCATTTTGAAAACGGCTCTTTAAAAATTATCCAAATATATTTAAAAAATTATACCGACCAGATATTGCTTCTACCGTAATTTTTCATCAGAGCAGCATAATCTAACTCACCCTGGTCGACTTGGTATACATTGAAATATCGTACTACAAAAATAATCATTTTATTTTCAAATTGTAACGTCACACCACAAAGTGTTTGCTTTGTAGGAAAATTTTATTAAAAAAATCGTAATTATAACAGGTTAGATTACTATAAACACCCTCATACGTCGTAATTAGAAAGTTGATTCTGCGATCCTAGTGTCCCGCGTAAAAGATTTGTTTGCGAAATCAAGGATGTAATCAGTGGTGGTATAAATTAATAAAGCCTTGATTCAGGAAATTGATTTTAATCCAATTAACACCGTGTGGTTACGCAAAAGAGCGGTTGTAGGCTAGCGACGTTATTCTACGATCTACGTTTTACGAGTACCAAGTGAATTATTTCTCAACGAGCTAATTCAAACACTAGCTTTACTATCCTAAACATTTCAACAAAATCCTTTTATCTTTTTACTAGTGTTGTGACCGCTTTGAAAGAACTACTTCAAAGAACTACTTCTTTTGGCAACAGTTCGTACTTCATTCATTGTTCACTGAACAAATACTTCAATTGTAGTCGGTAGTTCATTATAGCGGTCATTCATTTTAATAACTTAATTTCATTGAACAAATATTTCAATTGAAGGTGGTAGTTCATTTTAGCCTTCATGCATTCGATTAACTTCATTCCATTGAAAGAAGTTCTTCAATTTGAAGCAGTACCGTTGTGAAGGAACCAGTTTTCAGTTCCTTTCATTTTGAAATGTCTACCGACGAGTACGTGATTTTTGTGGCGAGAAACCAGTTCCAGTTCTTTTGGTTTTTAAATCCCTACCGACTAGCACTTTTTAATTTGGCAAGGAACCGGTTTCAGTTCTATTCAGTTTTTAAACTCTACCGACTAGCATGTGTTTTTTTTATTTTCGACGAGGAACCGGTTCCAGTGCTTTCCAGTTTCAAAGCGCTACCGACCAGTACGTGAGATTTTCTTGGCGAGTAACCAGTTCCAGTTCTTTTCGTTTTCAAATCTCTACCGACTAGCCAGTGCTTTGTCGGTGAGGAACCGGTTCCAAAAAGAACTGAACAAATAAGCGGATAAATTCAAATATCTTTTTCGCGAGTTAGACTTCAATTAAAGTGTTCAATTCGAAGGGTTCTTTTTAATGAACTAACAATTCGTGAAGCATTCACAAAACATTGAAGTTTTTCCCAACGCTACTTTTTACACAATTGATTTTTTTAACAAACAATATTGTTTAATGGCATCTTGGTACTTGATAAATGACGCTGCGAACTGAAAATATTTGCGCTGACAAATTGAAAATTTTCAAAGAGAAAAGGTTTTGGAAATTTCTTTGTCCGAGACTTTTTTGTAGGACACACGAAGCAGATTATCTTTCATCAGATACTGTTGGCTTTCTATGCAAAAAAACATATATTTCAATAAAGACAAAAAGTAGTTTAAAAAATACCGGTTTTGAGTTAGTGAAAAAAATTACTACGGCTAAAACTGGACCATTACGAACTTTAGAATCAATAAAACCTTTATTCTATCCGGGAGTAATGTCTCTGCCAGTTTAGCTATCAAAACTTTTATATATACCATCATTTTTACTACATCGGTTCCAAATTCAAGTCTCGATCGCAACCTAATCATTTAATTTACTGCGTAAAGGATAAAGCTTTCATAAATAAAGTTTTTTTTAAAGTTCAGTGGTACTTAGGATATAATAAACATAATGTATAGATACATATTATATCCACACATTGACAAAATACAAGAAAGTAAAATGCATATGTTTTTAAAGAAATAACTTTGTATAAGACCACGAATATTATTATAATTTTGACCGACCGGTTTCGCTTAGCCTTAGTATCATCAGAGCACAAAATTAAAGTAAACAAAAAATGCAAAGTGTGCGGTTATTTATACTCATACATACAGAGGAAAGTGTTCTCCCAAAATTTTAAATAAAATAACCAAACAATGAGAAAACAATAGAATAAAATTTAAATTCAAACAAAGGAACAGAGCAAAAGAGACAGATAATATGAATTGAAAGAGACAAAACGTCATCTGAGAAGGTGATTAAAGAATAATGATACACTTTATGAGTTTATAGGAAAAAAAATCTCTATTAAAACAATGAATTACTGTTCCTCAATCATCACTCTACTAATTATGGGTATCATTCTCCACTGTCCAGAATGTCTAGACCAGTTAACTCAAGCCACGGTCTTGAGATTTTTGGTCCCAGTCTAAATGATTTTTGACATTCTTTATGACTACCAAAACTCTGACTAGACCTTGGTTTTGACTTGAAAATTTTTTCTTTTGTATTTTTTGTCCTATTTTTGTCATTGCTTCATTTAATATTACGTATGTGCTGTTCTTTCTCTTTTTTTCTTATTTCGTGTTATGTATTTTTTTTTGTAATTGGACAATAGTCGGTTAGTTTATAAATAAATTTTTCGTCTCTCACTTAACAGTTGTTTATCTCAAAACAAGGCGTTTGAGACACTGCTGCCCTTGACAAGAGGTTCCCAATCACAGTTATACAAATAAACAAAAACATTTGCTAAAGACGTCTCCTGAATTTGTGATAACTTTTCTAGGAATAATATTAATCAATTGCCTCTCATGCACTTGCTCCTTAATAAGTGTCTAGGTGGTCAAAAACCCCGTGGGTAAGATGCCAGCCAGGCGTCTTACCCACGGGGGTGGATCGATTTCAAAACCCGAAAGCGGAAACCGTTTTACTGCCTTTTATTCGTCAATAGCTTTTGAAAATAAAACTCGAATTCCTTAGACTCTAAGCCTTTAAAATCCGAAAGCGCCGAGCATTTTATGTCTTTTTCGGTTATGTTGACAACATGTGGTGTTTTTTTTAGTAAAAGGATCTATTTTCTTATCCCTTTGATTTTCCCCTCAACAACTCTTTGGAAATAAAACTAAATGCTTGGAGAGTTGGAAACTCGGAGTAACGATACAAGGAGTTATACCTAATATTTTTACCCAAGCCATACAAATTTGACATAAATCACTTTCTCCGGGTTTTAACGTCGTTTCCGTGAGAGAGAAAGAGACAAGAAAAGTCTTCACATAATATCACAGGACTTCTAAATATATAAGGATGTTCTCGGTCTGCGCTAACTTCACATCATCGAGTCGCATAACTTACGTCAACGGATTTTCAAATTATTTCCTATATTTGTGTTGATTAAATGGATAGGAAAAAAAAGAAGTTACATCGTGTTGAAACTTGGAGGACATGGAGAAGTACCTTAGCGAAATAGTGTAGTCAGAACAGTTGATTTTATACTGACTCAATAGAAATAGACTTTTAAAGGTTTGATTTTATGTCTTTACATCATTAAAAATGTGAAAATTCTTACGTTCGGCCAAAAATATTTAAAACTGTTGAAATCCTCTGAAAAGTGATGTTTTATAATCTTTGTTTGTACTTATTTGAACATTAACGCATAGCGCATATCACCATCATATTTGATTTGTTTGTATAACCACTGCAAGTTTTTTAATCAACAAAAACATAGGAAATAACCTCAAAATTCGTTAACGTAAGTTATGCGACTCAATGATGTGAAGTTAGCTCGGACGGAGAACATCCTTACATACGTAGAAAAGTGCTGCAATATTATGTGACAACTTTTATTGTCTCTTTCTCTCTCACGGTATACGACGTAAAAACCTAGCAGAGAATTAAACCCACAACGGCTGGATGGGAACCCGACGCTACTTTCAGGTATATTGTATTGTGATAATCACCTAGTATTAAACCCTCAGAGTAATAATATAAAAGAGAGAGCGCTGCTATAGTCAGTTTTGATGAGCGTTGCCGGACTCGGCTAGACCTGAGCATGGCTAGGACAAACGCTAGGGTATTTTTACATCCATTCATAGCACATGTCGACATAATGTTTTTGTTTATTCATATAACCACTTTTTCACAGTATTGTTTTAAACAAAAATATAGTATTTAACCTAAAAAAAACCGTTAGTTATTCAGTTATTCAGTTATTCAGTTATTTATTAATTTAAAAACATTACAAAATTTTTATTTTAAGGCGTTTTTAAATAGAGCGAGTAAGTGTATTAATATACAATATTCATAAATATAAAACAATTAATTCTAAAAAATATATAAATTGCAATGAATGCAAAGTAAAGACAGTAAAAAATAAAACAATAAAAAATTAGACAATTTAAACATAATTTTTCATCCAAATGATGTATAAAAAAAAAAAAAATAAATAAAAACAAGGAATAATTATACAAATAGCAGGAATGCTTGTCGTTTGAACGAAGCTTCATTTATGCAAAATATATCGACATCCGAAGCGATTCGATTCAACAATATGATTGCTCCTCCCCACTGGCATGACCATTGGCAAGTTGGTCCTGCAGGCCGGGAGATAAAACAACCTATGCTGCCGATGGCGAAGATAACCATCTGGAACATAGAAATGAATGCTCTCCATGATAGCTGAGTTTTCAGACCATCCACGAATCAATCTGAAGAAATGTGTTGCAATGTACACATCCCTTCTGACCTCTAGATGGTAAGTTCCGAGCATGCCCAAGAGAAAGTCGGTAGGATAGAGCCACGGGTAGTAACCGTACTCCCTCAAGTAAAGAAATCTCAGAAATTTCTTCTGAACCTTCTCCAACATGAGGGAGTACTTGACCTCGTGTGGACTCCAAACGATCGACCCACTCTCAAGTCTACTCCTTACTAATGAGTCATATAAAATTTTGAGAACCCGGGTGTCTCTGAACATCCTTGCGGTGCGTAAGACAAAACCCAGCATTCTCAATGAATTGCCACAAGCCATCTCAATGTGAGCATGAAATGTCAGCCTACTATCAAACATGATTCCGAGATCCTTCATAGTGGAGACACGTTTTAAACATAGGTTGTCCATCGTATACCGGTAGTACCAGGTATGAAACGCCCTAGTGAATGACAAAATTAAACATTTAGATATATTGAACTCAATCTTATTCTTTTTACTCCAGTCAACAATTCTATCTATGTCTGACTGAAGTCGATTGCAGTCTTCTAAAGTTTGTATTTCAATGAAAAGTTTTAGGTCATCAGCAAATAGAAGAGACCTAGAATGCAGAATTACCTCTGAAATATCATTAATAAATATGGAAAAGAGGAGCGGGCCTAAATTAGAACCTTGGGGTACTCCTGATCGTACAAAAAACAAATTGGATGTGAATACTCCATGTGATACGAATTGTTTTCTGTCCGCAAAGTAACTAGCAAAAAGTTTAGCTGTCGTATAGAGAAACCTAGTGTAGACAGTTTATCAAGTAAGATGTCGTGATTTACGGTATCGAAGGCCTTAGAAAAGTCATTATATGAACAATCTACCTGGTGGCCTTTATCCAAAGATTTTGATACATAATCGGTAAACACCAATAGGTTTGTTTCTGTTGAACGACCTTTTCTAAATCCATGCTGTTCCGAAATTAGAAACGGGTCCACTTGTGGTAGCATGTATTTATGAAGAATCGATTCGAACAATTTAGCCGGTGCGGAAAGTATTGCCACTGGTCTGAAATTTTCCACTGAAGTCTTTGCACCGCTTTTATAAATCGGACAAATTTTTGATACTTTCCAGAAGTCAGGAAATACTCCAGTTTCTATGGAAAGGTTAAATAGGAAACTCAGTGGAAGTTTTAAAAACTCGACACAACCTTTAAAGAAAAACACCGGGAGAAAGTCTGGGCCAAGTGAATGAGTATTTTTCATTTTTCTAATGGAGGATTCTATATCTGATTCGTCAATATGACCAATATCGATATTTTGGGCTCCCTTTACATTCAACTTGGCAGCAGTGTTAGGATTTAGTAATGGAGGTTCATTACTATACACGGATTGGAAATGTGTTGCAAAGGCGTTCTTGCTTCATTTACATTCATACATCGTCTCATACATACTCTTCTGTTATTCTGACTCTTCACATAACCCGATTCAATTATTTGATTTACTTGATCGTGCCATGTCTTTCTCGGGCGTCCTCGACTTCTTCTTCCATCCACTTTCGCATCATATATTCTTTTCACACTCCTTTCTTCGTTCATTCGCTCTACATGCCCAAACCATCTAAGCGTCCCTTTCTTGATCCTATCCATTACGCTCATATCAGCCTTGCATTCTTTCCGGATATCCACATTTGTAATACGGTCATACATGGTTTTACCGCACATCCGTCTCAAAGATCTCATTTCCACAGCATTCAGTCTACTTTCATCCTTCCTCTGCCAGTTCCATGCCTCACTGCCATACATCAGGGTTGGTATAAGTACTCCATTGTGGACTGAAAAAATATGTTATGACTAATCTAAGAACACTATTCACGCTGAAGTTCTCACCAAATTTGGTTTGTTTTTAAGAATTTATTTATAAGTTGCTACTGTTAACTTCAAAACAACGACTATTTGTTTATCAGTACTTTATTTTCAATCATCCTAAGTCAATTTTCAGATAATTTTTCGTCAACGTCAATTTCTCCGTGGCGTTAATTACATTATTAGAAATCTGTTATGGGGTAGAGTAATCCAGCTAAATTGCAATCGATACGACCGTAAAATAGTCGAGTTAAAGTAGATTACCGAGGTGATAATGTTATTATAGTACCATCATTATCTGGCAGAGGGTGACACTGGCCGGGAGTTTGAGAAACCTTCAGAGCACAGCTGCATAAATCTACAAAAAATTTAAAAAAACCATGTGAATCACAAAAGTCATACATTCTACCCGTTAACCCCTTTAACAGTTTAGGGTTTTTTATCCAGTCAAGACCTTTTCCCTAAGAACTCACTAATGTAAATTTAAATTCAGTCAATGAAATACTTGGAGTAACTATGTATGGAGAGAGAGCTAATTATTTTTACCCAACCTATACAAACTTGCGATAAATCACTTTCTCCGGGTTTTAACGTCGTACACCATGACAGAGAAAGAGACAACAAAAATAATACACCGCTTCTATGTACTGATCTTGGGCACCTGGGTCACCGCGGGACTCCGCCCACACTTTTTATTATGCCACTAAACTTGACACAACTAAACGGTTTTTTAAATTATATGCTATATTTTTGTTGACAACAATACTGTAAAAAAGTGGTTTTACGAATAAACAAAAACGTTATGTCGATATGTGATATGAGTGGATGTATAAATACCCTACCTTTAGTCTTAGCCACGCCCAGGTCCACCGAGTCCGGTAAAAATCATCAAAAACTGACTACACTACCTTGGATAGATACCACTCTATATACTCTAAGATTAAATACAACCATCAGATGGTGATGGTAATAAGGCCTAATGAGCCGCAGTACTAGTTAGACAAGAGGTTCCTAAACTTTTTTGTCCCGTAGACCACTTGCCGATTTTTTCTGTTTTGTTTTAATATTGTTTCTAATATTGTTTTTTTTTAGCGTTGGGAAAAACTTCAAGGCTTTGTGAACGCTTCAGGAACTCCTAGTTCTTTGAAATGAACCCTTCGCGGTGAACACTTCAATTGAAGTCAAACTCGCCAAAAAATACTACAAGTCGGTAGAGATTTAGCAAACATGCTGAGTACACACAGAAGAAAATTGGGAAGAAGATTTCTTTTTTGGGAAGAATTCGGAAAAAAATTTCCAGAAAAACAGCAATTACCATATACAACTCCATTATTGCTCCAAATTTTTATTACTGTTCAACGATTCTTTTCTTGTGTAACGACAAAGAACAAAACAGGTTTCAAATTCTTCAAAACAGAGCAATGATAATTATACTTGGGCGAAATAGATACTCAAAAGTAGCTAAAATGTCAGAGGAACTGAATTGGCTGACAGTTAAACAGATGCTGACATTGAACACATTGATGTTTATACATAAAATGAAGAACAACTTGTTACCAGAGTATTTTTCTGACAAAATTATCTACAATGTTGATATTCACAAGTATAATACAAAGGCATGCAAAGAAATTAGACTACCAGAAAAGAATAAAGCCAACACCCGAAACAGCTTACTATATAAAGGAATAAAATCGAATAATGCGCTGCCGGAAACCATCAAAATTATTCCTATCAATAAATTTAAAAAAGTCTGTAAAAATTATTTAAAATGCAGGTAAATCAAAATAATAAGTAGTGTTTAAGTTAAAATATTATTAGTCGAGACCTCGCTATTACCGTGATCGTTATAACCAAGTTTGATTATATATTTTTATTAATTTACCCATTCCTTGATTTGAGCATGCAACCACTGTGTCCGAAACCAAAAGCTTAGCGCTCTATCACAGATGTTGCCTAAATAATATGCGTAAACAAATTCCATTCAGATAACTTTTTCCTGAACTGGCAAACATTCTATCTTTATTTAGCTTTTGATAATTTTTTTTTCTAAAACTTTTTCACATTGCTGTTTTATTTAATTTGCAGAAATAATAAAGCTTGCCAAAGGAGAGAACGAATCCCAAATGAACAGAATGACACAAATAGAGCAGGACACATTTGAGATGCAAGTCAGAGCTGCAAATATCGGTGAGCACTGTGGATTTATTTGCCTAACTGTTTGTTACAATTGATCAACGTTCATGCATTTTTAATATTTCTTTCTTATAAAGCTGTTGTCTTGGAGTAATAATATATGGAGAGAGAGCTAATTATTTTTACCCAACCCATACAAACTTGAGATAAATCACTTTCTCCGGGTTTTTAGGTCGTACACCATGAGAGAGAAGGAGACAACAAAAAATATCCAAAAATATCTCCGCTTTAAGGTATGTAACAATGTTCTCCGTCTCCCGCGTCTACGGAGACTCCGCCCACAAGTTTTGATATGCGACTAAACTGAACATAAATCAACGGTTTTTTAGGTTATGTGCTATAATTTTGTTTATAAAAATACTGTGAAAAAGTGGATATACAAATAAATAAAAACATTATGTCGACATGTGTTATGAATGGATGTATAAATACCCTAGCCCTAGTCCTAGCCACGCCCAGTTCTAGCCGAGGTCAGAAGAAAATCATCAATACTGACTACAGATAGTATAGAATTTCGGTCCAAACTGAAAACTTACTTTTTCAGACTCTCATATCCTTAAATTCATTAAGAGAATCTCAACATAATCTGTCTCTCGACGAATCACCTTTAGATATACAAATTTTAACTAAATCCTGTACTGTACGACAAATTCAGAAAGTTCATTTTTAATTTCGCTCCCATGCCCTAAATCAGAAAAAAATAATTTAAAAATAAATAAAAATATCACAATTATAATTTTAAGTTAATAAGTGGGTCTATCTGATAGGACCTGCCAGGTAAGTATGTTCCTTTATATTTTCTTATTTAAACTGGGAATTAATATGTAATAATAAAAAATAAGATCTATACATCTCCCTAGAGGTGATTTTTCACAAAAACGGCGCTTTACAAATCATCCAAATATTATTATTATTATTATAGAAGCGCTCCCTCCTGTATATATTTGCTCTGAGGCTGTTGTTCATAAAATATGTTTTAGATTTTTAATTATTTGTATTCTGTGTGTCCTATATAGCTGCAGATTTGTACGATTTGGAAGAAGAGTATTTCACCAGCATCTACAAGCTGCAGACTCCGTAGCTGGTTTATTTTATTTATTACAGTTTCGTAAAGTGATACTTGTTTATTTGTATTGTGATAGATTTGTTTCTTTCAATATCTTTCCGTGGTCGGTTAGTTGAACGGCAGTCCAACGCTAAGGGTTCCAACTAGCGTTGTGATCACAGTTCCTACTTCATTCATTGTTCATTGAACAAATACTTCAATTTAAGTCGGTAGTTCATTTTAGCGTTCATTCATTTCAATAACTTCATTTCATTGAACAAATATTTCAATTGAAGTTGGTAGTTCATTTTAGCCTACATTCATTTCATTAACTTCATTTCATTGAAAAAAATACTTCAATTGTAGTCGGCAGTTCATCTAAGCGTTCATTCATTTCATTGAAAGAAGTACTTCAATTTGGCGAGAAACCGGTTCCAGTTTTTCACTTTGAAATCTCTACCGACCAGCATGTGCTTTTTCGGCGAGCTAGTTAGAAAAAAGCACAAAGAAGCTTTAGAAATAACAACCACTTCTGTTAAACCCATGGAACGTATTTTTTTAGATGTAGTAGGTCCTCTCACACTAACTCAAAATGGAAATAGATATATTTTAACACTACAAGACGATTTAAGTAAATTCTCGCAAGCTTATGCTTTGCCAAATCACGAAGCTTTAACAATTGCTAAAGTTTTAACACAGAATTTTATTTGCAAATTCGGTGTGCCAGAATCAATATTAACAGATCATGGTACAGATTTCACCTCAAACCTTATGAAAGAGGTAGCCAAATTATTTAAAATTAAGAAAATTCAAAGCACTAGTTATCATCCACAGACTAATGGAGCTTTGGAACGCAGTCACCAAACTCTTGCAGATTATTTAAAACATTATATTAATCAAGACCAACACGATTGGGACGATTGGTTAGATTTCGCAATGTTCGCTTATAATACGGCAGTACATGTTACAACTAAAACAACACCATTTGAATTAATCTTCGGATATAAAGCAACTCTTCCGTCATCTTTAACTAAAACCCCAGAATTTAAGTATACATAGGAAAATTATTTAGACGATTTAAAATTAAAATTACAATTAAGTCAAAAAATTGCCAGAGATAATTGCATCAAGTCTAAAGAAATCAATAAGAAGTATTACGATAGAAACAAAAAAAAACAGATAAATTCGAAATAGGAGACCTTGTATATTTAGAAAATGAAAATATTAAAACAGGAAAAACAAAAAAACTAAGTAGTCGATATAACGGACCTTATAAAATAATTGAAATAAATTCACCTGTAAACTACTGAAATTTGTTACAGTTCATGCCAATAGATTAAAACGACAACATTAATATTAATCTTATTTAGATTTTAGAGGGAAAAATAAATTAATTTAAGTAAAATGAAAATGCTTAAATTAAAATTAAAATGTTTTAAATAAATTAAAAATGATTACGTATAATTAAAAGGTTAATAACACTGAATTATGTTAATCAAAATTAAATATTATTATGAAGAAAATTCAAACTGAATAAAGAGAAAATATAAGTTAAGCAAAACTATACTATTGTCACCTATATTATTTAGAAAATAAAATGATTTTAACTATTATATTACATAAGTTTTACAAATTAAATTAAATTAAATGTCTGTAATTCAAAACTCTTTCCTTAACTTCGTTAGATTTAACATTTATAAATTAATATCTTCAACTATTTCACGAAATATAATACATATACCTTTATTTTACCATCAATGGCGTACCTTGCCCTTTCAGAAAATAAGTTTAATTATGTAATTATGAATGAACCTGAAAATTATAAACACTTAGTTAATAATGAAATATTATGTAAATGTCAAAACCTATATTACTCTATGTAAACTAGAATTTTAAAGTATGTAATGAATTATTGCATAAATTAGAAAATAATAAATGGATTCAAATGTTTTTTAAACCAACAATTGCTACAATCACTTGCAAAGACAATGATATATTAATTGTATTCAAATTAGAATGTACAAGAATTTAAGTATTAATCGAATGTGAAAGGTATACACACAAAATACTATTTAATAACAGACGATAAAGATTTCGAAAGTTCATTTGAATCAATTGTACCATGTTTTTATATAAATTAATGATAATTGTTGTAATCGTAAGAAACTCATAAGCTCATCTCTAGAAATTAACATATTATGTATCCAAATAATATTGATAATCACCAAATTTTATTATCATGTCATAAATTAAATGAAATAACTAAGATCACTGATAATTTGGGAAGTGAAATATTTATAAATAAAATTGTTAGTAATAATGACATTGTTTTCACCTCTTTGACTATTTTAAAATTGATATGTATGTACCCTATTTACAAGATGTATAAGAAATGTAATAAAAAATAAAAAGCATAAACATCAAAGCAAAAAGTAGAAATAAGTTTTTTCAAATAAATAAAAAGTAATTTCTTGGACTAGGCATGTCACGCCTATATTGCATATGTTAATTTTAATATTCTATTTTTGAGTAATTTTGAAAATATAAGCTGAATTTAATATAAAAATATGAAGCTTAAGTATAAAATAAATTTCATCATATATTTCCATTTAAAAAGCGGAGGTGTAAAGAGACCCACCCATTCGCGCCAAATGTGCAGTTAGACCCATGTCAAAAATCATTCATTCAAACGTCCTTTAAGTATTTCTTAATTGCTTCTTTTAATGTCTTTCTGTCTCTTAAATTGTATTGTAAGGGCCGATTTCTAAATTCCTCTGATCCCTTATACCACATGTTGGACAATGACCATTTGCTACAACTGTTCTACCCTCGACCCATTTCATCTAACATTACTATCCAGAACGCACTGCCGTGTGGTACATAAATATCTACAGTTAAAGGTTTAAATATTGTACTCTATAAATTCTTGCAATAAAAAAATATGCAAGTAAAGTGATTATATTTTATTCTATATCCCGGAACAAAAGCGCGCCTTACCCAAGGAGCATCTGTCGAGTTCGTCAGCGAACATTACAGTATGAATGTCGCTCCGTTTTAGAGAGTTTTAATCTAGGTGTTCAATAATGAGTTGTCCTGGATAAACTATCGTATCTTCAAAATCCCAATTGTTGTGAGACATTTAAAGTTTCTTCTAATCACTGTAAATCCAAATATTAAATAAATATTTTAATTGAATTTTTTTTTTAATTTTTGATTTACAGTGATCAGTTAAGAAACTTCAAATTTCTATCCTCAATACTCGGGATTTGGAAGATAGAATAATTTACGTAGGGGTCGATAAATAACTTTGGTACGCCATTCGAGTTTGACATCTAATACTAATAGTGACAGGAAATTAATAAATATTTGTACTGTTTTGTCAGACTTAAAAATAAATGCTTATCGAATGGTAGGTAAAAAATTGTTATTCCACGGGCAACATCTATAATTATCGTTTTAAAAATGCTAATTTTAGTTTTTTTTGTTTATGGAATGAGTTTGAATAAAAAATGGGATTGAAATTACTGACAATGGGTGAATTTTCTTTGATTTCTAGACACCTCCAGATTTTTCCCGATTTCCATAGATTTCTCCCGATTTCTCCCGATTTTTAATTTTTACTTTTGGGAACACTGCTTCAGTCACTTGAATGGAGATCGACGTCGTCGGAGGGCTGGGGCTGGGGGGCTGCGTGGCCTGGCGATGCTCTAGCGTTGACGGCTGTGAACAGAAAACATTCATTGGCATTATAGGTGTGCGCTTTGGTTTATTCAACCTTCATCCAAAAGCACCTCGAGGGCGCTGTACATATATATATATATATATATATATATATAAATATTACCATACTTTAGCTGCAGCTGCAGCTTCTCCATCTTTAAATTGTCATATTCCTTTTCTTTCTTATTTAAATTTTTGGTATTTTCTTTCAGCACCTTCTTTAGATGTCTTTTTTGGTGTTTATTTGCTTTTGCCCGGAAAGCCTTGCAATTTCTTTCCTCAATTGTTTAACCAGCTTCTTAGCTTTTTTGCACTTCAGGTCGTTGAGCTTTACTTCGAGGGTTTTAATTTCCTCATCTGAAAAAAATAATATAATTATAATTTTAAATATTGGAATAACTGGTGGAAATGCCTGTTTATTGCTCTGTATGAAAAATAAATTTTTAACTAACCGATAGACGACATCTTTACTCGAAAGGTAATGATATAACTAAATGGTTTTAACGAAAAAGCACTTTTGTTTTCATATTTTTTCTTTTTTCAAACATTGATTTCGCAACAACAATTGTTAACATTGTAGGTAAGTACTAAACTCTTTTGTTAATATCGACAATCTTCAACACAAATATGAAACACAAAAAGCCAGAACCTAACTCGACACCTCTACTGTAACCGGGAGTAACGCCTCTGCCAGTTCAGCTACCGAGACCTTATTAGAAACCGGCATTTTAATCGATCTAATTTACAAATTAGTTCCCTGTCTAATCGGATTGATTCCAGAGAAATTCATTTTTACGCTGGCAACACAGCCCACTTGTCTATTTGAAATATCGAAAAGGGATGGTGATGTCTGAAAATATTGTCGCTGCGGCTCCAGCTACTTTTGGAACCGGTTTTAATATATATTTTCAATCGGATTCTTAACCGGAGCGGTTCCTCTCGGAATATTGTATTTTCATGGGTGAGGGTAACAATCAATCGTATGACTAACGGTGTGTGATGACAATTCCATATTCGAAACAACTGGTTCAGTAATTAGATCAGAATATCCAGTCCCTTACCTCGTTTTGACATTCACTCGACTGGTTTGACGGTTCCCGTGACCATATCAGGAGTCGCAATATTGAAAATCTGGAATGTTGACTTTGTTAATTGTAATTAACATTTATTAGGTAATTGCGATGGTTACCTATAATCCGCGAGCTACTCGCAACGTTTTCATACAAATGCTCTGAAAATTAGGGACGGTTGATATTGGTGTGCCTACGGTTCCAGTAACCGGCGACTGGCGAAAAAAAAAACAATTTTATGGGGGGAGGGTTGTTAGCGATATTCTTAGAACGAAAAGAGCTGGAACCGGTTCCTCGCCGAATATTTAAATAATATTATGGGGGGAGGGTTGCTAGCAATATTTTCACCAAAAAAACCGCTACCGCACC